>OY997266.1:100190010-100815010 GCA_963921465.1 Triticum timopheevii
ATCAAATAAGAAAAAAACGTAGCTATTTCATCAAATCCCGATTGTGTGGGTGTGAAGTGGAAAAATCCCGTTCTGGCTGGCAGCGGGCATAGGACTGAAAATCCTCTTTCGCCGGGCCTTTTGGACTCGAAATCCAAACGGAGAGAGTGGTTCGAATCCACCTCAGAACGAACAATGAAAAAGGCGTCGAGCGGGTGCAAGCTTGAGGAGCTAGGAAGGATGGAAGAAAGCTTGACCGTTTTTTCACTGAACGACTCGAACTTTTTGTTCGAAAAAAGCAGAAATAGCTCAATTCGAGAGAGGGTTGAGCTTCATCGGTTAGTGTGCACCAAAGGATGAGGTTTCTTTCCCGTCCTACAAATTGAAACCATTCTAGCTTGATACTGCGATATCATCAAATCATCCAACGGAGCATGGAAACCATTTCGGTGGCGGTAATGGCCTCCAGTAGTTTTCTATGGAACCATACCACTATGGTCATCTATATGATTAGACCGTGCCGCTTCACTAGACTTTCCTAAACCATCCATTTGATCCCCACGGTCGTGACACCACTTTCTAAACAAAAGTTTCCAAAATCCAATGCAGAACCAAGTAGTAAGAGAAATTCATCATGGTAATTATTAGTCGAAAACCAAAGTGGAACGGAGAGAACGGAGAGTCAGTTACAATGACAAAATTGTTGAGTAATCATGTTGAAAGAACAACATTCTGTGTCATAAATATCGTATATAGAGATTTTTCATGTATCGACGCTTTTGATTCAATTATGAAAGTACGTTGTACTGGACTTGCACCCCTAGTTATGAAGAAGTGCAAGCATAGAAGCAGATGACCGTACCTTACCAACATGCTCAAAAATGTATTCTATACTGGGGTCTGTGCTCTTGACAAGCAGTGTTTCTAGTCTAGCTGTGTCAAATCGGGTGTGAAGTGTCCTTCTAGGTTCTGGCTGGTAGAGCAGAGGACTGAAAATCCTCTTTAGTTTCACGCATGGGACTCTAAATCCCAATTGCGCTAGCTCTGTGGTTCGATTCCACAATAGAACGAACAATGAATATATGTGGGCGGTCAACCAGGTAATCCTGTGCCCAGGAAAGAAAGGACTAGGGAGGGATTGAGAGAAGCTTTCATAGTGGAAAATGCAAAAAAGCATATCGTTCTTAGAAATTATGGAATTTTACTCAGTTAGAGCTATGGTTTAGCATCAAGAGGGAAGTTTTGTGAAAGCAACAGGAAGAATTGCTCAGATACCCGTGAGCGTATATAACTTGGGTCGTGTTATAAATGCTCTGGCTAAACCTGTTGATGGGAGAGGCGAAATTGTAGCTTCCGAATCCCGCTTAATTGAATCTCCTGCTCCAAGTAGAATTTCCAGGCGTTCCGTATACGAACCTCTTCAAACAGGGCTTATTGCTATCGATTCGATGATCCCTATAGGGCGCGGTCAGCGAGAGTTCATTATTGGGGATAGACAGACTGGCAAAACAGCAGTAGCCACAGATACAATTCTCAAGAAAAAGGGGCAAGGTGTAATATGTGTTTATGTAGCTATTGGTCAAAGAGCATCCTCCGTAGCTCAAGTAGTAACTACTTTCCATGAGGAGGGGGCTATGGAATACACTATTATAGTAGCTGAAATGGCGGATTCACCTGCTACATTACAATACCTCGCTCCTTATACGGGAGCAGCCCTGGCTGAGTATTTTATGTACCACAAACGGCATACTTTAATAATTTATGATGATCTCTCCAAACAGGCACAAGCTTATCACCAAATGTCCCTTCTATTAAGTCCCGGCCGTGAGGCTTATCCAGGGGATGTTTTTTATTTGCATTCACGCCTTTTAGAAAGATCCGCGAAATTAAATTCTCTTTTAGGCGAAGGAAGTATGACCGCTTTACCAATAGTTGAGACTCAATCTGGAGACATTTCTGCCGATATTCCTACTAATGTAATCTCCATTACAGATGGACAAATATTCTTATCTGCGGATCTATTCCATGCCGGAATTCGACCCGCTATTAATGTGGGTATTTCAGTTTCCAGAGTAGGATCCGCGGCTCAAATTAAAGCCATGAAACTAGTAGCTAGCAAATCCAAATTGGAACTAGCTCAATTCGTAGAGTGACAAGCCTATTATTCACCTCTGCTCTCGATAAAACAAGTGAGAATCAATTGGCAAGGGGTCGACGATTGAGGGAATTGCTTAAACAATCCTAGGCAAATCCTCTCCCAGTGGAAGAGCAGATAGCTACTATTGATACCAGAACAAGAGGATATCTTGATTCGTTAGAAATTCAATAGGTAAAGAAATAGTTCAATCACCCCAGAATCGTCGAAATCCCCTCGAAATGGAGAGCGGCGCAAGTCTCACACTCTTTCTCTCACTCTCTATCCTCTGTCTTTCAGATTTTCCCCTCGTAGATGATACAGTGAAATGTTATTATGTAAGGGAGCTGATCTAGAGGATTCAATGGTGAATTCTGATTTCCCCACAGACTGAACCAAAGGAGAAGAATAGAATAATTCACTGGTGCAGGCGGAGCAGCAAACCTTCATAGAAAAGGGAGAAAACCTGGAAAAAAACCCGGAAGTCTTGGCTGTATGACAAATGCTCAAATAATTGAGCTGCGTATTCAGATCCAAACGATCAAGAAAGGATCCCAGACTGCTCAAGATTATCTGCGCAGGATCAAATTCCAGTCTGATCAACTTGCAGCAACAGGAGAACCTGTGACAGACAAAGATCTTGTCTTGGACACACTTGGTGGATTAGGCAGAGACAGCCACTGATCAGATTCAGCTGGCCTCAGAGGGGACTGAGATGGTGGAGAATAGCCACCAAGGAGAGTGGCAGAAGACATAATATCCAAGGACCAAGAGAGCTGCAAATAAGATGAAATGTAAGTCACCAGTCGAAGCTATGAGGAAGAGCTCAAGGATTCAGGACACTGGGCTGACCATCCAGGAGAAGGGGACACAGAGGGTATCACAAAAGAATCTGGAAGGTAATCCCTCTTGCTCCAAAATGCTTTTGCTATCCTAAATGTTGTCCCTAATACATATTATTATGAGATTGCTTCCAAAAAGTAATATTAAACTAAAAGGATCCAATGAAGAACCGGGGAATAGCTTATATCCAGTCCTTCTCTATGACTTTCCGAATAGACTTATTCGTAGCCATACGCTGTCTTATTTGAAAGAGTCCCCTGTCTCGTGAACGATCGAACTTGGTAAACTTTGAAATAATCGTTTAGATAGCATTAGCCGCTTTTCTTCCTTTTCTTTGCCAGTCTTTCAAGTTCTCACCCTCCCAGAAAAGAAGGGAAAGTCTTCTTACTAGCTAGCTTTTATATCTCGCGAATAGGTAGTTAACGAGTGTAACTATAACCTATTTGTCACAAAGTTCAATACTCTCTAGAGGAGGTAAATCAATGGTTACGGGTACGCCAGGTTGAAGCAGCCCCTACACTTCTATGGGTTGTTCCAGCCTCTGTAGTGGGTGGTTTTTCATTTCTACAACAGGTGCTTGGTTCAAAAAGAACTTATGAGTTGAGTTCGTCCTCAGCTACGGATTGGGGGTAGCATTCTCAGATTACTTGACTTGCTGCTAGCTTAGAGGAGAGAAAAAAATCCCGCTTTCATTTACCTTTAAGTCTGAGAGAAGGCTTTTTCTTTCTATTAAAAGATCACAAATTAGAGGGGTGACGAGTCCTCTTTCAATGCTTCATCTTCTTAGGAGTAGCCGCCACAGGGGGTCCTCTGTCTGAATACTCCACTAGCATTGGACCAACAGCCAGTCTAGCTCTCGCTCTTATCCAATTTCCTTATCCTTTCAGGGCAAGGTCGGAGTAGTAGGAAAATACAATTTCTTTTGTTGCATGTGGACCTGCTTGTGAGACTGAAGAAATTGAAGCTAAATGACAATCTTAACCTACTTGCTTACAGGATCCTTAAGAAACTGTGGACTTTTGCACCTTTCTATCTAGCTTGAGTTATCTTTGAGTTCTTTCCCCTCGGCAAAGTGGATAGGAAAGAGTCTTGCTTCCATTCCACTAGCCAAGAATAAGGAGAGTGACTTTCTCTTTTGAACCTCTTAAGCTGACTTGAAAAAAAAAGTGGAACACCCCTCAGAGATATAGGGACCGCCATGCTTGTCCACTTTCTTGATAAATGACTCGATGCATTTTCTCTTCCTTGCCGCTGAGACTGAGACATATCAAAAAGATCTATTACTAAAAGGAGATTGGGATCATCCTGTGGTTACCGGATGATGGGAATAACTAAGCATAAATTTGGAAATGAGCACGGAATGTCTATAAATGAATTTTCTCATTATTCGTTATTTCAGGGTCTTTTCATTGCATTCACTTACAACAAGAAACAACCACCAGCGTTTGGTGCAACACTTGCATTTTGGTGCATTCTTCTTCCTTTCCTTGGTCTTTCGTTCCGTCATATTCCAAATAACTTATCTAATTACAACGTATTAACCGCTAATGCACCTTTTTTTATCAAATCTCACGGACATGGTCTAATCATGAGGGTAGTATTTTATCATGGTGTTGGATCCCAAGTTTTTATGGATTCCTTTTTTGTTACCGGGGTCGACCCCAAAACCACAATGTCTCAAAACGAAGAGGCTATAGAGAAACTTTGATTTTTTCCTTTGTCTCGAACTTCGTGAAGAACTCCATTCTATCTCTCCAACAAAAAAGTTGGGCTGCGCCCCAGTTGTACACTCCCTTCGTTCGGAGAACCCTTGTTGATTTTGAACTTCGTTCGCAAACTAAGCGTCCTTTTAACGGGCCAGCCCTTTTTAATGCGCCGCTTGACCCTGTTTTGAAAATGAGCTTTGCTCTTCTGGGTGCTAGGCGCTCCCGTGGTTCGCGAGAAGGAAAAAGGACTAATCTTTTGTTACATCTGGCACGAGATGAAAAAGAGAGAGCTTCGTCTATCGATGAACAGCAGATTGACAGAGCTCTTGTCATTGCTTTGTTTTTCTCTCCTTTCCTATCAGCGAGTTCCGATCCTTTTGTCTGAAATTTCTTCGTTCATACCAAACCGCTTGCAGAATCAAATCCAGTTCCACAAGATCCTATATCAGCTATACATCCTCCTTGCATTTATGCCGGAGATGTCGCCAGTGCTATGGGCTTTTGGTTATGTAGATCAAAAGTGATGAATGGGATTGTGGCACTCCACTCGCCGCCAATGCGGAAGGATGCCGCCGAAAAGAATGGAATGCTGCTTCGCTCTGCTGGATGCGTTGGATCCCATATAAGAAGCTCGCTCTTTATCCGATCATTCAAACATTTTGTGGGCGGCGCCCCTGCTCTATTGTTGCGTAGCAATAGAAGCCTGCTCATGCAGCTTTGGCGGCGCTTTTTCGCCTTCTCTTCGCTCTGGACAGGAGCGCTAATGGACACGGGGAGGGAGCAGGTGAAGCATGTCGTTCGTCATGGAAAGAAAGACACCACTACTTCGCCTCTTTGTTGGACCGCCGGCGCGAATACGGTGGTCTCTGACCAGGACCAGGAACCAATTCGAATTTGGATCTTGACATGTCGGTAGTTTTTAACCGTAGGCATCTTGCCAGGAAGTTAGTGGGCTCATGATGAATTAGGTCGGGGTGGCTAGTGGTTTCGGGATCCCGTAGAAAATGCGCCTTTTATGCCTCGGGTATTAGCCACAGCTCGTATCCATTCAGTAATTCTACCCCTTCTTCATTCTTGTACCTCGCTTATGAATATTTTGACTCTTCCATGCTGTGTCGTAGGAACCTTTTCAATACGGTCCGGATTGCTAGCTCCCGTTCATAGTTCCGCTATAGACGATACACGAGGAAGATTTTTATGGCGGTTCTTCCTTCTAATTACAGGCATATCTATGACTCTTTTTTACCAGATGAAGCAGGAGGCATCGGTCCGTAGAACCCATAAAAATGAGATGTTTGTGGCACGAAGTACTCTTGGGTACCTACGTCACTCGGCTCACGCGCAACCCCGCCCCGTTATGTTATGTTATGGAAGAATTTAGCTTCTTGCTGGGCTGGTTATTCAGAGCCAGCAACTGGCTGCCAGATTTCGTCCTGTCCGTAGCGCTTCGGAAGTCACTCTGGCGTGGCGCTGCTGGATACTTCTGATCAATAGGAATAGGAGGAAAAAAAGCTTATGATGAGCATCTATTGGAGTCGATCATTTCCAAGATCTAATTCGAGTTTCTTATTATGTAGTGGAAACGCCTCACAATTTTCAGTTTTACGCTTATGCTTAAGGGAAGAAATGTTCTTGGTGGATGCAGGCCCTGGTACCCCCAAAATTTGTATGCAAGATGAGGTTACAGGACTGCCAATCAAGCGAGCCACCAGGTTTGAGAATAAGGTGGGATCCAAGAATGTAGTGGCTGGTGAATCAATGATCAAAAAGCGGATTTTTGAGAGATTCTTCATCGATCTAGTGGCCGACGAATCACTGATCAAAGAGAGAGCTGCCGCCAGGTTTAATGATTTTGTGGGATCCCTGGATGTAGCGGCTGGCGAACTGCTTCTTCTTCCACAAAGATTCAGACAAAACCGAGCTTGGATAGAACTGAAGAAGATTTGGCGAACGAAGAAAAAGGTCAAAGGGTTTATTATAAAAAAAATCAAAGGAGGTTATTCTGTAGCCATGGCGGGTTTCACTACTTTTCTTCCATTCAAAAAAGCTCTTCTAAAAAAGGATAGCGAATGATCGATTCACCATTGATAGCATTAACCCTAAAAGGAGGGATATTGTGATAATAGCGGCAGATCAAACAAGAACTTGATGAAAAGATAGAAAAAAATTATGAAAAATCCGAAGCCCACCTTAATCCATTTTGTTGAGGATCTTGCACTTATTCCGGCCCTACATTTACATAGCCAAGAAAGGCTCTGGCGATCATGCGTGACTGGCGGAGCGCCTATCGCCCTGGCACGGCACTCTAAAATGCATGTTGGGTTGGACCAGCAAGAAGACTTCGACTAGGGAGACGAAGAATGGAATTGAAGGCAGCATAGTCTAAGATAACAGAATGGAACACCAACTAACAAGTAAGTGGTGGATTTGGATGGAGTCTCGCAGAAGAAGAGTACGCGCGCTAGCGCGCCCCAAGACATTATTCCTTTTTCTGCTTGTTGGCCAAGGTCAGTTTACTGAATCCCCCTTCCAAACACCAAACCAATCTCCATTCCTTGATGAGAAATGAGCAAGACCATATATTTATCAAAAATATAGCACCTATATAAACCTAGCCCTTACTACCCGAACTTCTTACCATCAAATAGGACTAACTGCCCGAACCCCTTGTTTATCTTCATCTATCTAATTAAGTTAAGCAGTGGTAATTTTTTTAAGTGACTAGAACTTCTATCAACTACTATTCTAGCACCCAGCTGTGCCATGTGTTTATTCTATTCTATTCTATTCTTCAGGTATTCCTTTGAATAACTCATCTTTTTAGGTAAGACCATTTGAAGATCTTCTTAGTCAGCCTATCTGTATTCTTATCCTCTAGTGCGGAGCCAATCAGATTTTATAAAGCCAAGGCCTGACATCCATTGTGGGGATAATCTTTTATTGGGAGACATGGCCTGGTGGTTTCTGATCGAGATTCCTAATCAATAGGGCAAAGAGCTCTTTGCATGATCTGGTCCTACCTTTTGTCTACGCTATTTTTTTGTCCCTTCTCAGCTGCTGTCCTTACTCCGGATAAATTGGAACACATTGATTCCATTCGTTCCTGCCCTTCGCTTCAGGCCATAGTGCTTCTGAATTATTTCTATACCCCTTTGATGATGCAGCCTCTGACTCTTGTGGGTAAACTCCTACTTGATTATTTAGAACTTCTCTGGCTCAACTCATGGACCTATCTATCTTCTTCTTTTTAAGAGATAGGGGTTTGCTATTCTCACGGATTGCTCATATTTATTTACCCCACTGAATAGTTTTTGCCTTGTTTCAGCCCTTCCTTCATCTGAACCTTCCAAGTACTAATCTATCTTTATGGGGAAGACCCTTCATCTGACATCCGGGCTACCCTGTCAATTGTAAAAAGTAGTTGAGTCGTGTCTCGCAGGAGCAAAAAGAGTGAAATGAGGACGTAAGCCCCCTAGGTCTTCCTCTTCCTTCTAAACTAATTGCTTTCGATTGACTCTTCCAGTCAAAAAGTATACTCAGTGGTTGAAGGAAAGCGAAAAGGAATGGCTTTTTCATGTACCAGATCCGGTGAGCCAGACATCAAGCAAAAATGGACATACAATCAAAGAGTAAGGAGCAGTTATTTGCAATGACGGGTGGATTGGTCAGAGCTCCAAGGAGAGACTGGGTTATGGCGCGATAAAGAGCTTGCTTCAATGCTCTGATTCAGGTAGAAAGTAAGAGCAGTAGCATATTCATAGTAGAGCTTTGTACTTGAAATTAGTAGTCCCTGTAGATGGAAAAAAGCTCTGAATATAGATTCAAAGCATCAAGATAGGTAGTCCTCTCATTAGTTGGCCAATCATAGCAATTTAAGTAGAAAGCTTGCTTCGGGATCAGATCATTCAACTAAAGCTGTCAGGCCGGGTAGGCTTTGAGGAACATTGGGGGTTCCTTATGTTGTGACTGAGCAGATATGTCTATTATGCCCGGCAAAAACAGATTTGCAAGGAGTTTGCCAAAGGCTTTCTCATTCGGAAAAAAACAATTTCAAGTATATTTCCCTTCTCCATTCTCTTCTCGGATGATTGCCGCTTGTGTGAATTTGTTGTTGTGGGTCCCGTGTGTGCTCGAATAAGATTGTTTTAGGATTCTATTTAGTTGAATTTCTTGACTCCGCGGTGCTGGTTATCGAGTTTATGGCACCACCGACCATCCAAAAAGTCAAAGATGGCGTCGGCATTTACTTATTATGCTCTCTTCTAATAGTGGTCCCTTGGTATTCAGGTTGTAAAATCCTGATAGGAAAGTCGACTGTTATACCTTGTTTTTGTAATGGCCTATCTTCTTTAAAAAGCCGAAAGATAAGGATTTCGCAAAACTTTTGCGTTCCTTTTTCTTTGAAAAGAAAACCTTACCATTTTTGGGCCGCTGTTACCATTTCCATTTCCTGAACCTAAACCTAACTAATACTTAGTTGTTTCCATTTCCTCATCTGGTGATAGATCCTCATCTTCTTCTGGCTCAAATCCCTTTTTCATATCCAGGGCAGGCTTTAGGTACGCTTTAGTTTGAAATCATTAAAGATATGCTCGACCTCGTTTATGTCCATGGTATCATCGTACGTACCTTCTACTATCAACCAGATGAGATAGGGCTTTGAAAGGTTAGAGTCAATCTCCTCTTTTTCTTTTAGGTCGTTTAGCAGTTCCCCAACCAGCTTTCTCCCCGAGAAAGCCTTCCTGAGATTCAAAGAAAAAAGTTTGAAGGTTGATCTCTGGGATCAGTGATAGTTCAGAACCAGCAAAGGGAGGCTGAAAAGCCGCAGTGCTAACGCACGCCCTGTAGTTTTGAAGCTAAAAAGACAGCAGCGAGCTCCGCGTCGAAAAGCGAAGCGAGCCGCTCTAGCGTGCTACTCTTCCTTTATGAGCGAGACTCTATCCAGATCTACTGATCTAAGAACTCCGCGAGCAAACTGAGCAAGCCATGAGGCGCCTATCGGCAAGGCTTGGAAAAGCCTTAAGTTTAGGCTCCTTTCCTTCACTGAACTGATTCACCCGGGTCCAAACTTGCTGAGCTAGCTAATTTTTCCTTTACGAGATCTCTGCTCTTCGGAATGATTGGAGAGAGCCCCGCCTCCTCTTGGTTGGTGCCGGGTCCGAGAGTGGTGGGACTACTTCCTTAAAGAGCCTTTTGTTCGGGCCGGCAGGAGGGGCCCTGATCTATCAATTGAGGGAGCAAAAAACAGGCTTTGCTCCCCCTTTTTTTAATGAAGAAAGAAAGAAGGGTCGAAGTTTAGACCGCTCACAGTAGTTCTACCCATACAAAAGATCATGAAAGAGGCGATCAGAATGGTAGACTAGCTTTGATACCAACTTGTAACGCCCACAATGTGGCTATATCTCCCACGTGTCGAAGCACGACTTAGAGGCATAACCGCATGGTGGTTTTGTTGCAAGAAGGGTCATCTTCACACAATCCCATGTAATGAACAAGAATGGGATAAAGAAAGTTGGCTTACAATCGCCACTTCACACAGTACATAATTAAGATCATACATCATTCAAAATACACTCATAGACCGACTACGGTCAAATCCAAATGAAAAGAAGACAACCCCAAATGCTAGATCCCCGATCGTCCCGACTAGGCTCCACTACTGATCATCTAGAAATGAAACATAGTAACGACCAAGGTCCTCATCAAACTCCCACTTGAGCTCGGTTGCGCCATCTGCGCTGGTATCCTCGGCACCTGCATATGTTTTGGTAGAATCTGTGAGTCACGAGGACTCAGCAATCTCACACCCGCGAGATCAAGACTATTTAAGCTCATGGGTAGGAAAAGGGGTAATATGGTGGAGCTGCAGCAAGCACTAAGCATATAAGGTGGCTAACATACGCAAGTGAGAGCGAGAAGAGAAGCAACGCATCGGTCGAGAAGCTAGAAGCGATCAAGAAGTGATCCTCAAACTACTTACGTGCATACATAACCCAAACCATGTTCACTTCCCGGACTCCGCCGAGAAGAGACCATCATGGCTACACACGTTGTTGATGTATTTTAATGAAGTCAAGTGTCAAGTAATCTACAACCGGACATTAACAAATTCCCATCTGCCTCATAACCGCGGGCACGGCTTTCGAAAGATAATATACCCTGCAGGGGTGTCCCAACTTAGCCCATCACAAGCTCTCACGGTCAACGAAGGATATACCTTCTCCCGGGAAGACCCGATCAGTCTCGGAATCCTGGTTCGCAAGACATTTCGACAATGTTAAAACAAGACCACCTAAGCCGCCCGATGTGCCAACAAATCCCGATAGGAGTCGCACGTATCTCGTTCTCAGGGCACAGCGGATGAGACATCCTACGAGTAAAACCAGCCCTCAAGTTTCCTCGAGGTAGCCCCGCAGTCTACTCAGTTCGGCCCAACACTCGAAGGAGCACTGGCCCGGGGGGCTTAAAATAATGACCCTCGGGCTCGCGAAAACCCAAGGGGAAAAGGCTTAGGTGGCAAATGGTAAAACCAAGGTTGGGCCTTGCTGGAGGAGTTTTATTCAAAGCGAACTGTCAAGGGGGTCCCATAAATCACCCAACCGTGTAAGGAACGCAAAATCAAGGAACATAATACCGGTATGACGGAAACTAGGGCGGCAAGAGTGGAACAAGTCACCAGGCATAAGGCCGAGCCTTCCACCCTTTACCAAGTATATAAGGTGCATCAATTAAACATGAGATATTGTGATAACCCAAAATATCCATGTTTCAACCAGGAACAAACTTCATCTTCACCTGCAACTAACAACACTATAAGAGGGGCTGAGCAAAAGCGGTGACATAGCCAAACAACGGTTTGCTAGGACAGGATGGTTAGAGGTTTGACATGGAAATAGGGAGGCATGATAAATAGTGGCAGGTAGAGCTAACATAGAGATAGAGTGAGCAACTAGCGAATCAAAGATAGAAGTGATATCGAAGGTATGGTCATCTTGCCTGCAAAGTTCTCAGAATTGTCGAAGGCTTGATCCTCGTTAGCGTACTCAACAGGTTCCTCATGCACGTAATCGTCTCCCGGCTTTACCCAAAGCAAGAACACAAGCAAAGGAACCACAATAAATCACGGTGCAATGCACAAGCAACATGATGCAATACATGACATGATATGCGAGATGTGATATGGAATGCATATGCGGGCTCCGGAAGGGAAAATGATGAACAAGGCATCAACTTGGCAAACCAAGTATGCCGCTGGAAAGATGAGATGATTTCGGTTGAAATGGATATAAAGATCTCCGGGAACGGATGCACGGTTTGCAAATGGCAAGCAAAACAAGAATGACACAAATCTGCGATTAACAGCACAATGCTACTTAGCATGCAACAAGACACTATGCTACAACACCCCCAACATAAAAACAAAGCATATGGCAGTGATCTATGGGAGATGCTTGACAAAAGAGGAACACTGAGCTACAGCTAAATCACACCATAACAGGTTCAAACAAGCATGGCAAAAGCACAAAAGATATCAGCTAGGACATGGCATAAACAGCATCAGGAAGCAATGTTCAGAGCAAGTACTCAACATGCTACAGGAACTTATAATATCAAAACAAGACATGGAATGATTCTACTCAAAGCATAGAACAAAAATCCCTTAGTGACCGTGAGCCAAAAAGGACCAGAAGTTATGATGGCACCCATGTAAACATAGCAAGTTTCGTTAACAGATTCAACAAACAGAGCATGGCATTGACAGAATTACAAAGGCACCTTCGCGAGCTCGATTCACTCACCACAAGTCATTGAATGAGAAGGTAAGCATAGAATCAGCAAGAAGACATGTTTATGAAGCTAACCATGGCAAGAACAAGTTCATAGCATGCAAGGATCAACTACAACAACCTTGGCAAAATTGAATAACATGTAAACAATCTGCCAGGAAACATTTTATAGCAAAAGTAGAGCACGAAAATGACATGCTAGACTACTCCATAATTTCAAACAGGGGCATGAATGGATAGAGCATAACCATATGTTCAAAACATCCTTACTGAAGTACCTCAAAATATGCATGGATCTCTCTCTATCATCAAGTTTAGATGGCATAAAAATAACAGCAGAACAGGGACTAAAATCAGCAACATCACGAAGCCTAGTTTGCATGCTTGTGCTAGTCACCACATAGATCACAAAAATACATGGCATACACCACTATAAAGATGTCATGGCATAGTTCAGAACACATGTAGGGCTCAAGTTCATAAGATGCACACATCAATCATGGCAAAAATGACAAAAGTGCATGTTCTGATAAGAATCTGAAACTAACATCAGACAGCCCTCTTCCAATAGCATTTTGGGCATCAAGCTGATCTCAAATGAAAATGATGCAATGAGATAAAATGATGTACTCGTCGAGGCGAACAATACGGTATACTACACGCCCAAAACGGAGCCGCGGGTGCAAAGTTGTGGCACGATGAATATGGCAATAAAATACTGCAAACTTAGCGGAAAAAAATGATTTTAACCTAGGTTTTTCTCAGATCTGGATCCTGCTCACATGGAAGCCGAGGCAGGCCGGAACCTTGCCGGAGCTGCTGGTCGGGAGGGGCCGGAGATGAGGTCGGGGAGGCTGCCGGGGTCGAGGCCGGCCGGATCCGGCGGAGGCCGGCGCGGCGGCGCGGGGCCGAGCGGGCGGCGCGAGGAGGCGGGGTGGCGCGTGGCGGCCGGCGGCGGAGCGGCGGCAGGCCGGCGCGGGAGGAGGCGGCGATTCGACGGCGGGGCGAGCGGACGAGGCGGGCGGCGCGCCAGGGCCTGGGAGGCCCGTTGCGGGCTCTCGGGGCCACGGCGGCGGCGGGCGCCGGAGCTGCCACGTGGCGGCTCCCGGTTGGTCCGGGGCGGTGGGCGGACGTGTCCGGCCCAAATCGGACACGTTCGGCGGCGGGGAGAGCAGCGGGGCTAGGGTTAGGGGTGGATTTGATCCGGAATTTTCGGGGGGAGGCTATATTTATAGGTAGAAGGAGCTAGGAAGCTCGAAATGAGGTGTAGTTTTCACCCACACGATCGTGATCCGACAACGGAGAGCATGGAAGTGACTTAGATGGGTTATTGGGATGTTTTGGAGGGATGTTGAGCTGCAAATCATAAGAGGCCTTTGCGGTTATGCGGTTAACCGTTGGAGTATCAAACGACCTCCAAATGGCACAAAACTTGATAGGCGGTCTACCGGTGGTGTACCAAGGCCACTTGGCAAGCCTCGTTCCATTCCGAGAACGTTCAACACCCGCACACGAAAAGAGACAAGAGGGGTGTGTCGGTGCATGTGGGAGTGTCGGAATGCAAAACGGATAGTGGGGAAAATGCTCGGATGCATGAGACGAACACGTATGCAAATGAGATGCACATGATGACATGATATGAGATGCATGACATGAATAAAATGCAAAACAAAAGACGAAACCCAACCCACGGAGGGAATATCATAACACATAGCCGAAAATGGCAAGAGTTGGAGTTACAAAGATGGAATGTTACATCCGGGGTGTTACAGGAGCCCTCCGTGGACTCGCGCAACCGGTATCCTTTGTGAGTCGAAGTCTCCATCAATGTGGATGTACGATAGCACCACCTATCAGAACCATGCCAAAAATCTCCGTGTCTACATTGCGTTTGCTTCCTCCAAACTCCTCCCCTTTACCTTCATATGCAATGATTTACATTCCACTGCTATACTCTTAGAATTGCATGTGTAGGTTGATTGCTTGATTTGTGCTAAGTTGCTAAAATCTGCCAAGACTTAAAATTGGGAAATGGCTAGATTTTTAATTGGTCAAGTGGTCTAATCACCCCCCAAATAGTCATACTTTCGATCCTACAGCAGTGGGTTATCAACCTACTCTTAGTACATAATTGGCTTCTTTGCAAGAAAGAATTGCTTCTACTAAAAAGGGATCCATAACTTCGATTCAAGCAGTTTATGTACCTGCAAGACGATTTGACCAACCTTGCCCCTGCCACAACATGTGCGCATTTGGATGCTACTACCATACTTTCCAGAGGATTAGCTTCCAAGGTTATTTATCCAGCAGTAGATCCTTTTGATTCAAGCTCGACTATGTTACAGCCTCGGATCATTGACAACGAACATTATGA
The DNA here is from genome assembly GCA_963921465.1 of Triticum timopheevii. Classification (NCBI taxonomy): domain Eukaryota; kingdom Viridiplantae; phylum Streptophyta; class Magnoliopsida; order Poales; family Poaceae; genus Triticum; species Triticum timopheevii. Next base: position 100,204,834 of record OY997266.1, read on the forward strand.
AACAACGCAAAGAGTAAAGGAAAATTTACAATGTTACAAAGAACTTCAGGACATTATTGCAATTCTTGGCTTGGATGAATTATCGGAAGAGGATCGTTTAACTCTAGCAAGAGCAAGAAAAAATGAGTGTTTCTTATCACAACCGTTCTTTGTGGCAAAAGTTTTTACTGGTTCTGCAGGAAAGTATGTTGCTCTCGCGGAAACTATTAGGTGATTTCAACAAATCCTTTTTGGAGAATTAGACGGCCTACCTGAAGAGGCTTTTTATTTGGTGGGTAACATCGATGAAGCTAGCACGAAAGCTATAACCTTAGAAGAGGAGAACAAATCACAGAAATGAAATTAAACATTTATGTACTAACTCCTAAGAGAATTATTTGGGATTGTGAAGTGAAAGAAATCATTTTATCCACTAATAGTGGCCAAATTGGCGTATTACCAAACCACACCCCCATTAACACGACAGTAGATATGGGTCCTTTGAGAATACGCCTCCTCAATGACTAATGGTTAACAATAGTTCTGTGCAGCAGTTTTGCGAGAGTAATTAATAATGATATCATCATTTTAGGAAATGATGCGGAACTGGGTAGTGATATTGATCCGGAAGAAGCTCAAAAGGAACTTGAAATAGCTGAAGCTAACTTAAGTAAATCTTGGGTACAAAATATTTGGTTGAAGCGAAGCTCGATCTCAGATGATCTAGGATATGAATCGAGGCTATCAATTGGATTCCCCCATCCAATTGGAGACAATCCAGTGGTTTATAGTTGATACAAAGAAAAAGGGAAGAGGGTTGCGTAACCAAAATTAAAAATCCTAGTACTCATACTTAAAAAGGCCGTCTGCATCCCTAGTTGGTGCAGAGGCCGGGGAAGTGAAATTCTCCCCCAATTTTAAAGCTCGCGTCCTCCTCTCGCGTCGCCCCCCTCGCGGGCGACATGGGGGATCCAACCTTCGCCAACAATGACTCATCTTGTGCCCGTCCTCCCCGCCGCCACCGCAGGTGGTCAGCGCTAGGCTAAGCCCGTGTGTGCGACGCGGTGGCGGAGGGCCTCTCTCCTCTCCCTCGGATCCATGGGTGGTGCGGGCGCCTAGATCCGTGGAGGTGCGGCCCCCACTTTGGCCCACGGCGACGCGACGCCCAAGTGGTGGTGCCTGTGGTGGTGCTGATGGGAATTGGCCAGCTGCACAGGGGCGCCGATGGCGAGGGCGGCAACGCCATGGCTAGGCGGCAGCATGCCCGTTGGTCTGTCCGGTTCCAGGACGTACCAGATCTGGTGACTACCAGATGCCATGGGGGTGGCATCGGTCTGGCGTGGCCAGCAATTTGGACATGGTGGTGCCGGTGGATCTTCGCTGGTTTGGCGGAGATCCATGGGTATCATCGTCTCCGATTCATTCTGCTCTGCTTCGTGCTCTACAGTTCAGAGAGACTGTCTTCATCTCCCGGTGCTGGCTGCATGGATCTGGCAGTGGCCTCTGGATCCTTTTGCTCCAGTCTCTGATAAAGAAGGCGGCGATCCACGCACAAGAAGCTATATTAAGTTCTTCAAACAGATCTGGGTCAAAACCTGCTCTTGGCTAGATGCCAAAGCCGATGGTGGCGGCACTCTGCAGTGTCGTTCCCTTGTTGAAGGCATCACCGTGGAGAAGTTATAGACCACTATCTGCTACCTTTGGGGGAAACCCTAGATTGATAGATCAAAAGACGGCGGTACACTTGTGTCGCTTTCCCCCTTGGGGCCGTCTTTCTTGGAGGTGTACACTGGCTCGAGGGACCTGTGGATGACGTCTTTGGTGGAGTGGTGCATCATCATACACATTGATGGTGATAGATCTCTGCTACCTCTTGAGCATGCGTTGGTTTTCTCTTGAAGAGGAAAGGGTGATGCCGCAAAGTAGCATAAGTATTTCCCTTAGTTTTGAAACCCAAGGTATCAATCCAGTAGGAGACAACGCACAAGTCACCTAGTACCTGAACAAACAATCAAGAACCTTGCAACCAATGCGATAAAGGGGTTGTCAATCCCTTCATGGTCACTCGCAAAAGTGAGATCTAATAAAGATAGTAAAGTAAATATTTTTGGTATTTTTGTTGTATAGATTGGCAAGTAAAGATTGTAAAATAGTAAATGAGATGTGATGTACATAAAAGAGATGTAATATAATATAAAAGAGACCCGGGGGCCATAGGTTTCCCTAGTGTCTTCTCTCAAGATAGCATGTATTACGGTGGGTGAACAAATTACTGCCGAGCAATGGATATAAAAGCGCATAATTATGAAGATATCTAAGGCAATGGTCATGAATATAGGCATCAAATCCATGTCGAGTAGACTGAAATGATTCTGCATCTACTACTATTACTCCACACATCGACCGCTATCCAGCATGCATATAGATATTAAGTTCATAAGAACGGAGTAATGCATTAAGTAAGATGACATGATGTACAGGGTAAATTCCAGCAATATGATATAAACCCCATCTTTTTATCCTCGATAGCAACAATACAATACGTGCCTTGCTGCCCCTATTGTCACTGGGAAAGGACACCGCAAGATTGAAACCAAAGCTAAGCACTTCTCCTATTGCAAGAAATATCAATCTAGTAGGCCAAACTAAACCGATAATTCAAAGAGACTTGCATAAATATCAAATCATGCATATAATAATTCAGAGAAGAACCAAATAATATTCATAGATAATCTTGTTCATAAATCCACAATTCATGGGATCTCATCAAACACACCGCAAAAGAGTATTACATCAAATACATCTCCTAGAACATCGAGGAGAACTTTGTATTGAGAATCAAAGAGAGAGAAGAAGCCATCTAGCCAATAACCATGGAGCCGAAGGTCTGTGGTAAACTACTCATGCTTCATCGGAGAGGCTATGGTGTTGATATAGAAGCCCTCCATGATCAATTCCCCCTCCCGTAGATTGCCGGAAAAGGCCCCAAGATGGGATCTCATGGGTACAGAAGGTTGCAGCGGTGGAAAAGTGGTTTTGTGGACCCCCCCTGATGTTTCTAGGGTATAAGACTATATATAGGTGAAAAAAGTACGTCAGTGGAGCTACGAGGGGCCCACGAGGGTGGGGGCATGCCTACACCCCTGGGCGCGCCCTCCTGCCTCATGGCTTCCTCGTGGCGTTCCAGACTTCTTCTCCAAGTCTTCTGGATTGCTTTCGGTCCAAGAAAGATCATCGTGAAGGTTTCATTCCGTTTGGACTCCGTTTGGTATTCCTTTTCTGTAAAACTCTAAAATAGGCAAAAAAACAGAAACTAGCATTGGCCACCCAGTTAATAGGTTAGTCCCAAAAATAATATAAAAGAGCATATTAAAGCCCATTAAACATCCAAAACAGATAATATAATAGGATGGAATAATAAAAATTTATAGATACGTTGGAGACGTATCAATCTCGATGGCATGGTGCCCTGGAGATTAGGCGTCTAATGTGCGATGATGAACTCGCGCAGGAGGGTGATGATGTCTGGCGTTGTGGTAGCATCGATGGCAGCTAGACCGGGTAATGTAGACACAGCAATGCATCTCTGAAGATGGATTGGTGACAGGTGGCGGTGGCGGCCTCTAAGTGTGCGCCGGACCGGCGGGTGCCCCATACCCGGGAGACGTCCTGGTTGGGGCCTCAGGTCTTAGATGTTAGGTTTGGCTGTGAGGCCTGTTTGGTATTAGGCCCAGACTATCATTATCCCTTCATCAACTTGATAGGAGTAGCAAAAGATGTTGCCTATACGGTGGCTTCAGTCTTACTGTTGTATTACTCTGTAAGGTCTTTTGTGCATAATTAATAAAGTGGTTGCATGCATCGTCCAGATGCAGAGGCCGGGGGTCTTCCTCCTTTCCAAAAAAAATATAAGATGTCTCGGATATTTTAATATGAACTACATATGAATTCAAATGAGTGAAAATATATAATAAAACGTGTCTATATACATTTGATTCAAAAAAATGTTAGAACATCTTATATTTGTGAGCGGAGGGAGTAGTATATATACCGCCTTACTTCATTCATAGAGTTGTTAGACATTTTATGTTGTACTCCATAATCTAGATTCATGCCAAGGGAAAGTTATATAAGTGTACATAAATGCACATATGTGTGGGCTTCGGCAAGGTGACCCACTATAACCCTTCTTGTTCCTTTTTGTTGCTGATGGACTATCTACTCTTTTGAAACATGGTGTTGAATCCAATCCTATCACCCTGGTAAAAATTTGTCGGCATGCACCTGGTATTTCTCACTTATTATTTGTGGACGATACTATGTTTATTAGGACACTTATGTTCAGTCTATGATGATCAAGAGTGCTTTGGATGCTTACGATTTTGCCACCGGCCAATGCCTGAATTATGATAAATGCTCCATCATGTTTGGAAACACATGCACAAGTGTAAACCAGGACCAAGTGAGTGTTGCTCTTCCTATGAAAACCTCCTGTTTTGAGGAGAAGTACCTTGGTCTACCAGCCCCTCAAGGTCGTATGTTAAAGGGTAAGTTTCAGAATCTCAATACTAGCCTGACTGAACGATTAATTTAGTGGGGAGATGGTCACCTAGCGTAGCCTAGAAGGGAGGTGCTTATCAAATCAGTCGCGCATGCACCCCCCACGTATATTATGGGGGTTCTCAAACTACCATTCTCGGTATGTGATGACTTGACTCAGATGGTGAGAAAATTTTATTGGGCCTCGAAAAAAGGTCGTCCCAAAGTTCACTGGAAGGCATGGGAAAAACTTCTACACCCAAAGTGTAAGGGTGGCCTAGTATTCAGGGACTTCTGTATGTTCAATCAAGCATTACTTGCTAGACAGGCTTGGAGACTCATCACCAAGCCAGATAGTTTATGTGCTCAGGTGTTGAACGCACGTTATTACCCAGATGGAAAGATACAAGATATTGTTTTCTTGGGTAATGCCTCTTCAGATTGGACAACGATAAGTCACAATCGGGATCTCTTGAAGAAGGGCCTTTTATGGAGAGTTGGGAATGGCAGAAGTATCCATGTTCGGAGCGATAATTGGATTACGCTGCCACCCTCCTATAAACGTGTCACATTACCTAGGCGGTGCAAAATTAGGTTTGTCTCTAAATTGCTAAATGACAATGACTCTTGGAACATACAACTGCTGCAAGCCTACTTTATGTCGTGTGATGTTACTGAGATATTAAAAATAAGAGCTTCTCCAAGATTGCAAGATGATACATTGGCTAGGGCTCCTAGGAAATATGGTCTATTTTTGTTCATTGGCGTTGGAGGAAGCCACACGTGATAATGCTGCTTCATCATGTTCGGCACCCGGTGGTTGTAGATCGTGTTGGAAGTTCATTTGGTCATGTGATGTTCCCCCCACTGTGATTTTTTTCTGTGCGTCTTGTAACAAATTCTTTGCCAACTTGGAAAAATAAGCATAGAAGGGGCCTGGAGGTTAAGAGAGTCCGGGATTACGGGGTCCTCAGATAGCCGGACTATATACTTTAGCCGGACTATTGGACTATGAAGATACAAGATTGAAGACTTCGTCCCGTGTCCGGATGGGACTCTCCTTTGCGTGGAATGAAAGCTTGGATATTTGGATATGTAGATTTCCTTCTATGTAACCAACTCTGTGTAACCCTAGCCCCTCCGATGTCTATATAAACCGGAGGGTTTAGTCCGTAGGACAGACAACAATCATAATCATAGGCTAGCTTCTAGGGTTTAGCCTCTATGATCTCGTGGTAGATCAACTCTTGTAATACTCATATCATCAAGATCAATCAAGCAGGAAGTAGGGTATTACCTCCATCGAGAGGGCCCGAACCTGGGTAAAACATGATTTCCCCCGCCTCCTGTTACCATTAGCCTTAGATGCACAGTTCGGGACCCCCTACACGAGATCCGCCGGTTTTGACAACGACATTGGTGCTTTCATCGAGAGTTCCACTGTGTCGTCGCGATAAGGATTGATGGCTCCCACGATCATCTTCAACAATGTGATCTAGGGGGCGGTTTTCCTTCCCGGACAAATCTTTGTATTCGGCGGCTTCATACTACGGGCCAACTCGCTTGGCCATCTGGAGCAGATCGATTGCCACACCACTGTCTATTAGGTCAAATTTGGAAGCTTAAACTATATTGACAATATCTGCGAAGACTTGATCTTTGACAGATTCAAGCCCATGACAGGTGCGCCGAACAATCACGATGGGCATGACTTTGATCTGCCGACGGACAGTATTCGAGAGATCCCGCCTGTGGTGGCACCCGGAATCAATCCGGAGCAGATCATGCCTTCCGAGGGCGGGTGGATCACTACAAAAAAAAGACACATCCGTGACATTTTGGGCCGAACAATTTTTTTTTCTGTCATACATATGACACTTCTATGATGATAATTGTGACAAAACCCGGTATCATCATAGATGTGGTGGGCTCCTACTTCTATGACAAAAAATCATGACAAAAAATGGGCTTTTCGTCCTAGGCGGTCCAGAGACGCGGCTGCATGACATTGTTTGGGCCGTCCATGACGGAAAAAACCATGGTAGAAGCGAGGGGGAGGAAAATTTCGGGGAGTTGCCGGTTACGGTGGGAGGTCAGGGGCCGAGCGATGCGCATTTCTCTCGTACACGTACGCGCACGTGTGCAAGGCGTTAGCTCTAACTGAACCCGAGTGAGGCGTTGGGCTCTAACTGAACCCGAGCGATTGCACTGCAGGCTACGCGTTACTTAACCCGAGCGATCGATCGATGGCTGTTAACTGAACTCGATCGAGCGATTCCTTCGCTACTGCTGCTAACTGAAGCCGATCGATGCTGCCTCTGGGATGAACAGTGAGCATTGCGGGGGGGGGGGGTGGATGAACAGTGAGCGGTGGCGTTGCCCCTGGATGAACATGACCCCGTGGTGTGGAGGGCTGGATGAACAGTAGATGGTGGAGGGGTGGATGAACAGGACCCCGTGGTGTGGAGGGATGGATGAACAATAGACGGTGGAGGGGTGGATGAACAGGACCCCATGGTGTGGAGGGATGGATGAACAGTAGACGGTGGAGGGGTGTCAGTGGAGGGGTGGATGAACAGGACCCCATAGTGTGGAGGGCTGGATGAATAGTAGACGATGGAGGGGTGCCCCATGGAGGGGTGGTTGAACAGTAGCCGGTGGAGTAGCGCGCGGTGGAGGCTGGATGAACAGGAGCCCTTGGAGGCTGGAGGAGGTCAACGGTAGCCCGTGGAGGCTGAAGGAGGTCTACGGTGGAGATGAACACTATCCCGTGGAGTTCCATTTTGCGGTACGCCACACCCCTCCCAATGAACAGGACCCCCGTTTCGACCGTAGGAGGTCCGTTTTGTCCGTTTTGCGGTACGCCACACCCCTCCCGATCAACAGGACCCCCGTTTCGACCTTAGGAGGTCTGTTTCGTCCGTTTTGCGGTACGCCACACCCCTCCTAATCAACAGGACCCCCGTTTAGACCGTTGAAGGTCCGTTTCCTCCATTTTGCGGTACGCCACACCCCTCCCGGTCAATAGGACCCCCATTTCAACCGTAGGAGGTCCGTTTCCTCCGTTTTGCGGTACGCGAGGCCTCGTTTCCATCGCCTGTTCTGTCCAAGCCCTCCCGATGAACACGACCGCGCATGCCGTTCGGACCCAGCCGGTTGGCTCCCATGTGTTCCGTTGCCTCCCGATGAACACGACGCATCCCGTTGCCTCCCCATGAACACGACGCATTCATTGCCTCCCCATGAACACAAGTCCTCGCCGTACGTATGCGCGAGTAGGCGTTCGAGACCCCGCCCGTATGTACACATACGTGGCCGTATTTTCTTTCTTGCACCCTGGCCGTTATACATACGTGTACATGCTATGTCCGCGCCTCTACTATGACACGTGCACGCCTCTACTACGACACGTACGCGCCTCTACATCGACCAGTATGTACGTACACGTTCGCGACCAAGATGACAACGCTACGTACGCTTCGACCAGGTGGGTCCCGACTGTCAGGCACTTCCTTGCCTGCGAAGATGTAGCTGGTGGGACCCAGCAGTCAGGGGGGCTAATTGTTTTGTTTTTTTTTTGCCCGGACGCACTTCCTTGCGTGCAAAGGCGTAGCTGCTCGGTCCCAGCAGCCATGGGAGCAAATCGTTTTTTTTGCCCGGACGCACTTCCTTGCGTGTGAAGGTGTAGGTGGTGGGTCCCAGTAGTCGGGGGTGAATCATTTTTTTCGGACGAACTTCCTTGCGTGTGAAGATGTGGCTGGTGGGTCCCAGCAGTCAGGGGGCGAATCGTTTTTTATTCCCGGACGCACTTCCTTGCGTGCGAAGATGTAGCTCGTGGGTCCCAGCAGTTAGGGGGCGAATCATTTTTTTCGCTAAATACGGTGGGCCATCCGGTGGGTCCCCGCTGTCAGGTGGAGGAATAATTATTTTGCCTGTAATAAGAAGGCACTTCCTTGCGGCTGACATGTACCCAGCTGTCAGCCTCTCCATGTACAGTCCACGTCCGATGGAAGTCGTTCCTTGACCACGTTGACCATGCCGTGCCGAGAGCACCACGGCGGTGGACGGTGGCGAGGCCTAGGAAGGGGACGACGTGGAGCCGAGGAAGATGCGGCGCGCAGTGGATGCACACACGTAGAGGAGTACGAGGGTTCACTGGTTCGGCTGCGCTGCCATCGCCGTACAATAACAGGGGATGTGGGTGAGTGGAGGGATGGCTTAGCCAGTGGTGGGAGTAGTAGGGGGCGGTGAGGCCTCCGCGGTAGCACAGCCGGCCATGGGAGGCACGCGCAGGCGGCACGACCGGTGCTGCTTTGGGAGGCTGGAGCAAGAAGACCAAAGGTTGAAGAAGCACGACGGCCGTTGGATGGACATCGTACGGTCACTACAGCTAGAATCGTTTATATTGACTAAGTCGACAAAGCCCTTGGTACGTCAACTTAGTAGGCCCACAGGTCAGCTTGCGAAACGGTGCGCCCCAGATGTCAGGGGGAGGAATCATTTTTTGGGCGGGTGAAGCTAGAATATCTGAGATTGAAGAAGAAGCACTGCATCCGTTGGATGGACATCCAATGGCCACTACTGCAGGAACCGCGTGTTAACTATAAGTTGAAAAGCCTTGCATACGCGTCAACTCTTCATTTTTTGGGGGACGCATCAACTTAGTAAGGCCCGAAGTGTGTGGCAGAGAACTTATAGCCCATTTGAGATTTGTAAGAATGTGTATCCCATTTTTGAATTCTAATGGAATTTAATACAGCCAATTTACAGTTTGTTAAAAGTATAGCCCATTTCAACCAACCGTTCAAAACATAATTCAACAAAATTTCCCACATTTTGATGGGATCCGAATATTTTTATCCCGAAATTTCTAGTCAGATTAAATACAATTTCAATATAAATTTATATTACGTAAAAATCCAACGAAACATTGCGCTCGCAACAATTAATGAAATTAAAATTTTCAATATCCAAAAATAATATTTTATAAAGTAATCACTATTTGGTGCATTTTTTATAGTTACTACCCAGTTTTTATAATTAAATCGCATTTATTATTTCTTAAAGCCCATTTTCTTGTTAAGCCTAATGCATCCCTCCTAGGAAAGATTTGCAGCCCAGCGGGGCGGAGAATAACAACTTGACCTTGCTTGGGTATTCCTAAAAAAAAGTATAGCTGGGCTAGCCATTTTCAGCTTGAAAAATAATAATATCTGGGCTGGATATCTAGCCTGGGCTAGACGGGCCACAGCCCACCAAGTTAATACCTGCAGCGATATTTTCATTGTTGTTCATAGGAGAAAAATTAATATCTGGGGTAAACATCAAAAAACACTGCAGTGCTCACACCTCAAAAACACATATACTGCTCGAACTGCTTGGTCCCAGCTGTCGGCCGCTTCTTGTGCAATTCTCTCGTTTATCGACTACTCCCACCTTTCTGGTTTATAATGCTCAATTCAAAAATCTCACCAACAAAGGTAGATGGCGAGTGGTGGAATACTTTTTGTAGTTTTGCAAAAGCACCTAATTAATGCTCTTGTTATCCTTAAAAAATATGTTTATCAATGCATTAATTGTGATGCATGCATGCATAAAGTACATGCATTGGTCAATTTTCTCTTAATACTTGCATGCAATGATTTAATGCACCTTGGAATCTCAACATGTGATGGAAAACCACCAAATTGAGCCTTATAAAATGGAAAAACTAAAATTTTGAGATAAGCCCTGTAAACCGGAAAGGAGGGAATACATAGGTTGACAATGGTGTGGGACCGTGATGTCAGGAAACCAGGAGGAAGCAAAATAAATTATAGTTATATATATATATATATATATATATATATATATATATATATATATATATATATATATATAATAAGGAGGCACTTGCGTACGTGAGGCTTTGGACCTGGTGGGTCCCCATTGTCATCCTCTCCAAGTAAAGTCATCTCCTCGCCCGCGCGCGCTTTCCGCACGAAACAGTCAGCGCCGGCCGCCCCGCTTCCCGGTGCAGGCGATTGCTCCGCCTTAAAATGACACAAGTGTCATCCGTCCGTCCATCTGCCACACACATTAATGATACGCGGTTGCCGAGGCGGCTACTCCGGCGCCACACGTCCGTCCCTCCGCCTGCCCACCATTGCTATATAAACTGCTGCGCCAGCCATAGCCACCGTCATCCACATCCGTTCCCTTTCTCCTGTCCACACCACTACTGCCCACCATGGCTTCCTCGCGCTCCAGCGCTCTTCGGGACGGGCAGACGACGGACGACAAGGAGATGGCAGCCATTGCTGCCGACCGGCTGGCCGGCAGGCAGCCGGAGGACGACGACGTCCCAATGGAGAACATGGTAGTCAATGATCCGACGCCCACCTCCTCCTCCGCGCCATCCTCTCCAGTGCATTGCACCATGACCATCGGCGAGGCCCGTGCCCGATATATGGACAGGGTGAGGCAGATGCGTGAGGAGTAGTTCCGGGAGGCGCAGGCCGATGCCGCCTATAACCACCATATCCTCCAGGAGCACCTGCAGGCTGAGGAGCAGATCGCCGAGGAGCGGGCGGAGCAGGAGGCGCTGCTCGACTCATACCGCTCCGCCCGCAAGGGCCGCCTCGAGCGCTAGCGGTACCGCATGCGGGTGGCGGAGGCTGTGGCCACCTACAAAGAGGCTAGCAAAGAGGACAATGAAGTGGGTGAGGCGCTGTTTGGCGAGACAGAGGACGAGGCAGAGGACAATGCCGGCTCCGACAAGTCCCCGCTCCGCTGGCGTTGACGAGGCCCTGCTCCGTCGAGGCCCCACGGCGCCAACAACGAGGCAGAGGACACCGCCGGCTCTACCAAGGCCCCGTGGTGCCAACAACGAGGCAGAGGACACCCCCGGCTGCACCGAGCCCCCGCCCCTCTAACAACGAGGCAGAGGACATTTCCATCTCAGCCGAGGCCCCACCCTGCCGGCAATGTGGGGGAGGATTTCCACCGCTCCGCTGAGGCGGCGCCTGCCGGCAACGAGATAGAGGACATCGCCGGCTCCGCCGAGGCCCCGCCCTGCTGCCAACGAGGCCGCGCCACACAGAAAACGAGATACAATAGAACACGGTAGGTTGCCGCTGCTCGGCTCCAAGTAAGGCCACCGCTGCTACCCTCCGGCTGAAGCCAAGCTAGGCAGGTTGACCATTGATGACCGGTTAGCTTCTTGGCAGCGACGTGGAGTCAGAGAGCTGCGCTGGACAAGAACGCTGCTTCAACTTAACTGCTGGTGCAGTTGGCTGACTGACACGTGGGCCCAACAGGCCAAATGTTAGTTACGCAACTGCACCTACAGTTAAGTCATTGAAGCTTCTGTTCGGCTCAGCGGGACACAGGTGGGTAGCTTCGGTTAATTAATTATACCTCCAGCGCACCCCTTTTTAGTTGAAGAATGTATGAAATGTAATGAAATCCGACCGTGTATGAATGAATTTATTTCGATTAGTTCGAATTCCTGTATCACTGGCATTTGATGAACATGCAAAACAATACGTACTAGCATTATTCCCAGGGTGATCACCTCGTTTGCAGCAGTTTCACACGTACTCCCTCCGGTCCTTTCTAGTCTGGATACAAGTTTTGTCTACAGTGAAAGTATCTCTACTTTGACCAATCTTATACAAAAAAGTATGCACTTTCAGAATGTGCGAAGTAAAAAGGAACAGAAGGAGTACAAAGAGTTTGAGCAGCTTTTTAGCGTTTCTGTACATTGCAATCAAACACACAGGCCTAGCAATTCATAGAGAACATTCACAACAATCGATGATTATGCATCTCAGCGACTCACATGTCAGAGGCAATATTTACTTCACAACTAAAGAATAAAGAAAAAATTAATCGACGTTGTTGATAGGAAAGGGCGTCCCATTCGAAAATATCAAACACATATCTTGCTAAAATCAATGAGCAAAATTTGACAAGGTTGTCCCATTCCAAAATATCAAATGCCTATGATTGTGGAATGGGTAGGGTTTGCCATCAGTTTGGACATTGACATGGCACCTCGTGCTAAATAAACCAGCTGTTCTTTTTGTGCAGTTCCACCAAAATCAACCAAATTCACGTGTAGCTTGTATGATTCCGCCCTTATATGTTGCAACGCCTTGATCTTATGGGCACCTCCTTTCTTGTGGTGGAAATGAATGATTCGATGTATTCATGAACATTTTGTGCAGTTCCCATTGAAATCAAGCTGAGCACCCCTGTTTGCACAAATACAAAAAAGTGATTAGTATAAAGAAAATTGTACTATGAATTGATAGTTTCAATAGGCACATACATGGTCCTTGTAGAGCACACTTTTAGAAAAATGGAAATCACCAGAAAGAATCCTAGAACAACATTGTACTCGTGCATCATAGCAAAAAAATGGAGATTTGTCAGTCCTTCTGAGCTGAAGTTAGTTTGGTATTGTTGGGAGTAATGTAACCATCCTTCAACTGCTCCTTCTGATGAGACGATAGACATGGCTTCATCATCCTGGCATAATCGGAACTAGTCACTTCATGTACTCCATATTCTTCTTCAGAGGAAGATGATCCTGTTTTGCAAAGACAAGAGGACTACTAAATGCTAGCATCCCTGTTTGCTCGACAAAAAGGAAAGGAAATATTTAAAATAGCATAGATGAAGCACTTCTCAAGGACAATACCACTTTTTCATGACAGTATCTAAACAGTAGCACAACACCAATAGAGATGACAAAGCTCAATCATATGGATGAAATCAGTGGGCAAGTACCAACCTTTGTCAGGAGGCTGATTGTGTAGAGCATACAGATGAAGCACTTCTCAGGAACCATCTGTTGCTATCTACGGGGGTGGCCATGCTTACTATATACTCCTCGATTAGTTTAATGTTTCCAACATCTTCTTGTGCAGTTCCACTAAAACATATGGTATCTTCAAAGAAGATCCCTGTTTGCACAAGTAGAGATAATTACGTATGGCATCAAATTAGTGGCAAAACAATTGCTCGTTCCATCCATAGCAATATATTATGATGCAAAACTATATCATTAATTGTGTCATCACAGTTCGAGTGCTTCATTACAGCACCGGGAGTTGATTTTTGTTTTGCTTCCGCTTGTTCTTCCCCTTCATCACTTGGTTCAATAAGAAGACCTCTCATGATGCGGAATTCAAACAACTCACAAGAAGAAGATCTGAACCAAATTCGTCTTAACGGATAGGAAGTAAGATCTCCTCTTGTGAAGTTCCACTAAGATCAAGCAATCAAGCAACATTGTCGGTGTGAAATTTTGGTTGAACTGCACAAAACACTCTTAAAACAAAAGTGTTTTGTGCATTGCAACAATAGGTCACAATGGCAACAAGGTGAAGTAGATAACCCTGTTTACACAGAGGTGCAAAGGAAACAATTAGTGGTCAACAATGGTGGATGACACAGAAGCCAACAAAAAGAAGCTTCTACCTTATCTAAATGGGAAAGAAAGCAAGACTATAGCATTTCTCAAACGGTGGCATTGATTAATATTAACATAAAGATTATATTAACAATAAAATTCGTTAAACATGTAAGTTGCTTTTAACTGTGGCATTGCATCAATTTTCCACCGGCATTATTAGAGGGTGTTTGTTTACATGGACATTTTGGTGTAGGGACTAAAAAAACTCCATGTTAGTCCCATCTAAACCAAACAGGAGGGACTTTTAGGGACTAAAAGTGGGCATTTGGGACTAAAGAAAGAAGACCCCGAGGGAGTCTTTTTGGGACTTTTCCAACAGTTGCCCCTGCCACGCATCGCACCTTGTTTCTATTAGTTCATTACTAGGGGAAGATGGTCTTTTCGCATGTCATTTAATAACCTCTAGTCCATGTTTAGTCCCTGGAACCAAGCAGGTAGGGACTAGGGAGTTTTTAACCAAACAGGGCCTTAGATTTAACAACAGCTAATGAGTTGCATGGGACAGTGGACACACCAGCACCATGTGCATCTACTGATGTACTGTGGTCATGCACAGTCTGTTGCAACAAAGAACAAACAACCAAGGAGCATATTTGTGTTGGTCCCAGTTTTGTTATCTTTAGACACCTTTCCCTATTTGAGCGCAACAAATATAGTCCTGCTCAAACACTACAGCCTTGTCCCTTCCTTTCCTTTTTGAACTAGTACTTTCGCCCCTTCCTTTCCTCTTTGAACCACGTCCTAGATTTATGTGATACAACTTTCCCCACTACTTTCCCCCATTCCTTTCCTCTTTGAACCACGTCCTAGATTCATGCTATAAAACATCCCCCCTTCATTTCCTCTTTGAACCACGTCCTAGATTCATGCTATATAAAACTTTTCCCACTACTTTCCCCCACTCCTTTCCTCTTTGAACCACGTCCTAGATTCATGGTATAGATGCAGCTAGAGAAATGCATGTGGAGTAAGTAAAATATACCTTAAGGTTCTTGGTGCGTGGTTCGGTGGGCGACGGGACTGCGGTGAAGAAGAAGGGGTCGGAGGCCCTCCCGCATCGCCGCTGGGTGGAAAGTGAACAGCTGCACCGGTAGTGGATTCCCTCCCTCGCCGACGGCGACAGCGTTAAGCCTCCTTCCCTTCCCGGCGGACGGATACTGCCGACTCTTTGAGCAGTAGTGAGGGGAGAGAGAGGCCAACGATGTCTTGTTTAGATCTGGAGAGGGCGAGAGAGTGTGAAGAGAGTAACTACAAGAGCTGAGGCTCCAGCAGGAGAGGGCGAGAGAGTGTGAAGAGAGCAACTACAAGCGTTGAGGCTCCAGCGTGTATATATATACTCAAGAGAGAGTGTGAAACGTGCAAACCCTAGAAAACATTTTGACCAGTCAAAGAATCCTCCTGGCAAAAATTATGCTCAAGTGTAGTTATCGAACCCGAGACCTCAAGTTTGATGAGCGAATAGGCTAACCAGCTACACAACCCTCCCGTTCTGTTCAACAAGAGGAAAATAACCTTTCATACATTCCTGCATTCGTGTGACAAGCATGACGTGTTTTTGTGTTTGTGTGTGTGTGGGGGAGTCATTGGGATTTCAATCATAATCGTGTCATGTAGCTTTGGTGGTAAGACTATCCATAGTGGTGCAGAAATAATGCAGCCTTAGTCACCTTACCTCGCTCCACGTAGTACGTTGGGTCCCACAAGTCAGAGGGTGAAACAAACAAATTAATAATAAAAATTAAAAGCGCCAACGTTGTATCTTACCTCACACATCTCGCTACTGCTCAGGAACACTGTCCAATTGATCCCTCTGTTCGCTCACGTACTATTTTAAGTGAATCCTTATTATAACATGGACACAAATTTTGGGCACTTGTATTCGACTTAAGTCAGTGTGCCACCGTATCTTGTATACTTACTACTCCCTCCGTCTAGGTTTAATAAGTCACGTTAGAAGGTGCAATGGGACCAAGGTGCGTGTGTGTGCGTGTGTGTGTGTTTAACAGCATGTGTGTGTTAGAGAGTGCGACAGATCGACCTACTCCTACAGAGAGATGGTGTGTAGTGTACGATTTTAGCTGCGAGAGTCGGTGCATCCTCTCGTTTCCGGGCGTGTCCGGTAGGGACATGCAGACAGCTGGCACGCCCGCTCCTGACCAGCCTGGCCCACCCAAAGCCCCTCCATCGCCCGCGCGCGCTTCCCGCCCTAAACGGTCAGCGCCGCTCCAAAGAACCGGTGCCGCATTCATGCCCGGGCAGAGCGGACATGACCTCTCACTTGTGCAAGAGTGATGGTTGCTTCGTCCGTCCAACTTACTGCTGAGTCTATGTGATTTGATGGCTCATTGGTCTTTATTACTGAGGTGGTAGGACTGTTGGATGTCCCACGCTTTCGGCGAAAGGAGGTACTACTACTACTAGATTACAATGTTCTCCATTCTTACAACGGAGGAGTGAAAGAGCAGCGAAAACACGCAGTCTCGGTGATTACATGGCCCACCTCACACTATCAACATGCGACACCTAACTCTTTACATAGTACTCCCTCCGTTCCTAAATATTACTAGATGAGTCCCCGCGCGTTGCCGCGGAACAACGGTATATCTCTCTGCGCAAAATTATCGATTTTATAGAACTGAAAAAACTCTATAACCGTATGACAAATGTGGTAGCCAAACTAAATAAACTCCCATCATCATTTAGATCATCCCACGTAAGGAAAAAATATCAGACAACACCTACTGCATAATGGGATTATATTTTTCTTTTTGACATGTTAATGGGACTTAAAAGCTCACTTACATGCATGCTACCGGTGCATGCTTGCATGCAGACATGTTGATGTGATTTAAAACCCACTCACATGCATGTGCCATAGTATTTCTGCATGCTTGCATGTGGCTTAGTGAGGAGCCTCTCAACGTCTAGATTAGACAGCTATTATGGACTGATTTACTTCATCTAAAAGCTACATCAATTTAATGATGTGGCTCAAGGAGAGGATAGAGAATTCCTAGTAGTGGGGGCTAGCTATTACTAGTAGATAAGTCTTTGTAGAGATTCCACTAGGTGAACTACAAACGGAACAAAATGAATGAATCTACACTTAAAATGCATCTATATACATCCGCATGTGGTTCATGGTGAAATCTCTACAAAGACTTATATTTAGGAACGGAGGATGTACTAGTGTATTACT
The DNA here is from genome assembly GCA_963921465.1 of Triticum timopheevii. NCBI lineage: Eukaryota > Viridiplantae > Streptophyta > Magnoliopsida > Poales > Poaceae > Triticum > Triticum timopheevii. The sequence goes on from OY997266.1 coordinate 100,222,014, forward strand.
ACGTACTGTAATTTATCAGCGAGATAAATTTGTACAATGCTATGAAGCTTCCAGCTCCTGTTACATGTATCTTGCATCCAAGGTTGCCCGTTGCAACATTTCATCAAATACAAAGGAGACTAACATGCATGCTATTGCATCTCAATGATTGACAGATCATAGAAAATATGTACTCCCTCCGTTCCAAAATAAGTGTCTCAACTTTGTGCAAACTTTAGTACAAAGTTGTACCACTACTAAAGTTGACACTTATTTTGGAACCGAGGCAGCTAAAGAAAAAAATGATCCATGCAGTCCCTAGCCCTTGAACCGTGAACCCTGACCAGGCTTCAATTTGCTGGCAACATTCGAGCTTCCTAATAAATGAAGTTTGCAACCTTTTGACCATCGGATCATTTTGTGCAGTTTCACCAAAATCGAGATGAGCATCCCTGTGGCAAAGAAATTGAAGAAGCGTGAGTAGAATAAGATTACTAGGACTAGTTGATGAGACATAAACTCATCATAAATACAATACGTAGAAGCCAGTAGATGTTTCCCTAAAAAAGGCCAGTAGAGGTATCAAGTATGTGCAGGGCAAAGAAGTAGAGAAATATCCACAGGGAGTGATGTGGGCAGCTGGAGCAGTGGTGCAAGCCGGCTGTAAAGGGAGTTGTACTTGAGGGACGTAGCTCAACCTTGAGGTGGGTGGCGGGAGGTGGCAACTGCCCACGTCGCGGCAGTGAGCAAGGGACGAAGGCAACCTCACCGGCTTTGTGAGAGAGAATGGCGGGGATCCCTGATCGGGACGTGCCGACAGTTGGTTTTCGCCGTCAGCGACGGCCACCACATCTACACTAAGCATCCACCCCTTCCCCAAGTGGACATGATCCGCCAGGATGTTAGAGATGTGGCCACAGTCGTTTTGTGCAAGAGAGTGTGAAGAGAGCAACCCCAGCAAGCAACCATGTAGGCTGGCCCATCCTGACTATGTATATAGTGGAGCGCTCGCGCGTGTAGGAGTAAACTCCTCTCAAAAATATTAACATTGCGATTGGCTCTTCGCCTCTTCGGGAACTCGAGCAATAATGGTAGTGCAGTATATATCGTTCTGGCTATATGAGACCGAATGAATTGCTGCACGTCCACCATGTGGGCGAGGGTCGAGGGGCGAGGGGGAGTGCTACTACCTCCGTCCTAGTTTATAGGTCCCTTTTATAGTTTGTGCCAAATTTTGACTAAAGATTTAACTAACAAAATGTTAATACATGTCAAGAAAAATTATCTCATTGGATTCGTATTTGAACATAGTTTTCAAAATTATAATGTTCATGCATGAACATTTTCTTAGTTTAATCTATGGTCAAAATTTGGCACGAAATACAATGGGGACCAATAAACCCGGACAGAGGTAGTAGTACATACGGACCAAAATGAGTGAATCTACACTCTAAAATACATCTATATACATCAGTGTTTGGAGTATGTACTAGTAGTTCATATTCAAATCTACTAAAGGACATATATATTCCAATATGATATAATCTCTATAACCAAGGTAGTAGGGACGAGGAGTAAACGGAGGGAGTAGTAAATATTTCTCCTCGTCCTGCGAGCCACCACGCGCATGGGCGAGGGAGCGGGCGTAAAGGCGGAGCAAGCTTCACCTCATCCTGCGAGCCACCGCGCCCGTGGGCGGGGGAGACAGAGTACTAAGCAAGCTTCTCCTCGTTCTGCAAGTTGACGGGACACATCAAAAGTACTCCAGTGTATAGAGCCTTACCTCTAAGGTAGGCCCCACATGGTTTGCCTCTTTTTTTAATTTAACATAACGCGTCAAGTCACAATTTGTTTGTTCACCCGTGGTAGACGATCCTCCCTCCACCTAGTGGACAACAAGTACACGTGCCAAATTACCACGTGGGCTGCCTTTTTCGTACAGAAATGAGCTCCACCGTGTACCCGCGCGGGTGTGGTTGGGAAAGAGACGGGAGTACGTGCACCGTGCATGCACCTCTTCTCTTCGTGCACGTCCCCCACCAACGTGGGTGTGTGTGAGAGATACAAACCGCGTTCGTGAGTGTTTTTTGTTTTGGGGTGGGGGTCGAAATCGTGAATTATTTGTGGGAATATGTGTCGATGACATCTCAAACAAAAATGTGCATGCAATGTGTGTGAAATGGAGGCCTATCCATATCATACATAGAGGGTCGGGCAATCCACGAGAAGAGAGGGAGGGGTCATAGCTATCGATAGAGTCGAAGAGAGGATCAAGTGGGTGGGTGCGAGATCGATGAAGAGAGCCATGACTAGAGCGCTCGATGTATCGGTGTGTGTGGGGGGAGGGGGGTGTGGGGCGGGGTAGGTAGAGGCCTAACTATGGAGGTAGAACGACTCGTATATGTGTTGAGAAGGAGAGACCCAGCTATGTCTTGAGGGAGATCGGCCGACATCCATACATAACTGAAGGACGGGAAATATGATGGAACAGAGAGAGAGAGAGGAGAGAGAGAGAGGGAGGGAGAGGGAGGGAGAGGGGTAGAGTGCTGGATGGGTGATGGAGTTGCTTGTCGGAGATGTTGGGAGAGGCCTACTAGACAAACTGAGGGTGGAACTGCAATGCTATCGATAAGAGTGGGGATGTGTTTCTGTGTGTGCATGTGCGTGATAGATCTGTCGGGACGCATCCATGGATGATGAAGGGGAACTATGTGTTTGGTAAGCAAACCTAACTAGATCGGTAGATCAATTGTTGTTTGTTGGAGGAAGGGGGAGACGCAACTAATGAGGTAGATCGATCGACGTGTGGGTAGAAACGAGTTATAAGGACCTAGCTAGCTATATGTATAGTGAGAGATCGGTCGGTGTAGGTCCATTTGTTAGAGGCAAATAAGGCCCAGCGAGATGGATAGATAGAGAGAATGGAGCTAGGAGGTGGTGCGAGAGGCCCAACTACTAGCTCGATAGGGGGAGGAGTGTGCGGTTGTGAGATCGATGAAAAGAGGGGCGAGAGTTTACACGTGTGTCTGATCGTATGAGAGACACGAGTCAAGGACAAATAAAGGAGGAGATTGAAGGTGTGTGTGTATGTTGTAGGCAGGCATCGCTGGAGAGGTTTATCGATCGGTGTGTGTCAGAAAGGAGTTGTGGAGACTGTGGGAGAACGACCTAAAGAAAAAAAATGAATGTGCCCGGTGGATAGAATGCCGAGGGAGGGGGAGGTCGAGGAGGGCGTGTGCATGCACGAGAGAAAGTTAGTGGTAGCTACAAAGGTTAGAGGATTGTGTGGGTGTAAGAGACTAACAAAGATCATAATTTGATATGAAAGCGGATTCATATATTTGAATAGGAGATCATAGTGTTTTAAACATTGCACGCATGAATATAGCGGTGATACACGTGTTGTGCACATGTTATACCATAATGTGATAATGCATGGCGTTTGCAACTCACAGCTAAATGCCGAACAATCGAAACCATACTATACATCAAACAACATCACATTTTATTTGAATTTGTGATAATGTGTGGCGTTTGCAGCTTACAACTAAATATCGAGCAATCTAAACAATACTATATATTGAACATTCTCACATTTTATTTGAATTTGTGGTAATGTGTGGTGTTTGCAACTCACATCTAAATACTTGTAGGCGTAGGGGGCGGGGCACCATACATAATGTGATAAACACATTATACATATGAGACATGGTTTAGATTATGAAGATCTAGCTAGAGCTAGAAATAGAATGTGATTTGAAATCAAAATAAAGTGGATTCAAAAAATCTAGTTCGAGTTCATATAGTACACATAGTTCATATATAACTCGAGACTAATCATGTGGTGTGCTGTGAAGATAATACACAAACGATGGTTTAACTTGACAATAATGATGATTGTAGATCTTATTAAAACAGAGAAACGAATTCAAATGCTTTGACTTCTCAACAATCATTACTGTAGATCTTATTCAAATTTAGTTCATATTGAAGCGGTAGTATATATGTTTGGAATACACTAAAACGTACATTTGAGTAGTAGGTTGCATGCATTATACACGTAGCAAAATATTTTAATTGAACATAACATGAATTCAAAGTTTTGAATGACATTTGTAGTGCGCATTGATTTGGTACAGTACACGTTAGACTTGTCCGGAAATTTCAACCCGCGCCTTGTTAGCCCGAAATATTTAAGATATATCTTTGTCTCATTGTGCTCCGACAACTCCCTCCATCTCACCCCGCGCCTTGCTATTCCAAAATTACAACACGTGCGAAAACACCCACCTCCTGTGAAATCACGACACGCGAAATGCCCGTGGCACCCCTAAACCGAAAGAACCACCTCAAATTGGTGGGGGGTACTTTCGTAACTTACCCCACATTTCGGACAAGCGCGTCTCTAAGCCATGGTTCCCCACTGCCATCCCATCCGCCCACCCATTCATACACCGAGGCCGCAAAAACCCGCGACGAAACCCCACACCCTGCTCCGTCCGCCACCCAGCCGGAGCCTCTTCCCCGACGACGTCGTCCACAGCAACACCTCGACGTCCCTCATCCATCATACCAGATGAGGATCTGTCGTCGATCTCATCGTCACGCCGGTTCAGCCACCCCGTCCTCCAGCTCCAAGGAGCTGCCTCGACGTTCCCCTCGTCTTTTGCGCCACCTCCATTCCCACACCACCGTCTTCACCTGCACCACCGGAAGAGCATCATCATCACCATTTCCTCGGATGAAGTTGTGGCCTAATCGGCGCCACCAAAGAGGTTGTACACTAATGCCGCATTTTCTTATTGATTCAATCTCACGGTGCTGCCGGCGCTCGGTCCCGAGCCGACACGGTGCGGGTCCATCCACGGCGGCATCGCCGACCACTTCCTCCATGGCGTCGCTGCCTCGGTGGTGATGTCCACATCAGTAGGAGTTGCTGCTGCTTTAGCTCTCGCTCGTGCTGCTGCTCTGCTCTTGCTCTCTGTCCCCTGCCTGGTCTACTCTTGCTATTGCTCTTGCTCGCGCTACTGCTCTCGCTCTTGCTCTTGCTTGCGATGCTTCTCCGATTTGGCTACACTTTAATCGACTAAATCGACTTTTGGGTCAGTCGATTTTCAAGGGGTGGGCTCGCCGGGGTGAAGTAAGAACCAGCCGCAGCGGGGAGGGGGCTCGCCGGAGAGGTACCCCACTATGTATCTTAGGGTTTAGGATTTGGGCGGTGGTCGCCGGCGGTGGCGGGGCATTGGCGGGGCGGTGGTGTGGGGATGGCCGGAGAACAAGCTTGGCACGGGGGGCCTAGAGGGATGGCCGGGGCGGCGGTGGACCGGTGGTGGGGAGTGATTTTGGGGCGGGTGGGTTGATGCACCACCGGCCGCGAGCGGTGGGGGACTACTGTTTGGCCGGTGGTGGGTGGCGGCTCAGGGGGGTGGAGGTTGAAGATGAACCGCAGGCCCTTGATTTCATATCCAACGGCTGCAAAATCGACTGACCAGAGATGAAAAAGTCAGTCGACTGACGTGTAGCCTCACCTTGCTAGTGCGTTCAGTTTTGACAGCAAAATTCAGTTTTGACAGCAAAATTCAGTTTCGACAGTTAAGTTCAGTTTCGACAGTTAAGTTCAGTTTCGACAGTTAAGTTCAGAGATGAGCGGCTGATGTATTTTACATCTAGCACTTCGTGGTTATGTATTTTACGTCATGTATTGGAGATGCTATTAGAATTCCACTCAGGTTAACGTCGTTCATTGTCTCTCTTGTCCTGCTTCAGCCTCGGCGTCGTACAACTCACCGGAGCTGCTCCAACAACGAAACCCTCCATCACAGCGGAACAGTACCCCGGGCTCCATCTCCAGACGCCTAAGATATTCTTCCCCTCCTCTGACAGCAAAGTCATCCGGAGCACCCTCACCGGCGAACCCAATCACGCTGAGATCGACATGGCTTCACCAAAGAGGTTGTACAATTGTTGCATCTCTTTTTTACTCTACATGTTATATATATTGTGCACTGAGCACACGGATTTGTTCCTTCAGTGTCTCCTTGAAAGAAAAAATGTAGGAATTTTAATTTTCACTTGTCCTCCTTTTTAAATTCCTATTCATGAAGCACAAGACAAAGTGATAGTAGCATACTAGCATTATAACCGTACATTTTCTTGTGGTTTGACTTAATCTCACCATGCTTCTTGCCATCCTATGATCTTCCAATTGTTGTGAATCAAACACCCAGATTGGCAGAAATCCTGTGTTTTTAAATTCTCTGTTTTGCACGTGCATTCATATCCTATTCCTGTCTATTTCCTATCCCTGCATTGTTGGAATACTCCAATTCAAACGAGCCCTTACAGAATTACTTCTCTTACAGATAGTTGTCAAAGAAAACCTTGCGTGGTTTGTCCCGCTCCTGCTGCGCCGTCATCCACCCCAGCTCAACTCCTCAAACGATAGAAGGGTCGAGCACAACAGGGATCCGGCCTCCAGACTGTCTTTCGCCGCCTCAGATCTTCTTCCCCGCCGCTGGCAGCCATTAAAACTGCATTACCATCATCAACCGAGCAGATGACCTCGAGGACTACATGGGTCCGCAAGAGAGGTCACACTCTTTTGTGTCTGCTTACGTTATGCATCGCTTAATATTACATCTACTTTATTGTCCTATTCACCGATTAGACTCTGAGTCAGCTCCATACTAATGGTCAAACTTGAGTTTTTAAATGGTTGTGGGGTACATATCGGGGCCGCTATCAATAGTATCGATGTACTATGTGGTTAATCTCCGGTGTCTACTATGAGTTTCATGTTGGGTGGGAAACAAACAGTAAAGAAGCCATTATCTGTATTTTTTAAATGAAGCCATTATCTGCCTGCTATTATTGGTTTTGGGTCTATCCACAGGTTTCTACCATCACTTTGGATTTCTGCATGCACTCCTTACATAATCTCACTATGTTTTATTCCTATGCATGACAGTAATTCTAAACAATGGAACTGAACATGTAGAGCAAAAGAGACGAGCCTTGCATGGCAATAAAATTTCATGCAGACGTCGCTCCATGGTAGGCGCAAAGGCAGCCCCCTTCCACGCATTTCGGATTGTAATCGAGAGGAAGATATCTGTTCTGAGGGGGATTCAGAAGGAGAAGACAACTCCTATTTACCCCCTGAGGTCTTCGCTCTAACTTAGCATGCTGATGTTGGTTATATCATCCATATGGTGTCTTGCATTGCTTACTTTATACATCAAATATGTCATCTGCTTAGTTTAGACATCCTTTGTGCGAATGACATCTGTTTAGTTTATTCATCGTTTATGTGAATTATGCAACGCCCTCTTGTTTAGCCAGGCATCATATATGTGAATTTTGCAATGCCATCCTGCTTAGCCAGTCATCTTATATGTAAATTATTGTTGGAAATATGCCCTAGAGGCAATATTAAATTAGTTATTATTATATTTCCTTGTTCATGATAATCGTTTATTATCCATGCTATAATTGTATTGATAGGAAACTCAGATACATGTGTGGATACATAGACAACACCATGTCCCTAGTAAGCCTCTAGTTGACTAGCTCATTGATCAATAGATGGTTACGGTTTCCTGACCATGGACATTGGATGTCGTTGATAACGGGACCACATCATTAGGAGAATGATGTGATGGACAAGACCCAATCCTAAGCCTAGCACAAAGATCGTGTAGTTCGTATGCGAAAGCTTTTCTAATGTCAAGTATCATTTCCTTAGACCATGAGATTGTGCAACTCCCGGATACCGTAGGAATGCTTTGGGTGTACCAAACGTCACAACGTAACTGGGTGGCTATAAAGGTGCACTACAGGTATCTCTAAAAGTGTCTGTTGGGTTGGCACGAATCGAGACTGGGATTTGTCACTCCATGTGACTGAGATGTATCTTTGGGCCCACTCGGTAGGACATAATCACAACACGCACAATGTGATCAAAGAGTTGATCGTGGGATGATGTGTTACGGAATGAGTAAAGAGACTTGCCGGTAACGAGATTGAGCAAGGTATCGGCATACCGACGATCAAATCTCGGGCAAGTACTATACCGTTAGACAAAGTGAATTGTATACGGGATTGATTGAGTCCTTGACACCATGGTTCATCCGATGAGATCATCATGGAACATGTGGGAGCCAACATGGGTATCCAGATCGCGCTGTTGGTTATTGACCGGAGAACGTCTCGGTCATGTCTGCATGGTTCCCGAACCCGTAGGGTCTACACACTTAAGGTTCGATGACGCTAGGGTTATAAAGGAAGTTTGTATGTGGTTACCGAATGTTGTTCGGAGTCCCGGATGAGATCCCGGACGTCACGAGGAGTTCCGGAATGGTCCGGAGGTAAAGATTTATATATGGAAAGTTGTTGTTCGGGTTCCGGGAAAAGTTTGGGTTTTTCCGGTATTGTACCGGGTAGCTTCCAAAAGGTTCCGGAGGATTCTGGAGGGGTCCAGAGGTCCGGAAATTGTTCCAGCACGTCCAATACACCAACATGGGCTGTAGGGGGGCGCCTTAGCCTTAATGGGCCAGGGGCACCGGCCCCCCCAAGGCCCATGCGCATGGGAGAGGGGAAACCCTAAGGGGGAGGGCCTCCACTTGACTTGGGAGGCACTCCTCCCCCCTTGGCCGCCGCCCCAACCCTAGATGGTATCTATGGGGGGCGGCCCCCTCTCCCCCCACCTATAAATAGTGGAGGGGTGGGAGGGCAGCTGCACCCCAAGTTCTGGAGCAGCCCTCCCCCTCTCCCAAGTACTCCTCTCTCGCGGTGCTTGGCGAAGCCCTGCAGGATTGCCACGCTCCTCCACCACCACCACGCCGTTGTGCTGCTGCTGGATGGAGTCTTCCTCAACCTCTCCCTCTCTCCTTGCTAGATCAAGGCATGGGAGACGTCACCGGGCTATACGTGTGTTGAACGCGGATGTGCCGTCCGTTCGGCACTAGGATCTCCGGTGATTTGGATCACGACGAGTACGAATCCTTCAACCCCGTTCTCTTGAACGCTTCCGCTTAGCAATCTACAAGAGTATGTAGATGCACTCCCCTTCCCCTCGTTACTAGTTTCTCCATAGATAGATCTTGGTGACACGTAGGAAAATTTTGAATTTCTGCCACGTTCCCTAACAGTGGCATCATGAGCTAGGTCTATTGCGTAGATTCTTTGCACGAGTAGAAGACAAAGTAGTTGCGGGCGTTGATTTTGTTCAATATGCTTACCGTTACTAGTCCAATCTTGTTTCGACGGTATTGTGGGATGAAGCGGCCCGGACCGACCTTACACATACACTTACGTGAGACGGGTTCGACCGACTGACATGCACTTGGTGCATAAGGTGGCTAGCGGGTGCCAGTCTCTCCCACTTTAGTCGGATTGGATTCAATGAAAAGGGTCCTTATGAAGGGTAATTAGCAATTGACATATCACGTTGTGGTTTTTGCGTAGGTAAGAAACGTTCTTGCTAGAAACCCTTAGCAGCCACGTAAAACATGCAAACAACAATTAGAGGACGCCTAACTTGTTTTTTGCAGGGTATGCTATGTGATGTGATATGGCCAAGAAGAATGTGATGAATGATATGTGATGTATGAGATTGATCATGTTCTTGTAATAGGAATCACGACTTGCATGTCGATGACTATGACAACCGGCAGGAGCCATAGGAGTTGTCTTTATTTATTGTATGACCTGCATGTTATTGAACAACGCCATGTAATTACTTTACTTTATTTCTAACCGGTAGCCATAGTAGTAGAAGTAATAAGTTGGTGAGACAACTTCATGGAGACACGATGATGGAGATCATGATGATGGAGATCATGGTGTCATGCCGGTGACAATGATGATCATGGAGCCCCGAAGATGGAGATCAAAAGGAGCAAAATGATATTGGCCATATCATGTCACTTTTTGATTGCATGTGATGTTTATCATGTTTATGCATCTTATTTTCTTAGAACGACGGTAGTAAATAAGATGATCCCTCATTAAAATTTCAAGGAAGTGTTCCTCCTAACTGTGCACCGTTGCAAAAGTTCGTCATTTCGAAGCACCACGTGATGATCGGGTGTGATAGATTCTTATGTTCACATACAACGGGTGTAAGCCAGATTTACACACGCGAAACACTTAGGTTGACTTGACGAGCCTAGCATGTACAGACATGGCCTCCGAACACAAGAGACCGAAAGGTCGAGCATGAGTCGTATGGTGGATACGATCAACATGAAGATGTTCACCGATGATGACTAGTCCGTCTCACGTGATGATCGGACACGGCCTAGTTGACTCGGATCATGTAATCAGTTAGATGACTAGAGGGATGTCTATCTGAGTGGGAGTTCATAAGATGAACTTAATTATCCTGAACATAGTCAAAACACCCTTTGCAAATTATGTCATAGCTCGCGCTTTAGTTCTACTGTTTTAGATATGTTCCTAGAGAAAATATAGTTGATAGTTGATAGTAGCGATTATGCGATCAGTAGAAAGCTTATGTCCTTAATGCACCGCTCAGTGTGAAGAACCCCAAATGTCGTCTATGGATGTTGCGAACATCGGACATACACGTTTTGATAACTACGTGATAGTTCAGTTAAATGGTTTAGAGTAGAGGCACCAAAGACGTTTTCGAAACGTCGCGGAACATATGAGATGTTTCGAGGGCTGAAATTGGGATTTCAGGCTCGTGCCCCCGTCAAGAGGTATAAGACCTCTGACGATTTTCTTAGCCGACAAACTAAGGGAGAAAAATCAATCGTTGAGCTTGTGCTCAGATTATCTGAGTGCAACAATCACTTGAATCGAGTGGGAGTTGATCTTCCAGATGAGATAGTGATGTTTCTCCAAAGTCATTGCCACCAAGCTGCTAGAGCTTCGTGATGAACTATAACATATCAGGGATAGATATGATGATCCTAGAGGTATTCGTGATGTTTTACACCACGAAAGTAGAAATCAAGAAGGAGCATCAATTGTTGATGGTTGGTGAAACCACTAGTTTCAAGAAGGGCAAGGGCAAGAAGGGATACTTCATGAAACAGCAAATCAGCTGCTGCTCTAGTGAAGAAACCCAAGGTTGAACCCAAACCCGAGATTAAGTGCTTCTGTAATAAGGGGAACAGCCACTAGAGCAGCATTACCCTAGATACTTGGTAGATAAGAAGGCTAGCAAGGTCGATAGAAGTATATTGGATATACATTATATTAATGTGTACTTTACTAGTACTCCTAGTAGCACCAGGGTATTAAGATACCGGTTCGGTTGCTAAGTGTTAGTAACTCGAAATAAAAGAGCTACAGAATAAATGGAGACTAGCTAAAGGTGAGCTGACGATATGTGTTGGAAGTGTTTCCAAGTTTGATGTGATCAAACATCGCACGCTCCCTCTACCATCAAGATTAGTATTAAACCTGAATAATTGTCATTTGGTGTTTGCGTTGAGCATAGACATGATTGGATTATGTCTATCGCAATACAGTTATTCATTTAAGGAGAATAATGGTTACTCTATTTATTTGAATAATACCTTCAATGATCTTGCACCTAAAGGAATGGTTTATTGAATCTCGATAGTAGTGATACACATTTTCATGCCAAAAGATATAAGATAGTAATGATAGTACCACTTACTTGTGGCACTGCCATGTAAGTCATATTGGTATAAAACGCATGAAGAAGCTCCATGTTGATGGATCTTTGGACTCACTTGTTTTGAAAAGTTTAAGACATGCGAACCATGTCTATTGGTGTATACGCATGAAGAAACTCCATGCAGATGGATCGTTTGGACTCACTTGATTTTTGAATCACTTGAGACATGCAGATCATACCACATGGGCAAGATGACTGAAAGCCTCGTTTTCAGTAAGATGGAACAAGATAGCAACTTATTGGAAATAACACATTTTGATGTGTGCAGTCCAATGAGTGCTGAGGCACGCAGTGGATATCGTTATGTTCTTACTTCGTGGATGATTTGAGTAGATACTGAGTATATTTACTTGATGAAACACAAGTCTGAATTATTGAATGGTTCAAGTAATTTCAGAGTGAAGTTGAAGATCATCGTGACAAGAGGATAAAATGTCTATGATATGAGTATCTGAGTTACAAGCTTTGGCACGCAATTAAGACATTGTGGAAATTGTTTCACAACTAATACCGCCTGGAACACCATAGTGTGATGGTGTGTCCGAACATCATAGTTGCACCCTATTGAATATGGTGCGTACCATGATGTCTCTTATCGAATTACCACTATCGTTCATGGGTTAGGCATGAGAGACAACCGCACTCACTTTAATAGGGAACCACGTAATTCTATTGAGATGACACCATGAGAACTATGGTTTAGAGAAACCTAAGCTGTCATTTCTTGAAAGTTTGGGGCTGCGACGCTTATGTGAAAAAGTTTCAGGCTGATAAGCTCGAATCCAAAAGGATAAAAGCATCTTCATTGGATACCCAAAATGGCAGGGTAAAGCTCCTAATTCAGATCTGGAAGCAAAAGTGATTGTTTCTAGAAACGGGTCCTTTCTCGAGGAAAAGTTTCTCTCGAAAGAATTGAGTGGGAGGATGGTGGAGACTTGATGAGGTTATTGAACCATCACTTCAACCAGTGTGTAGCAGGGCACAGGAAGTTGGTCCTGTGGCACCTACACCAATTGAAGTGGAAGCTTATGATAGTGATCATGAAGCTTCGGATCAAATCACTACCGAACCTCGTAGGACGACAAGGACGCGTACAGCTTCGTAGTAGTACAGTGATCCTGTCTTGAAGGTCATGTTGCTAGACAACAATGAACCTACGAGCTATGGAGAAGCAATGGTGGGCCCATATTCTGACAAATGGTTAGAAGCCATGAAATCCGAGATAGGATCCATGTATCAGAACAAAGCATGGACTTTGGTGGACTTGCCCGATGATCGGCAAGCCATTGAGATAAATGGATCTTTAAGAAGAAGACGGACATGGACGGTAATGTCACCGTCTATGAAGCTTGACTTGTGGCGAAGAGTTTTTCACAAGTTCAAGGAAGTTGACTACGATGAGATTTTCTCATCCGTAGCGATGCTTAAGTCCGTCGGAATCATGTTAGCATTAGCTGCATTTATGAAATCTGGCAGATGGATGTCAAAACGAGTTTCCTTACCAGTCTTCGTAAGGAAAGGTTGTATGTGATACAATCAGAAAGGTTTTGTCGATCATAAGGATGCTAAAAGGTATGCTAGCTCCAGCGATACTTCTAAGGACTGGAGTAAGCATCTCGGAGTTGGAATGTACGATGATGAAATGATCAAAGATTTTGAGTTTATACAAAGTTTATGAGAAACTTGTATTTCCAAAGAAGTGAGTGGGAGCACTATAGAATTTTTTATGAGTATATGTTGTTGACATATTGTTGATCAGAAATGATGTAGAATTTCTAGAAAGCATATAGGGTTATTTGAAAGGTGTTTTTCAATAGAAAACCTAGATTAAGCTACTTGAACATTGAGCATCAAGATCTATAAGGATAGATCAAAATGCTTAATAATGCTTTCAAATGAGCACATACCTTGACATGATCTTGAAATTGTTCAAGATGTATCAATCAAAGAAGGAGTTCTTGCCTGAGATGTAAGGTATGAAGTTAAGACTTAAAGCTCGACCGCGGCAGAAAAGAGAGAAAGGACGAAGGTTGTCCCCTATGCTTTAGACGTAGGCTCTACAGTATGCCTTGCTACATATCTGGCAAGAGGGTACAAAGGTGATCAAGGAGTGGATCACCAGATAGCGGTCAAAATTATCCTTAGAGGAATAAGGATATGTTTCTCGGTTATGGAGGTGATAAGGAGTTCGACGTAAAGAGTTGCGTCGATGCAAGCTTAACACCTATCCGGATAGCTCTGAGTAGAGAAGTCGGATACGTATAGTGGAATAACCATTTGGAATAGTTCCAAGTGGAGTGTGGAAGCAGCATTTACAATATGACCTAGAGATTTGCGAAGTACATACGGATCTGAATGTTGCAGACCCGTTGACTAAAACCTCTCTCACAAGCAAAACATGATCAAACCCAAGAACTCATTGAGTATTAATCACATGATGATGTCAACTAGTTTAGCGACACTAGTAAACTCTTTGGATGTTGGTCACATGGCGATGTGACCTGTCAGTGTTAATCACATGGCGATGTGAACTAGATTATTGACTCTAGTGCAAGTGGGAGACTGTTGGAAATATGCCCTAGAGGCAATAATAAATTAGTTATTATTATATTTCCTTATTCATGATAATCGTTTATTATCCATGCTATAATTGTATTGATAGGAAACTCAGATACATGTGTGGATACATACACAACACCATGTCCCTTGTAAGCCTCTAGTTGACTAGCTCGTTGATCAATAGATGGTTACGGTTTCCTGACCATGGACATTGGATGTTGTTGATAACGGGATCACATCATTAGGAGAATGATGTGATGGACAAGACCCAATCCTAAGCCTAGCACAAAGATCGTGTAGTTCGTATGCTAAAGCTTTTCTAATGTCAAGTATAATTTCCTTAGACCATGAGATTGTGCAACTCTCGGATACCGTAGGAATGCTTTGGGTGTACCAAACGTCACAACGTAACTGGGTGGCTATAAAGGTGCACTACAGGTATCTCCGAAAGTGTCTGTTGGGTTGTCACGAATCGAGACTGGGATTTGCCACTCCGTGTGACGGAGAGGTATCTCTGGGCCCACTCGGTAGGACATCATCACAATGTGCACAATGTGATCAAAGAGTTGATCGCGGGATGATGTTTTATGGAACGAGTAAAGAGACTTGCCGGTAACGAGATTGAACAAGGTATCGGCATACCGACGATCGAATCTCGGGCAAGTACTATACCGTTAGACAAAGGGAATTGTATACGGGATTGATTGAGTCCTTGACATCGTGGTTCATCCGATGAGATCATCGTGGAACATGTGGGAGACAACATGGGTATCCAGATCCCGCTGTTGGTTATTGACCGGAGAACGTCTCGGTCATGTCTGCATGGTTCCCGAACCCGTAGGGTCTACACACTTAAGGTTCGATGACGCTAGGGTTATAAAGGAAGTTTGTATGTGGTTACCGAATGTTGTTCGGAGTCCCAGATGAGATCCCGGACGTCACGAGGAGTTCTGGAATGGTCCAGAGGGAAAGATTTAAATATGGAAAGTTGTTGTTCGGGTTCCGGGAAAAGTTTGGGTTTTTCCGGTATTGTACCGGGAAGCTTCCAGAAGGTTCCGGAGGATTCCGGAGGGGTCCGGAGGTCCGGAAATTGTTCCAGCACGTCCAATACAGAAGCATGGGCTGTAGGGGGGTGCCCTAGCCTTAATGGGCCAAGGGCACCAGCCCCCCCAAGGCCCATGCGCATGGGAGAGGGGAAACCCTAAGGGGGAGGGCCTCCACTTGACTTGGGAGGCACTCCTCCCCCCTTTGCCGCCGCCCCAATCCTAGATGGGATCTAAGGGGGCCGGCCCCCTATCCCCCCACCTATAAATAGTGGAGGGGTGGGAGGGCAGCCGCACCCCAAGTTCTGGCGCAGCCCTCCCCTCTCCCAAGTACTCCTCCTCTCTCGCGGTGCTTGGCGAAGCCCTGCAGGATTGCCACGCTCCTCCACCACCACCACGCCATTGTGCTGCTGCTGGATGGAGTCTTCCTCAACCTCTCCCTCTCTCCTTGCTGGATCAACGCATGGGAGACATCACCGGGCTGTACGTGTGTTGAACGCGGAGGTGCAGTCCGTTCGGCACTAGGATCTCCGGTGATTTGGATCACGACGAGTACGAATCCTTCAACCCCGTTCTCTTGAACGCTTCCGCTTAGCGATCTACAAGGGTATGTAGATGCACTCCCCTTCCCCTCGTTGCTAGTTTCTCCATAGATAGATCTTGGTGACACGTAGGAAAATTTTGAATTTGTGCTATGTTCCCCAACAATTATATCAGACCATCCTTTTTTCCGTTACATATTACATTTGTCAACAATGTTAGTACATTCAACTGCTCTTCATGTGCATCAGCCATTTGACACGGTGATGGCAAATTCTGGAGTGAAAACAAGGTCTTCAGAGGAGACTATGCTATCTGACGAAGCGCATATCTCGCTGGCTAGGGATAGCTCCTCAGAGGAGGATTCAGAGAAAGATGACCAGTCCTATTCCCCCACCCCCCACCGAGGTGTATGCTCTAACTTGACAGGGTTATGTTGCTCATATCATGCGTATGGTGTCTCGCATTGCTATGTCATTTGATTAGTTTAGACATGCTTTGTGTGAATGCCACCTGTTCAGTGTCTAATTACCATATATGTGAATTATGCATTGCCATCTTGTTGCAAGACATTATATATGTGAATTATACAATGCTATCTTGTTGCAAAGGCATTATATATGTGAATTATGCAATGCCATGCTGTTTATCCAATCATCATGTATGTGAATTATATCATGCTATCTTTTTTTGTATTACGTGTTCCATTTGTCGACAACGTTTGTATATTCAACTACTCTTCCTGTGCATCAGCCATTTGAAGCGGTGATGGAAGTATCTAGAGCAAAAACAAGGTATTCAGAGCAGACAATGCTACCTGCTGAAGCAGACATCTTGCTGGTTACAGAGAGCTCCTCAGAGGAGGATTCAGAGACTGATGACCAGTCCTATTTCCCCCCTGAGGTCTATTCTCAAACTTGGCAGGGTTATATTACCCATGTTATGCATGTTGTCTTGCATTGCTTAGTTTTTACATCATATATGGATTGCCATCTGCTTACTTGCTTACTATATAAATCATATATTTGAATTATATCATGCCATCATGTTTACGTAGTACATACACATCGTCTATCTGAATTATGGAATGGCAACCCATTTAATAAAGACATCATATAGTTATATCATCTCATCCTGTTTAGTGTTTATAGTCATCATATTTTGAATTATGACATTCTATCCGTGAGTGTATGTGAATTATGGCATGCCAACCTATTTAATAAACACATTATATAGTTATGTCATGTCATCCTATTTACATAGTCTCATATTTTGAACTATGTCTTTCCATCTTTTCTAGTTAGCCATCATAATGTGAAATGTGTCATCCTATCCTGTTTAGTTAGCCATCATATATGTGAAATTGTGTCATGCTATCCTGTTTGGTTAGTAAACCATAAATATGAATTATTTCATGACCTCTTTTATTCCCCACTATCCATTGCACCTGTCTATCATACAATGTCTATACTTTCAATTACTTTTCTTGTTTATCAGCCATTTGAATTGGAGAGTGTGATGGCAGTATCTAAGGGAGTAACAACATGGTCTTCAGAAAAGATACTGCTCCCAGTTGATGGAGATAGAACCATGGTTGTACTTGCCCAAGGACCAGATCCACCACACATAACCCAGACTCTCGCAGATTGTACACCTACCCAATTGGACAGAGAACCAGCTACACCCCTTCTAACCCCAACCCCGGTAGATAGTAACCCAGTTCCAGTTGACACAGCACCGTCTCCACCACAGAGCACCCAAACACGAGCAGTTAGTAAGGGGAACTGTAGTGCCCAAAGCACGAGGACCACCACTCCAAATCCCAACTCAACGCTTAAAGGAGAAGAAGATTTTTTCTTAGGTCAGGTTCTGTAGCTATGGTTCATACTCCTTTGCTCTTCCATTACCGTATTTATTCATACCAACTATTTTCAAATTTGAAGGATGGAATTGAAACTCCAATGGCGCAACAGGTATGTTTTAAACCTGTTTCTTTAATTGGTTTGTTGTTGTAACCTGCTCTATGTTCATTTCAGTTTCAATTGAATAAACAGTTAAGTTCTGATGTCATGCACATTACAAGTGTTGTTATTGCTCTATAGTTACCCACACTTATATTCTGTCTATTCTTCTTTGTCTTGAACAAATATTATTTGAACTGTGTCTCCATCTTGATTTGGAAACAAAAACTAGAATGATATAGACCATAAAGTGACCATGGTACATAGATATATGTTTGTTTCATGTTGTTATCCTGTCCACTTTACTACTGAACTCATTTACCAAAATGAGTTTCATATACAACATGGTAAACATGTGATGTGTCTGCTTGTTTCTCTTTTAGAATGCGGACAAAATATTGCAGAACAGTACCGCGTTATCCAATGGTAAAGGAAGTAATGCAGATAAGGTTCAAGATAGTGAGACATCCCTGTTGGTCTGCAAGAAAGCTTATAAAAACTACCTTGACGACAGTGAGGGAATAAAAAGTCCTGTCTTGATGTAGTGTTCAAGTTACTGGACACTACTGCTGGCACAAGCTCTTCGAACTCGGTGCCTGAATCAGTTTGTCTTCTTGAGTCTCAACTTCTAGTTGAAAGACATCGATCAGATTTGCTGCGACAGGAAGCTGAAGGACTGAGGAAGTCCCTGCAGAATTCAGATGCATATTTTCTGGTGCAACAGCAAGCGCTGGAGGATTTAAGCGCCAAACAAGAGAAAGTTAATAAGCTTGCTAAGCATCTTGCCAACATTATGGGTACCCAGGATATTGTTTCTTGAGATCTTCTGAAGTGGTTTCAGTTCTGGATTTGTTTTGCTGTGGTGTTTATTTGCGCTAGTCGCCAACTTTGACAACCAGTGTATATGATATGCTGCTTTGTTCCCTATATTTGCACTGGTGACGAACTTTGATGCCCAGTGGATGTAATATGTGTAATAGCCATGATAGCCTAGCGTTAGTTGCTTTCTTATTTATTTCCTTGTTGTCTTGTTTATTTGTTTGGTTGTAGTCATTGCAGTTCTTTTTCCGCATTTTTCTAGTGGCTGCAATAACCTATTTTTCAAAAGTAGGCCACAATAACCATGGGCTAATATTTACTGTAGTGACACTCGGCCTCCTACGGGCCGTAGAAATAGTGGGCCTTCTACGGGCCATAGATACAATGGGCCTCCTACGGGCCGTAGGAACAATGGGCCTTCTGCGGGCCGTATCATCAATGGGCCTTATACGGGCCGTATGGTCGATTGGCCAAACATGGGCCAAACAGACCGCATTATGGCCGTAAACGGGCTAGAGTTGGAATCGTCTGTTCATGGGCCGACCATAATGGGCCATCATTAATAGGCCGTATTTGATGATGCTATGAAAAAGTCCCAACGTATTAACGGACTACAAACGGGACGACTTTAATAGATCTATCATGGGCCGACAAGCAGAAAATGACATTAACGGACCGTGAGTAAACGAATGCTGGAAATGAGCCCAAGAATAAATGGGCTCTGAGAAGGATGAAAGATAACATGGGCTAGAAACGGCCCAACGGAATAACGGGCTGTTAATGGGTATAAAGTGATACACTGTTCATTACGGGCCAGTTTCACCATGGGCCGTTAATGGGTGTAAAGTGATACACTATTCATTACGGGCCAGTTTCACCACGGGCCGTTAATAGGCCAAGAGTTACATAGGGCCTCATATGGTCCGAAAGACGTCATGGGCCATACATGCGCCGGAAGTGAAAACGAGCTGGAATCATATTGGATGGCTCAGATGAGCTACTGGGCCTAATTCGGATAGGGCGTAATGGGCCTTGGGTTAGCGGGCTGTAAATGGGCTATATGCGAACACGCAGTTAACAGGCTTTCCATGGGCCGACCCGCCACCTTTTGACCAAGTCAAACAGGCCGGCCTTTTCACAGGAATGGGCCTCTGTTGGGTTGTGCCACGTGTCGACGTATCAAAGGCGCCTTCCGTCCAATGAGTGGATGACATCTGTCCCAACGATGAGCCGACATGTGTTTCCTCCAGCCAATGATGATTTTACACGTGGAAAATCACCATTGGTCGGGGCTGTTAACGGGTTATCGGATCCAAAACCCAACCCGATAGCTTAACGACGTTCTGTTACGGTGGATGCCACGTGTCGGTCACCCTTGACGAAAGCACTTCTGTGACACACGATTTATCGTCATGGAAGTGGACACTTCTGTGATGATAATTTTGGTAATGTCATGGAACACTTATACGACAGCACAGGTATGACTATCTTGATTCTGTCATAAATTTGTCATGGATGTACATGCATGACAGAAAACGCGGCCTACTGTGACAAACACGTATCATCACAAAAGTGCATTTTTTTGTAGTGAATGGACCCCGCCACGGAAGCCGCATGCCCATCGGCATTGGAGCCGAACGCTAATTTCACTTCTTGCGAGAGTGGTGTTATCGTACCCTCGTACTCATCTCCGACCACAGGATCCAAACCGCGCGCATCCGTGCCAATTGAATCTGATCGGGCACCCATCATGCAATTAACCGCCGCAGATATTTTCCAGCACTCTCCCTTAGGAGATGTGCTAAACTCGTTAAAGTCTCTTTCTTTGTCGAGAGATTCCTGGCCGAACTATGTCCGGCTTGAGTGGGAAGCGGACGACGAAGAAATTTGTTCCCCACCCAACACCCACTTTATAGCCACTGTTGATGACTTAACCAACGTGCTTGACTTCAACTCCGAAAACATCGACGGTATGGACGACGATGCAGGAGAAGAACAGGAACCACCGCCTATAGGGCGTTGGACAACCACCTCATCATATGATATATATATAGTGGACACACCAAAAGAAGGCAATGGTGACGATACAACGAAGGATAACCCCCTCGATAAGCCACCAAAGCGGCGCCGTAGATGCTGCTCTAAATCCCGCCATAATAAAAACAGCGTCAACAGCGCAAGAAATAATAACACCCCGGTTGACTCCAAAGGAAACGATGGCCCCATCGACCCAGGGGACGATGAGCATAGTCCGGAGCCAACATCAGATGACGCCGATCCCGAGGGTAAAATTCACCAACCTGTCTTCGGACAAGAGAACAGCCCGAATGATGATGCATTCATCATACCAAAAAAACTCTTGGAACAAGAGAACCTCCACAGAAGGCTTATTGCCACCGCGAGGAGCCTAAAGAAGCAGAAGCAAAGGCTTAAGGCCGCGTAGGATACGCTCAACCGCCGGTGGAACAAAGTGCTCGACATAGAAGAACAATACGGCGATGATCGTCACACAAAGAGCTATCCAAAGAGCAAGCTGCTGCCCGAATTCGACGACGAGGCCGTAGAGCCCATTCGGCCGAAAACAACCGATCAACAGGACCGCCAGCCCCGTGGCCGTGACAAGACGGCTAATGACGCTGCACACAAGTCAGCCCATGATTTATGTGAGCTCCTGGACAAAAAGGCCGGTATGGCCAGATCCATTTACGGATCTAGGAAGCGCACACCAGCACAGGGTCAGAGCTACCGAAATGATCACATTGATCGAAAACTAGCTAGGAATCAGAACCGAACACAACAACTGTCGATATCATGCCACGACACGACGAAATACAAGGGTGCTGCACACCCCCTGTGCTTCACCGATGAGGTACTAGATCATGAATTCCCGGAAGGATTTAAGCCCGTGAATATAGAGGCATACGACGGAACTACAGACCCTGGGGTCTGGATTGAGAACTTTATCCTTTATATCCGCATGGCTCACCGAGACGATCTCCACGCCATTAAATACGTACCCCTCAAATTAAAGGGACCAGCTCGACACTAGTTGAAAAGCCTTCCCGAAAACTCAATTGGAAGTTGGGAAGAGCTCGAGGATGCTTTCAGGGCCAACTTCCAAGGGACCTATGTCCGACATCCGGATGCTGACGACCTAAGTCACATAATTCAACAGCCCGGAGAGTTAGTCCGAAAGCTCTGGAACAGATTTCTTACTAAAAACAATCAAATAGTCGATTACCCGGACGCCGAAGCCTTAGCGGCTTTCAAACACAATATACGGGATGAATGGCTCGCCAGACACCACGACCAAGAAAAGCCAAGGAAAATGGCAGCCTTAACAAGCCTTATGACCCGCTTTTGCACGGGCGAGGACAGCTGGCTGGCCCATAGTGGCACCAGAGACCCAAACACATCCGAAGTCAGGTATGGCAATGGGAAGCCGCAACGCAACAAAAACAAGCGTCGAAACAATGATAGCAGCCCAGAGAACATGACGGTCAAAGCCAGATTCAGGGGCTCTCTACCCGGTCAACGGAAGAAGACATTTAAAGGCAGCAGAGATGGACCGTCCAACCTAAACAAGATTCTAGACAAATTATGTCAGATTCACGGCACCCCCGAAAACCTGCAAACCACACCCACAGAGAGTGTTGGGTTTTCAAGCTGGCCAGTAGGCTGAACGCCATACAAAAGGGGAGGGAGACGCCAAGTGAAGACGACGATGAGCCTCGTCAGCCAAACACTGGAGGACAGAAAAAATTCCCACCAGAAGTCAAAACAGTGAATATGATTTACGTAACTCACATTCCAAAGAGAACGCGCAAGCGCGCACTCAGAGACGTATATGCTGTTGAGCGCGTCGCCCCCAAATTTAATCCCTGGTCGGCCTGCCCGATCACCTTCGATCACAGGGACCATCCGACTATTATCCGGCACGGAGGATTGGCCGCCTTGGTGCTCAACCCAATAATTGACGGATACCATCTTACGCGAGTCCTCAAGGACGGCGGCAGCAGTGTAAACCTGATATATTAGGACACTGTCTGCAAAATGGGGATAGACCCCTCAAGAATCAGCCTAAGCAACACTACCTTTAAAGGAGTAATACCAGGCGTGAAGTCCCACTGTACGGGCTCCCTAGTACTAGAGGTTGTATTCGGTTCTGCCGACAACTTCAGAAGCGAGGAATTAACCTTCGACATCGCTCCATTCCGAAGGGGCTATGACGCACTACTCGGAAGAACAGCCTTCGCTCGTTTTAATGCAGTACCACATTACGCCTACATGAAACTTAAGATGCCTGGTCCACGTGGTGTCATCACTGTTAGCGGAAACACGGAGCATTCCTTACGCGCGGAAGAATACATGGCGTCTCTAGCAGCCGAACACTGAGCGGTCCCTCCAACCAGGATAAATGGTCGGTCGTCAAGACCACGGACATGGTTAGACGAGTCCGATGCTCCACCCAATGTAGCAGCCCAGTTGGGGTTTCCCCATAAAAGATGCTTGGGGCTGCCCGCAAAAAAGAGCCCACAGCTTGGCTCGACCCTATCAATACAATAATATATTGCATTCTCATGGTTCACTCAGATTACCGAACACCTCGCACGAAGTCTTTCACCTGGGTCTTTTTCTTGTTTTACAGATGATCATCGTGCTACACCCTTCCAGGATACGGCACAACAGAGATAAAGGCGCAGACATGCGGCAGGGCCCCGCTCAAAGGATTCTTTTAAGATTAAGACCATGCGTAAACCTTTTTAATATCTCTTGTTGCTTCTTCCCCTCTGGCAACTTTATACAATCAGCAGGGATACTGGCGTTTTCGGCATTTTTGTCACACCAAACTACTGCTCGTACCTGGCAACTCAGGGCTTATTGTTAAGGGTGATACAGCACGAGACTTGTCAACCACTCGATGACCCAGCGGAATATTTGTGATTCCTCCGCATTAATGAAGGGCCGGTTTCCCGGTCACGTACATACGCGCACCATACCCGGCTGAACGCAAAAGTAGCCCCATCGTCAAACTCCCATGGCTAAGTGAAAGTGTTAAAGCTATATAGTTTGATTGCCTGGTTCGCCGCGCTATCACCTCCTTAACGGACCAAGACGTTGGACCAAGTGTGACTATGCGTTTTCATGAACACCCCCGCATTATATGCGTGGGGGCTGAAGTCGATGACTGCAAACTTTCAGATTACATACATCCATAAACAGCCGCACAGGAGGCATCATAATACTTTAAGGCAAAAGTATAAATATAGCCTTTATAATCAAAATAGCATTGTCTTTACAATCGCGATACATGTCATTCGAACATGGCACTCTTCGAGCACTGAGCCTCTATTAAACGGGCGCCTTCTAAGACTTCTTCGAAATAGTGCTCGGTCGGATCCTGGCCATCTACCGCACTCCGAGTTGCAATAGTGGTGGTTTCCATCCTAGCCCAGTATGTTTTAACACTGGCAAGAACCATCCGCGCACCCTCTATGCACGCCAACCTCTTCACAGCATCGATATGCGACATGGCACCAAGGAATTGTTGCACCAATCCAAAATAGTTGTTCGGCCTTGGTCCTTGTGGCCAAAGATGATCCACGATAGACCTCATAGCAAGCCCGGACAACCTTTGGAGATTGGGCCACGCAGCCATCTTTTCATTCAATGGCAGCGGATGCGTCGGGGCACAGAATTGCGACCAGAATAACCTCTCAGCCTTATGGTCTTTCCGATCTATGTAAAACTTGGTCGCATCAGCAACACTCTTTTCCAGGTCCTCATACGCGTCCGCAACACTCCACAACTGATCTAGAGGGGCATACTTCGGATCCCCGAATTTCATCCACAACAAATAGGGCTTCCCAGCCACGATGACTCCGGCTTCACGGAGCTCCTCCCTTATCCCTCTCATTTCAGAGCGGGTTTCCTTAGCTGCTTCTAGGGCCTTCTTCAAGTCAGCGGCTTTTGTTTGATTTTCCTTCTCAAGAAGCTCATGGCGGTTGGCGGCATCTTTCAGCTCGGTAGTCATCTGGGCTATCTTTTCTTTGCTCCGGCGATGAGCAGCCTGTTCGACTGTTAATTCTTAGACCGCCTTCACGGCAGCCGCATCACTTCTTCGATCTTGTTCTTTGGCCTGGGAAAGCTCCGCCCGAAGGGTCTCCACGGCAGCAGCTCCATCTGCATTCACAATATATTATAAGATACTAGCACAATGCTCCTCCTACAATTTACTAACATGCCGAACATACATACCCTGGGCCTCGTCAAGCCGCTTGTTAACAAGAACGATGTCGGCATCCGCCATGTCCAGCTGCCGCTTTAGTTCGGCAAAATCAGTAGTCCGGTCAGCCTTCGGACAATAAGCCGCCTGCATATACAAAGCAGCACGATTATTACCTGGGATTACGATCCTTTGTTTGCCACCTTTGGGCGGCAACCCGAGTCTCAGGGGATACTATCTACACAGAGCACAGCTAGCATGTGCGGTAGCATCAGAAATACATATATTATTTTGCGTACCTCGAAGTCGCTCATCAGACTTGCAAAGGCTTCATTCAATACGCTTTTAGCGGATGAAATACTCTCAATCACCGTACCCATTAAGGTACGATGTGTCTCTGAGATGGCCGCTCGCCCCAGCAGACCCATTAGTGTGTCCGGCTGTACGCCAGACAACCCCGGACTCCTCCTATCGTTCTCCTTGGGAGCCGAATAGCCCGAACCTCGAGCAGCCGAAGTGTCGACTTCTGGCCTCGGCGAATCAGGAGAGATCCTCTGTGACAACACCTCAGGGTCGTCCGCTCCATGTGTCGGGGAGGCAGGGGGAGGCGTCTCGCTCTCCATCATCTCCGGAGGAAGATCTCCTGACGACGAACTCTATGGAGAAGGGCTACGAGCCGGACTGCAACATATATGTTTCGGTCATTATCCTTAGAGACAAAACATGGTACATTTACCGAAATACTCTTTTACTTACGGCTCGGTGGAGGGCCGGCCCCCTTGCGAGGTTTTCTCCCCTCGTTTAGACGCCTCCATTTCCAAATCTTCGAAGGCGACCCTTTTCTTACCTTGAGGAGAGGGGACTTTAGGTTCCCCTCCCGATTATCCTCCTTCGTGGAGGCGCTTGCTCCCCCGATTTGGATGTGTATAAAATGAGGCCCACCTGCGTCTTCCCCTGATGGCACCTGATACGGCGCGCGCTCGAGCATCCTGGTAATCAGAGGATTCGACGAGCCTTCGAGAAGAGGGGCTAGACACCTAATCCTCTCCGCCTTCCTCAGCCAGTCGTGGCAGAGAGCAATTTTTCAGAATGTTATAATAAACATAACGGATGGTGTGTTCGGTAGCAGAATTACTTACTTGGGTATCCGGGCGGTTGCAATTGAGACCCACGTCCTCGGTGGTGTCCGGACACTTTATTCGTGATCCGAAGAATGACCCATACATCTCTTTGAGCGTCATGCCAAAGAATTGTTGAATGGTTCGCGGTCCTTCTGGGTTGAGCTCCCACATACGGAGAGGACGACGCTGGCAGGGCAGGACTCGATGAACCAGCATCACTTGCATTATCTTGACAAGACAGATATCCCTCTTAAGGAGGTCTATGATGCGGCTTTGCAGTGCCGACACGTCGTTAATCGGCCCCCAATCCATCCCCTTGTTGACCCATGATGCCAGTTACGGTGGAGGGCCCGAGCAGAATGCTGGAGGGTCGTCCGCTTTATACCTCGGGAGCTGTGATGTAAAACTACTTCTGCTGCCATAAATCAGATGATTCCGCGAAAGAACCCTTCGGCCATGGGGCGTCGACGCCTTTGATTATTATAGCACCTCCGCACTCCGCGTGACGCCGGTCGATCACCCTCGGCCTCACATTGAAAGTCTTGAGACATAGGCCGAAGTGGGGGGTAATGCAGAGAAAGGCTTCACACATGATGATAAACGATGAGATGTGAAGGATGGAATCCGGAGCTAGATCATGGAAATCTAGCCCGTAATAGAACATAAGCCCTCTCACGAAGGGATCGAGACTAAAACCTAGCCCTGAGAGGAAGTGGGAAACAAATACGACACTCTCGTTGGGTTTGGGGAGTGGGAATGACCTGCCCTGGGGCAGGAAGCCTATGCGGGATTTCAGTGGTGAGATACCTGGCCTCCCTAAGCTTCCAGATGTCCTCCTCTGTGACGGAGGAGGCCATCCACCGGCCTTGAAGGTTGGATCCAGACATGGTCGAAAGACCGAAGTGCTTTAGCTTGAACCTTGGGTGTTGGAACTCGAGGTGCGGGAGGGGAAGGATCAAGCGTGGGAAGAAAAGGACAGGCTTTGGCCCCTTTATAAAGAGGACGAATATCAAGCGTCCCCCGCATGACCGTTTGGGACTTGCCTAAAATCGAGGAGTCATATTAAACAAAAATGGTTGGGTTACCCACACTCGTATTGATGAGAATCCCGTGATAGGGCGACACGATCTCTGCTTCGAAAAGACATGCCAATAAAACTTCCACGAAGCACGTGTAGTGGTTGGATATGAAAAACGCTTCGAATAAAGACTATGCCGTGGCGGGACATCACGCTATGAAAAGTTGTCGGCAGATTAGATTTGTGGAAGAATTGTACTCTCTACGGTGGTATGTGGAATTTGTTTTGCAGAGACGGACATGATCTTTGTGTTCCAAATCTTCTATGGAGTATCCGGAGAAGGAACCCACCTTGCAATGCCGAAGACAATCTGTGCGCCGGACTCATCGTCATTGAAGCCTGGTTCAGGGGCTACTAAGGGAGTCCGAGAGTACGGGTTCCTCGGATAACCGGGCTATATACTTTAGTCAGACTGTTGGACTATGAAGATACAAGATTGAAGACTTTGTCCCGTGTCCGGATGGGACTCTCCTTTGCGTGGAAGGCAATCTTCGATATTCGGATATGTAGATTTCCTTCTCTGTAACCGAGTCTGTATAACCCTAGCCCCTCCGATGTCTATATAAATCGGAGGGTTTAATCCGTAGGATAGACAACAGTCATAACCATAGGCTAGCTTCACTACAAAAAAAGACACATCCGTGACATTTTGGGCAAAATGAAAAAAGTTTCTGTGATACATATGACACTCCTATGATGATAATTGTGACCAAACCTGGTATCATCATAGATGTGGTGGGCTCCTACTTCTATGACAAAAAATCATGACAGAAAATGGGCTTTTCGTCCTGGGCGGGCTGAAGACACAGCTGCATGACATTCTTTGGGCCGTCCATGAAGGAAAAAACCGTGGTAGAAGGAGGGGGAGGAAAATTTCGGGGAGTTCTCGGTTACGGTGGGAGGTAGGGGGCCGAGCGATGCATGTTTCTCTCGTACACGTACGAGGCTGTTAACTGAACCCGAGCGAGGCATTGGGCTCTAACTGAACTGGAGCGATTGCACTACAGGCTACGCGTTACTGAACCCGAGCGATCGATCGATGGCTGTTAACTGAACCCGAGCAAGCGATTCCTTTGCTACTGATGCTAACTGAAGCCGATCGATTGGATGAACAGTGAGCGTTCCGGGGGGTTTGGATGAACAGTGAGCAGTGGCGATACCTCTGGATGAACAGGACCCCGTGGTGTGGAGGGCTGGATGAACAGTAGACGGTGGAGGGGTGGTTGAACAGGACCCCGTGGTGTGGAGTGCTGGATGAACAGTAGACGGTGGAGGGGTGCCCGTGGAGGGTTGGTTGAACAGTAGCCGGTGGAGTAGCGCGCGGTGGAGGCTGGATGAACAGGAGGCCATCGAGGCCGGCGGAGGTCGACGGTAGCCCGTGGAGGCTGGAGGAGGTGGACGGTGGAGATGAACAATATCCCATGGAGTCCTGTTTTGCGGTACGCCACACCCCTCCCGATGAACAGGACCCCCGTTTCGACCATAGCGCTCCAACACAAGTCCGTTTGGTCCGTTTTGCGGTACACCACACCCCTCCCGATCAACAGGACCCCCGTTTTGACCATAGGAGGTCTGTTTCATCCGTTTTGCGGTACGCCACACCCCTCCCGATCAACAAGACCTACTTTCGACCGTAGGAGGTCCTTTTCCTCCATTTTGCGGTACGCCACACCCCGCCCAATCAACAGGACCCTGTTCCGAACGTAGGAGGTCCATTTCCTCTGTTGTGCGGTACGCGAGGCCTCGTTTCAATCGCCTGTTCCGTCCAAGCCCTCCCGATGAACACGACCACGCATTCTGTTCCAACCCAGTCGGTTAGCTCCCACGCGTTCCGTTGCCTCCCGATGAACACGATGCATTCCGTTGCCTCCCGATGAACACGATGCATTCCGTTGCCTCATCATGAACACATACAAGGCCGTATTTTCTTTCTTGCACCCTGGCCGCTGTACGTACGTGTACATGCGACGTGCATGCCTCTATTACGACACGTGCGCGCCCTACATCCACCAGTATATATGTACGTACACGTTTGTGACCAGAATGACAATGCTACGTACGCTTCGACCGGTTCGGCCCCGACTGTCAGGCACTTCCTTGCATGCGAAGATGTAGCTGGTGGGTCCCAAAAGGCAGGGGTGAATCGTTTTTTTTTGCTTGGACGCACTTCCTTGCATGCGAAGATCTAGCTGTTGGGTCCCGGCAGTCAGGGGGAAATGTTTTTTTCGCGAAATACGGTGGCCCATCCGTGGGTCCCTGCTGTCAAGTGGATGAATAATTATTTTCCGCGTATTAAGGAGGCACTTCCTTGCTGCGGCCGTGGACCCAGTTGTCAGCCTCTCCACGTACAGTCCACGTCCGATGGAAGTCATTCCTTGACCACGTTGACCACGCTGCACCGAGAGCACCAGGGCGGTGGATGACGGCGAGGCCTAGGAAGGGGACGACGGGGAGATGGGGAAGACGCGGTAGTGGAAGCCCGCACGGAGAGGAGTACGAGGGTTCACTGGTTCGGCTGCGGTGTAAGGCTGTCATCGCCACAGGCCTTGGCCAGCGGTGGGAATAGTAGGGGGCGGTGAGGCCTCCGTGGCAGCACATCCGGCCACGGGAGGCAGGAGCATGCGGCACGACCGGCGCTGCTTTGGGCGGCTAGAGCAAGAAGACCAGAGGTTGAAGAAGCACTACGGCCGTTGGTTTGACATTGTACGGTCACTGGAGCTAGAATCATTTATATTGACTAAGTTCACAAAGCCCTCCATCCCCGTCAACTTAGTAGGCCCACAAGTCAGCCTCCCACGAAGGTGGGTCCCAGCTAGCAGGGAGTATTCATTTTTTGGTGCATAATAAGGAGGCACTTCCGGTGAGTCCCAGCAGTCACGGGCAAACGTTTTTTTCGCGAAATACTGGTGGCCCATCCGGTGGGTCCCTGCGGTCAGGTGGAGGAACAATTATTTTCCACGTAATAAGGAGGCACTTCCTTGCGGCTGCCATGGACCCAGCTGTCAGCCTCTCCACATATAGTATTCTTCCGCTGGAATTCGGTCGTTGACCACATTGACCACGCCGCGCCGAGAGCACCACGGCGGTGGACGAAGGCGGGGCCTAGGAAGGGGACAACGCGGAGCCGGGGAAGACACGGCAGTGGATGCCCACGCGGAGAGGAGTACGAGGGTTCACTGGTTCGGCTGCACTACCGTCACCGTAGAATAACAAGGGGTGTGGGTGAGTGGAGTGGAGGGATGGCCTGCCAGCGGTGGGAGTAGTATGGGAGCGGTAAGGCCTCCGGGGCAGCACAGCCGGCCACGGGAGCCAGGAGCAGGCAGCACGACCGGCGCTGCTTTGGGTGGCTGGAGCAAGAAGACCAGAGGTTGAAGAAGCACTACGGCCGGTGGATGGACATCGTATGGTTAGTCGAGCTAGAATCATGCATATTGACTAAGTTGACAAAGCCCTTCGTCCCCGTCAACTTAGTAGGCCCACTATACTGGGTCCTAGCTAGCAGGGGGAGTATTTATTTTTTGTGTGTAATAAGGAGGCACTTCCTTGCGTGTGAAGGTATAGCTGGTGGGTCTGAGCTGTCAGCGAAATATAGATGCCCTTTTGGTGGGTACCAGATGTCAGGTGGAGGAATCATTATTTTGCGCGTAATAAGGAGGCATTTCCTTGGGTGCGGCCGTGGACCTAGTTGTCGGCCTCTCCATGTACAATCCACTTCATATGCATGTCGGTCGTTGACCACATTGACCAGGCCACGCCGAGAGCACCAGGGCGGTGGACGACGACGACGCCTAGGAAGGGAACGACATGGAGGCAGGGAAGACTCGACAGTTGATTCCCACTAGGAGGGGAGTACGGCTATACGAGGGTTTACTGGTTCGTCTGCCGTCGCCGGAGAATAACAACAAATGTGGGACTGTGGATGAGTAGAGGGATGGCTAGGCCAGTGATGGGTGTACGATGGGGCCGTGAGGCCTGCACGGAAGCACAGCCGACCGCGGGGAGGAGGGAGCAACAGTCCTGCCGGTGCTTGTTTGAGCGGCTGGAGCAGGAAGAGCAGAGATTGAGGAATCACGACGGCCGTTAGATGGACATCCAACAGTATACATGCCATCTGTGGAAAGCCTCAAATCTGTGGAAAACAGCATACAACCCATCTGCCATTATTTCAAATAAATAATTTACAGCCCATTTTCTAATTCTTACGGGTTTTTTTGGAGCCCATATTCTTTTTGTTAGCATTACAGACCATATTGTGGCCACGGTTAAAAAATTATACAAAATTTTGCATATGCCGATGCGGTCTGAACTGTTTTTAATCCCGAAATTTCGAGTCAGATTCAGACTGATTTTAAAAATAAATGTATATCAATATAAAATCCAATAAATTGTCCACGCATAAAAATCAATGCAATTTAATATCTCGAAATGAAAAAAAGATATTTGAAACTAATTGCTGGTTTGATGTGTTTTAAAAATGTACAACTCATTTCTCATTACTGATAGGCCATTTTCTCAGCCAGCCGAATGAAGCTCTCCTCGTCTTGAAAGATTTGCAGCCTAACAGGCCTGATAAAGCAACTTACTTGACAAATCACAAAAAAACTGGGCTAGCCATTTTCAGAAAGAAAAAGAACTACTGGGCTGGTCTGTGGTAATGATAAAAGAAAAGGTTGTCTAGACAGGCCAGAGTGTCCCGCACATCCCAGTTGACACACTGCCTCCATCTCAAAAACATATTAGATAAATGCCACTCCAATTATGGTGATTCATAAAAATGCCACTGCAATTTCCAAACTTTGAAAAATGCCACTTCAATTTTTACAAACTTTGAAAAACACCACTGCAGTTTGCAAACTTTGAAAAACGCCACTCCAGACTTCGAAAAATGCCACTAGAAATATCACTTTTCAAAGTTTGGAAATTGTAGTGGAATTTCTCGGATACACCAGATTTGGAGTGGCATTTATCAAATTAACCCAAAACAAAAATAAACGGGCGAGCTGCTGGGTCCCTCGTGTCAGCCGCTCATTGTGCAATTCTCTCGTTTATTGACTACGTTGACAACGGCATGGGACCCAGATGTCAGAAATCCACTAGGAGGAGCCATTTATTTTATTGGCTTGAAATAAGGAGGCACTTGCTTGCGTACTGCCATGACCTTGGCGGGTCCCTGCTATCATCCTCTCCACGTACAATCATCTCCTGATTGTGTATGCGTCAACTTGCTAGGCCCACAAGTTAGCCTCTAAACCCGTGGAGGACAAATACAACCCATTTAAAAAATAACAGCCCATTCCATACGTTCAAACGGAAAGTTCAACATTTAGAGCAAAGTAACAGGTGTGATCCACATATAGAGTACTGAACTTCCACGTTGACAACCATCATAGCCAAGTTAACTATCTACTCCCACTAATACTCTAGTAGCGTACAAGTACTAACTTACTCTTAGCTAACTAGACGATGTCAGACGCCATCTCTGGTACACGCTAAACGCCGGCACCGGCGTCCTGCCCCTCGCCTCGGACTTGCAAGAGGTGCGATAGGGCACGTTGCTCGCGCGTGTTGGCCCTTTCCATGCCGATGTGGTCCACCGAAGCTTCGGCTTCCAAGCAGGAAACCCACTTGACGAGCTGGTAGGAAAAATTGGCATCGCAAATGCGTGCGTGCCCGACAGCCTCCAGGGCTATTTGCCGGGCGCCGGCCTCCACGTAGTCATCCTAGTTGCGGGCGCTCTGCTCGCGACTCAGAGCCTCGGTGCGCTGCTGCTCCATGTCCCACTTGTGGCGCAAATCGGTGATACGATGCTCCTCCGCCAGGCGGTCGCGCTCCAACAACTCCTGCTCCTGTGCCATGCGGTCGTGCTCCAACAACTCCTGGATCTCCGCATTGCTATCTAAAGACAGATAGAATGCCTCCTCCCTCCATCTACCTTCCGGTGAAAAACTGAACACTAGTTCCGGCGGTAACCGCCTCCGGCATCACCTAGCGCGGACGGGCGGGGCATGGCGGACGTGGCGAGCGACGTCGGGCCGGTGGGGGCTTAAGGATATGGCGAGTTGGGTCACGGTGGCACAGGAGAAGGCCGGGAAATAGTACTTATAGGGGGAAGGTAGCGTGACGGTCATCGAAATTCAATGCATAATGGCATAGCACGCCAGCTTGCCATGGATAACTAGAGAAACTGAAATTATGACTGTGTCGTCCCGTCCTGTCTGGGTCGCACGCCGGCATGGTGGTCAAACGAGTGCACTCAAATCATCTCCCTCCTTGTCAATAATGATTCCACGGATTTAAAAAGCCCGCAACAATTAAAGCGTATCTTTTTTCGCATCAGTTAGCTGCCTTAATTACAGCCGGCTGCATGCAGGCACTCAGAATCGCTCGCGGGCAGTACGCGAAGTAGCATGCAACGAGTCGCTGCCGAGGGCACGCATGCAGCCACTTAAATCGCTAGAATTAATTAGGCTTAAACTTCTGCATGCCGTTAATTATTGCCATGCCTTTGTCTTGCTGCTTTGCTCACGGGACTAATAAACCCAGACGGACGGAGTACCTTGGTTGGTGAGAGGTTTGAATTAAGTCCTGCAAACCAGAAAGGACGTACTAGTACGTGCGTGATCCACTATTTATTTTTGTAGGATCGAGTAGGTCGTTTCTTGAATTGAGCCCTGCAAACCGAAAAGGAGGTAGTACATGCGTGATCCACTATTTATCCGTGTAGGATCGATAGTGTAGCTTGTCAGTTTCTTCAGAGGTAGGCATTTTTATCTGTGTAGGATCGATAGTGTAGCTTGTCAGTTTCTTCAGAGGTAGCCATTTTTATTCAATAAACTGCCACTTCGCATCTTGCGTCGCAAAAAAACTGCCAGGAGCGCATTTGTAGGATAGCTAGTGATTGATCAGTAACTTGTAAACACTGAACGAACAAAACTAAGTAACTGTTAATGCATCTCAATGATTCACAAATCATATACAAATATGTAGCTCCCAGAGCAAAGATCAGCCACTTTGGATCTTGCGTCGCAACTAAAACTAACTAGTATGATTCCCATACATAAGATCAACATGTTAATGCATCTCAATGATTCACAGATCATATACAAATATGTAGCTCCAAAAGCAAAGATCTAGAAAAAACAACTGTTCTTCCTACTAACATGGATGCTTCCCTTGGCCAACATTCAGTATAGACTGAAAGACAAATTGGTTTGTGAAGTCTACAATTCCTCTTGCAAACATAAGTGGTTTCACCAACAGCTGGAACCATGAGAATGAACCACACATGATGGAGGAACATCCACTGCAATATGATTTGGTCTTCTTTCGATCACACCGCGAGACTATTTTCGGAATACAAACTTTAATTAGGGAAAATGATGCCCATTGTATAATCAGACCAAAGCAATGAAGCACCTAGTGTTGGTCAGTAAATAGTAAAGTACTACTTTTCTGCAGTCCATGAAGTGACTATCCAATCTTTGTGTCTATTTTCAGATGGCACTGCATGCAGTGACTATACTCTTCTCTTGTGCAGTTCAACCAAAATTGCGGACACTTTGTTTGTTTGCCAAATAGCAACGGGAAGACATCTCTGTCTGCACAAATATCAAGCAGCTAGTAAACATATACCACACCATGTTCGGAGTGATGGAAGAGGTGAAATCAATACAACCGAAATTGAGCATCCAATTATTGAATCATGTCCTACACCTCCAATGTAGGTCCACCCCGCCAATAAATTCACATGCAAACCACTAGTATTACTATCTAATGACAGTACAAAAAGATTAGCAAGATAGTAGCAAACCATGTACCTTTGTAATGAACAGCTCGTAGTGCCACCAATTGGATATAAAGGTTTGGAAAAAACATGCTCCTAACGTTGAACTAGTTGGACTTTTTGTGCAGTTCCACTAAAATCGAGCATCCCTGTTTGCATAGATATTGAAAGTGTGATTACTATAAAAGTGGCACTAGTTGAAGCATAGACTCAGAAATATAAGCATTCCAATTCCTTAATGGGAAAAGGTAGCAACACTGTTTCTAACCACCTATTTGATTGAATAAATAAAGCAACAGCGGCTGATGTCAAGAAGGCATACAAAGTTTTTTCTGAAAAACTGAGCCATTCCTGACCTTTCCTCTTCTTTTAAGAAAAATTTGTGCAGTTCTACTAAAATAAAATTCCATCACCGCCTTGACAATTCAGTGACACCGTGCAAAAGGAAATGACTTAACATTACATCATGATGTCAGGTATGTAGTCGACAGGCATTAGAGACAAACATGCAGACCTCCTCCGATAACATAATGAACATTAATTTTAACAAAGGTGTGACTAGCTTTACTGGGATAAATTGAGTGAACTCTACACCCTTTGTTCCTTAATATAGGACATTTTCGCGGTTCAATTTAAAGTACCCAAACGTCTAGTATTTAGAAAAACAGGTAGTAGTTTTCTTGAGCACATATCTGGGAAAGCTTGCCACACTTTATCTATGTCCATACGCTAATGCAATACCATTCGAATACTACAAATATACACTAATCCAGTGGCTAGTGCAACAGTAGAGTTGTTAGTTTATTACAGGGTACTGTACAATGGTTTTACTAAACAGATCTCAATAAACTCTAGCACTAGAAGGTTTCTATAAGAATTAACAATACAAAATGTAAAGGTAACAAGTTTCAGCATTGGTATACTAGCTATGCATGAGCATTAAACCAAATACACAAGTCTGAAGGTAACTAGCATTATTAACTAATGACAGTATAGAAAAATTGCAAACCATGTACCTCCAAGGTAAATATAATTTCGAACTCGGGGGGACCTTAAAAATTGCTATCCTAATCTTGATAATCGATCAAACATAAAAACTTGATCGAACGAATCAAGAGAACAGCCGGAGGAGGAGGTGCCCACTTTTGACCTTTCCTCTTGTCTTCATCATTGTCTGTGTAGTTTAACAAAAATAAAATGACATCAGCACCTTGGCATTTTCGTGACACTGTACAAAAAAATTAACTTATCTCATGAAAGTGAGGTATGTAATCTATAAGCATTAACAGTGCAAAAATCTGAAGGTAGTAACAAGTTTCATCGTTGGTATACTGGCTGTGCAAGAGCATTAGAATGCCTTAGCTGAAAAATCTTTAATACATCCACAATCAACAGCTAACCCTGAAATAATCCAGTGACATTAAATGGCATTGCTTAAATTTATCGGTGGAATTAGGCTGAGAGCGGCATTAGTTAAATGTGGCATCACTTTAGCAGTAGCATTGCTTGACTTGACTGCTCGCGTTATACTAACAGCAAAAAAAGTGGCAATAAGAGCATGGGAGGCCCATTCGGATAGTGGGTGCACCAGTACGATGCACCTCCATGGATGCAGAGTGGTGAGGGAGGTATGGTTCCCCAGAGCAACAAATATCCAGGCAGCAAACCACCTTTTTCCATTTTTGTTCTCTTTAGCCACCTTTTTCCTATATGAGGACAACAAACCACTCGACCTGGTCATTCTCTATTGCGTTGGCATGCCTTTCTACCCTTCTTCAACCAAGAGACACGAGACTCGTTCCTTAGCTACTGATTTTGCCCTTTTCAACCTAGATGCGGGTTCGATGCCTACTCTTTTGGACAGTACAGTCTCCCTTCCTTTCCTTATTCAACCCAGACATGGATTAGTCTGCATGAAGTAAGGTTTCCTTTAATAGTGCAAATTATGGTTTTCGTCTGCGTGGCCAGCAGAGCAAAGGATAGCAAATTGGGAAGATGGTGGAGTGGAAAAAGATCACACATGCAACGACGTGGCAGATGGGGCAACAAAACAAGGGTATGGTTCGAAAAGAGGTAGCATACCTGAGGGTCGGCGGGAAGTGGCTTCACTCGTGGTCGTCATCCTCCGCACACACTACGGCAGCGAGCGTGGGGACGGAGGCCATCCCACGCGGGCGCTAGGTCTGAGAGGACGGCCTTGTTGTCAGTGCGTGACCTCGCTCGCCGACGACGAGTGCGTCAACGCTGCACGTCCTTTTCTTCCCCGGCGGATCTGTGACCACCGGTGAGGAGGGAGAGAGGGGCCGTCTTTTTTAGATCTGGAGAGAGGGTGGTAGTGTGAGAAGCGAGGTGGGGGTTTGCCGATAGTCGGTTTCCTAAACTGCGGTCCCACTTGTAAGGCCAACTCCAACGCACGACCCCAAACGGACCTCTGTTTTGCATGAACTCCAATGATAATTTTGACTAGAAAATCAAGACCAAAGAAAACAAGAACTACAAGAATACATTTTACTACTCGTGTAAGTTGGTTTAGTGCCTTATCGATGCATTCATTGTTGATCTGTCGAGGCTCGATCTTGCGTGCTTCTTTCTTCTTCGAGTGTAAAGAAGTAGACGTTGCTTCCTTGCATCTAGTCTCATGTCTAGCCTCTATTCTAGTAGGAGTACCAACAAGTGCACTAATCTCATCTCTAGCCTCTATGCTAGCTAAAAGTGATAGAACATCTACTAAATTGCGCTCTATCAATATATTGATGTACTCTTCTTCTCAATACAAAAACTTGCATCCATTCTACTCCCTCCGTTGCATAATACATGCCTTCTATTTGTCAAAATATATATGTATCTAGACATGTTTTAGTATATAGGTACATCCATTTTTTGGACAAATGGAAGTCAAGTATTTTGGAATGGAGGGAGTACACAATAAAAATTTTAAGTTAGCACAACTAGTCTAATCCGAGAGCACAACCGAAGATTTGGTCGGGTTCTTCCTCCTTTTGCCGACACGTGGGACATCCAGCATCCAGGTCGTGTCATGAAAGAAAATAGAGTGGTAGTTGAAGCCACGAGATGTGCATCTTGGGTTAAACTGTAAATAGAATCTTAGTACTGTTGAGTAACTCCAAAAGCGGCCACTGAAGATCTTTCTTGGATTTGTTTTTCATCACCAGCACGTCGAGGTGAAAGATGTGCAGGTTCAGTGGGTCCTCTTGCGTTTTCACTGACATGTGGGGCCGCACGTGAGCAAATAGACGATGGGCTCCGCACGTCCGCTGGCTGGCTGAGAAGAGAGATAGAGGAGGGTTGAGCACGGACTGTAGGAAATTTGTTCTACGTACCTCGATATAGGCTCGATATAGTGGGGTGGCAAGGGCCATAACTAGCATTCACATCTAGCAGTATGGCACATGCCACCCACACGAGTCCCATCCGACACAAATTTTCTTGGAGTCCGTGCTATAGCCATCTCTTCTCCCTCCTGTTTTCTCAGCCATCGCGCGGTGGGCGGGGTGAGGTTTTTCCGATAGTCAGTTTGCTCAACTGCGGTCCCACTTGTAAGTGAAAATGCAACACCGCACGCATTCCCGCTTGAGCGGCATGCCGGACCAACCGTGTGGTGGTGCGACGTGAACACGGCAGGCTTTTCCTTTTGAACTCGTAACTTGTAAAATTTGGTGCTGCTCCATGGCGCGACCGATAGATAGAAAATAAAGATTTTGCCTAGAGTAATGAGAAGTTTGGTTCTGGCACCGTTCATGCATGGAGTACGTATGAAAATTATGAAGTTGATGCGAAAGGTAAGATAATTACTGTAGTATCATATACTACTACATGGATTTGACGAAAAGATAAAAATACATACGGATCCATCAACGACATCCTCATGCCCTAGTGCTGTGGGAAATATGCCCTAGAGGCAATAATAAAATGATTATTATTATACTTACTCGATCATGATAATTGTCTTTTATTCATGCTATAATTGTATTATCCGGAAATCGTAATACACGTGTGAATACTTAGACCACAACATGTCCCTAGTGAGCCTCTAGTTGATTAGATCGTTGATCAACAAATAGTCATGGTTTCCTAACTATGGACATTGGATGTCATTGATAATGGGATCACATGATTAGGAGAATGATGTGATGGACAAGACCCAATCCTAAGCATAGCACAAAGATCGTGTACTTCGTTTTGCTAGAGCTTTTCCAATGTCAAGTATCTTTTCCTTAGACCATGAGATCGTGTAACTCCCGGATACCGTAGGAGTGCTTTGGGTGTACCAAACGTCACAACGTAACTGGGTGACTATAAAGGTAACTGGGTGACTATAAAGGTGCACTACAGGTATCTCCGAAAGTATCTGTTGGGTTGCCACGGATCGAGACTGGGATTTGTCACTCCGTATGACGGAGAGGTATGTCTAGGCCCACTCGGTAATGCATCATCATAATGAGCTCAAAGTGACCAAGTGTCTGGTCACGGGATCATGCATTACGGTACGAGTAAAGTGACTTACTGGTAATGAGATTGAATGAGGTATTGGGATACCGACGATCGAATCTCGGGCAAGTAACGTGCCGATTGACAAAGGGAATTGCATACGGGTTTGCTTAAATCCTCGACATCGTGGTTCATCCGATGAGATCATCGAGGAGCATGAGGGAGCCAACATGGGTTTCCAGATCCCGCTGTTGGTTATTGACCAGAGAGCCGTCTCGGTCATGTCTACATGTCTCCCGAACCCGTAGGGTCTACACACTTAAGGTTCGGTGATGCTAGGGTTGTA
The DNA here is from genome assembly GCA_963921465.1 of Triticum timopheevii. Lineage (NCBI taxonomy): Eukaryota > Viridiplantae > Streptophyta > Magnoliopsida > Poales > Poaceae > Triticum > Triticum timopheevii. The sequence continues at coordinate 100,261,592 of OY997266.1, forward strand.
TGAATATGAGTATGCAGCAAACCGAAAGTTGTTCGGAGTCCCGGATGAGATCCCGGATGTCACGAGGAGTTCCAGAAAGGTCTGGAGGTAAAGAATTATATACAGGAAGTGCTGTTTCGGCCACCGGGAAAGTTTCGGGGTCCACCGGTATTGTACCGGGACCACCGGAAGGGTCCCGGGGGTCCACCGGGTGGGGCCACCTATCCCGGAGGGCCCCGTGGGCTGAAGTGGGAGGGGAACCAGCCCCTAGTGGGCTGGTGCACCCCCCTTGGGACCCCCTGCGCCTAGGGTTGGAAACCCAAGGGTGGGGGGGGCGCACCACTTGCCTTGGGGGGCACTCCACCCCTTGGCCGCCGCCCCCCCTTGGGAGATTCAATCTCCAGGGCCGGCGCCCCTTCTGGGGCCTATATAAAGGAGGGGGAGGGCAGCCGCACCCTGAAGTCTTGGCGCCTCCCTCTCCCCTTCTACACCTCTCCCTCTCGCAGAAGCTCGGCGAAGGTCTGCCAGAACCCTGCTGCATCCACCACCACGCCGTCGTGCTACTGGATCTTCATCAACCTCTCCTCCCCCCTTGCTGGATCAAGAAGGAGGAGACGTCACACTGACCGTACGTGTGTTGAAAGCGGAGGTGCCGTCCGTTCGGCGCTAGGATCTCCGGTGATTTGGATCACGACGAGAACAACTCCCTCAACCCCGTTCTCTTGAACGCTTCCGCACTCGATCTACAATGGTATGTAGATGCATCACTCTCTCTCGTTGCTAGATGAACTCATAGATTGATCTTGGTGAACATAGGAAATTTTTTATTTTAGGCAACGTTCCCCAACAGTGGCATCATGAGCTAGGTCTATGCGTAGGTCTCTATTGCACGAGTAGAACACAAATCTGTTGTGGGCGTAGATCTTGTCAACTTGCTTGCCACTACTAGTCTTATTTTGCTTCAGTGGTATTGTGGGATGAAGCGGCCCGGACCGACCTTACACGTACGCTTACGTGAGACAGGTTCCACTGACTGACATGCACTAGTTGCATAAGGTGGCTAGCGGGTGTCTGTCTCTCCCACTTTAGTTGGAGCGGATTCGATGAAAAGGGTCCTTATGAAGGGTAAATAGAAGTTGAAAAAATCACGTTGTGGTTATTCATAGGTAAGAAAATGTTCTTGCTAGAACCCAATTGCAGCCACGTAAAAGATGCAACAACAATTAGAGGACGTCTAACTTGTTTTTGCAGCAATTGCTATGTGATGTGATATGGCCAAAAGTTGTGATGAATGATGAATGATATATTGTGATGTATGAGATCATGTTCTTGTAATAGGAATCACGACTTGCATGTCGATGAGTGTGACAACCGGCAGGAGCCATAGGACTTGTCTCAATTATTGTATGACCTGCATGTCAATGATTTAACGCCATGTAATTACTTTACTTTATTGCTAAACCGTTAGCCATAGTGGTAGAAGTAATAGTTGGCGAGTAACTTCATGGAGACACGATGATGGAGATCATGATGATGGAGATCATGGTGTCATGCCGGTGACGAAGATGATCATGGAGCCCCGAAGATGGAGATCAAAGGAGCTATATGATATTGGCCATATCATGTCACTACTATATAATTGCATGTGATGTTTATTATGTTTATGCATCTTGTTTACTTAGAAAGACGGTAGTAAATAAGATGATCCCTTATAATAATTTCAAGAAAGTGTTCCCCCTAACTGTGCGCCGTTGCTAAAGTTCGTCGTTTCGCAGCACCACGTGATGATCGGGTGTGATAGATCCTTACGTTCACATACAACGGGTGTAAGACAGTTTTACACATGCAAAACACTTAGGGTTAACTTGACGAGCCTAGCATGTACAGACATGGCCTCGGAACACAGAGACCGAAAGGTCGAACATGAGTCTTATGGAAGATATGATCAACATGGAGATGTTCACCGATAATGACTAGTCCGTCTCACGTGATGATCGGACACGGCCTAGTTGACTCGGATCGTGTAACACTTAGATGACTAGAGGCATTTCTAATCTGAGTGGGAGTTCACTAAATAATTTCATTAGATGAAATTAATTATCATGAACTTAGTCTAAAATCTTTGCAAAATATGTCTTGTAGATCAAATGGCCAACGCTCATGTCAACACGAACTTCAACGCGTTCCTAGAGAAAACCAAGCTGAAAGATGATGGCAGCAACTATTCGGACTGGGTCCGGAACCTGAGGATCATCCTCATAGCTGACAAGAAAGCATATGTGTCGGTGTACTAAAGTAGGGGGGTACCTTAGTCCCCCGAACTTGTGCACGGGCAGTCGCAGCGACCCGCGGCAGGGCTTGCCGGGCGTCCGCCAAGATCCTTCACGGCCGCTTAGATGTCATTCAAGAACAGAGTACCAAAGCTAAAGGCCCCGGCAAGAGGAGCTTGCCGGGAAGGCCAACCAAGGACCCGACAAGAGGAGCTTGCCGGGAAAGACAACCAAAGCCCCGGCAAGAGAAGCTGGCCGGGAAGAATACAAGGCCCCGGCAAGAGGAGCTTGCCGGGATGAACAAAGGCCCCGGCAAGAGGATCTTGCCGGGAAGGCCACTCAAGGCGTTCCAAGTAAACTTGCCGCGACGCCCTGCGTGTCCCGGCAAGGCCCGGCGAGCGGCAAGCCCGCTGACGCGACAAGACAAGGGCCGCGGCAAGGCGCTTCCCGCGGCAAGGCTGCCACCCAGCGCCCGCGCTCCAGCACGTTCGACGACGTGTCGTCACAGGATCGCTCCTGGTGCACGTGGCGGGTAGCTGTGCAGCATGGCGGTGCGAGGTGGCAAGCGAAGCTGACAAGGAGGCCATCGTGGCAATCGGTGGCGCCTCTAACGGTTGTTTCCTTGCACTGTTGGGGCGACCAGACAGGCATTAAATGCCCCTGTCCCCTGCTGTCAGAGTTAGGTAGGGGACACTGTTGGTAGTAGTTGTACCAACCCGCGTTTTTACCTTTCTACCCCCCTTTCTATGCTGCCACCTGTCGGTGACCCCTTTAGCCTATAAAAAGGAGGCCCATGCGCACGTAGAGGGGGTTCGGGTCCCTAGTTCGGCTGATTCGACGCCGCACCCGCTCTCTCTCTCGAGCAAGAACAAATACAACACACAAAGCAGCAGTAGGGGTTTTATCTCTCCGGAGAGCTCCGAAGCTGGGTAAAAATTCCCCCCCCCCCCCCCGCGCGCTCCCTCGCCTCGATCCGCTCTGCGTGCGCCCTCCGCTCCCTTGCCGGACAAACAAAGGGGCCCTCCTGCCCCATAGGTGCTCGTGGCCTCCCAGCCCCTCGATACGCCGCGACATCTCTGGCGCGCCAGGTAGGGGGGTGTCGAGATCGTGCGTATCTGATCCGGCGTCTGCGCGCGCTACATCAACATCTTCGTCGACATGCCTCCAAACAAGAAGACTTTTGAAGTAGCCGCTCCATCTGCGACTTCCCTACCGCCACCGGAGCAAACGGGCGGTGGGGTAGACGCCGGCGGAGGAGCGGGCGCCGGCGGGGGGACGCGTGTCGTCACCCGGTCCAAGGACAAGGCCCCGCAAGGTTCAGCTTCTGCATATCCACCGCACCCCTCCCAGGAGGTGCAGGATCAGCAACGCCGCGGTGCTCCTAGCACCGTAGTCGCGTTGGAACAAGGCCAAGCTGGTGGGTCGCGGGACGCTCAAGGCCAACATGCACGCCAACACGCTGGCACGAGCGCGGTGCGGTCGCCTGCGCGAGATGATGCTCCTTCTAACACTGTTAGAAGTTTGAGCATGTCTCGCGCCTCGTGCCGCTCGCCACCGCCGCCCAAGACTCCAGAGGAAGCGCTGGCCCGAGCCCAGCTGCTTCTAGATTACCCTCCAGCGCCGGATAAGATCGACGACTGGAGGGCCGCCATCTATAGCCTCATTAGCTCCGCCAACGGCGACAAGCCCCGGCAACCGAGCACATCGAAGCCCCGGCAAGACGCCCAGGCGCAAGCCGACGCCGACAAGACCGCTGGGGGTGCCACCACTGCGCGCTTCCCGCCCCGAAGGCCAGGATCGCCGACTCGCCGGGCCAACCTCGACACCGACTCCACCGCGTCGTCGGACCCGCGAGCTCGCCGCGATCAACGCCAAGTTCTCCAAGAACGACGACACGAAGACGCTCGCACTCGCATCGAGCGTCGAAGAGAAGCATGACGTCAATCCGACCGGCGCGCTGGGCCCACCGTCGACATGCATGAACCAGGGGAACCAGGCAATTTGCCGTACGTGGCAGGTTGCCCCGCGTTCACCCGTGAGCTGCGGCAAGTCCAGTGGCCCAGTACCAAGAACTTCAAGCCAGACGTGCCCGAGAGGTACGATGGCAGGATACATCCGTCAGAGTTCCTCAGCGTCTACACCATCGCGGTGCAGGCCGCCGGAGGGCGCGACGAGAAGATCCTCGCCAACTACTTCCCGCTGGTACTCAAGCCCAACGTCAGATCTTGGCTCATGCACTTGCCGGACAACTCCATCTCTTCGTGGGCGGACCTGTGCCATCAGTTTGTTGGCGCCTTCACAGGCGGCCACAAACCCCATGGCCAGGAGAGTGACCTTCACCTGCTCGCCCAGAAGGAAGGAGAACCCCTGCGCAAGTATATACAGAGATTCAGTCAGGTGCAGCGCAACATCCCAGACGTGCACCCTGCCGCGGTTATCAGCGCGTTCCATCAGAACGTGCGTAACCGCAGGATGAGGGAGGAGATGGCGATGTGTAAAATCAGAGATGTCAGCGAGCTATATGCCCTGGCTGACAAGTGTGCACGGGCTGAAGAGGGGAGGAGACTCCCCAGAGAGAATGCAGGAACAGAAGGATCTAACAGTGAGGGCGCCCCTCCGGCGAAGAGGAACCGGAGGCGAAATAACAGAAAGAGAAAGGCTAAGGATGTGCTAGCTATTGAGCAATCCGGCAGCGGAGGCGGTTCCGAGAAGGCTAGAGCTGGCAATTCCGGCGAGGCTGTGGTAGCCGCCGACAAGAAGGATGGCTCCGGCAAGCAGTATTGCAAGATCCACCGCACCAAGGGCCATGATCTCCAAGCCTGCAAGAAAGTTGAGTAGATGGCGGAGCTACAGAAAGCTGAATACGAGCGCCGCGACAAGGAGAAGGCCCGGCAAGGAGGCGGAGGACCCGGCAAGAAATATCCCGCCCGGGGAGGGCGCCGCGACAAGGCCAAGCCGCGGCAAGGAGACAGGCCTCCCCGCGGCCGCGACAAAGACGAAGACGAAGATGAGGAGGATGAGATGGAGGAAGATGAAACTGACGAGCAAGAGTTCCAGAAGGCGACAGAGGTGTTGTGCGTCGACGGCGGTGCTTCTCTGCACACCTCGCACCGCCAACTCAAACAGTGGGTACGGGAAGTGAACGCAGAAGAACCGTCCGTTGAGTCGCGCAAGCCCCTGAAGTGGTCCAGCACGCCCATCATCTTCGACATTGAAGATCACCCTGATCGCATCACTGCGGTCGGGTGCTTGCCGATGTTGGTTTCACCAACAATCCGCAACCTCAGGGTCACGAAGATGCTGGTTGACGGCGGGGCCGGCCTGAATCTGATCTCATCCGCAGTGCTCAAGAAGCTCCAGATCCCCGACAGCGAGCTCGAAGAGACTGGTACCTTTCAAGGAATAAACCCGGGAAGGAGCAAGCCGAAGGGGAAGATCACACTGCCAGTGACATTTGGCAGCGAGCTGAATTTCAGGACAGAGAGAGTCACATTTGACGTTGCTGATTTCCCATTACCTTACAATGGGATACTCGGCCATCCAGCGCTCGCCAAGTTCATGGCAGCCTCTCACTATGCCTACAATGTGCTCAAGATGCCCGGTCCAATAAGTGTCATTTCTGTCCAAGGCGACAAGAAGGATGCACTCATCTGTACCGATAAGATCTACCGGGAAGCAGCAGCCGCAGCAGAACGCAAACCACTTGCCGCTGAAGCTCCCGAGGGGAAGAAGAAGGCCAAGTCCGGCAAGAGTAGCTCTGATGCCTACTCCGGCAAGCGCACCTCTTCGGAGTGCTGCGCTACCGTCGAGGACGCACCATCGAGCTCCACCGGCAAGTGCAAGAAGGCAAAGATAGCTTCACCAGAGACCAAGAAAGTGGCCGCCAAGGAGGACGGCACTGGTGGTACCTTCACCATCAGTGCCACGCTTGATCCTAAATAGGAAAACGCGCTCGTTGCTTTCCTGCGGGCGAATGTCGATGTGTTTGCATGGCAACCATCTGACATCCCCGGTGTTCCCAGGGAAGTAATTAAGAACCACCTTGCCATCTGTCCTCACACGCGGCCCGTCAAGCAGAGAGTCAGAAAACAAGTAGTAGAGCGTCAAGAATTCATTGCAGAAGAGATCAGGAAGTTGGAAGCAACGGGCCTGGTCCGAGGAGTGCTCCATCCGACGTGGTTAGCCAACCCAGTAATCGTGCGCAAAGCAAACGGGAAGTGGAGGCTTTGTATTGACTTCATCGATGTTAATAAAGCTTGCCCCAAGGATCCATTTCCCTTGCCGCGCATTGACCAGATTGTCGACTCCACGACAGGATGTGATCTGCTTTCATTCCTTGATGCATATTCAGGATATCATCAGGTCTTCATGGCAGAAGAGGATGAAGAGAAAACCGCATTCATTACTCCATGTGGCACGTACTGCTTTGTGCGAATGCCCTTCGGACTAAAGAATGCTGTTCAACATTTGCAAGAGTAGTCAGTCATGCTTTTGAGCCACAGCTGCACAGAAATGTAGAAGCTTACATGGATGACATAGTGGTCAAGAGCAAGGACAAAGATACTTTGATCCAAAATTTAGACGAGACTTTTGCAAATCTGCGCAGGATCAACCTCAAGTTGAATCCCGAGAAGTGTGTGTTTGGAGTTCCCTCCGGCAAGCTTCTCGGATTCTTCGTGTCCCAGAGGGGGATTGAAGCCCACCCCGACAAGATCAAGGCCATTGAGCAAATCGAGGCACCGAAGCGCGTCAAGGATGTGCGAAGGCTTGTCGGCTGTGTTGCTGCTCTCAGTAGGTTTATCTCCAAGTCTGCTGAGCGCGCCCTGCCATTTTTCAAAATTTTGAAGAAGGCAGGTCCAATGAAATGGACTCCGGAGGCGGAGGCTGCGCTGCAGGACCTGAAGAGATACCTATCCTCTACTCCAACACTTGTCGCACCTAAGCCACAAGAGAAGTTGTTGCTATATCTGGCGGCAACCAATCAAGTGGTTAGTGTTGCGTTAGTAGCGGAGAGGGAGCCAGATGGCGAGCCAGCGTCCGCGACAAGCAAGCCCAGCGACAAGCAGGGAGCTTCCCCGACAAGCTTTGGCCCGACAAGCCCTGATCCGGCAAGTTCTGGTTCCGGCAAGAATGGATCCACGCAGCCACGAGGAGAGAAACAGAAAAAGATGGTGCAGCGCCCAGTCTACTTTGTCAGTTCCCTTCTGCAGGGGGCTAGATCAAGGTACTCTGGTGTGCAGAAATTGCTCTTCGGCCTCCTAATGGCCTCGAGGAAGCTGCGCCATTACTTCCAAGCACATGAGATCACAGTGGTCACTCGCTTCCCGTTGAAGAGGATATTACAGAATCCAGAAGCAGCAGGCAGGATTGTCGAGTGGGCACTGGAATTGTCAAGCTTTGGCCTCAAGTTCGAGAGTACCTCAACTATCCATAGCCGAGCCTTGGCAGAATTCATAGCAGAATGGACGCCAACGCCCGATGAAGAGATTCCGTAGAGGAGCATCCCCGTCAAGGAAGCTAGCAAGGAATGGATCATGTACTTCGACGGTGCCTTCTCGCTGCAAGGCGCCGGTGCGGGCGTACTACTTGTCGCGCCCACCGGAGAGCACCTCAAATACATGGTCCAAATGCACTTTCCCAAGGAGCAAGCAACAAATAATACTGCAGAGTATGAAGGCTTGCTCACCGGACTCAGGATCGCGGCAGAACTTGGGATCAAGAAGCTTATTGTCAGGGGTGATTCACAGCTTGTCGTCCGCCAAGTTAACAAAGATTATCAGAGTCCATTGATGGAAGCCTACATCGATGAAGTGAGGAAGCTAGAAGAGCATTTTGAGGGCCTGCAAATGGAACATGTTCCAAGAGCTCGGAATGACATTGCAGATAGTCTGTCGAAGTGTGCCGCACTCAAGTTGCCTGTGGAACCAGGGACCTTTGTGCTCAAGCTGACTCAGCCATCTGTGACACCATCAACTGGGAAGAGCAAGAAGAGGAAGTTGGTTACTGGCGACTACCCTCCAGCAGAGCTCCCCGAAGCCGCCGTCGAGAAGGTCCCCAAAATCAACACCAAGAGCGCTGAGGAGTGGTCTTCTCCGGCAGGCCCTGGACCTTGTTCCGTCCGAGCAGAGGCTCCCGACAAGCTGTGTCCCGACACGCTTGCCGGGGAACGCCCTGCTCCAGGAAGCCCCAGGCCTTGTTCCGTTCGAGCAGAGGCTCCCGACAAGTTTTGCTCCGGCAAGCTTGTCGGGGAGCATCACGCTCCGGCAAGATCCCAGATCCTTGCCGTAGAAGCGGATGTTCCCGTAGCAGCATTCGCGCCTTTAGTCCTTGTCGTCGAGCCACAAGCTCCGGCATGGGCATAGCAGATCGTCCATTTCCTTCAGACAGTAGAACTTCCCTAGGAACAGGAAGAAGAAGAAAAAGTAGCCCGGCAATCAAGTATGTACCAGTCTGTCAATGACATACTGTACAGAAAAAGATTCAACGGAGTGAAATTGAAGTGCATTCCCTAGGAAGATGGACATGAGCTGTTGGCAGAGATACATGGAGGCATATGTGGTCACCACATTGGTGCAAGAGCACTTGCCGGCAAAGCCTTCCGGCAAGGTTTCTTTTGGCCGACAGCCCTCCAGGATGAAACTGCACAAGTAACCAAGTGTGAAGCGTGCCAGTTCCATTCCAAGCAGATTCATCAGCCAGCTCAAGCTCTCCAAACAATCCCTTTATCCTGGCCATTTTTGGTCTGGGGGCTCGATATACTCGGCCCCTTCCCCCGAGCTGTCGGGGGCTTTGAGTACTTGTACGTTGCAATTGACAAGTTCACAAAGTGGCTGGAAGTGGAGGCAGTGAGGAAGGTGACAACACAGTCAGCAGTCAAGTTCTTCAGGTCAATTGTTTGCCGTTTCGGAATCCCTAACAGGATCATCACCGACAATGGCACACAATTCACGAGCCGCACCTTCATGCAGTACGTCCAAGATCTTGGCGCCAAGATCTGCTTCGCTTCTGTTGCTCATCCAAGAAGCAACGGTCAAGCGGAGAGGGCGAACGCTGAAGTACTACGCGGGCTCAAGACCAGAACTTTCGACAGGCTGCACAAGTGCGGAAACAATTGTATCGAGGAGCTGCCGGTGGTTCTTTGGTCGATCAGGACGACGCCAAATCGAGCCACTGGCCAGACACCTTTTTCTCTTGTCTATGGAGCAGAAGCACTTCTCCCCACGGAACTCGTATACGGGTCACCTCGAGTGCTCGCTTATGATGAGCTTGAGCAAGAGCAGCTGCGGCAAGATGACGCGCTGCTCCTCGAGGAAGATCGTCTTCAGGCTGCTGTTCGAGCTGCTCGCTACCAGCAAGCTTTGCGCCGCTATCATAGCCGCAAAGTTAATGCCAGAAGCTTCGAGGAAGGCGACCTTGTTCTTCGGCGTGTTCAGTCCGCCAAGAATTCCAACAAGTTGACGCCAAAGTGGGAAGGCCCTTATCGGGTGAAACGAGTCACTAGGCCCGGCGCTGTCCGCCTTGAGACCGAAGACGGCTTTCCGGTGAGCAATTCCTGGAACATAGAGCATCTTCGCAAGTTTACCCATAAGGCGCGGTTGTCGGAATCCGTTCCGGCAACCAACTTTTTGTACAAGCCTTGCCGCAGTTGCATGTAACCCTTTGTACAAAGCCGGGCGCAGATCCCGTGCGTAAATAAAGTTCACGTGCTCCGCACATCTTGTCAAATTTCATGCATTTTTTCTTTCTTGCATGCTTTACCTGACACTTTGTGCAGCACTTATCCCTGGTAAGGAATAGCGAGCATTAAGGCCCCATACCATTATTTCCTCTCCTCAAAAAGGAGGTCTCTTCGCCCACAAGTTCATGGGGAGGGGGGGGAGGAGAGGATGAAGGTGCGGACCGAGCGTCGTTCGAAGGAGTGCAGTCTTGCCGGGACATAGACAACAGAAAAAGCTAAGTTGCCAAAGTTTGAGCACGATCATTTTCTTAAAATTTTAAGCTACCCTCCTTGAACGATTCTGCTTTGTATGAAAAACCTGTGTGCGGAGGAACCTCCTCATAGCTAGTTGCGCCCTTACTTTTTTTCGAGTCGGCTCAACAACTTAAGAAAGCTACTAAGCGCCCTTACTTTGCTTCGAGTCCGCTCAGCAACTTAAGCCCTTATGTTGTTTTCGAGCCCGCTCAACAACTTAAGTGCGCTGCAACTAGTTGCGGCAAGGTTTCTTGCCGGGACCGGCACCGCCAGCAGGCTGCTGATGTTCCGCACTCGGCGCCCACGGCAAGCGTGCTCCGGCACCGCCGGAAAGCTGCTGATGTTCCGCACTCGGCACTCGCAGCAAGCGTCCCCGTGCCGGCAAGTTCCCTCAAAGCGTAGGGTAAAAGCATACAAAGAAAGGATCAAGTAAAGGAGATAGCATAGCAAGCATTGCCCAGAATAAAGTTATATTACAAAAGTAACTTGTTGCGGCACTGACTAAATTGTCTCATGACTTAGATAAACGGCGACAAGGAAAGGTGGAGAAATACGGTCTAGTCCACACGCTCACCGTCGACCCTCTTGACCTCATTCACCTTGTCCACGATGGGTGCGACGATGGCTTTGAGTTCTTCAAGATCGGCACCCGCCGGCAATTTCTTGAGGACGCGGGTGAGGTCGAGGCCTGGGTTGCGGAAGAGTATCTTCACCAACACCTTCTCCAAGACCTTAGCGCAGATCGCGCGCGACTCGTCCACCAACTTCTTCGGGATCCTTTCCCGGAGTTGCTGGAGGGCCGTCGCAACACCCTTGAAGAAAAGAGTGAGCTTGGCGCTGGGCGGGAGATTTTCGTCGGCGGAGTACCCGAAGCCCGCCAAGTCCAGTTCCGCCAGCTCCTCGTCGATGGATGCAGCGATGTTGACGAGGCCCTCCATCCAGAGCACCACCGTGACCTTGAAGGCGTTTTGAGCCTCGGCGGCCCTCGTCGGCAGCTCTTCGTTGCCCTTGAGATCTTTCCTTAAGACATCTTCTCGCTTCTTGGCGGCGTCTAGCGTCTCCGTCAAGGTGGCCAGTTTCAGCTCAAGGCCGGCGCTCGAGTCCTTGGCGGCGTTCAGCTCCTTGATCTTCTCGGCGAGCTGAACTTGCAGATCGCCATGGGCGCGCGCATCCTTCTCGCGTTCGCGCTGAAGTGCGGCAAGCTCTTCATCCTTCCTTTTCACGACCGCCTCCAGCTGCGTCGCCTTCACTTCCAACTCCTTCTTGGCGGCCTCAGTAGCCGCGGCGGCATCCTTTGCCTCCTTGACTGCCCTGCCAAGCGATTGCTCCTGGGCGGCGAGCTCCTCTTCGTGGCTGTCCAAGATCACCTTCTTCTGTATCAGCTCACCATCCCGCTTGGACAGCTCCTCGGCGGTGAGCCTCTGCTGCTCTTCGGCTTCAGCCTTCTCCAGAAGGAACGCCTTCTTCGCCTCCTCGAGCTGCGCCCTCTCCTCGGCAATGGACCGGAGGGCCTCCTGGTTGCGGCTCTTGAGCTCCTCCACGTGCTTTTCTATGTCAACTCCCGCCCGCGCGACAAGCGCTTCCCGGCATTCGAGCTTTGCTTGCCGGGCGCGATAGAGTGACACCAACTTTCGGAGCAGCTGCTCCTCTTCGGACTCGCCGCTGCTGCTGCTTGGCTCATCAACCACTGCCAGCCCAGCGGATGCGAGCACTTCTCCGTCAAACTCCTCTCCCTCCACCGGTGCCCTGGAGCTCGACGCCCAGGGAAGCTTGACGTACACGCCCTCGCCGGCCTTTAAGTAAGCGCCTGGCTGGGGCTCCTCGGGGCCCGGCGCTGCATCAGCGGCGGAGGGGTCGGCGGACGGTGTAGCGCCTTGCGCTCCTGCGTCCTCCGGGTCGTAAGTGTGATCACCGGATCCCTCGCCGGCTCCTGCGCCAGCAGCTTTGGCGGCCTCCTCGTCTGCGGGATCATCAGTACCGGCCTCTTCCTCGCCAGCGGCGGCATCTTCAGTGTTGCCGCGTGCGCCTTCCTCGCCGGCGGCCTCGGTCTCCATTGGATCTACGAGAGGGGGATCTGAGGATAGGAAGGGGAAGGAAGAGTCAAGCAAATATCCAAAAACGAAGATCAGAAGAAGGACCCAAGGGAAGATTTCCGACAAGGAAGGTTACCTGTGCTGGGCTCTGTGACTGTGGGCTCCGCCACTAAAGGCTCACTGGTCCCACCCCTTGCCGGGGACCGCTCCCTTGCCGGAGAGCGCTCCCTTGTCGGGAAATCATCCCTTGGCGGCGTAGTTGAAGCAGACTGCACCTCCGGAGCGGCCTCTGGTTCCTCCTGATGGGCTTGCTCTGCTTCTACACGAGCAGAACAACAATCAAGATGCCGGCAAAAGAAGAAGCACCCATGCGCGCCCCACCATCGGAAGTAAATCAAACACTTACGCTGGGGGCTATGCTGGGGGCTCACGCGAGGAGAAGGAATCGGGTCCATCAAGGTGGTCTCGGACGTGTCTTCTGCAGTCACAGCAGGATCGTCCTCGATGACAACCACAGGAATCCTGGACCTTTTCTCCGCCCTCTCGGCCAGAGCCCTGAAATGAAACAGGAATTCAGGGGGGAGCAAATCAGATACAAGACAAACAATAACAAAGATCAAGAACGGAGAGAAGAAAGCCTCACTCCTCCTCCTCCTCGTCCTCCTCTTCGTCATCATCGGAGCTCAGCACGGAGAGGTCGAAGTCCGGTACCCTCTCTGCGCGGTGTGACGGGGGAGTGGGCTCCCTTCGGTGTTTGCCGGGGGCTGCGGTGGGATCAGGTGTGGCGGCCCGGGAAGACCCCGCCTCGGTTGCTGACGCGGCCTGGGACCCTCCTGCGGCAGCGGTGCTTGCCGCGGTAGAGCGTGTCCCACGGCACCGCGGTTGCTGGCCGGCATGCTCCTCTGCCGCATCTCCAACTCGACGGAGGCGTCTTCTCGGCTGGAATTGGGGCCGCGCTGGGGGCTCCGCCTGCGGCAAGCTGCTCGAAGACGGCTGGCCGCCCGCGCCCCCGGCGGGCTCGCTCGTTTCGGCCTCGGGCTCACCCTCACCAGCGGCCTCTTCGACAAGCTCTTCCCGGTCGGCAAGACTTGCCGCCTCGGCCGCCTCCGCCTCCGCCAACGTGAAGCCAAACTCGCCCGCGGCAGCGGCTGCTGCCACCTCGTCGGCCCTAGTGGCAATGTACACCATCTCATTGGCGGTGGTGGTGCGGGTGAGAAGTTTCTGCTCGTCGGGGTTGACCGCTGCCTCCGTCAAATTATCGAAGAATCGCTGCACGTCTTCGGCGGCGGGCTCTATCCAAGTTGCACTTATCCCATGCGAGTCGCACTCTGGCATCATTGCGCAAATGCGATCGCGCCGGGAGTTGTTGCACAAGGGGACGACGCCCTGCGGCAACCTGAACCATTCTGGATGGTTGGCGTCATGCTTGAACAGCTCCCTCAGCATCGCGTCAAGCTCCAGGACGGTGAAGCTGAAGTTGAGGCCTGGGCGCAGCCTCATGAAGTCCGCCGGGCCGCCAAACAACCAGGCGGGCCTCCCCCTCTTTTGCAGGGGGGCGATGCGACGGCGAAGGAAATCCGCGCCGACCGCCCCCGCTGTAAGCCCGGCATGCCTGAGCCGGAGGATTCGGGTGGTTGCGATCTTCAGCTTGGCGTCATCCGGCGACAGAGCGCTCCAATCGCCGCCACGCACCACCCGGGTCTGGCGCAGCTTGGTGAACGGCTGCGGGTCGGCATCACAGATCCAACACCACTCCGCCCTCCACTCATCCCACTTGCTGCGGAGCTCGCCGCCAAGTACACCTCCTTCATGCCAATCCGAGAGGTCCAGGCGATTCCGCCAGCTAGTGGCTCCTCTTTCTCGGCACGAGGAGAGAAAGAATGGCGAAAAAGAGCGACATTGGGGAGGATGCCAACGAAGTTCTCGCAGAGGTGTGCGAAAACCGCCATTGTCAGAACGGCGTTGGGGTGAAATCAAGAAGATGAAACCCGTAGGTGTTCATGATGTCGCAGAAAAAATCGGAAAAAGGCGGGCAGAGCCCGCAATAGAAGAACACAGGAAAGAAGTAGTAACCTCTGGGGCACTTTTTCGATTTGGAAGCCTCAGCGGAAAGCACCTGCGTGCGCGGATGCGCCCGCGTCTCCGTCGACCAGAAGAGGTAGAACTCCTCCCGCAACGCCTGCCTGGTGAGCTCAGGGTTGAAAAGCACTCGCTTCTTGAGGAGCGCCTCAAGCTCCAGCGCCTCGGCCGACTTCGCAGCCTTCCCGGCCATGGCGGAAGCGGTCAGGGAAGGCGAGGACGGCGGCGACGACGGCGGCCATGGGCGGCGGAGCGCTGCTCTCTTTCGGCTTGGGAAGTGGGTGGGGGCGGCGGGGCTTTCGAAGGAAGGAACCGCAAGTGGCGAAGGTGGGGGAATAGCCCTGTTTCCTCTACTTATAAACAGGGGATGCGGACGTTACGTATTCCTTGGGTTAAAAAAATTGCCCACGATCTCTCCCACGATGCCGCGTTTGACGCGTGCCGTTGTGAGGGGAGGGCGTGGTGGGGGCAAAATCGGATTTAATGTGGACCTAGGCCGCGTGTGCCCGTGCACTGTTTTGGGCCTGGCCCAACAGCGCTCGGCACCGTGTATGGCCCAGGCCCAGGGGCTCCTGTCGGTGTACTAAAGTAGGGGGGTACCTTAGTCCCCCGAACTTGTGCACAGGCAGTCGCAGCGACCCGCGGCAGAGCTTGCCGGGCGTCCGCCAAGATCCTTCACGGCCACTTAGATGCCATTCAAGAACAGAGTACCAAAGCTAAAGGCCCCGGCAAGAGGAGCTTGCCGGGAAGACCAACCAAGGACCCGGCAAGAGGAGCTTGCCGGGAAAGACAACCAATGCCCCGGCAAGAGAAGCTGGCTGGGAAGAATACAAGGCCCCGGCAAGAGGAGCCTGCCGGGATGAACAAAGGCCCCGGCAAGAGGATCTTGCCGGGAAGGCCACTCAAGGCGTTCCAAGTAAACCTGCCGCGATGCCCTGCACGTCCCGGCAAGGCCCGGCGAGCGGCAAGCCCGCTGACGCGACAAGACAAGGGCCGCGGCAAGGCGCTTGCCGCGGAAAGGCGCTTTCCGCAGCAAGGCTGCCACCCTGCGCCCGCGCTCCAGCACGTCCGACGATGTGTCGTCACAGGATCGCTCCTGGTGCACGTGGCGGGTAGCTGTGCAGCATGGCGGTGCGAGGTGGCAAGCGAAGCTGACAAGGAGGCCATCGTGGCGATCGGTGGCGCCTCTAACGGTCGTTTCCTTGCACTGTTGGTGCGACCAGACAGGCATTAAATGCCCCTGTCCCCTGCTGTCAGAGTTAGGTAGGGGACACTGTTGGTAGTAGTTGAACCAACCCGCGTTTTTACCTTTCTACCCCCCTTTCTACGCTGCCACCTGTCGGTGACCCCTTTAGCCTATAAAAAGGAGGCCCATGCACACGTAGAGGGGGTTCGGGACCCCAGTTCGGCTGATTCGACGCCGCGCCCGCTCTCTCTCTCGAGCAAGAACAAATACAACACACAAAGCAGCAGTAGGGGTTTTATATCTTCGGAGAGCTCCAAAGCTGGGTAAAAATCCCCCCCCCCCCCCGCGCGTTCCCTCGCCTCGATCCGCTCTGCGTGCGCCCTCCGCTCCCTTGCCGGACAAACAAAGGGGCCCTCCTGCCCCATAGGTGCTCGTGGCCTCCCAGCCCCTCGGTACGCCGCGACAATATGTCCTAGAAAGACCGCTAGGTGACGCACCCATCCCAGAGAACCAAGACGTTATGAACGCTTGGCAGTCACATGCTGATGATTACTCCCTCATTCAGTGCGGCATGCTTTACAGCTTAGAACCGGGGCTCCAAAAGTGTTTTGAGCAACACGGAGCATATGAGATGTTCGAGGAGCTGAAATTGGTTTTCCAAGCTCATGCCCGGGTCGAGAGATATGAAGTCTCCAACAAGTTCTATAGTTGTAAGATGGAGGAAAACAGTTCTGTCAGTGAGCACATACTCAAAATGTCTGGGTTGCACAACCGCCTGTCCCAGCTGGACATTAACCTCGCGGACGAGGAGGTCATTGAAATAATCCTTCAGTCGCTCCCACCGAGCTACAAGAGCTTTGTGATGAACTATAGTATGCAGGGGATGGTGAAAACTATTCCTGAAGTATTTTCAATGCTGAAGTCAGCACAGGTAGAAATCAAGAAAGAACATCAAGTGTTGATTGTCAATAAAACCACCAAGTTCAAGAAGGTCAAGGGTAAGAAGAACTTCAAGAAGGACGGCAAAGATGTTGCCACGCCCGGTAAGCCAGTTGCCGGGAATAAGTCAAGGAATGGACCCAAGCCTGAGACTGAATGCTTTTATTGCAAAGGGAAGGGTCACTGGAAGCGGAACTGCCCCAAATACTTAGCGGACAAGAAGGCCGGCAACACTAAAGGTATATTTGATATACATGTAATTGATGTGTACCTTACCAGTACTCGTAGTAACTCCTGTGTATTTGATATCGGTGTCGTTGCTCATATTTGTAACTCACAGCAGGAGCTGCGGAATAAGCGGAGACTGGCGAAGGACGAGGTGACGATGCGCGTCGGGAATGGTTCCATGGTCGATGTGATCGCCGTCGGCACGCTACCTCTACATTTACCTACGGGATTAGTTTTAAACCTCAATAATTGTTATTTAGTGCCAAGTTTTAGCATGAACATTGTATCTGGATCTTGTTTAATGCGAGATGGCTACTCATTTAAATCCGAGAATAATGGTTGTTCTATTTATATGAGAGATATGTTTTATGGTCATGCCCCGATGGTCAATGGTTTATTCTTAATGAATCTCGAACGTAATGTTACACATATTCATAGTGTGAATACCAAAAGATGTAAAGTTGATAACGATAGTCCCACATACTTTTGGCACTGCCGCCTTGGTCACATTGGTGTGAAGCGCATGAAGAAGCTCCATGCTGATGGACTTTTAGAGTCTCTCGATTATGAATCATTTGACACATGCGAACCATGCCTCATGGGCAAAATGACCAAGACTACGTTCTCCAGAACAATGGAGCGAGCAACCAACTTATTGGAAATCATACATACTTATGTGTGTGGTCCAATGAGCGTTGAGTCTCACGGAGGATATCGTTATGTTCTCACTCTCACTGATGACTTGAGTAGATATGGGTATGTCTACTTGATGAAACACAAGTCTGAGACCTTTGAAAAGTTCAAGGAATTTCATAATGAGGTAGAGAATCAACATGAACGAAAGATAAAATTCTTACGATCAGATCGTCGAGGAGAATATTTAAGTCACGAATTTGGTACACACTTAAGAAAATGTGGAAGCGTTTCACAACTCACGCCGCCTGGAACACCTCAGCGTAACGGTGTGTCTGAACGTCGTAATCGCACTCTATTAGATATGGTGCGATCTATGATGGCTCTTACCGATTTACCGCTATCATTTTGGGGATACGCTCTAGAGACAGCTACATTCACTTTAAATAGGGCTCCGTCTAAATCCGTTGAGACGACACCGTATGAATTATGATTTGGGAAGAAACCTAAGCTGTCGTTTCTAAAAGTTTGGGGATGCGATGCTTACGTCAAGAAACTACAACCTGAAAAGCTCGAACCCAAGTCGGAAAAATGCATCTTCATAGGATACCCTAAGGAAACCATTGGGTATACCTTCTACCTTAGATCCGAAGGCAAGATCTTTGTTGCCAAGAACGGATCCTTTCTGAAAAAAGAGTTTCTCTCGAAAGGAGTAAGTGGGAGGAAAGTAGAACTCGATGAAGTACTACCTCTTGAACCGGTAAGTAGTGCAGCTCAGGAAAATGTTCCCGTGGTGCCTACACCGACTAGAGAGGAACTTAATGATGATGATCAAGCTACTTCGGATCAAGTTGCTACTGAACTTCATAGGTCCACAAGGACACATTCCACACCAGAGTGGTATGGCAACCCTGTCCTGGAAATCATGTTGTTAGACAATGGTGAACCTTCGAAATATGAAGAAGCGATGGCGGGCCTAGATTCCAACAAATGGCTTGAAGCCATGCAATCCGAGATAGAATCCATGTGTGAAAACAAAGTATGGACTTTGACAGACTTGCCCAATGATCGGCAAGCGATAGAAAACAAATGGATCTTTAAGAAGAAGACGGACGCGGATGGTAATATTACCATCTATAAAGCTCGACTTGTCGCTAAGGGTTATCAGCAAATTCAAGGGGTTGACTACGATGAGACTTTCTCTCCCGTAGCGAAGCTGAAGTCCGTCCGAATCATGTTAGCAATTGCCGCATACTATGATTATGAGATATGGCAGATGGACGTCGAAATGGCATTCCTTAATGGCTATCTTAAGGAAGAACTGTATATGATGCAGCCGGAAGGTTTTTTCGATCCTAAAAATGCTAACAAGGTATGCAAGCTCCAGCGATCCATTTATGGGCTGGTGCAAGCATCTCGGAGTTGGAACATTCGCTTTGATGAGATGATCAAAGTGTTTGGGTTTATGCAGACTCATGGAGAAGCCTGCGTTTACAAGAAAGTGAGTGGGAGCTCTGTAGCATTTCTCATATTATATGTAGATGACATACTTTTGATGGGAAATGAAATAGAACTTTTGGACAACCTTAAGGCCTACTTGAATAAGTGTTTTTCAATGAAGGACCTTGGAGAAGCAGCTTACATATTAGGCATCAAGATCTATAGGGATAGATCGAGACGCCTCATAGGTCTTTCACAAAGCACATACCTTGATAAGGTTTTGAAGAAGTTCAAAATGGATTAGTCCAAAAAAGGGTTCTTGCCTGTATTGCAAGGTGTGAGATTGAGCTCGGCTCAATGCCCGACCACGGCAAAAGATAAAGAAGAGATGAGTGTCATCCCCTATGCCTCAGCCATAGGATCTATTATGTATGCCATGTTGTGTACCATACCTGATGTAAACCTTGCCGTAAGTTTGGTAGGAAGGTACCAAAGTAATCCCGGCAAGGAACACTGGACAGCGGTCAAGAATATCCTGAAGTACCTGAAAAGTACAAAGGACATGTTTCTCATTTATGGAGGTGACGAAGAGCTCGTCGTAAAGGGTTACGTCGATGCTAGCTTCAACACAAATCTGGATGACTCTAAGTCGCAAACCGGATACGTGTATATGTTGAATCATGGAGCAGTAAGCTGGTGCAGTTGCAAGCAGTGCGTCGTGGCGGGATCTACATGTGAAGCAGAGTACATGGCAGCCTCAGAGGCAGCACATGAAGCAATATGGATGAAGGAGTTCATTACCGACCTAGGGGTCATACCCAATGCGTCGGGGCCAATCACTCTCTTCTGTGACAACACTGGAGCTATTACCCTCGCCAAGGAGCCCAGGTTTCACAAGAAGACCAGGCACATCAAGCGTCGTTTCAACTCCATCCGTGAAAATGTTCAAGATGGAGACATAGATATTTGCAAAGTACATACGGATGTGAATGTCGCAGATCCATTGAGTAAACCTCTTCCGCGAGCAAAACATGATCAACACTAGAACTCTATGAGTGTTCGATTCATCACAATGTAACTAGATTATTGACTCTAGTGCAAGTGGGAGACTGTTGGAAATACTCCCTAGAGGCAATAATAAAACGATTATTATTATACTTCCTCGATCATGATAATTGTCTTTTATTCATGCTATAATTGTATTCTCCAAAAATCGTAATACACTTGTGAATACTTAGACCACAACATGTCCCTAGTGAGCCTCTAGTTGACTAGCTCGTTGATCAACAGATAGTCATGGTTTCCTGACTATGGACATTGGATGTCATTGATAACAGGATCACATCATTAGGAGAATGATGTGATGGACAAGACCCAATCCTAAGCATAGCACAAAGATCGTGTAGTTCGTTTTGCTAGAGCTTTTCCAATGTCAAGTATCTTTTCCTTAGACAATGAGATCGTGTAACTCCTGGATACCGTAGGAGTGCTTTGGGTGTACCAAACGTCACAATGTAACTAGGTGACTATAAAGGTGCACTATAGGTATCTCCGAAAGTATCTGTTGGGTTGACAAGGATCAAGACTGGGATTTGTCACTCCGTATGATGGAGAGGTATCTCTGGGCCCACTCATTAATGCATCATCATAATGAGCTCAAAGTGACCAAGTGTCTGGTCACGGGATCATGCATTACGGTACGAGTAAAGTGACTTGCCGGTAATGAGATTGAATAAGGTATTGGGATACCGACGATCGAATCTCGGGCAAGTAACGTACCGATTGACAAAGGGAATTGTATACGGGGTTGCTAAAATCCTCGACATCGTGGTTCGTCCGATGAGATCATCGAGGAGCATGTGGGAGCCAACATGGGTATCCAGATCCCGCTGTTGGTTATTGACCGGAGAGCCGTCTCGGTCATGTCTACATGTCTCCCGAACCCGTAGGGTCTACACACTTAAGGTTCGGTGACGCTAGGGTTGTATGAACATGAGTATATAGCAAACAAAAAGTTGTTCGGAGTCCCGGATGAGATCTCGGAAGTCACGAGGAGTTCCGGAAAGGTCCGGAGGTAGAGAATTATATATTGGAAGTGTTGTTTCGGCCATCGGGAAAGTTTCAGGGTCCACCGGTATTGTACCGGGACCACCGGAAGGGTCCCGGGGGTCCACCGGGTGGGGCCACCTATCCCGGAGGGCCCCGTTGGCTGAAGTGGGAGGGGAACCAGCCCCTAGTGGGCTGGTGCGCCCCCCCTTGGGCCCCCCTGCGCCTAGGTTTGGAAACCCTAGGGTGGGGGCGCACCACTTGCCTTGGGGGGCACTCCACCCCCCTGGCCGCCGCCCCCCTTGGGAGATTAAATCTCCAGGGCCGGCGCCCCCCCACTGGGGGCCTATATAAAGGACGGGGGAGGGAAGCCGCACCCTGAAGTCTTGGCGCCTCCCTCTCCCCTGCTACACCTCTCCCTCTCGCAGAAGCTCGGCGAAGCTTTGCCGGAACCCTGCTGCATCCACCACCACGCCGTCGTGTTGCTGGATCGTCATCAACCTCTCCTTCCCCCTTGCTGGATCAAGAAGGAGGAGACGTCACACTGACCGTACGTGTGTTGAATGCGGAGGTGCCGTCCGTTCGGCGCTAGGATCTCCGGTGATTTGGATCACGACAAGAACGACTCCCTCAACCCTGTTCTCTTGAACGCTTCCGCACGCGATCTACAAGGGTATGTAGATGCGTCTCTCTCTCTTGTTGCTAGATGAACTCATAGATTGATCTTGGTGAACGTAGGCATTTTTTTATTTTATTCAACGTTCCCCAACAAGTGCGCCGGGTCACCGACCGATGTGTGAGGAGCAGCGGCGTTGGCGGCGAGCTCAACGTGCTTCTGAACAGTGCCGTCCAAGGTTGCCCTGCAGTCCAAGAAGGCCAACATCCTATCATCCTCCTCTTGCATGTAGTAGTCCTTGTGGATGATTTGCGCGTAGACGTGGGTGATTATGTCGATGGTGTCTTGCTGCGCCAGGCGCTGTGCGGCGAGCGCGACCTCGAGGTGGACATTCTCCAGCGTGACGGCAGGCAGTCGCAGGCCGACCAGTGCATCGAAGAGGTTGTCACTATAGTTGCCATTGAGGGTGGCGGGCATCGCAGAGCCTGGGCGCGTCGGCTGGAGGCTTACGTCGAAGTCGTCCGTGAGCTTCTTGACGACAGTGAACTTGTCGAGGAAACCGACGAGGACCTCATCGAACAAGGAGACGAAGCTATCGTCCAAGCGGCCCCTCGCCATGGCGGCCTCAAGCAATACTACCTGGAGACGTTCCTCGGTGTCGGGCCGCAGGCCGGCGTCGTGGACCATCTGGCACAGCCGGCTGATGCTCGCGCTCATCGCCTCCATGGGTCTAGCTTAGCTTCTAGTCAACTGATCTTGCGATTCGAGTGATCAATCTTGCCCTTGGTTAGCGTGCATAGGTGCATAGGATTTTGTACTACTCCTCGGCCCTCTACTACACCTGCCTTTAGTTGTATGATAGGTGGGCCAGCCACCCCCTGTGTCGGTGTTCTGGGAACGGGGGTACCCAGATTGGCCTGCCTGTGGCCTGCGGTGTGGCTCAAGGAGTGGCCCAGTACGGCCCATCTTCATCGACACATACTCAAGACCCTCTGATAACCCGGAAGTATACGGGATAGTTGTAGCCTCTTTCGATAAGTAAGAGTGTCGAACCCAATGAGGAGCTAAACGTAGAACAAATACTCTCTCAAGTCCTATCGGCCACTGATACGACTCTACGCACACTTGACGTTCGCCTTACCTAGAACAAGTATGAAACTAGAAGTACTTTGTAGGTGTTGAAAGGATAGGTTAGCAAGACAATAAAGAGCGTGTAAATAAAAGCTAGGGGATGTTTAGATAAAGGGACAAGAAAGTAAATATAGCGAGTGTGGAAAAGTGGTGGTAGGAGTTGCAGAATTGTCCCTAAGCAATTGACTATATTACTAGACCGGTAATCAATATTGCAATTCTATTTGAGGGAGAGGCATAAGCTAACATATCATCCCTTACTTGGAATTCTGTGCACTCTAGCAAGCATCCGCAACTACTAAAGATTCATTAAGGTAAAACCCAACCATAGCATTAAAGCATCAAGTCCCCTTTTATCCCATACGCAAACAACCTACTTACTCGGGTCTGTGCTTCTGTCACTCACGCCACCCACCATAAGCAAATCATAAACATATTGCAAACCCTACAGCGGGATCCCTAACGCTTGCGCGACACGGAGGGCACCATAGGACAGCACCAATAATAAAACATGCAACTCAAACCAATCATAGCAATTCATCAATCACCGATAGGACAATATAAATCTACTCAGACATCATAGGATGGCAACACATCATTGGATAATAATATGAAGCATAAAGCACCATGTTCAAGTAGAGGGTACAGCGGGTTGCGGGAGAGTGGACCGCTTGATATAGAAGGGGGAAGGTGATGGAGATGTCGGTGAAGATGACGACAGTGTTGGTGAAGATCGCGGTGATGATGATGGCCCCCGGCGGCGTTCCGGCGCCACCGGAAGCAAGGGGAGAGAGCCCCCCTTCTTCTTCTTCTTCCTTGGCCTTCTCACTAGATGGGAGAAGAGTTTCCCCTCCGGTCCTTGGCTCCCATGGCGTGGGAGGGGCGAGAGCCCCTCCGAGATTGGATCTATCTCTCTGTTTCTGCGTTTTCTGATTCTACCCCTTCACCGTTTCCTTTATATCTGGAGATCCACAACTCCGATTGGGGTGAATCTTTCTCATAAAATTAGCTTTCTTGTGCCAAAAGAAGAGCGTCAACCGCCTTACGGGTGGACCACGAGGGTTAGGGGCACGCCTGGGGGGTAAGGTGCGCCCCCTACCTCATGACCACCTCGGACACCGTTTCGCGTTGATTTCACTTCCCAAAAATCATAAATATTCCAAAAAAAATCTCCGTCCGTTTTTATCCCGTTTGGACTCCGTTTGATATTGGGTTTCTGTGAAACAAAAAACATGCAACAGACAGGAACTGGCACTGGGCACTGGATCAATATGTTAGTCCCAAAAATAATATAAAAAGTTGCCAAAAGTATATGAAAGTTGAATAATATTGGCATGGAACAATCAAAAATTCTAGATACGACGGAGATGTATCACCCTCGCGAGGGGCCAAGCAACGCGGGGTGGATGACAGGAAACTTCCTCAGGCACGGCCTCGTCAGGCTGGCTCGCGAGGAGACGGAGAGATCAAGGTGGGGTACCTCACGAGGTGCCCATGACGCAAGCCATGACGACCGAAGCTAGGCAGGTGCCAGGCGGGCGCCGTCCTGCGCAGATTCCTTGTTTCCTCTTTGGTGCAAAGGCGACAAGCATAGGCAAGGGAATCAAGCAAAGGCAATCATTTCGGTGCAACAAGACCAAGACCAGCAGAACGGCAGGATGGAGGTCATCGTGGAGCCCAAGCCGGCATCATCGTCAGAGTCTTTGGCAGGCGAGGACCAACTTTAGCCAGGATAAGTGAACTAGATGTTTCCCTTCAAAATGGCCAATTGTTGGCTCCCTTCCCGCTCAATATTTGGGAAGAGGACCAGGGCCTTGCCCTATAAATAGGACTAGCCACTCTCAAGAGAGGAAATCGAACAGCCGAACCTTAGCCAGAACCACCCACGCAAGAACACCCCTCGCGAGGTTGTTCTTCCTTTGTATTGTTCATCATCAGCCCCTGAGGCAATCCATCCCACCACAAACTAGAGTAGGGTATTACACCACAATGGTGGCCTGGACTAGTATAAACCTCGTGTCCCTTGTGTAGTCCTTCGTGTAGATTAGATCCTTTGTGAGGCGACGAGACGCGAGTTGGTAGAGGGAGTGATCTCCGCGCGCACCCTAGAGTTCGAACCTTAAGGGTCTGTCGGAACCCGAAATCCGATATTTGGCGCGCCAGGTAGGGGTGCGTCGGAATCGCCTTCCGCCTCCGTGTGTTTTGCCATCTGTCGCATGCATGTCGGACGCTCGTCGAGCCCACGCTGACCGCCGGGCTGCTCTCACTACCCGCGTCGCCCAGACGGCTCCCGTCGGCGGATGCCCCCGCCGTTCCCCGTCACCAGCCGACAACGCCCCCACCGGCCCGGCGGGGAACGAGCAGCAGGCGTCGTCCCTGCATCCTTCGGTGCGGTAGGAAGGCCGCACCGCCACCACATCACTGACTCCAGCCGGTTCATCGTCCCATGCCCGTCGTGCTCCTGCGGACGCGCATGCTGCGCTGCTCCTAGCGTGGGAGCTCTTGCACTACTGTCCCGTCGATGACCTCTACGACAAATAGCTCGCCCGCATCACCGAGCTCGTCAGCGCCGCCGGGGGCTCCCCTGCACCGTACCTCTCGCTGCACTGCCCCCTGCCCTACGCGGGCAACGCAGCTCCGGAGGCGCCTCAGCTGCCTCCCCCTCAAGAAGGCGCCCTGGCCCCAAGGCGCGCCGCCCCGGGACGGGACCCACTCCGTCCAGCGCCCGAACAGCAACAGAAGAGCTGCCAAGAGATCCCTCGTCCTCAAGAAGCTGCCCGCGTGCTCCCCGCACCGGCACGTTATGACCGCTCTCCTGCTCCAGCGCGCCAAGACTCCGCGCTGCTCCTGGCGGCAGCGCGCGGAGGTCTCCAAGATCAAGCTCTTCGTCACCAAAGGCCTCCCGTGGCCACTGCAGGCT
The DNA here is from genome assembly GCA_963921465.1 of Triticum timopheevii. Lineage (NCBI taxonomy): Eukaryota > Viridiplantae > Streptophyta > Magnoliopsida > Poales > Poaceae > Triticum > Triticum timopheevii. The sequence continues at coordinate 100,287,064 of OY997266.1, forward strand.
ATCGTGCCATCACCGCCGAGCTGCGCGGCGTGGCCTGGCCGGGCAAGTTCAAGCCAGATCTGCCCCCGCGCTATGACGGCACGGCCGACCCTGCGGTGTTCCTACAGCTCTACGAGCTGGGCATCGAGGCCACCAATGGGGACGAGAAGGTCATGGTGAACTGGTTTCCCATGGCACTCAAGGACGGTGCCCGCACCTGGCTCCTGAACCTGGCTCCTGCCACGATTTCCTCTTGGGACGATATGTGCACTCGCTTCATCGCCAACTTCCAGGGCACTCGCGACCAGCCCCCGGCCATGAGCGACCTGCGCCGCATCAAGCAGCAGCCAGGAGAGACCCTGCAAAAGTACATCCAGTGCTTCAACAACGCTCACCTCAAGATCCCCAGGGTGACTGAGGAGGCCATCATCTCAGTCTTCATTGACGGCGTGCAAGACATCAAGATGAAAGAGGAGCTAGCAATCCATGAAGACTTGTGCATGTCCCTGGAGCTATTCAACTTGGCGACCAAGTGCGCCAGGGCTGAGGAAGGGCATCTCTCCCTCCTCGAGCTTCCGGCTGCCGACCCTGAAAAGAAGAAGCTCAAGGCCAAGGACGTGAAGCGCAAGGGGGCTGCCGTGCGGGCAGCAGAGCCACACACCAAGCGAGGCAGGGATCAGCCTGAGTCATCCAAGGGCAGCCGGTACTATGTGTACCATGACCTCCACACCCACAACACAACCAAATGCCAAGAGCTCAGGGCTGTGCGAGATGTGCGTGCTGGCCGACGCCCCGAGCGAATGACCGGGGTTATGGCCAAGGAGGAGGAAGAGGTGGAGGACGATGGGAAGACCGTGGCCCTCGCCAAGGGTGGCGCGACCGACCTCGTGAGGACCGCTGGCAGGGCCAGCCTCGCAAGGAAGCTTGGAGGGATCAGTCTCGCGAGGATCACCCACAAGGCAATGCAGGCCTCCCTCCTCTGCCACCTCAGCCAAGGAGGAATGAAGACCATCATCAAGACGAAGGGGTTGGGGGCTTCCACGAGCCGCGCGCGATAGCTTGCATCTTAGGTGGCGCACAGGCCCGAGCCTCTTAGCGTATCTTCAAGAAGTTTGCTCGCGAGGTGAATGCAGTCCTCCCCAAGCTTGAGGCCACGCGCCCTCTCAGGTGGTCGGAGTGTGCTATCACACTCAGCTCTGCGGATCAGCTCAAGTGCGCAGCCACAGCCGGAGTCCTCCCCATGCTTTGCTCCCCGATCATCAGCAATATGCAAGTCACCAGGACCCTCATCAATGGCGGGGCAGGACTCAACGTCCTGTCTGTCGAGGCATTCAACAATCTCCAAGTTCCATACAATCAGCTTCAGCCAACCAAGCCTTTCTCAGGAGTCACTGATGGTTCCACAGTTCCAATAGGGCAAGTCCGCCTTCCTGTCACCTTTGGGCAGCGCGACAACTACCGCACTGAGCTTATCGACTTCGACGTCGCCCACATTCGCCTGCCATACAATGCCATCCTAGGGTACCCAGCCCTGGCCAAGTTCATGGCAATGACACATCACGGCTACAATGTCCTGAAGATGCCAGGAAGCGGTGGAGTCATCACAGTGCCTTGTGAGGAGAGGGATGCATTGTGTTCCCTTGAGCGAGCTTTCCAAGATGCGTCAATCGAAGATCCAGATCACAGGAGCGAAAGACTTCCTGAGGCAACCCCAAAGAAGAAGAAGACATCGCCTGGTCCAAACCCCCCGGAGGCGGGTCCCTCAGGATCCGCGCCCGTTCAAGGGACGCCTCCTTCTGTCGCATAGGAAGGCGCGCCCGATGCCCTCCTCGGGCAAGGCTCGGGGGCTCCCTCCAGGAGGGCCATCCACTTTGCCAAGATCATGAGGGAGGCGCTTGGGCACCACCTGGAGGCATGCTTCAAAGCACGTTACCCTAAGGAAGGAACAAGGCAAGGAGGGCCAAACCCTCGGGAGTTCATCAGCGAAATCACTCAGGAGCTGCAGGAGTCAAGAGTCATAAGTGGCAACCGCCGCTTACCTGCCATAGCTCCCCATCCGGGTGAGGATGGTGTGTTGCGCGTCTGCATCGACGTACCAGGGTTCAACCGAGCCACCTCTCAGGAGCGCTTCTGGCCCTCACGCGTGGGACACTGCGAAGGTCCACCCCACAGCTATGTTCGCATGCCTTTCGGCCTGCCGAACGCGGCTATTGCGCATCAGCGCCTCATGAGGAGCATTCTGGAGGCTCAGGAGGCCAGGCATTCCGCACTCCTGGCGGAGATGGAGAAGGCCCTTGAAGAGCGACCGGCACCTCCGGAGCCCCCCGAGGCCCCTGGGCCTGGGGGCTCATGAGGATCGGTTTCCGCAGCATGAGTCGTCAGCTACTTCAGCATCCCTTCATCTTCAACATCAACAGGTGACATCCTTCGAGTTTCGTTTTCAGCTGGGAGTGCCCCCAGGGCTGCATCATTCCCAGGCCGCATGAGTCCATCCCTACGGCATGTATCCCTTTTTGTTCATGTCTTTAGATTACCTTGTTGGGGGCGCCCCTCGGGCTGCATTATCCCCAAGCCGCTCGGGCCTGACCCAGCGGTGTTTGCCTTTCCCTTCACCCATCTAAATGAGTTTGCTCCTTCATGATTAACGTGCTTGACTTAATCGCCCGCTCGATTGACACCAACTTATGGAGCTGCTCCTTAACGGCACGACGCTTGCGCATGGGTCCGTCCCTGCAACGTCGACAAACCTGAGTGGCTGAGCTCTGGCCGTGGCAACCCCGCAATGCGCCACCTCACCAGGCCCTCAGTGCCCTTGTCACCCCTCCAGAGCAACCAGTAGCCGGCTGGCAATTGTAGAGGCAACCCTCGTTTTACTTGTGATGATCTCGCAGGATACTGTTGAGGAGCCACTTCGGGAGGGGCTTTCGCAGCGTCTCCTTCCCTCTCGACCGCACGAACCGCTTGCACGTTAAAGGGGGGGCGCCTGAGCATCGCAACTCAAGAGCACTTACTGGCTCTCCAGCCCTCACCTCCTGGCCTTGTCCATGGCATCACGACCTGGCATACCAGCGACGGCTGAGCTCGCTCGAGGGCCGAGACCCGAGGATGTAGAGAACGAAGGGGAGTAAGGGAAACGGGGAAGAGGCTCGCAAGGACCTCGCCCAGTGACTCCTCAGCTGCCGCCGCACGGACCAGGCGCCACGCCAAGGAATGGCTTCAGGCCCTCAAGATAAGTCACCCTCCAGAGCTACTAGCTATCGCAGCATCGACCCTGCACCACATGCAGCTCCGTGTTGGCAATGTTGCGCTCCTTTCTCACCAAACGATGGCTGCTTGAGCGCTAAAGGGGACCTCCTGAGCATCGCGACTCAGGGGCTCTTACTGGACCTCGGGCCGCACACCTCCTGGCCTTGACCACGGCATCGCAACCTGGCATACCAGCGACGGATGAAGCTTGCCTTGGGACTGGGACCTGTCGGCGCAGAGCATCAAGTCCTCGCGAGGTTCGAAAGGAGGAACTAAGGTAAGATGGGAATGAAGTCACAAAAGACGTGAATCCTAAGGAGTCCTAACTACAGGACACGTATTCACAAAAAGTCATGGCTAGCGCCTTACATACCCCCGTGGGGTGGTACCTCGGTTCCTCACAGGGACAAAAGACGTGAATCCTAAGGAGTCCTAACTACAGGCACCACGACGGCAGACGCCATCATCAACAGTGGGCCATCAAGTGCCGGCGCCAGCTCCATCCCGATCAATGGCGCTGACGGCCTGATGCAGCTGCCACGCTTCGGGCGCGGCGCGAACCCGGAGGCTCGTAGCTATCGTTGCTCGTCACCGGAGTTAGGAAGAGTCCAGAAGAGTTGCTGAACCCCCCGACGCGCCCGCTGCCACCGGAGGAGCTGCTGGAAGGGTGGGCGGCAGGCCTGGTCCTCGCCACTCCAGAGCTCCAGCCGCTGCCTCTGGGGCAGCACTCCAGTCGGCGCCCTTCTTCGTCGAAGACCTTGAAGAGCATCAGGGAGGCGCCATCGTAATCCAGGTGGATCACGAGGGCCCCCTCCAATCGGCAAACCCTGGCGATCTCGCCCCAGCCTCGGGTCATGAAGTCCTTTCCCGGAGCAACAACCTCGACCTCCGCTTTGGTCACAGGGGTACTGCAGTCGGCGTGCTGTAGCTAGAGTTCAAGAGGCCCTCTTGGCGGGATCTCGAAGGCAAAGGAGGGAGGAAGGCGGAGCCAAGATCGAGGGGGCATGGCAGCGTGAAGCACCAGCTCGCGAGAGGAGCCCTTCGCATTGACTCCAGGAGGAACAACGCGCACCGCCGTAATCCGCCGGCGACGCCGGTGTCTCTAGCGATGTCGCTCGGCGCTCGCATCTTTAGGGCCCTTAATCCGGCCGTAAAAGGGCAATGGAAATCCAGGTGGCGGCCGCTCGAACCATGGCCTCGACACCTCCAGCCAAGCACCCCCTCCTCCGCGGCATGAGACGAGCCGCTTCTTCAGCGGAAGCGGGACAGGACCCTCTCCGGGGGCCTTCCCTTTCTCTTCGGCACAAAACTGGTGGATTGGTGCCATTGGCATAAGGTGGGTCAAGGGAGAGGAAGGAGGAAGAAAGTAGCAGGAAGAGATGAACTGGAGGGGCTCACGCCGTTCCGTACATATAGCCACAGGAGGCCAACCGTTGACCTCCACGATCGCAGGTAATCATGACCCGTTTTTGCATGCAGGGACTTGTCAAGTCGTGCGGTTGCCGAGGCATCGTGGGGAAGTGGGGACGCCCACGTCCAATCAACCACCATGCGGCGCCCAAGGCCGCAGGCTGTTGGGGCCCGCGGCGCTTCGCACTTACCCCTTCGCTTCTCTACTAAGCCAAGTCCGGGCGCGCCTTGGGCCCGGGGGCTACTGTCGGCGTTCTAGGAACGTGGGTACTCAGACTTGCCTACCTGCGGCCTGCGGCATGGATCAAGGAGTGGCCCAGTACAACCCATCTTCATCGACACATACTCAAGACCCTCGCGAGGGGCCAAACCTCGCGGGGCGGATGACAGGAAGCTTCCTTAGGCACGGCCTCGTCAGGCTGGCTCGCGAGGAGGCGGAGTGTCACGCCCAATATGCGATACTATCCTAAAGAGACTCAAAGGTCCCACCAAGGATAGAACCGCATATTGATACGCTTTTGCAAGGTGGATATCATTACATCAACATTACATAATAGATGTGGATATATACAAAAGGCATACAATGCCACACGAATACAACATCATACATAAGATCACCATCCGACTACGGATGAAACACAAACAGAAACTCAAACGACATCCACCCTGCTAGCCCAGGCTTCTGACCTGGAACCTATCCCCTGATCGAAGAAGAAGCAGAAGAAGAACTCCAAAACAAGCAAACATAGCTCTCGCACCATGTCATCGCATAACCTGTACCTGCAATTGTTGTTGTAGTAATGTGTGAGCCACGAGGACTCAGCAATCCCATTACCATGGGTATCAAGACTAGCAAAGCTTAATGGGTAAGGAAGGGGTAAAGTGGTGAGGTTGCAGCAGCGACTAAGCATATATGGTCGCTAACATACGCAAATAAGAGCGAGAAGAGAGCAAACGGAACGGTCATGAAGCTAGCAATGATCAAGAGGTGATCCTGAACTACTACTTACGTCAATCATAACCCAAAACCGTGTTCACTTCCCGGACTCTGCCGAAAAGAGACCATCACGACTACACACGCAGTTGATGCGTTTTAATTCAAATCTAGTGTCAAGTTATGTACAACCGGACATTAACAAATTCCCATCTGCCACATAACCGTGGGCATGACTCTTGAAAGTTTAGAACCCTGCAGGGGTGTCCCAACTTAGCCCATGATAAGCTCTCGCGATCAATGAAGGATATTCCTTCTCCCAGGAAGACCCGATCAGTCTTGGAATCCCGGTTTACAAGACATTCCGACAATGGTAGAACAAGTCCGACAAGACCGCCCGACGCGCCGACAATCCCGATAGGAGCTACACATATCTTGTTCTCAGGGCAACACCGGATGAACACTACGTACAACTAAAACCAGACCTCAAGTTTCCCCGAGGTGGCGCTGCAAGTGGCTCTAGTTCGGACCAACACTCAGAGAATCATTGGCTCGGGGGGGCTGAATAAAGATGACCCTCGAGAGAGCGACTCCCAACGGAAAAGTAGGTGGTGGTGAGGCAAATGGTAAAACCAAGGTTGGGCCTTGCTACAGGAGTTTTATTCAAAACAAACTATCAAGGGGGTCCCATAAATCACCCAACCACGTAAGGAACGCAAAATTCGGGAACATAATACCGATATGACGGAAACTAGGGCGGCAAGAGTGGAACAAAACACCAGGCATAAGGCAGAGCCTTCCACCCTTTACCAAGTATATAGATGCATTAATTAAATAAGAGATATTGTGATATCCCAACATAATCCTGTCCAGCATGGAGCAATCTTCAACTTCACCTGCAACTAGCAATGCTATAAGAGGGGCTGAGCAAGAGCGGTAACATAGCCAAGCAATGGTTTGCTGGGAAGGGTGAAAAGGTTAGAGGCTGACATAGCAATTTGGGAAGGCTTGAAGCACAAGTGATAGGAAGCGCAGCATAACGATAGAACGAAGCAACTAGCATAGCAATGATAGTAATGAGATCCAAGGTGGCGGTCATCTTGCCTGAAATCCCGCAAGGAAGAAGAACGAGTCCATGAAGAAGACGAAGGCACGAAGATGAACCAAGCGTAGATGAACGAATCCTCGTGATCGCGACGAAACAGGAACTAACAAGAAGGAGCACAACTGGAAAGAAGCAAACAACAAGGTAAACACACAACACATAGGCAAGACATGATGCACAACCAAGCATGATGCATGACAAATCTATATGCAACTAATCATGGCAAGAGATGATGCATACAAGAGCAACACATAAAAGCAAGTTTAAATGAGGCCGGAAACAACAGACAACAATTCCAGAAAATCCCCATGTGCATATCTTGAATTTGGTATTGTTCCGCCCTAGACCATATTTCAATGTTGTTAAGCAATAAAACAAAGTGCACCAAGTTAATCTATACATTTTTCTAGCCCATTTACATATAAAGAACATTTAAAACCGAGCTACGGTTATTTAGTTATGAAATAAACCATTTTAACATGTCATTTATGCAAATTAATGCAAACAGCAATTTTAAATATTTTAACATGGATGAAAGTTGCATATTGTGAAACCAGTTAAAATTCTAAGCATTTTACATATATATTTGTTTAATTTGGATGCGTGCATATTTAGTTATTAGTAATTCAAAATAGGGGCATTTTCTGTAAATAAGAATGCATTGAAAAAATGCTAAAATACACAGACTGGTAAAAAAAATATGCACGGGCCCGAAGCAGCACTGTGCAGCAGCCCAGATGAAGATTCGGCCCATGTGGCTGTGGTGTGTGCAAAAGAAATAAAAGAGCAGAGCAAAAAGAGGGTGTCGCGCCTGGGACTCGAACCCACGACCTCCTGGATAGAGGAGCAGAGCGCTGACCATTGCGATGCTGCTACTTGTTGTTGCAAAACAAGGGCGTGCGTGAACTTGAACCGAATCAAAGGCCAGGCCTTCTTCTTCGTGGACAACAGAGGAACTGGGTGACGACGCCGGCGAGCAAGACGGCGACCTTCGCGACCACAGGCCGACAGCGGGTGCACGGAAATAGGTGTGCGTGTGGAAACTGCGTGGGAGCATGTGAGCGAGCGGCTGCTTCTTGCCGGAGTCGTGAGCGTGCGCGTGCTCAGGCAAGAGGAGCTCGTCCGAGCTGTTCCGACAACTAAAACACACGACGGAGGGCGCGGATGGAAGCTACGCAAGGGGGTGAACCCATTCGTACCAAGCATGCAACGGGAAGTGGACGGATTCCTCGCCGATGACGGGGTTCCGCGGTGGTGCGCCTTGGGCTGCTACGGTGGATCGGCGATAGCAGGCAAACGAGAGGAGGACCATGCGTGGGAGGTGATTGTGCTCACATAGGGGTGGTTGGTGGAGTAGATCGAGCTCGGGGATGACCAACGATGATGAGCTCCTGCCGTAGAGGAAGAAGACGAAGGGGACGGCGCTGATCGAGGCGATGGTGCTTGGTCCCTGAAGAAGACGAAGCAGAGAAAGGAGAGGATGCACGCGTCGCGGCCTTGACGTCCCGCGGCAATGCAGAGGACGTCGCGGATGAAGAGGAACTTGGCAAAACTCCCGGGCACCTTGGCTGCGGCTGGACTTAACCGAGAGCGCACCGGCGAGCAAGACGGCGCTCTCTGTTTCGCTTGGGTGCTCACGAGGAAGGAGAAGGAGGGTAGGGGAGAGACCCCTAGGTGGCGGCGGCAATGAGGAAACCCTAGGGTGGGTGCGGACGGAGAGGGGGTTATATAGGGGAGGGGGCAGATAGTACGACCTCGGCGTCTGTGAAGCTCACGGGAACGGTGTGAGCGCTTTGTCTCTGGAGGAGGACCACGGCGTTAGGAAGGGAGCAGGTGGCCGTGAGGGAGAGGGAGTTGGGCCGTCCTAGAGGAGGCAAGGCCCAGCCGGGCTGCGGGTGACGTTGGGCTGCGCTGCCCACTGCTGCTTTTCTTTTCTTTTCTTCAAACAGAAAATAAAGCAAGAAAAGCACAGAGAGCTAGGGGAGGAGTTATGGAGAGATAAAAATATGGCTGGGGTCCTTGGAATATGCTCAATTAAATAAAAGTGGTGTGGGGATTTTACAGACTATAAATTTAAACATGTTCGAATTTAATTCAAACTTGCATGAATTTATAACCCAACCAACCCGCCCCCAAATGGGCTTAAATTTGACAGAGACGTTGTTGGCATGGAGCAAGATTTATAGGGAAAAGATGAACATTTATTGAGGCGGAAAAAATGTCACTTGCAACAATAAAAGAAAGGATAAGGAAGTGGGGGTGATGATACATGGCATGGCTTGAGAGAGAGATCAAGGGTTGATGCACACACAAGAAGAAAGTAACATGTAACGTAAGGCTGAGTGCAATGCACATGATGCTCATGGTAACAACAAGAATGACCAAAAGCAAAATGACAAGAGATAGGCATGTCAAAACAAACAAGGATGGCATAATGGAGTATAATAAAAGATGAACATGATGCAAGAAGCAAAATATGACAATGACACTAATCATGATCATGGCATAAACATATTTGAATGAAATGTGCAAAACAATCATGACAAAGCACCAACATAATAATCACATGACAACAACTAAAATAAGGAAGGCATCTAGAGCATCGGACTCAGGGCATTACAACTCTCCTCCACTAACAAGAGGATCTCGTCCCGAGATCTAGGACGGCACCGGAGACAAATGGAAGAGGAAGAGAGGAGGTAAAACTAAGTTGCTTCTTCGACAAAAGAGTGAAACCAAAGAACCTCAAGAGGTTGAAAAGTTGAAAGAAAGAACACAACATAGTTGAACACAATTGAGAGCACTGCGGTAGAAAATAGAAACAAGGAACAGCATGTGAACCTTGGAGGTTGCAAAGCTATGAATGACGAGTACAATGGACAAGAAGGAATTGGAATCACTCCGGTTGAAACAAGATAAACAAGGAACAAGGACAATCAAATTCGGACAGCACTCCGGTTGAAAAGAGATGCAAGACTTGATAAGATGAAAAGAACTTGAAGAGATGACACAACACTCCGTTTAAATGGATTAGCACGAAAAGAACACGATCCTCACAATTCTGCCACTACAAAAACAAATAATATAATTGATGACACCGACAAGATGAAAAATTTCTTCCACCAAGATGATAGAGAGATAACTTGGATCATTGATAAGCACCACAATAGCAACATTCCTTAGGGAAGGCTTTAGGTGTAACCTAAACCAAGATAACTCCAAGGAAGAAAGTGATGGGTTTAAAACATATCATTCTTGAAAACTTGTGAATCATGAAACACGAAGGGAATTGTGAAGAATGGCATAACACCACCTGAAAAGATAAGGTAGAAAGAATTTCACTTCAAAATGCAAGAAAAAGAATACTTGATCTCCTCAAAACAAAACATGTGTTGAGCACCATGTTTATTTCTGAGTATAGCTTGGCGGATCTTAACTCTGTGAGAAATCTTGAAGAACAATTGAAGAATGAAAAAGATCCTTGATGAACCACCATGTAGAGCCTCCATGAAGAAGCCCGGTAATAAAAGGATGATAAAACGAAAGAGAAGTTGAGAACACAAGTTGAAGCCTTGCGATGATTTAGATGGAGCTTCATGACGAGAAATTGCGAAAAACTTGGAACTCCAGAAGAGGAATTAATCACTTGGATGAAGCAAGAATAATAATTATGTTATGTGTATCCTTCACCAATATAAATTGATGACAAGCAACGGATTTTGCATACTACTTATTCCCGTAGAAAGGATTAAAAGAGATATAGAATGAACTTGAGAAGGTATTGATGGAACCACCGGTGGGATTTGGAAACAACGAATGAATGAATGAATTGATACGATGATGAAGGAAGAGAAATCTTGAACAAACCACCGTAAGAACTGAAAATGAACATAGCAAAGGCACAATTCACCAGGAAGAATTGGAAAACGAATGAAGATACTTGAGGGGATTTAAATACATGAGAACAAAGAGCTCATGAACTGATTAGAGGGTATTTGAACGATGCACCGGTAAGATTTGGAGAATGATAGCTACACGCTGAGAATGAAGAATTATGACATGATGGCCTTTGGAAGAAAGAAATGGAAATAACTCATGAAATGCTCCGGATGGTAAGAAAAGAATTATCACAATCAAAACAATTATGAGGATAGCATGAAGCTAGAACCATGAATATTCAAGAGAATGGACCAAGATTTAAGAGAAATCCTTCTTCAGTCTTCAAATGTTGAGAATGATGATCAGAACCACCATGAATTGTTGGGATACTCTGGGACAATTAAAAGTGGAAAGGTTGAGCCAAAGATGAAAAGAATTTGAAAACGACCTTGGAGAAGGCATGTGACTAATGAAAATTCATTCTTACGTCAAACTTGGAAACGAATTCGAGAATCGCTCCTGATAAGTCGAAGAGTCAGGTAAGATCCTGGGAAAAGACCTGTGGATTAGGTCCCACACAAAAGAAAACACCATTGGAAATGATTTTAAAGAGAGATTGCACCGGTTGAATTAAATGGCTTGAATGAGATAACAATCTCCAAATAGCTTGAACGGATTAAGAATGGAAACACAAATCTTCTGAGATATCTTCAACACTCTGGAACAAATGAATAGCAAGAGGTGAGTGATTGAGAGGTGCACCGGCATGAGAAAGCATTTTACACGAGGAAAGGAATATGATCAACACTGAAAGCTTGAATTGGATCCACCGGAGAAGAAAAAAGAACGGAGGATGATGAACTTGAAGCTCGTGAGCATCTTCACGAGGGATCACCGGATCAGAACATTGATTGAAAAGAGTGAAGTGACTTCACATGAATAAATAGATACTTGATTAAAATAAATGAGTCCCTGAAGAAAAGGGTGGGAGGGTGGGGAAAACAAATACAACTTGGGATGAATGAAACAAACACCGTTGAGAAAACTTAGAATTGATCTTGCGGATGGGGAGAATGATGGGATCATCTCCAAGAGAAGCGCACCGCTTGGAAAAGAATTAACATGACAACCTCAATGATCAAAAGGATTAGTATTCACATAGCAATATGAGAACACCGTTTAGGAAAGGTATGGATTCAACATTTGACCTCGAAGCAACTCGAATACCAAAAATAAAACAAAACAAAGGATTTGGCTTGCAGAATAAGCCGGAACAAACATATGATAGAGATTTCGTCTGAAGTTTTTGTGGTGGGGCCCACACGGGCTCGATTGTACAACACCATCATGTACAAGGCAGTGCACATGACATACGAAGTGTCCCCAAACCTGCATAGCCAAGGGCTCTTTAAGACACAACGAGACCATTGTAAAAACGACCGTGGATAGGCGGACCACTAGACGTCGAACCCCAATCTCATATCATGCATCTGTCGGAAAGATATTCTAGGAGCTAATTGAATTTCCACCTACAAACTCTCAACACTTTCTGGTTATGCAACCTGGTGTTGGGGATATAGGGGAAGCAATATATCTCACCTGAACTAACAATCCCTACATCCAGCTGTATCCATCCGTCAACACATAACCAAGAAAACTCCGGAAATTGTGTACCTCAACCTTCGAAAAGCATCCGTTATACGAGCTATGGCAATACTCCCGAACTCCCCAGTATTGGGTGGCATCGAGGTTATCTCACCAACAACTGCATAAAAGATATTTTTGATGTCGGCAAAACTCATGTATTCTAGAACTGCAACAATAAAATTATGACGACAACACCTCGGAGCTCGACTCCCCAGGACACTGCCACAACTCCTAAATGTCAGGAGGCACCAAGAACAATGTTCTCGTCACAATAATATTAATATCGGAACGATCCCAAGGTACCCGTGTGATCCTAAAAAAATTGTGAAAAATTGAGGAGAGGAAAGACAGAATATCCACGCCGAGAGTCCTCACCAAAGCGACGAAGGGGGCTGAGGAGTAAAAAGAATCCTACTCTCGAATATATATAATCCTAAGACTCAAAGTAGTTTTCTTCTAGACTCAACAACGGCTAACAATCAATGGGGCTCCTATGGTCAGAACCTGGCTCTGATACCAACTTGTCACACCCAATATGCGATACTATCCTAAAGAGACTCAAAGGTCCCACCAAGGATAGAACCGCATATTGAGACGCTTTCGCAAGGTGGATATCATTACATCGACATTACATAATAGATGGGGATACATACAAAAGGCATACAATGCCACACGAATACAACATCATACATAAGATCACCATCTGACTACGGATGAAACACAAACAGAAACTCAAATGACATCCACCCTTGTAGCCTAGGCTACCGACCTGGAACCTATCCCCTGATCGAAGAAGAAGCAGAGGAAGAACTCCAAAACAAGCAAACATCGCTCTCACGCCATGATCATTGCATAACCTGTACCTGCAACTGTTGTTGTATTAATGTGTTAGCCATGAGGACTCAGCAATCCCATTACCATGGGTATCAAGACTAGCAAAGCTTAATGGGTAAGGAAGGGGTAAAGTGCTGAGGTTGCAGCAGCGACTAAGCATATCTGGTGGCTAACATACACAAGTAAGAGCGAGAAGAGAGCAAATGGAACGGTCGTGAAGCTAGCAATGATCAAGAGGTGATCCTGAACTCCTACTTACGTCAATCATGACCCAAAATCATGTTCACTTCCTGGACTCTGCTGAAAAGAGACCATCACGGCTACACACGCTGTTGATGCGTTTTAATTCGAATCTGGTGTCAAGTTATCTACAATCGGACATTAACAAATTCCCATCTGCCACATAACCGCGGGCACAACTCTCGAAAGTTTATAACCCTGCAGGGGTGTCCCAACCTAGCCCATGATAAGCTCTCGCGATCAACGAAGGATATTCCTTCTCCCAGGAAGACCCGATCTGTCTCAGAATCCCAGTTTACAAGACATTTCGACAATGGTAAAACAAGTCCAGCAAGACCGCCCGATGCACCGATAATCCTGATAGGAGCTGCACATATTTCGTTCTCAGGTCAACACCGGATGAACACTACGTACAACTAAAACCAGACCTCAAGTTTCCCCGAGGTGGCGCTGCAAGTGGCTCTAGTTTGGACCAACACTTAGAGAAGCATTGGCCCGGGGGGGGCTGAATAAAGATGACCCTCGAGAGAGCGACTCCCAAGTGAAAAGTAGGTGGTGGTGAGGCAAATGGTAAAACCAAGGTTGGGCCTTGCTGGAGGAGTTTTATTCAAAGCAAACTGTCAAGGGGGTCCCATAAATCACACAACCGCGTAAGGAACGCAAAATCCGGGAACATAATACCGATATGACAGAAACTAGGGCGGCAAGAGTGGAACAAAACACTAGGCATAAGGCCGAGCCTTCCACCCTTTACGAAGTATATAGATGCATTAATTAAATAAGAGATATTGTGATATCCCAACATAATCATGTCCATCATGGAGCAATCTTCAACTTCACCTGCAACTAGCAACGCTATAAGAGGGGCTGAGCAAGAGCGGTAACATAGCCAAGCAACGGTTTGCTGGGAATGGTGAAAAGGTTAGAGGCTGACATGGCAATTTGGCAAGGCTTGAAGAACAAGTGATAGGAAGCGCAGCATAGCGATAGAACGAAGCAACAAGCATAGCAATGATAGTAAAGAGATCCAAGGTTGCGGTCATCTTGCCTGAAATTCCGCAAGGAAGAAGAACGAGTGCAGGAAGAAGACGAAGCCACAAAGTTGAACCAAGCGTAGACGAACGAATCATCACGATAGCAACGAAACAGGAACTAACGAGAAGGAGCACAATCGGAAAGAAGCAAACAACAAGGTAAACACACAACACATAGGCAAGACATGATGCCAACCAACCATGATGCATGGCAAAGCTACATGCAACTACTCATGGAAAGATACGATGCATACAAGAGCAACACATCAAAGCCAGTTTAAATGAGGCTGGAAACAACAAGCAACAATTCCAGAAAATCCCCATGTGCATATCTTGAATTTGGTACTGTTCTTCCCTAAACCATATTTTAATGTTGTTAAGTAGTAAAACAAAGTGCACCAAGTTAATCTATGCATTTTTCTAGCCCATTTACATCTAAAGAACATTTAAAACCGAGCTACGGTTATTTAATTATGAAATAAACCATTTTAACATGTCATTTATGCAAATTAAGGCAAACAACAATTTTAAATATTTTAACATGGATGAAAGTTGCATATTGTGAAACAAGATAAAATTCTAAGCATTTTACATATATAGTTTGTTTAATTTGGATGCATGCATATTTAGTTATTAATAATTCAAAACGGGGGCATTTTCTAGAAATAAGAATGCATTTGAAAAATGCTAAAATACACAGACTGGTAAAAAAATTGCACGGGCCTAAAGCAGCACTGTGCAGCGGCCCAGATGAGGATTCAGCCCATGTGGTTGTGGTGTGTGCAAAAGAAATAAAAGAACAGAGCAAAAAGAGGGTGCCGCGCCTGGGAGTCAAACCCACGACCTCCTGGATAGAGGAGCAGAGCGCTGACCATTGTGATGCTGCTACTTGTTGGTGCAAAACAAGGGCGTGCGTGAACTTGAACCGAATCAAAGGCCAGGCCTTCTTCTTCGTGGATCACAGAGGAACTGGGTGACGACGCCGGCGATCAAGACGACGACCTTCACGACCACAGGCCGACAGCGGGGGTGTGGAAATAGGTGAGGGTGTGGAAACTGCGTGGGAGCATGTGAACGAGCGGCTGCTTCTTGCCGAAGTCATGAGCGTGCGCATGCTCAGGCAAGAGCAGAACAGAGGAAGTGCCGATGCTGGGGGTCATAGGACGGCAGAGGAGCTCGTCGGAGCTATTTTGGCAAATAAAACACGTGACGGAGGGCGTGGATGGAAGCTACGCAATGGGGCGAACCCATTCGTACCAAGCATGCAACGGGAAGTGGACGGATTCCTCGCCGACGCCGGGGTTCTGCGGTAGTGCGCCTTGGGATGCTATGATGGATTGGCTATAGCAGGAAAACGAGAGGAGGACCATGCATGGGAGGTGATCGTGCTCACATAGGGGTGGTTAGTGGAGTAGATCGAGCTCGGGGATGACCGACGGCGATGAGCTCCTGCCGTAGAGGAAGAAGACGAAGGGGACGGCGCTGATCGAGGCAATGGTGCTCGGTCCCTAAAGAAGACGAAGTGGAGAAAGGAGAGGATGCAGGTGTCGTGGCCTGGACGTCCCGCGGCGATGTAGAGGACCTCGGGGATGAAGAGGAACTTGGCGAAACTTTCAGGCACCTTGGCTGCGGCTGGACTTGACCGAGAGCGCACCGGTGAAACTTCCAGGCACCTTGACGGCGCTATCTGTTTTGCTTGGGTGCTCACGAGGAAGGAGGAGAGTAGGGGAGAGACCCCTAGGTGGCCGCGGCAATGAGGAAACCCAAGGGTGGGTGCAGACGCCGAGGGGGGTATATAGGGGAAGGGGCAGACGGTACGACCTCGGCGTCCGTGAAGCTCACGGCAACGGCGCGAGCACTCTATCTCTGGAGGAGGAGGACGACGTTAGGAAGGGAGCAGGTGGCCGTGAGGGAGAGGGAGTTGGGCCGGCCTAGAGGAGGGGAGGCCTAGCCGGGCTGCGGGTCACGTTGGGCTGCGCTGCCCACTGCTGCTTTTCTTTTCTTTTCTTCAAACAGAAAATAAAACAAGAAAAGCACAGAGAGCTAGGGGAGGAGTTATGGAGAGATAAAATTATGGCTGGGTTCCTTGGAATATGCTCAATTAAATAAAAGTGGTGTGGGGATTTTACAGACTATAAATTTAAACATGTTTGAATTTAATTCAGACTTGCATGAATTTATAACCCAACCAAACCGCCCCCAAATGGGCTTAAATTTGACAGAGACGTTGTTGGCATGGAGCAAGATTTATAGGCAAAGATGAACATTTATTGAGGCGGAAAAAATGACACTTGCAACAATAAAAGAAAGGATAAGGAAGTGGGGGTGATGATACATGGCATGGCTTGAGAGAGAGATCAAGGGCTAATGCACACACAAGAAGAAAGTAACATGTAACGTAAGGCTGAGTGCAATGCACATGGTGCTCATGGCAACAACATGAATGACCAAAAGCAAAATGACAAGAGATAGGCATGGCAAAACAAACAAGGATGGCATAATGGAATATAATAAAAGATGAACATGATGCAAGAAGCAAAATATGACAATGACACTAATCATGATCATAACATAAACATATTGGAATGAAATATGCAAAAAAAATCATGACAAAGCACCAACATAATAATAACACGACATCAACTAAAATAAGGAATGCATCTAGAGCATCGGACTCGGGGCGTTACACGGAAAGATCAAGGTGGGGTACCTCACGAGGTGCCCATGGTGGAAGCCATGACGACCGAAGCCAGGCGGGTGCCAGGTGGGCGCCGGCCTGCGCAGAGTGCTTGTTTCCTCTTTCGTGCAAAGGGGGCAAGCGCAGGCAAGGGAATCAAGCAAAGGCAACCATTTCGTTGCAAAAAGACCAAGACCAGCAGAACGGCAGGATGGAGGTCATCGTGGAGCCCAAGCTGGTGTCGTCGTTAGAGTCTTTGGCAGGCGAGGACCAACTTTAGTCAGGATAAGTGTACTAGATGTTCCCCTTCAAAATGGCCAATTGTTGGCGCCCTTCCCGCTCAATATTTGGGAAGAGGACCAGGGCCTTGCCCTATAAATAGGACTAGCCACTCTCAAGAGAGGAAATCGAACAGCCGAACCATAGCGAGAACCACCCACGCAAGAACACCCCTTGCGAGGCTATTCTTCCTTTGTATTGTTCATCATCAGCCCCTGAGGCAATCCACCCCACCACAAACTAGAGTAGTGTATTACACCACAATGGTGGCCCGAACTAGTATAAACCTCGTGTCCCTTGTGTAGTTCTTCGTGTAGATTAGATCCTTTGCGAGGCGACGAGACGCAAGTTGGTAAAGGGAGTGATCTCCACACGCACCCCAGAGTTCGAACCATAAGGGTCTGCCGGAACCCGAAATCTGACACCCTGGGCCCACGTGTCATTCACCCAAAGGTAGTTACCATAAGTCAATGAATCTGCGTCCCCCTTCGTGCCGGTGCAGTATAGTCATCTCACCGGACCTCTAGTTGGGGCCAAACTAGAGACGTTTGATGTTTACTAGTTTATTGGTCCCCTTTGCATTTTGCGCCAAGTTTTGACCTTTGATTTAACTAATAAAATGTTAATGCATGTAAACAAAAATGTTGTGTAAGTCACCTTACGAAAACCAAATAATCCCAAAACACTTAGGCACGGTGCATTAACTCCCTCCTTGTTTCTTATTTTGTGACATATTAACCAATGAGAGATGTGGGGTGTGCATGCTTTCAATGACTTGAGACTACGAAACATGACATGCAGTGTTTAGTTCATTGCATGTAATCCTATTAGTTCTCTTGTTAGCAAAAAAACATTAAGTTCTCTCGACGATAGGAATAAAATACCATGTATTTATTTGCAGAGGGAGTAGTACATTTTTTGTGACATGCATTACTAGATATTGCTAGTCAAATACTAAAATCCAGATGGACGTGGTAGTACTCCTAAATCCATACGGTGGTGCTACTAGTACTAGTAGTAGTACTACCAATGTAGTAGTAGGAGTACTAGCACTGTACTATGTCACGACCGGTTTTCCAATAAAAATATTTATTGAGAAACCAATCTTTTGAGTCCAGTATGAGAGAAATCCTCCTCACTGGTAGACAAATTCTTGATACAATAAGCCAGTAACATAAAATATATTACAGGGTCGAACTACGGTTGCTCAACCAAATTATTACAAGCACGCCAATAATTATACATAATGGCGGACATGACACAGTGGTGTGGAGGCATACTACTGACTCGAGGATAGGACGGTGGTGGAAAAACACAGCAGGGAGAGAGATACAAGACTCTAAAACTGGCATCTCATCAAGCGTCGAGGTGAGGCTCGATGAATTTATTTGGTAGCGGAAGCGGATATAATACAGTGACCAAATCCAGGGTCGCACGAGACTGACTGGGATTCCTCTAGGCGTCGGACTTGCTATCGAACTCTTCATCCATGAGATCGCCTTCGTCAGCATCTGGCCAAATCAACAAGCCAGTGAGTACTTTGAAAGTACTCGCAAGACAGTTCGGACGTAAGATATAACAAATGCATGCATGAATGCGTCATGATTAATTTACCGATGTACATTCAAAAATAAATTAGCATAATGTGGTAAGTAAAAGGGAAACGGCGGTAGTCCGCCTGAAATCCCAACAAACATAAATGGAGACCGATCGGGTGTCTGAAGCGACGCCTCGAAAGGTGAACAAATAAATATAAGGAAATGATACCACAGTCGGGCGTCTTGGCGACACCACATAAAGGGCTTTAAAAGAAATACCACAGTCGGACGTCGGGGCGACATCACAGAAAGGGCGTTAAAAGAAATACCACAGTCGGGCGTCTTAGCGACACCACATAAAGGGCTTTAAAAGAAATGCCACAGTCGGACGTCGGGGCGACATCACATAAAGGGCTTTAAAAGAAATGCCACAGTAGGGCGTCTGAGCGACGCCACATAAAGGGCTTTAAAAGAAATGCCACAGTCAGGCGTCTGAGCGACGCCACATAAAGGGCTTTAAAAGAAATGCCACAATCGGGCGTCTGAGCGACGCCACATAAAGGGCTTTAAAAGAAATGCCACAGTCGGACGTTTGAGCGACATCACAGAAAGGGCTTTAATCCACAAGTAAATATTACTCATAATAAACATTCAATTCATGAAAATAAATGGGTTAGTCCATCCACAGGAATAACCATTTAACCGGACTTAGCACTCATGCGATTCACCGGAGTCTCTGTCGTCAAAACTGACATTTGGTCAGGATAAGATAATATCGAACTTGGACATGGGATAGATGATTTGAAGGAATATATGACTCTGCAAAGTTTGTACAAAATTTTTCCCATAGCCAACGGATTTCCGTAGTCACGAAGGACTAGTTCCATTTATGGTTTTTCGGAAGAGAACACAGCTAACCAGTACACACCCATCCTACCTCTCGATGCTAGGAATCACCCTAGACATTGTCCAAGAAAAACTTTTGAGACGGGGAGATCACAATCTCGAATAGCATGGGATCAAATTTATATACGCGCGCTCTAAGGGGTGCCCCCCTCTCGGTCCCAACCGGAAACACCCATGCCCCCTGACCGGATGACTGGCTTTAATCCAGGGCCATGGAACCTTCATCACGGCCTCTCCTTTTTGGTGTGTACCAGGAAAGCAGTCTACAACTTACTAAGCCATATTCCTTGCGGAAAACATGTGGTAGTACAAGGAAGGAAGAATGGAAGGAACTGGAATGATACAAGTTGACATTGAAGTCACATAGTCTGGCATAAGCCTGGCATGCTACAACACTGCCATCTTACCCATCCTCATGCCAACACATGGCCATGCATACTCATATCCATCCACTCATGGATTTTCGAAACTAACTTGCCTCATCGTCTCAGGTAACATGACATTCGTCAGTATGTTCATCAACATGCCATAAACCACTTAATGCAAACATGCCAAAACAATCATCATATCAAAAGTTCAAACATGCTTGCCTGGTTCGGAGTAGTCGGAGCTTAGCTCGGTGAAGTTCGCGGCTCCGTCACCTCCTTCGGTATCTACGGTATAAAGAAAATATATGCGCTATCGTAAATACCAAGAGGTGCACAAAAAGTATGCCAATTATTTTTCAAATAAATCTGATAAAAAACTAGACAAAAATCTGAAGAGGACAGAAAAAGAATCACTCAAAAATACTATTCTGTTTAAAAGTTATAAAGGTTTTTGTCCAGGGACTCATCTGTAATGAAACAGAAAGTTTCCAGGGGCTAGCTTATAAAAACAAAAAACGCTTCGGTAGCGACTACGCCAGCCCAGAGGGAAAGCGCATTCGGCAGAACACGTTTTCAAAAAACGCATCGCTCAGACAGGATAGAGAGGGTGACAGGCGGGTCCCGCCCGTCAGGTTTGAATGTTCAAACGGGGCGGCAGAGTTCGCCGGTGCGCGAGAGCCGCGGTGGTCGCCGGCGGCGATCCAGGGCGACGCAGGGGGATCGGAGGGTACCTCCGTGTTCAGGGCGCCATTCCGCGTCGGTTGGTGGTGGTGGTGGTCGCCGGCGGGTACCACGTCGACGGCGAGCTTTGCTCCGGCGGACGACGGTTCAGGTGGTCATGGGACTCGTCGGAGAGAGCTGCGAAGGACAAGTTGATGCTGGCGTTAGCTTACTGGGTGCTAGAGGGAGTAACTGACGGGGTTTGGGCGACGGAGACGGCCTCACCGGAGCGAATCGTGGTGGAGGCCGAGGCGGATCGGGGCGGCCGGAGTTGGGGGAGGAGACCTCCTCGAGGTCCTCCGGGTGGCTTGGCAGAGCTTTGGTGAGGTGTAGAGGTGGTGCGTGCTCGAGGGTGATCTCGGGGGCCCTTTTTATAGGCAGCCCAAGGCGGTGGCCGTGAACGGGGATCTCCGGTGAAGATTACGGCGGCGCAGGGCTTGGTCGGGGGTAATTAGGACATTGGGCGTCATCGTGGAGGTCCACGGTTCCGTTTAGGTGCTAATCGAGCTGGGGTTTGGTGCTTTGGGGTGAGTTCGACAGAACGGGGCGGCGCGGGCCCATCGGCGGCAGGGAGCACGTTCCGTGCTTGCTGGGCCACGGTGACGGTGCCACGGGCGTGCGCTGGCATGCATGAGGCCACGCGGAGAGCGGAGAAGCATTGGGCGGCGCCGAATGGCATTTAGCCGCCGTTCTTGTTCCCTGTCGGCTGTAACGGGGTTTCGGTCACCGCAATACACGCCGGCGCGGGCGGCCACGGGTGCCACCGACGCCGGGAAGACGCCAAGCGCGCGTGCGGGGGTGCTGGCCAGGGAGAAGAAGCCGTGTGCAACGCGCCAAGCGCACTGTCTACGCGTGATTGAAACTGACGGACGAAAACGACACTGAAAACTGAATTTTTCTAAATATGAACAGCAACAGTGCACGCCAAGTGTTCGACAGAATGATCTAGGCATGTAGGGATTTTTCCTTGAGCTAATTTTTGGTGGAGTGGCTACTCATTGCTCCAGTAGGCTGCCTGAATTTTGGTGGAATTTTTGGAGGAGTGTAGATATGAATTTCACCAAATTTGGCAAATCTGGTCCAAACTTGCAGAGACTGAAATTTGAAAATTTTGAAAAGAGGAGGAGTGGATCAAGATGGTTCTGGGTTGTGGGTACAAAGGACTTTCCAGGAGAGTTGGTTTGAGGTCAAAACTCAAATGCAAAAGGGTACTTGCTTTGAAAATCTCTCAGGCTCCAAATAATTTTCAGAAATGATTTGAGGGGAAAAGTATTTAGAATAAAATCCAAAACTTTCTTGGATTAGTTGGGACAGAGAACTTAGGTTGATTACAAGGAGGAGGGGAGGTTTTGGAGGGGTTTTACCACCTGGACAAAAATACAAAGCCATGGGTGGTTTTCAAGATATGAAAATCCCAAATTTTCATAGAGTTTCCTTTTAAAAGAAAAAGATTAAACTCCCAAAATAATTTGAGAGAGAACCAACAGGGAAGGAGTTTCAAAAGATCAAACACCATAGTTTTAAAAAAAATCAGATCCTTGCCAAAGAAAAGGAAGTTTTGAGAGGAAGGATTTCTGGAAAAATAAATTTTAAATGCCCTAAAAAAATTCAACAAAGTTTTTGATGAAAATCCATTAAAAATTTTTGGGAGTGTCACATACTACCCGCTGGTTAAATTATTATGTGCTGCTCCTCACAGTGAAGTGACAAGACCCTGCGCCGGAGATGACACCTTAGTATAGGCACCGTTTTCGGCATACCATAGTCAGCCTCACCGTCTGCAGTCACTATCATAATGGCTGTAGAGCTAGCCTGCTTACAACTAGCCCTGTTCGACATAATTTCCTGTGTGTAGATGCCCGTGCATTGCACGGAACACCAAGATTGGGGGTGGACAGCTCCGGCAGATTCCATCGCGCCAGATTTTTCCACGGCCTTCTAGATGTGGTGGGGAGGAGATAAGGCTGATTGTGAGAGACAAGGAGTGGTTTGTAAATAGGGAATAAGCAGAGGCAGCTTTTTGCAAAAATGGAGAAGCTTGGTTTGTGTGCGTCAGATCTAGATCCGACGGCTATTGGTGCAAGATGGGAGGCACAACACCATCACCAACTCAGGACCTGTTTGATTTGCAGGATTTTGAAAACGCGGGAATAGGACACGGCAATATTACAAGTTTCAAACTGATATTACAAATGTTAGGAGTAATGTTGCACCTACGAAGAGGGAATTACTAGGAAGTTTACGTAAGAACTTTCATTACTTTAGGTGGATGCAGCATTATCGTACAAACTAAAATCCACTGCCCCGACAAGTCACTAATGGGCAAATAAGTTTTTGAGTCTCTGGCCACTTGATGTTTCAAAAACAAATTCAGCTTCTGCGGAGACTTTGTCATTTAGGCTTAGACGCTTGCGGTGATCAGCACGCCATTCATTGTTGCGCCAGAGAACGCCAAACCTCATTACCTTGAGCACACTTGTCTCCAAAACAAAGAACCTGGCCAATTTAATCTCAGATGTGCTGCCTCGGTAGTCGATCAAATCAATTTCTGTAAGATGGAGATCAAGGCATTCGAGGAGACTATTATAGTGCAACACATTTTTCACTTTCGGGTCTTTTTTTATCTACAAAAGAAGAGAACATATTAGAGCAGCTGGCTGCATAAGATTGATGTGTCATCAAGAGGTACCAATATCATTCACTCATACGATAGGTGAGGCAGTCCCGGACTAGGGAGTGTCCGGATAGCCGAATTATCATGGTCGGCCGGACTCCAAGATTATGAAGATACAAGATTGAAGACTTCGTCCCGTGTCCGGGTGGGACTTTCCTTGGCGTGGAAGGCAAGGTTGGCGATACAGATATATAGATCTCCTACCATTGTAACCGACTTTGTGTAACCCTAGCCCTCTCCGGTGTCTATATAAAGCGGATGGCTTTAGTCCATAGGACGAACAACAATCATACCATAGGCTAGCTTCTAGGGTTTAGCCTCCTTGATCTCATGGTAGATCTACTCTTGTAACACACATCATCAATATTAATCAAGCACGATGTAGGGTTTTACCACCATCAAGAGGGCCCGAACCTGGATAAAACATCGTGTCCCTTGTCTCCTGTTACCATCCGCCGAGACGCACAGTTCGGGACCCCCTACCCGATATCCGCCGGTTTTGACACCGACATTGGTGCTTTCATTGAGAGTTCCTCTGTGTCGTCACCATCAGGAAGGATGCCTTTTCCCATCTTTAAAGATGGCACCGTCGTCAAGGGAGCTTTGGCCGCCGGCCACACTATCCGGCTAGGCTGTTTTCTTATGACCGCCTGTTCGGCCACCACTCCGACAATGACCTCTCAGGTCATTAAAAGCGATCTTCACGTCAGCTCGGAATTCGCCGAGCAGCTAGATCCGATTGAGCTCTCCTCCGTAAACGAGCCCTTGGATCGCATCGCCGCCCTGAGAGTCGCTACCGACTACGATCAGATTGGGCCTAAAACCGATCTGAGAGAAATTAACTCTCCCCAGGTTACCCACCACGTTGTTGTGGTAGAGGAACAATGCGGCGACTCTTCTTCTATGTTAAAAACCAACTATGTCCGGATTCCCGATCCCTCCATGCCGGATTCCCGCGGAGGGACGGACGCTAATCAAATAATGAACCTAAAGTCAGGCATCGGACCAGATTTGTTGGAAAGCGTCCAGCAAACCAAGCTTCCGAATCCGGCACCTCAAACTTGGCCTTTGACCCTCAGATCGGGCGGGGTTCCGAACTTGATTCCACCCGCCCACCCAAACATGAGCGATCTATCTCAAATACGGCAAGAGCCCGATGAAATAGTACATCATTACTAGGCTAGATTCCTCCTGGTTATGAACAGGATAAAGGACTACCGTGAAGAAAGCACGATTTCAATCTTGTGCAACAATTGCACGGACAAGGGAATCATAAACGCCGTAAGTCATTGCGAAGTTACACGCTTCGCTGACATAGCGACCATTGTACAAAAATACTGCGCGATGGAGAGTGCCTGGAAAACCGAAACTAGGTTTTGGGACAATCCGGCCCTGAATAGCGGCGTCTCTGAAAACCGAAACCAGGTTGGGCCCTGAAAACCGAAATTAACTCTATCGCCTCCTCCGGCGCACCGAACACTTTGAATGGACGGATGCCGCCATGGCCAGACTCGAAGAAATCAAGGCCATACTGGCAACAAATCCGGTCCTGGCCGTGCCCAACCTGGGTGAACCTATGTTATTATATATCACAGCAACACATCAAGTTGTTAGCGCGGTACTTGTCGTCGAACGAGAAACGGAAGGGCACAAATTCCCTCTTCAAAAACCAGTGTACTACGTATCCACTGTCTTAACTCCATGCAAGTCCCGGTACCCACATTATCAAAAGATAGCGTATGCGGTGTTCATGGCATCCCAGAAGCTGCGACACTACTTTCAAGAGTGTTCCATAACGGTGGCCTCCAAAGTACCTCTCAACGATATTATAAACAATCGTGACGCAACGGGCAAGATTGCAAAATGGGCCATTGAGCTCTTACCATTTGACATAACCTACAAACCATGGCGAGCTATAAAATCGCAAGTTCTAGCTGACTTCGTCGCCGAATGGACCAAAGCCGAACTCCCTAAAGAGTACGGCGCGTACTCCAATTGGATCATGCATTTCGACGGATCCAAAATGTTGGCTGGCTTGGGGGCTGGCGTCGTCTTGACGTCCCCAACTAGAGACACAGTCCAATACGTACTTCAAATAGTGTACATGGACTCCAACAATGCAGCCGAATACGAGGCCCTTCTACACGGCCTCCGGATAGCAATCTCCATGGGCATTCAACGCCTAGAGGTGCGCGGGGATTCAAACCTCGCAATATCCCAAGTAAATGGAGACTTTGACGCCAAAGATCCGAAAATGGAAGCTTACCGCAATGCCGTCCTAAAAATGTCAGCTCGGTTCGAAGGACTCGAATTCCACCATGTAGCCCGGGATAATAACCAGGCAGCAGACGTGTTAGCACGCATCGGCGCAAAACGCGACGCCGTCCCTCCAAACATCTTCCTGGAACGGCTCTTTAAGCCATTCGTATTATGGGAAGAGGAGTCCGGAAATAACAATCCGGAGCCAGCTGCAGCACCTAACTCAGACAATTCTGACACAATCGGTGGCTCAGCAAATGAAATAACACCTTCAGCCCACAAAATAATGGCAGTAATTGCCCCGTGGACGGAACCATTCCTAGCCTACTTAATTAGGCAGGAACTTCCCGAAGACCAAAATGAGGCCCGCTGCATAGTTCGGCGATCTAAAGCCTACAAGGTCCATGAGGGAGAACTTTATAAGAAAAGCACAACCGGAGTCCTTAAAAGGTGTATCTCCGAAGAGGAAGGGCGAAATCTCCTGGCTGAAATTCATGCTGGACTCGGCGGGCACCACGCTGCAGCCCGGGCCCTTGTAGGCAAGGCCTTCTGTACAGAATTTTATTGGCCGACAGCCCGGGCAGATGCTCAGGACTTAGTCCAACGATGCGTCGGTTGCCAGCTCTTTGATAATCAGAGCCACACGCCACCCACCGCCCTCAAAACTATACCCATCACCTGGCTGTTCACGGTCTGGGGGCTTGACATGGTTGGACCCCTTAAAGGGGGAACCCACAAGCACAAATACTTATTGGTCATGGTGGACAAATTCACCAAATGGATTGAAGCCAAGCCGGTTAAAACGGCAGAATCCGGACATGTGATAGATTTCATATTCGGGGTAGTACACTGTTTTGGCGTCCCCCACAACATCATCACTGATAACGGCACGAATTTCACGGCCGACGAGGTTAAACTCTGGTGCAAAAATATGGGCATCAAGCTCGACTACGCTTTAGTCTATCACCCCCAAACTAACGGTCAAGTCGAGCAAGCAAATGGTCTAATCATGAGCGGCATCAAACCCAGACTAGTGCGGTCCCTCAAGGAATCTAACACACACTGGGTAGAGGAGCTCGACTCCGTACTCTAGGGGCTGCGGACCATGCCAAACCGAACTATCGGATTCACACCATTTTTTATGGTGTACGGCACAGAGGCAGTTCTACCCTGCGATATAATTCATGATTCACCTCGCGTGCGCATGCACGAAGAAAGAGAAGCCGAGCTGGATCGGCAGGACAGTTTGGACGCCTTAGAGGAGGAGCGGGACGTGGCAAAAGCTCGTTCCGCATTTTATCAACAGCAGGCTCGAAGATATCAAAGCAGAGAAGTACGGGCCAAAGCTTACAATGTTGGCGAACTTGTTCTACGCCTGCCGGACAAGAAAAAGGACAAACTTAAGCCCAAGTGGGAAGGTCCCTTCATCATCGACCAAGTCCTGACCAGCGGAGCATACCATCTACGTAACACATCTAACAACCATCTTGACCCGAACCCATGGAACGCAGCCCGTCTCCGAAGATTCTACGCCTAACGCCGGACTCAGAGTTCGTCTCACTCCTCCGTCCACCTTTTTACATTTTCATTGTCTCTTGTCCCCCTCCTTCTTCCCACTTTTTTTTCAATACCTTTGATAGGCTGATTTGCGCATTGTTCGCACACACTTGATGTGCTCCTAGCACTCATTATACCTGGGGGGCTTATTTAACAGAAGCTTATTTATACGGGCTTCATGCCCAACACATGTGTCATAATTCCGCATGTACCTTTTATTCACCATTATATGCATCGATATGACTTAAGGTTTGGCCAAGCTGGGTTGCCTGGCTCCTGTGCTTACCCCTACGTTCCCGATTGTTCGGCTAGGAGGTAAAGGGAGCACCTCTGCGATTGTTACTGCCAGGTCAGCCAGATGTGTACCTCAGACTGGGTGAAGCTGAAAGCTAGCATTCTTAAGAGAATATTCGGTCGGTGACTTGAAAGATGATTTATTACTTACTTATTTATTTGCCCCCAGATGCTTTTTCTGCTATTTTCGCAGTCCGGACATGCACTTTAGGGCATGCCTCCCAGGGAAAGGAACCCTTAACGGAACTATTCTCCCTGGAAGATGTTTCTTACTAACCATGTAATATAACATAGCTAGTTGGGCACTTGTCTGATAAAGCAATTATGACCCCCGACACCTTGTCTCCACGCATGCCCCGGTTCTTCTATAACCGTAAGGGTATTCGGACACACTCCGGACTGTTGGGTCCCGACGTTGAAGCAAAAAGGTCCGCAAAGACAAATGATCTACAATCCGGCTAGAAGGCATTTTACATGTCATTTCAAATTACATCGTCAAACTGACTGATTGTACTCCTCTTCAATCCCATCTAACAGGCTGTCTAATTTACAGTCTTGTTGGGAATATTTCGCGGCCAGTTCTACTTGGCCGTACATCAAGCTCACAGGGATCTCCTTCCCATCAGGCCCCGCAGGTCTGACCTCGGCCATGTGGTTTGGGTCAGCCTTCGGGTACCGCATCTTCACCATGGCCCAGGCCTCCCTGGCGCCTTGACGGCAGGCCGATATCTTCCACAGACGAAGGCGTCGCCGTGCTCCCTGAAGCTTCTCAGCAAGCCCTCCAAGGCCCTCGGGTAGGGAGACGGAAGGCCATAAAGCCTGAACGACGCCACTCATCGCCTGCCGAACACGTTCAAGCAGTTGCACCAGCTCGGGAAGTTGGTCACTCGTTGAACCAGGCATTTCCTCCGCAGGGCGACCTGTGAGCACACCTAAAGACACATTTCTGTCAATCGACTTCCTCGCCGAATTCTTCTTTTCAAAGGAATTTGCTCAAGCACTTACTATAAATGCCACGACGAAGCCGCTGATTCTCCTTCACAGAGCTAGACAATTGGGCCCGAACACCTTTAAGCTCTTCTCCTAGCTGGGTGTGGGCATCTTGGAGCTTGTTTCTCTCCCGCGGCACCTTCATAAGCACCCTCTCGCCGGCCTTTAGCTGACGCAGTAGCTGTTGCTTGTCCGGATCTAGTCCGGCACCCTCTGCAA
Source organism: Triticum timopheevii (assembly GCA_963921465.1). NCBI lineage: Eukaryota > Viridiplantae > Streptophyta > Magnoliopsida > Poales > Poaceae > Triticum > Triticum timopheevii. The sequence goes on from OY997266.1 coordinate 100,315,853, forward strand.
TATTATTGTCAGATTTACGCACACGCCGCACTTTGTTAACTACGTATCTTTTCGAAGTATGTATTACCAGCAGGGGTCTCTGTGGCTTCCCCTGTGGTGGCTAGTGCAGCCTCAAGTTGGGCCTTGCACTCTTGGAGCTCCTGGGACAGGTGGGTATTCTTCTCCGTAAGATCCTACATAATAAATGATCCTTAAATCAGTTATTTTAACTATTTTAAGTCTCGGGGGCTACTAGCATATATAACTATTAAAATTACTTACCCATATGCCCTTCACATACTGCTCCATGGCTCTGGTTAAACCATCTTGAGCAGCACGGAGGTGCGCGTTTCCTGCATCAAAGGCATTCAACGCCTCCAGGGAGAAATACGCGTCACGAAGAACTGTCCGGCGACGCCTATGACTCATGGTGCTCTCCACCTCAGACCGGGTGGCGGACAGCCTGTCGGCATCCTCCGTCGGAGGAGCATCCGGCTCTTGCCTTGTGTTCGCCTCCACTTCCGGACCACGCGATGGAGCATGGCTGGCGGAGGCTTGATTGGCAACCTCTCCGGACACTATCCGGCGAGCGCTCTTTCTCCTGGAAAAAGTTATGAGCATTAATATACCTCCTAGGGATCCTTCCTTTAAAAACAACGGTGCGCTGTACCGTTGCAGCGACGTTTTGATTCGCGTCGCACTCCTCTTCCGCCTGCTGGGCCGAACTGACCCTTGCTGGTCAGCCGCCGCAGGTTCGGCTTCCCGCCTTAAATGCACCTCCTGCAATGCACCATCAGTATAGGATGGTCAGATTTGAGCACGGATCAAATGATGGTGTCAAGACCTCGGTCGTAGTCACCTGGGAGGCCGGAAACAAACCGGGGTAGTCAGCCGTAATGGCGACTAGGGCATTATCCATGCTAAGTTGGTGGAACACCCCGTCAATCAGCTCCACCTTCATGTCCGGATCCTCTGCGGAGTTCGGATCAAGGGATCGTTCCGGATCCTCGGGCTGTGGAGTTAGGCTTCGTATGCCCTTCACATCCCGGCGCAGCTCCTGCGTCGAAATCACAAAGTAAGATACTTGACTTTGGAAGTATGGATCGGGTAGATGAACGTCCGCTTACCCAGCTCCGAGGGTTGTTCATGGAAAATCCGTTCAATGGATTCATGCGGAGAACGTCCTCCTACTCCCCCTTGTACAAGCCAGACAGGATCTTTGCCAGATCGGCTGCCGAGCTCGGCCCTCTGCAGCCATGACGGGTGGCGTCGTCTTCCCCGTTGAAATCCCACATAGGGTGGCCCCTATATTGGAGTGGCTGCACCCCTCGCATAATGCACGTGGCCATGATTCCGATCATGGTCAATCCGGAGTGGGCCAGTAACCTAATCCGGCCCATCAGATAATGGACGCTCCCATCATCCTCCCGTTGAGGGCTCCGCGGGCGCCAACTCACGCATTTCTTCAAAGGAGCATTGCTGAACTCCGGGAGGCCGATCCGAACTGGATCCGGCAGAGGGGCGTCCTCCATGTAGAACCATTCCGAAGGCCAGTCTTCGGACGCCTTCTTCGGGGTGCCGGATAGATATCCGGTCCCGGCGATGCGCCATATTTCGGCTCCGCCCACTTAACATATCGACCCCTCATAAGAACGGGGTACAAGGCAAAACAATCTCTTCCATAGCGCAAAATGGGGCTCGATGCCCAGGAACAGCTCGCAAAGAGCTACAAAGCCCGCGATGGCAAAATGGAGGCAGGTGTGAGGTGGTGAAGCTGGAGTCCGTAGAACTCCAGGAGCCCCCGGAGAAACGGATGTATGGGAAATCTGAGTCCCCTTATTAGATAAGGGACGAAGCATACCCGCTCTCCTTTGGAAGGGTTGGGGACGCTCTCCGCCTGCTTTCCACCCTTGAAGGTGGCTAGTCCGGCTCGAACCGGAACCATAAAAGCTGGGGGAAGATATCCCTCGGTTTGGAGCGCCACTAGCTCGCTGTGTGGAACTGAGCATCTCCCCCAATCTCCTGGCTTAGGGCTGGGAGCGCGAGAGGAGGAGCCGCGTCGACTATCCATGATAGAATGGATTTTTGTCAGAGGCACTTCGATGAGAACTTGCGGATGGAGGATGGTGTGATCTGGATCTAGATCCTCGCCTCTCTCATAGGTGGCTCGTTCGCACGGCTAGGGGGTAAAATATAAAAATACCCTAGCTTTTCGCATTCATACGACACGTGGAAGAAGGCCATTATTGGGCATAGAAGCCAAGGAGCGCAACATTTATAAGGAAGCCGGACACTATTCGACAGGAACATGAAGTTTGAAGGAGAACCCGTCTTGCAACGCCGAAGACAATATACGCGCCGGACTCGTCGTCGCTAAAGCCCGGTTCGGGGGCTACTGAGGGAGTCCCGGACTAGGGGGTGTCCGGATAGCCGAACTATCATGGTCGGCCAGACTCCAAGATTATGAAGATACAAGATTGAAGACTTCGTCCCGTCTCCGGAAGGGACTTTCCTTGGCGTGGAAGGAAAGCTTGGCGATACGGATATATAGATCTCCTACCATTGTAATCGACTTTGTGTAACCCTAGCCCTCTCCGGTGTCTATATAAACCAGATGGCTTTAGTCCATAGGACGAACAACAATCATACCATAGGCTAGCTTCTAGGGTTTAGCCCCCTTGATCTCGTGGTAGATCTACTCTTGTAACACACATCATCAATATTAATCAAGCAGGACGTAGGGTTTTACCTCCATCAAGAGGGCCCGAACCTGGGTAAAACATTGTGTCCCTTGTCTCCTGTTACCATCCGCCTAGATGCACAGTTCGGGACCCCCTACCCGAGATCCGCCAGTTTTGACACCGACAATAGGGTTGGCTGGCTAGTGATATTTTTTCACTCTCTCTCTCTCTCTCTCTCTCTCTCTCTCTCTATCTTTCTGTATCCTCTCATTTAACTAGGAGCACGTGAAGAGCTTGGGCATTTGTTGCCTTCCACTATGTGGCCAATGCCATATTTCGCAAACGTATTCCACATAATACGCATCAATGTACAATAAAAAGATTTTGGCACCCCTCTCGCGATGTGAGAGAGTTGGCACCGTTGTGCACACAGACCCATATGTATAAACAAATCAATCAAACCAACTACACCAGCCTCTCACTCTCCCAAACAAGTGTTTTTTATTGCCTCCGTCCTCTCTCTCTCCCACGCAGTGTTTTTTCATTGCGTGAGTTAATTTGGCACGGGAGAAAAGTAGGTGATCCAGATTGGGGCACCAGGTGAGCAATGGAGGGGCATCGATGCCAAATGCATCACAAGTGAATTTGGCACATGTTTTGGTATACATATCCCTCTTTTGTACTCCCTCCGTCCCAAAATTCTTTTCTTAAATTTTTCTAAATATGGATGTATCTAGTTACATTTTAGTTTTGGATACATCCGTATCTAAACAAATGTAAGACAAGAATTTTGGGATGAAGGGAACACTACCTCGTATTTACTATAAAATTTTGACCATAGATTTACCTAAGAAAATGCCAATGCATGTCACTAAAAATTACACCATTTGAAATTATGTTCAAATACGAATCCAACGAGGACAGAGGTAGTACTTGCTCTTAGGGTAACCATAGAGTTACTGGAGTAGTCTAAGTTACTTTCCACTATGACTAGCCTAGGCTACTATAGTAGTACAGCACAAAAACGATGCAGGTGATCACGTGATAAAAAAATACTAAAAACATTTCTTTCGGTGCTGTGCGTAGATGCAGTTTTGAACATACACTTCGTAATTCGGGAAAATTACGAAAAAATTGAGCTACGTTGTGATTACCGGTTACTTATAGCAAAGAAGTTTCACCTCGATGAGTAGCTTCTCCGTGCACGGAAAGCATGTAAGGAATCCAACAACTTGATCCAGATTGGGGCCGATAGATTTTAGTGCTAAGATCTTCACTGTGCGCATGGACTGGGTCAAGCTTGTGGGAATCATTTTCTGGAAGACGGTCGTAAATACATCAAGAAGAAATTGAAAAATGTGAATTTCAAGAAGACGGAGAAGAAGATGAGTGTTGTACCTGAACGATTACAGATCCAATAAAGAGTTCGGATAATTTGGCAGACGAGTACATTAACGTTGTCAATTTCGGCGCGTCAATGACCCTGATTTTTGTTGGACCTTCTAGATCCGATACAAGCAATCTCTCAAGGAAGGGCGCATTCTCAATGACCATAACGTGGAACAGATGGAGTGATATCTTCCCAATTGATGTCTTGTTGCGGGGCCAGCAAGACAAATAAATCCATCGGAGATTCGTCGAGGCGATGTGGAGGCTAATGAACCCGTGGATCTGCACAAGACGAAGGTACTCGAGCGCAGTACAGCTGCAGAGCAGGTGCTCCATAGCCTTCTTCGAGATGACAACGTCGAAGAGGTCGAGCTTCTTGAGTTGAGTGAGAAGAAGGGTGGGTGCGGCATTAATCTAGGGAAGATAGCAGGAGCTGAAGCTGCCGCAGCGCAGCGTTGGCGTGAGGCGGAGCGCGGACGGCGGCAAAGAGCGACATCCTCCAGCTTTAAAGCTGAGCTCCTCGAGCTGGTCTAGGGCGGGGGATAAGAACCACTTGTCGAACTTGGGTTGGACCTTGAAGTTGGCACTGAACATGCGGATGTCAAGGCGTCTGGCTGGCCCAGGGTCCGATGAAAGGATCTTGGAGACTGCGGCCATGCGTTTGCAATCCCCGTCGCAGAGGCAGCTGTCGATGGTGAGGTTGAGGGGGACGCAGCACCAGAGGGGGCGCCACCGCCGGGAGAGCAGGGCGGTCCGCATGGCAGATTTGGTGGGGAGGAGGCCGATGCTGACGAGCAGCATGTCATCGGGGAGGTTGCTAATGAAGTCCAGGCTCGCCAGATGCGGTTTTTGCTCGAGCCGCCTCCAGTTGTTGGCTGCCTCACCGTCCATCTCAACCGGCGGCGACGCTGATGTACATGTGTGCTGGTGTGTGTTGTGTGTTGGGTGTGCGTGAGTGCATCCTCCTGTGTATGGCGACGCGCAGTGGTGAAATGTGCGCGAGTGCGTCCTTTGCACGCAAGAAGTTTGTCCTTAATGCGCCCTCAATTTACTAGCATGCGGGGTGCTACCCCGAGTGGTTTGAAATTTGTTTACTTCACCACGTGTCAGATCGGCCTCTAGTTTACTTATTTTCACCCACTGCCACATGGGCCAGCACACGAAGATACAGAACACGAGCTGACAAGGCAGCATGTGGATTGGTTGACCGGTCAACTAAACAATATACGGAGCTATACACTGACACAGTGAGCATATAATCCGTTGGTATAGAGAGTTCGAGTGAGAGGGGAGGCTCGTGAGAGATAGCAGAGAGAGAAAGAAAGAGCTACTCCCTCCATTCGATAATGTAGTTCCAACATTTTTTTTAGTCAAACATTTGAAACTTTGACCAAGTTTATAAAGAAATTACTTATATCTACAATACCAAAGATAAAATGATAGTATGAATTAAGTACATGTTGTGATGAATCTAATGATCGTTCCAGATGTAAATGTTTTTCTCCACATATACCTGGTCAAACTTTTCTGAGGTTTGACTTTTCAAAACATCCATATGCTTATGGACGTGACAGAGTCCCTAACTAGAGAGAGAGAGTGAAAAAAGTGTGTGTGCGTGTGTGAAAGAGACATGGACAACACAAGATAAAAGTAGAGAAAAAGATGCGTGTCTTACACAAACATATCACACATGCATCTTCGACAGCGGAGGCAAGGTGAGGAGATAGTGTGTGGTTGTTTGGAACCGAGAGAGCAAGAACCCTAGCACGTGGCCAAGAGGCGTCTGACAAACAAGGGAGAGAGGTCGAGAGAGACATACGAAAAAAATGTAGACATGGGGAGGAGAGAGTGTATGTTTGTCACAGAGACATCCCCTAGAGATCATGATGGGACTACATGGGTTGGAGATCGAGTGACAAGGTGTGTGCACGATAGAAGATGCCTCGAGAGATATCGAGATAGATGTATGGATGGAAGGAGACAATGCGTAAGTTCCTGATGGCTAGTAAGGGATAATCATACTTAGGAGGGGGGGAGTGCTTGCGCCTATGGCCTTGTTTGGATACTCTAACTCAGTTAGAGGTTAGAGCTAGATTCTAACCCTGAACTAACCCTGAACTAACTCTAAGTAAAGAGGTGTTTGGATGGCAGGGTTAGATGGAGCAGGGATATGGTGAGGCACCTTCACGGGCGGTGCGAGAGGGAGGGAGGGAGAGGATGAGAAGCTTCGAGGAAGTGGGGAGGGATCTGCTGCGGGGAGAGCGAGAGAAAAAAGTGTTTATTAGTGGTCCCAAGAAGAAGTAACCCAAATAAGCACCTCTTGGATGGGTTAGTTTTTTTGGATGGGTAGGATGCATCTAACCCAAACTAACCCTCCTGTTTGGATCTTTTTGGGTTAGTTGACTCCAAACTAACCCAAACTAACTGTAACCCATGGATCCAAACAGAGCCTATGATGGAGTGAGGGATTATGGTACTTAGGGGGGGTGCGTGTCACATGGTGAGAGAACAAGGGCGGAGAGTGATGGATGGGTCTATATGTATAGCGCGAGTGAGACATGTGTATGTGTGAACCAGGGAGATATAAGGCCAGTTTGGCTTGCGTCCTGAGCATCTTTTGCCTGGCCAGGGGTTGTGGCTGGATATTAGCATTAAATAATTGATGCATGGATTGATTGATGGGACGTTGATGCTTTTCCTGGCCCAGACATGAACTAAACACTTCAGCACCACAGAAGCCTGGCCAGGCAGAAATATTTTACATCTCAAGTCCACACCAGGCAGTACCGGCCATCAAGGCATGAGGGTCAGGTCACGAACCAAACTGACCAATAAAGTTTGAGAGAGATTGAGGAGCCCCAATAAGGCTGAGTGGTGCGTCAGATAGCTGAGAGGGGGAAAGAGATATTCCATCCGCTCGATAATGCAGTGCATGTAAATTTTTTAGAAGTCAAACTTTGGAAACCTTGATCAAGTTTACACAAATGTTATTTATATCTACAATACCAAAGATACATCATAGAAAACTACATCTCATGGTGAATCTAATGGTATATGTTTGACGTACTAGATGTAACTATTTTTCTCCACGTACATGGTCAAACTTTGTGATGTTTGACTTTTCAATAAATCTATATGCTATGGACCGAGGAGAGTGCCTCAGTCGAGACAGATCAAGTGCGTGTGAAGGAGAATGAGTAAGTGTGCAAAAAGAGTATGTGTGTGAATGAGAAAGTGACAACAAACGATAAATTAGAGAGAGTGCCTATTTTTTCATTTCTTATGCGAACATATCACGCATGCATCTCCGAGATGGAAAAGCGAGGCGAGGAGATACACGAAGATAGCTAGTGTGTGATAGTTTGCAACGGAGAGAGACACCCCTGTAGCACATCTCCAATAGAGGTCTGGCCAACAAGGAAAAAAGGTCGAGAGGGACACATGGATGGCATGGACGCATGGGGAGGGCTAGAGGGTGTGTTTGTGATAGAGAGATCCCCTCGAGATCGTGAGGGGATTATATGGGTGGGAGATCGAGGGAGTGCATGCGCGATAGAAAGATGCCCCGAGAGAAATCGAGATAGACCATGCGCATGTTCGTGATGGAGACTAAGATTAGCTAGTCATATACATATAGGGGGGACTACATGTGCCTACAATTGAGTGAGAGACCATCATACTTGGCTAGCTGGGCATGAGATTGTGTGTGTGTGCGTGTGAGATGGAGAGAGAACGAGGGAGAGAGATAGAGTTTTAGATGGGCCTATCGAGTGCGAGTGAGAAATGCATGTGTATGTGTGACCCGGGTGGATGGAGAGTTTGTGAGAGAGGGGGGGAGAGCTCCGAGATGACATAGTGGTGCGTGAGAGAGTTACGGGCAAAGAGCCAAGGAATCTGTGTGCGTACGATGAGTGCACCCAAGATATCTAGCTTGGACTAGCTGGAGTATCATACATAGTGTGCGAGAGATACCTATAGATGGTGTATATATGCATGCGAACTAGAAAGACCCCCCCCCCACACACACACACACAAAGAGAGAGAGAGAGGGAGAGAGAGATAAGGAGAGAAAGGGAGAGGGACCAACAAGGTTTTTGTGTCGGATGCGTGTGACAGAATTGAACATTGTTAGCGAGAGAGAGAGAGAGAACAGGAGTCCGGGAGAGGGGGGGTCGCGTTTTATGCATCAAAGACTGATATAAACCATGTTTCGATATAAACTTGCATTCAAATATTTAAATTGGAGAACATGTTGTCTGCAATCCACACATTAACGGATATATGCGTATATCAAACAAGTTCATTAATTTGACTTTCAACATGTTCATGGAGTACTATAATACTGTACAACATGCTACTCGATTGAGGTGTTCAATTTTTGATTTAGTTCACTATTTTGACCTACTGAACGAGCTATTTCATTGAATTGAGATATTTCATTTTGGGTTTGATTCGCGTTTTTGAGTGGGTCAACTATTTGTCATATAGCAAATCGCTAGCAACGAGCATGTAAAAACACATTACTCCCGAGCATCATCTCTCCATCTAAAAAAGAAGTGGCAAGCTAATATTTCAAAATTTGATTCGAATCAACTTCGTAAAGTAGAGGTGGATGCTCGTTCCACCAAAATTTGAACAAACCATTAAACATCCTCTCTGCTTGGTGGAATTCGCCCGAGCAAATAAATGGGAGACTCGAAATTACCGTCCTATGTGGGACACTCATCAATTGGCCCATTGTACATCGAGGGTAGGTTCGTAACTTCATCCAAGCGCGCCTTCCTGTCAGCTGAAATGACATGTGCCAAATAATTCATAAACCATGGTCGGCAAAACACACTCTCCTCGCCCAAAATAGCTCGCGCCCACTATTTCAAAACACGCTCTCCTCGCCCGAAATCGCTCGCGCCAAATATAGTTCAAAACACGCCCTCCTCGCCCGAAATCGCTCCTGCCCACTATTTGGGGAGAAGCAAAGTTACTCTACTATCCCCAACCCTCAGTACACAGACCCAAGCCGAGAAGCCTATAGGCAAGGGTAGAACTGTAACTCCCCCTCACATTTCAGACAAATGCGTCCGTAAGACATGGTTCCACTCCCCTCCCAATTCCCCCCCCCCCCCCCCCCCGCCCGCCCCATTCATAACTCGTGGGCACCAAATCACCTTCTCCTCGGGAAGCTCCTTCTCCCGAGCCGCGAAACCTCAGCCCCACCTCCATGGCTCCCCTACCGCACCAATTTCATAGCCGCCCTCCTCCCTAATGCCGGAGACACTGTCCAATTGTCATCGTGCACTAGGTCGTGTGCCTCTTACTCCGTGCTGCTGGTGCTGCCTCGATGACGTCCACGTGAACCTTACCGGAGCCGATTCACCCCCGCTATTGTTCATGGCGCTGGAGCGGCTCCAACTTCGGATCCGTGCTCCGGCTCCAACTTCGGATCCATCCAGAGTCCTGGCGCTGCTTCCGTGTAGCCATCGACCGTCGCGACATCGCTCTTTCCCTGCTGCCGGTTGCCATCGCAACCGCCCCGGCCTCACCGACTCGGCAGTTGGACCTGCCTACTTCACCATGCCACCAGATAGGTCACACCCTCATCTCAAATCACTCTATTTAGGCGTCAGTTGTCTGAATTTTTATTCTAGGCCAATCGATTACCAATGGGAAGCAGCACCCCTCGAGGCGGCGGAGCTCCTAGGCTGCCGGTTGGCTGGTGTCTAATGTAAGGTTGCGGGGCCGCAAGTTTGCCGCGGAAGCAACGCTTAGATGGCTATCTTTTAGAGTTATGTGGGTTGAAGGTACTGCCGCCGCCGGATCTGGATGACGGGGAGTCTTTGTGGATTGGCCCGGGGGTGGCGCAACCACGGTAGTGCGATGGGGCAGGGAGCGGGGTTTTGGCCGGGTACACGGACAGCTGAGGCAGGTTGCTCTGCCGTTGGTCGCTGGCTCTTCGGGGAAGATTCCGAACAGTGTCAGTCGGGAGGCACAAGACGGCCATCAATCCATCCGGCGTAGATCGGACAGTACCAAAATAAAATAAAATCATGTGACCCCAATTTAGTCTTCAGTCAACAGACGTGTGACCACTCTCATACCTTGCTGTTGATCTCTTAGTTTATTTCTTCAAATCAAAGAGATATGTCATTCTTAACATTATGCATTATCTGCATCTTCAGACACACCGTCTTCCGACTCACCGCAACTAATCCAACAAGGTAAGCATACACTAGAAGGGAGCTATAGTCCCCACTCAATAGTTCTCTGCATCGAATGCGCGTGCCCGACATGGACAGCCACAACAACTGCAGGGCCATCGACAAGTCAGCACATGATGCTCACCCCTATGGATGGCAGCCAGATAGGTTGTGCCCTCATCTTACTTGTGTTCAACATCTATGGCTTTGTTATTCATCTAAGCATGGAAAATATATCATCACATTTCACTGTATATTCATGTTGATCTCTTAGCTTGTTCAGGAGTTCATCTTGTTCCATAGTTCAGCTAAGATACTTGTTCTTTAGGTAACGTTGTTCCATAGTTATCATCCATCAGCCAATGCTATCCCACAGGCTGGTGATTAGTGTTATACCACTTCTAGTATTACCTATGTTGTTCTTTAATACTTTTGTGTGCCATCTAGTTAATCTTGAGTACAAACGATACATATTATATAGCTTTCATCTCTGTTCTCCCTTTAGTTTATGAGACCTATTGCTGCTAGTTAACCCCAGTCCTAATATTTATGTCGTCTCCTACAAGCACTCATTACATAAATCTAACTACTGGTTGTCTTCCATGCATGTCAGATATAATTGCACACACTGATATATCCACAAGAACCTCATGGAGCAATGTAAAGGCCAATAAACTTGATGTCAATGATACCCAATATGATGGAACATGTAAAGGCAGTTCTTCAGAAGACTTGCAGAAAGATGATGAATCCTCTTTACCCCACAAGGTCCTTTCTCTAACTTGGCCTGTGATATGGGTACAACATGCATATAATGTCCTGGACTTTATCTACTCTGTTGCAATGCCATGTGCTTAGCATGCTGATCATGCATGTAAATATGTCATACCTTCCTGTTTTTCAGTACCTATTCCATTCATGATAACATGTTTTCAATTTCAAGTACTGTCATTCTACTCTATCGCAATGCCATATGCTCAATTTGGACATCATGCTTCTGAATATCTTATGCATTATTATCCATCAGTAAGTACTTCATCTGTCTGCCATGCCATGTTTTTTACATTGAACTGCTGTTCTAGTGCTCTGTTGCAATGCCATCTTATTTTCCCAATCATACACGTGTATCTTGCCTTAGTTATTTCTGTACGTATTCCGCTAGCATATAGTTTTACATTCAACTAGTGTTTTATTTTGCTGTGTTGTCCTGTCGTATCCCTAGCTCTTACACCATACTCCCTCCGTCTGGATTACATGTTGCCGAAATGGATAAAAAAGGATGTATCAAGAACTGAAATACGCCTAGACCCATCCGTTTTTTCCGAATGGAGGGAATACAGGTCAATATGTCATGCCTTTCTATTCTTCAGTACATATTCCATCTCTCTGTTGTCGCATGTTTTATAATTAAAGCACCATTCTTCTATACAAGGCATGCAAGGGGAAGACGACTATGTTAGAATATGAAGGGTTACAAACAAGGCCTTTGCAAAAGATCCAAACGCCAAGAGATAATAAACCAACTCCAGTTTTTATAGATACTGCTCCAGCAGAGAGAAACACAACTCCTACTGATAATAAGCAGATTCTAGTGGCCAAAGAACTAGTCTGCTCCAATCCAGCAAAAATATGTCAACTCAATTCTAAGAAGCATGTGCGTATCCTTGCATCATGAAATTTTATAGCATGCTGATCATATTTTCTACATGTTTCTTACCCATCTCTCTTTTAGAAAATAAGCTTAACAGATAGAATAATTCCTGCAATGGTATCGTTTATGAGGAAAGATTCTTGCAGGAATTCTCTGTGCTCCAATGTAGATGTAAGTACCTGTTGTATATCACTATATTTTTACATCAGCATGTATTTTGTTAATCGGTGTGCATCCGAACTTTATCTGATCTAAATTTAGTTATAGCAAAATGTATGATTAAAGGCCACAATTTTGATTTTTGTAAGGAAAACTGCCTGGTAGTTTTGCATCCTGAGCTGCATGAGTGTACTATCTCATATCAGTGGGTTTGAATACTTTGGTTCTGCAGTGGGTTTTTAAGTGTTTTCTTTACTGTGTTGTCCTGTCGTATCCCTAGCTCTTACATCATACTCCCTCCGTCCGGATTAAATGTCGCAGAAATCGATAAAACTAGATGTATCTAGAACTGAAATACGCCTAGACCCATTCATTTATTTCCGGATGGAGGGAATACATGTCAATATGGCATGCCTTTCTATTCTTCAGTACCTATTCCATCTCTGATGTAGCATGTTTTATAACTGAATCACCATTCTTCTATATAAGGCATGCAAGGGGAAGACGACTATGTTAGAATTTGAAGGGTTACAAACCAGGTCTTTGCAAAAGATCCAAAGGCCAGGAGATAATAAACCAACTCCATTTTTCATAGATACTGCTCCAGCAGAGCGAAACCCAACTCCCACTGAAAATAAGCAGATTCCAGTGGCCAAAGAACTAGTCCGCTCCAGTCCAGCAAAAGAATGTCAACTCCATTCTAAGAAGTGTGTGTGTATCCTTGCATAATGAAATTTTATAGCATTCTGGTGATATTTTCTACATGTTTCTTACCCATCTCTCTTTTAGAAAATAAGGTTAAACGATAGAAGACTTCCTCCATTGGGATCGTATTCGAGGAAAATATCTTGCGGGAATTCTCTGTGCACCAATGCTGATGTAAGTACCTGTTGTATATCACTATATTTTTACATCAGCATGTATTTTGTTAATCGGCGTGAATCTAACCTTTATCTGATCTAAAATTAGTTGTAGCAAAATGTTAAAGGCACCAATGTTGATTTTTGAAAGGAAAACTGCCTGATAGTTTTGCATACTGAGCTGCATGAATGTACTATCTCATATCACGCACATTATTGAATTGTAGTGCTTCTCTAGTTGCCCATTCATTCATTGTGTCAATGTTGCTTTCATACTACCTTACCTGGCTGATGATAGCTATGCCATATTGTGTGAATTTGGTGTAGGCTAGTTGCCCAAACGTACGTTGTGTCAATGTTGCTTTTCTATTATTAGACTTTGCCAATGATAGCAATGCTAGTGTGTTAATTTTGTGCAGGCTGCTGAAGATAAGAAGACAAACTCTTAAAACAGTAGGGCAACCCCATTGTTTCTTTCTAGTAAATCTAGGCCAGGTAATATGGCAATAACTCATGATTAATCTATTTGGTTCCCGTCCTAATTTATGTTACGATGTAGTGGTCGAGTCACTCTCCACTATCAATAATACAAGCCTGCCAAAATCGCCATCTGAATCTATTTAGTATCCTCTGTCTCGAATGCAATGGAATAAATATATGTTTGTGAACCAATTAATGGCTGAAGCAATGATGGAAATAGTGGATGAATCAAATGTGCAGAGTCGTGCGACACAACAATTGATCAATGTTTCAGAGACAGTGTAGCAAAGCAGAAAGAACTTGCCCACATGCTTATGGGTGTCATCTGTGCTGAGGTTGCAGATTCTGACGTTGTAGATGGTTAGGTTCTGCTCATTTATTTGCACTAGCATCAATCTTTGACTTCCCAGTGGATGTAATTTCCTATAATATATGCTGGATGTGCAACGTTATTCCCTGTATGCCATACCTTTCCTTGATCGGTTTTGGTCCTTTGCATAATTGCTCGTCGTAATGGGCTCAAATTGTCTAATTTGGCCTAAAGACATGTACGAACTTTAGTGGGCCCATTAAGTTAATGGCCCGTTACTAGGTCGAATGTTAATGGTCGGCCCTCTTACCTCCCGGGCCGTTAACAGGCCGTCACTAAGTTTGGGCTACATATGGCCCAACTATACTGTAGGCCTTTAGCAGGCCGAAAGAGACAGCGGCCTTGTACTAGACCATGAAGAGCATGGGCCGCTAAGAGGCCGAAAGTCAGGTCATATTGTAAATGGCCCAACTGTGTTGTGGGCCTTTAGCAGGCCGAAAGAGAAACTGGGCTGGTATTGGACCATGAAGGGCATGGGCCGTTAAAAGGCCATAACTAAGGTCCGACTACAAATGCCCAACTCATTTATGGTCCGTTAATAGGCCGAAAAGCACACATGACTGGGAATTGGCCCAACACTTAAATGGGTCGCTAAAAGGACAAAACTCAGATCCGACTACAAATGGCCCAACTGATTTATGGGCCGTCAACAGGCTGAAAGTGACACCGGTCCAGAAATTGGCCCAACACTTAAATTGGCCGCTAAAAGGCCGAAACTCAGGTCCGACTACAAATGGCCCAGCAGATTTATGGGCCATCAACAGGCTGAAAGACACACCGGGCCGGAAATTAGCCGAACATTTAAATAGGTCGCTAAAAGGCCGAAAGATGTACATCCTGAAAATTGGCCCATCCATTAAATGGGCCGTTAACAAGCTGAAATCTCATCGGGCCGATATTCAGCCCAAATATATAGCGGGCTGTTAACGGGCTCGAACTGACGATGGGCTGCAGTGGTGTCAAGTCTGTAATAGGTCGTTGACGGGCGGAATTGGCACATCTCATATGGGCCGTGGGCTAAAATGGACCTGACACAAGTAGGCCTTATATGGGCCGGCCTGCTAATTTTCACTAGGCCGGCCTTTTTCACCGGAATGGGCCACTGTTGGGCCGTGCCACATGTCGACCTATCATAGGCGTCTCCTGTCCAATGAGTGGATGACATCTGTCCCAACGGTGAGGCAACACGTCTTTCCTGCGGCCAATGATTATTTTACACGTGGAAAATCCCCATTGGTCCGGGCTATTAAAGGGTTATCGGATCCAAAACGGACCCGATAGCTTAACGGCGTTCCGTTATAGTGGATGCCACATGTCGGTCACCCTTGACGAAAGCACTTCTGTGAAGCGCGATTTATTGTCATGGAAGTGGACACTTCCGTGATGATAATTTTGGTAATGTCATGGAACACTTCTACGACAGCACAGGTATGACTATCTTGATTCTGTCATAAAATCTTCATGGATGTACATGCATGACAAAAAACGCGACCTACTATGACAAACACATATCATCATGGAAGTGTATTTTTGTAGTGCTTCTAGGGTTTAGCCTCTATGATCTTGTGGTAGATCAACTCTTGTAATACTCACATCGTCAAGATCAATCAAATAGGAAGTAGGGTATTACCTCCATCAAGAGGGCCCGAACCTGGGTAAAACATCATGTCCCCTGCCTCCTGTTACCATTAGCCTTAGACGCACAGTTCGGGACCCCCTACCCATGATCCGCCGGTTTTGACACCGACAGAGGTGTCCGATGTTTGTCCATAATGTGGTACTAGCTCAGAGGATAATTTCCATCCCTCTTGTTTATGTCCATGGGCTAGGGAGTTGTGGATGGTTATGTCTATTGTTTGGAGGCTTCATGTGATTAAGAATGTTGTGCATACTAGGAAGGAGTGGCTGCTCAATGAACTAGAACCTATGGATGCTACAAAATGTAGTATGCTCATGTTGACACTGTGGAAAGCTTGGTTTATTCGCAATGAAATTGTTCATGATAAATCTCCACCACCTCTTGAGATCTCAAAACACTTTCTTATCTAGACTATCTTATTGCTATTAAGCATGACCCCTTCGCTGATCCATGCAAGGGAAAGTCAGTTATGCACACGAATATGATTCCTGGGTCAAATGAAATATCAATCAAGATCGCGCAACCTTGCTGGAATGTGCCTCCTACTGGTTGGATAAAACTAAATACTGACGGGTCATTCACACCGAATGGATATTCTGGTATGGGTATGGTTTTTGCGTGATAATGAAGGCGCGATTATATTTTCTTCATGCACGGCTCTTTACTCTTGTAGGGACGCGTTAGAAGCTAAGCTTGGTGCATGTATGGAGGGTCTTTCACAGGCACTAATGAGAAGTAATTTACTTGTGATGGTTGAGATGGATTTGCTAGAAGTTGTTCGTATGATCAACTCAGGCAACATTGATAGATCAATTTATTCTTCTTTGGTCGAGGAGATTAAGCTACTCCTAAAACCCCGTGGAACTAGTATTAATCATGTTAGACGTTCACAGAATAAGGTTAGCAATTATTTAGCTAATCTTGCTTGTATGGAAGGTACAACCATGACATGGTTAGGGTCTGGCCCTCCTAATGTGATTGAGCTGAACATTGTTGATTGAAATCCTCCAGTGGTTGAGTAATACAAGTGTTTTACCCACACACAAAATAAAAAAGCAATTTTATAAAAAGATGGCTCTCCACTCCACCGAACATCTCCATGGATTTTTCCTTGAAGGTTGATCTCTCCTACCCTACCCCATGGATCCCTCTCAGGGTCACCACTACATGTCCCACTCGATCCTTGGTTTTCTCCTTAGCCATCTAATCGGGCCATGGTTCGTGAACTTTTATACACTCCAGTACACCTTCTCTCATGATGCTTCTATCTAGTGGGTTTCTTTGGAAGACACTCCTTTTGTTTGGATGATCTCAATGTTAATTTGGCCCTCCTGGCTTGTTTGGGTGGTGCATTTGACACCTTGGATGTTGAAGGATAAAAGATGCAGTAGATATCGACTATAGAGGGGGTGAATAGGCGACTACCAAATTTAATCCTTTTCTTAGTTGATTTTAGAGGCTAGTGTGGAAATGTAAGTTCTCTAGATTTGAAACTATGTGATACACCCTATATGATGTGTTACAACAAGCTAGTAAGCTACACAAGCAAGTAATAACAACACGTACAACTAGGATTAAGAGACAACCGAAAGTGATGGAGATGAATATGTAATCCTAAGTTCACACTCTTGGAGAGTGTTAATCTCCGTTGAAAAGATGCGGAACAACTGATACTTCCATGAAAATGAAACCCTCACCTTAATTAGGATATGCCTCCCCTAATAGGATCATCTCTTTATCCTACTAGACAACATCAGTTATGATATTCTTGGTGTCCTACTTGTTGCCTTCTTGTGCAATGACGGAGTGGATATCATCGGCGTTGCCTTGGTTGAAGGTGCACTTATATTCTTCATCCTCGACTTTCATTACCTCCGCTTCTAGGATCGTCTCTTTCTTCAAACAAACATATATCCTTAAGTTATTTTTGGTGTCGTCCTCCTTCTTCCATTCCTGCGCGGCGATGGAGTGGCTGGACAACATAGAGATGCTCTCAGATGAACTGGGAGAAAATGTAAGGAAGGATGATCACAGAACATGAGAGCGAACGACTTCATGCATGTTCCCGTGAGAATCTTCGCTGGTAGACGAATGGTCATTGCGTCGTCCGTTCAATGCTGCTCATTGGGAACCTACGCACACGATGGTAATCGAGGAAGCATGAATGCGTCTCGTTTTTACAATCTTGATGATCAACACGGGAAAACGATTGAATAGCTTTTGAGAAAATGCCAATGATCGGTTGCTAAATAGTTGGTAGATGTATGGGGTAGGTACAAATGCAATAGGCACATAATCAATTTCACACCATTCACAAGAAACATCCTTCAAATAGTTCACTTAACTTCCATTTTATGTTTCACATAGTTTGGTTAACCTCCGGGCTAACACAGCAAGTTTAGTATTGTATCTCGGTCGTCCCCCAACATAATTTAATCAAACTATTTGAAGCATGCTAGATACATGCTCTAGATTCTAAGGAAAGGACTCTAGATGTTTTGTCTCGAAAACATCATCCCGGCTGTGATGTCTCTGAATATCAGGATGTTGTCAGCGGCCAAAGAGGAACTAACGAGCAGAGGGCTGTACTTGGCATGGAGCCCGCCTCCTGCAGCAAGACAGTTGGGAAAAATCCACCATGAACAGATGGTGCCACTTATTCGGTCCCCAAGGTTTTCTCAAATGAAAAAGTGTTTAGGAGAAAATTCTTTGCTTCGTTGAACCGAACAATTTCCATTCTTGGATAGTTTCAATCTGAGGTTGTACATTGTCTGTGGGTTTCAAATACTAAACTATTGTTGATGGCATTCATTCCAGATTCAGAACTAATCTTGATGGTGTTCATTCCAAAACTGATCCTGACTCAAACAAATTATCCTAAGAATGAAAACCTCTAAAATTCTCCAATGAATTAATGAGTTCCATTTTGACCACATCTTGTTCATCACACATAATACATCTTGATCATATTTTCAATCATTGAGCTTAATCTTGATGCACAACTATATGCCTAAGCCACTAATCCGAGAGTGGTTAATGTTCAAAGAATTAAACATTATATTTTGGTACGCCCATTAATGTTAAAACTATTATAATTCAGACTATGACACCGCAGGAACACATAAGAGAGACCTTCTAGAACAATTCAGAACCCTGAAAAGGAGTAGGTATGAGATATGGTAAGTAAACCGACTCCAAAAATTCCATAAAAAATATTTCTATCCATTTTCGAATATTGAAAAAATACAAAAATAAGAACCACCTAAGGGGACCCATGAGGACGTCACAAGGCAACAGGGCACGCCCTACCCCCTAGGTGCACCGGCTTGACTTGTGGGCCCATCTTGTGCCTTCCCGACTCTGTTTTCTTCCTGTATGCTTGTTTTGCAAGATAAAAATTATTTATATATAATCTTGTATGTTTCGACCACCGTATCATAAGTTTCTCCTTTGTTCTTGTTTCGGGCTGTTTTCTATCAGTTTTTCAAGGCCAAACATCATGTTTTCTTCTTCCTCCAACAACATGGGAGACGATGCTTGGTTGATGCGGATGGAACTCAAGAGAGATGAAGATGAGTAGGTTACCATGGAAGAAGATTATGGAGGTTCACTTGAAGTTCACCATCTGGCTTCGGAGAGGGGCACCCTTGCTTGTATGTCCACCATGCCAAACCCACATCAAGCCTTGAGGTCGACATTGACACAAGCTAATCAAGATTTTTAGGGGGCACCAGCCCCGTGGAGGCCCTTAGATAGGTTACACAGAACAACTTTCATAGTTTGGTTCATAATTATGGGGTTGAGAATACTTCCCGCGTGCACATACCTTCCAATTGGGACATCTCTCGTCCAAGTGAAAGTGATGCAGGAAAGAATGCTTGGAGGGCAGAGAATAAACATATTATGTCCGAACTTCAAAAGAATGCTAAAATTATTCGTCATGTGCTTAGAGAAACTCAGAGCTTGAAGGAGATCTTGATGAACATTATGTAGGACAAGCCCACCACCTCATCACCATCATCACTTAAGAAAGACACTTGAGTACATGGGTATGGGCATCGCCCTCGGCTTGTTCCAAACTTGGGGGAGGTGCCCCGGTATCGTATCACCATCACTTTTACCATTATCTATCTTAGTTCGATCCTTAGTTCTTTCGTGATTTTAGGAAAATGAAAGTTCAGTATGCTTTAGTTTTGACTGTTTGCTTTGTGTCCTATCAATCCATGTAATCGAGTGTGAGAGTTATATAATAAGGTGTAGTTGGACCTTTGTTTCTGTACTTTCTTGTTTCAATCTCAGCAATAAAAAGAAATAAAAATATCATATGCTAATCCCATGGGGAGTAATAACTTCACTTAGAAAGAATATGTTTAATAAAATTTATTGGAAATTAACAAACATAGCTTTGGTCATGGATGCAAATCATGCAAGATTACTAAACGGAGAGAAGATTCACATATAAATATACTATCTTGGACATCTTTTATGATTGTGAGCCCCATCAAATATTTTCTATATGATCAAATAATTGATGTTGGATAAGGAAGACAACGTAGTTAGTTATTTTTGCTTACATTCACATAGAAGTTATATTTTCATGGTTCCTCTAACAAGTGGTGCTTGTTTAGAACCTTTTGCTAGCCAAAATTTTGAAGGAATATGCCCTAGAGGCAATAATAAAGTTGTTATTTTATATTTTCTTATTCATGATAAAGGTTTATTATTCATGCTAGAATTATATTGATCGGAAACTTAAATACATGTGTGAATACATAAACAAATACCGCGTCCCTAATAAGCCTCTACTAGACTAGACCGTTGATCAAAGATGGTTAAGGGTTCCTAAACCATGGATATGTGGTGTCATTTGATAACGGGATAACATCATTAGCACGAGTAGATGATATGCACGAGTAGAACACAAAGTGGCATCATGAGCCAGGTCTATGCGTAGATGATATGCATGAGTAGAACACAAAGAGGTTGTGGGCGGTGATGTTCAGACTGCTTAACACCACCGTCTTATTTTTATTCGGCGGTATTGTATGATTAGGCATCCCGGAGAAACCGTACTTGTCCACGTACATGAGACAGGTTCCACCGACAGACATGCAACTAGTTTTGCATAATTGTGGCTGGTGGGTGTCTATTTATCCTACTTTAGTTGAATCAAATTTGCCTGTGGCTGGTCCTTGAAGAAGGTTAAAAAAAACTTGATAAATCACCATTGTGGTTTTTGCTGTAGGTAAGAACGGTTCTTGCTAGAAGCCCATAGCAGCCACGTAAAACTTGGAACAACAAAGTAGAGGACGTCTAACTTGTTTTTGCAGGGTATTGGATGCCCCGGATCCGATGTGCCAGGTGTCTATCAGTTATTCGCCATCGTTGCCATGTCATTTGCTTGCATGTTTCATTTTATCATGTCATCATGTGCATCTCTTTTGCATACGTGCTCGTCTCATGCATCCGAGCATTTTCCCCGTTGTCCATTTTGCAATCCGACATTCCTATGTCCTCCGGCGTCCCCTTCTTGTCTCTTTTCATGAGTGGGTGTTAAACATTCACGGAATGGACCGAGTCTTGCCAAGCAGCCTTGGTACACCACCGGTAGACCGGCTGTCAAGTTTCGTGCCATTTGGAGTCCGTTTGATACTCCAACGGTTAACCGGGGTACCGTAAAAGCCTCTTTTATGTGCAGTCCAACACCCCTCCAAAGTGGCCCAATAACCCATCCAAAACCCCTCCATCCTCTCGGTCGTTCGATCATGATCATGTGGGCAAAAATTGTGCTCCATTTGGACTCTCCTAGCTCCCAGAATCTATAAATATGCCCTCCCCCAAAAATCCCGCAGTCCAAAACCCTAAATTTTCCCTCCACCACCGCCGGACGCGTCCGCGACGGCCGGACACGTCCGCGCCGCACCCCCGTCCAACCGTGCGCCGCCAGGTGCCCCGCGCCACTGCCCCGCACCGCCGGCCCGCCGCAGCCTGCAGCGGGCCCCCGAGGCCCGAGCCGCCCGCCGCCCGATCCCGCAGGATCCGCCGACGCCATCTCCGCCTCCTTGCCGATTCGCCTCCGCGCGCTGCCCGACACCGATCTCCGGCCACCGCCTCCGCATGCCTCCGTCCTGCCCAGCCGCCT
Source organism: Triticum timopheevii (assembly GCA_963921465.1). Classification (NCBI taxonomy): domain Eukaryota; kingdom Viridiplantae; phylum Streptophyta; class Magnoliopsida; order Poales; family Poaceae; genus Triticum; species Triticum timopheevii. The sequence goes on from OY997266.1 coordinate 100,337,397, forward strand.
GGCGCGCCCCGCCGCTCGCGCCGACCTGGGCCGCCGCCGCGCCCTCCGGCCCTGTCGCCCGTGCGCCTCCACGCCGGCGCCGCGCCACCTCCCGCGCCCGGCCGCTGGATCCGCCAGTGCCTCGCCGCCTCCGCCCGTCGGTGCCCCGTCTCCCCCACCGACCACCTTCCCCGTCGTCTTCTCCGGCGAGCCGCCACAAGATATACAAGGATATTTGGCTGTCTCACCTCGATGTCGGAGGGGGTCGGTGACTGGGACGACGGCGGGGATGTCGGAGGGGGTCGGTGACGGGGACGACGGTGGTCACCTGAAACCATATAAGTTATCACTAATACATCCCGAATAATTGCTTAAACTAAAAAATAACAACAAATATGACATGTTCAACTAGTTTTATTAATTAAACTAGTTCTTACTAAATATAAACTTACTATAAATAGAAAAAAACTAGTTCTTTCTAAAAATAAAGTAGTTCAACTAGTTATATTAATTATCTTACTAAAAATACATTAGTTCTATTAATTCAACTAGTTCAACTAGTTTATTAATTTACTTACTAAACTAGTTCAACTACAACTAAAGTAGTTCAACTACCACTACTACTACTAAAAATCTAGTACTAACTAAGCAACATCTAGTACTAGCTATGAACCCTAAATTAACATCTACTACTACTAAATCTAGTACTAACTAGTGGCAGGGGGTGGAGGCGACGGAGAGGTAGCTAGGGGCAGCGAGGTCGACGGCGGTGGGAGGAGGGCTGCCGGCGGAGGAGGGAGGAGGGGCGGCCGCAGGCGGAGGGAGGAGGGCTGCGGCGGAGGAGGGAGGGGTGGCCGCAGGCGGAGGGAGGAGGGAGGAGGGACGGAAGGAGGGGAGTACCTCGGCGGCGGACGGACGAAGGCGGCGGCGGCGACGACGCACGACGACGGTTATCGGCACGCGGGCGAGAGTGAGATCAGTGTGAGTGAGGTAGGGATAGTTGTGGAGCATTTGCCAAAACGCGCTACAGCTAATCTGAATAGCAGTAGCGCTTTGCATATAAACCGCTACTGCTAAGTGTAACTATACAAAAAATACATCAATGCAAAAATACATTGGCCATCAATGATCTTTTTGTGTACAATCTGAATTGTCAATATGAGTCCCCTCCGGTAGGAACCGGAGAGGACTCATATTGCGGCCACAAATTTTACACATAGAGTTCAGTGAAGACCAACTGGTTGTGGTAGTTTCAGAAATAACAAATTTAAGGTGGTAAACACCCTGTTCACGGAGCGAGGTGGGACTAAACTTGTGGGCTGATCTTAGCAGTAGCGGTTTTCCTAGAAGCGCGCTGCTGCTAACTTCTATAGCAGTAGCGCTCTTCTGTACAGAGTGCTACTGCTATAACTAGTGGGGGGGCGAGGTCATGGGAATTATAGCGCGGTTTGTGGTGGACGCGCTGCTGCTAAATAGCAGTAGCGTGGTATTTTGAGGAGCGCTGCTAGTAAGATGCTGTGTATAGGCTTTTCCCTAGTAGTGTTTGCTCCTCTTCTCACTCTCATTTGCGTATGTTAGCCACCATATATGTTTAGTCGCTACTGCAACCTCACCACTTTCCCCCTTCCTTACCCTTTAAGCTTTGCTAGTCTTGATACCCATGGTAATGGGATTGCTGAGTCCTCATGTCTCACAGATTACTACAACAACAGTTGCAGGTACCGGTTATGCGATGATCTTGACGCGAGAGCGATGTTCGCTTATTTTGGAGTTCTTCTTCTGCTTTTTCCTCGATCAGGGGATAGGTTCCAGGTCGGCAGCCTAGGCTAGCAGGGTGGATGTCATTTGAGTTTCTGTTTGTGTTCATCCGTAGTCGGATGTTGCTCTTATGTATTGAGATGATGTTGTATTCGTGTGGCATTGTATGCCTTATGTATGTATCCCCATCTATTATGTAATGTTGATGTAATGATATCCACCTTGCAAAAGCGTTTCAATATGCGGGTCTATCCTTGGTGGGACCTTCGAGTTCCTTTTGGATAGGGTCGCATATCGGGCGTGACAAGTTGGTATCAGAGCCTCGACCGACCCTAGGAGCCCCCTTGATTGAGCGTGCAGCGTGGCCGTTGTTGAGTCTAGAAGAAAACTGTTTTCTGAGTCTAGTTATATCGGAGAGTAGAAATTCTTTTTACTCCTCTACCCCTTCGTCGCTCTGGTGAGGAATCTTGACGTAGGTGCTTTGTATTACTCCTCTTCCCATTGAAAATTTTCTTTAGGTTCAAGCAGTTGGTTTTCCGATCATTGGTTCTCAGCACTTTTCATCTGGTGCATTTCTCGTCAAGTTGACTCGAGCCTCTTCATCGTTGTCAAGTTTAATCCTCAGTTGTTTTCTTTTCCCACCCGCCCATCCCTTTTTCATCTCGGAGCCGGAGCCCGTAATCGAGTATCCATCCTACTCGTTTGAAGTCTTTGCTTTGTTTCCTCAATGATTTCCACCGGTGTTTTCTCTTCAAGTTATTAGTCGGTTCCCCCTTCCAAGTTGCCTTTCTTTTCCCGCCCTCCCACCCTTTCTCTTCCCGAAGTCTGAGTCTGTTTCGACCATCAATTTCATTCGTGCGGAGCCTCTTCAGTCTTCCATCAATCATTTCCACCGGTGAATTCTCATCTCGGTGGACATTCTTCATCTCTTTTTCTTCTCTGGTGGATTCAATTCTAATTTTCGGTAGTGATTAAATTCTTTTCCTCGGCTCAAGTGTTCTCCTTGCTCGTTCATCTCTTGCCAGTTTATCCTTCCGGAGTGTTCAAGGCATCTCAGAAGGTTCATCTGTGTTCCAATTAATTCGAGGTTGTCACCTCATTCAAATATTTCAATCATTTCGGTGTATCATCTACCTCTTCAATAATCCTTTACAACGATGTTTTCTTTTAGTGGGCCCTAACCCACATGTCTTTTCCTAGGATCTTACCTGACTCTTCTAATTCTCCCGGAGTTACTCTCAAATTCTTTTCAAATGTGACGTAAGAATGGATCCCATCAGTCAGATGCCTTTCCAAGATTGATTTCAAATCATTTTCATTGTTGCCTCAACCTCTTCGCTTTTCGTTCTCCCGGAGTGCCTTAACAAATTTTGGTGGCGTTCCTCGTCGTCATTTCAAGATAGAAGAAGACTTTTCTCTAAATCTTGTCTGTTCTCTCAAAGTTTTGTGGTTCTAGCTTCATGTTATCCTCTCGAATTATTCCATTTGTCAGTTATTCTTTTCATCCATCCGGAGTTTTTCAGGAGTTGTTTTTGCCGTCTCGATCATCTGGAGGCCATATTTTCAGAATATTGCTTCGTTCCAAGTTTCCAGAGTCATTCCCCAATTATTCTATATACGTGCCCCTTCATTCATCTCAATATTCTTCCGGTGCTTTGCTCAAGTGTTCTTTATCAGCTCATAATCTCTTTGTTCTTTTGCATCTAAATCCCCTCTAGCATATTTGTTCTTCTAATTCTTCCCGGGGATTCAGTCTCTTCATCAGTCATTTTCGAATTTTTACGGTGGTTCGTTCAAGATTCTTTTTCCTTAATTATCATTTTAATTCATTCGTTCTTTCCAATACTACCGGTGGTTCATGAAGACCTTCTCAAGTTTGCGATATGTCACTTCTCAATCCTTTTCAAGAAGGATAAGTAGTATGCTAAATCCGTTGCTTGTCATCAATTTAATTTGATGAAGAATAAGCATACAATAAATCTTATTCTTATTTCCTCGAGGCGATTAATCCCTTCCTTTGGAGTTTGTTCTTGATGAATAAATTCTAGTTCCAAGTGTTATAAACTTTTCTTTTCCGGAGTTCAAATTTCCACGGCCATTTTGTCGGACCCTCCATCTAAGTCACTGCAAGGCCCATCTTATTATTTTCATCCTTCATTCCTATCTCATCATCTTTTGTTCCCGGAGTTCTTCAAGGTGGTTCGTCATGTTTTAATTCATTATTCAAGTGTTCATCAAGATTCTTTTGGAGGAGCTCAAGAATCTTTCCTTCTAGCGTCTCGAGGTGCAATTAATTCTCCGTATTTGTTTGAAATGGAGTTTTGCATTTCTTCGTTCTTCTAAGCTATCCAATCATTTCCGTTTGTGACCAGTTATCACATTATGATCTTGAGATGTTACCTATAAGACCACAGCAAGCTTATTCTTTTCGTTGTTGATTTTCTCAACAACTCGGTTCAACACTTCCTTCTAAGTTCTTGTCACTCCATTCTTTCAATTCTTCCGGAGACATTGTGTTGTTCATCTCGTCAAGGGTCATCCCATCCTGTGGAGTGCGTGTTCTATTCCTCCATGTTTCAGCCGGAGTGCTACCTAAATCCTTTTAGTCTTATTCGTTTCTTATCTCGTTCTAACCGGAGTGGTCACATAGTCTATCTGATTCTGTGAGCTTTCGATTCTCAGCATTCTCGTCGTTCCTCTTTTATTCTCGAGTGCTCTCGATTCTTTGCTTCTTCTCTTGAGTTCTTGTTTCACCTCATCCCTTTTCCCTTCCGTCTCGGTCCTAAGATCTCGGGACAAGATCTCTGGTTAGTGGAGGAGTGATGTAACGCCCCGGATCCGATGCACCAGGTGTCTACCAGTTATTCACCATCGTTTCCATGTCATTTGCTTGCATGTTGCATTTTATCATGTCATCATGTGCATCTCTTTTGCATGCGTGCTCGTCTCATGCATCCGAGCATTTTCCCCGTTGTCCGTTTTGCAATCCGGCATTCCTATGTCCTCCGGCGTCCCCTTCTTGTCTCTTTTCGTGAGCGGGTGTTAAACATTCTCGGAATGGACCGAGTCTTGCCAAGCGGCCATGGTACACCACCGGTAGACCGCCTGTCAAGTTTCGTGCCATTTGGAGTCCGTTTGATACTCCAACGGTTAACCGGGGTACCGTAAAAGCCTCATTTGTGTGCAGCCCAACACACCTCCAAAGTGGCCCAATAACCCATCCAAACCCCCTCCATCCTCTCGGTCGTTCGATCACGATCGTGTGGGCGAAAGCTGTACTCCATTTGGACTCTCCTAGCTCCTAGAATCTATAAATATGCCCTCCCGCAAAAATCCCGCAGTCCAAAACCCTAAATTTTCCCTCCACCGCCGCCAGACGCGTCCGCGACGGCCGGACACATCCGGCCCGCTCCCCCTGTCCGACCGTGCGCCGCCACGTGGCCCGCGCCGCCGCCCCGCTGCGGGCCCCCGAGGCCCAAGCCGCCCGCCGCCCGATCCTGCGGGATCCGCGCCGCCATGTCCGCCTCCTCGCCGGCGCGCCTCCCCACGCCGCCCGACGCCGATCTCCGGCCACCGCCTCCGCGCACATCCGTCCTGCGCCGCCGCCCGCGCCGGCCTGGGCCGCCACCGTGCCCTCTGGCCCCGTCGCCCGTGCGCCTCCACGCCGGCACCGCACCGCCTCAAGCACCCGGCCGCGGGATCCGCCAGTGCCCCGCCGCCTCCACCCGTCGGCGCCCCGTCTCCCCCGCCGGCCACCTTCCCCGTCGTCTTCTCCGGCGAGCAACCACCTGCCTCGGGAATCGTGCCCAGATCCAGATCCGTTTTCGGAGGTTGACCCCATTTCCCCCCAAGTCCTGTAATACTTTTGCATAATGTTGCCCTGTTCATCGCATCATAACTCCGCATCCGTAGCTCCGTTTCATGCATATGATATATTAAAATGTTTGTGAGATGCTTTTAATTTCGTTACATTTTGGCATGCTTGTTTGAGATCATCTTGAGTCCCTAATCATCGTTGCAAGAGTGCTATATGATGTTAATCTGCTGAAACTGTTATAACTTGATGATTTGTCTTCTTCATTGCATTTTGTGTGTGCATCCTATGAGCATGAGATCTACATGTGTTTTGTGATACATCATGCCTTCTTTACATAGGTGCAATCCATATATTTTTGTGAGTCTTGTTGTGGGTGCATAAAGTTTGTTAAGTAGGGTACTTGTTGTTACTGTTTTGCTAGGCTGAATCTGTTATTTTGTGATGCTATGTAATCCTGATGCTACAAGTCATTCTATGCATAATCTGGAGATGTTCACTAAGTATGTTTTGTTATACATGTCATTCTCTATACATCCATGCCCCTGGTTGCATCTAAAGCCTGCTGTAGCTTGTTGTTATCATGCTCCAAACTTGCTAAATAATGTTGTTGTCAGCCTGTTAACATTAAGTTAAAATGTTGCCATGATTGTTGTTAGTTATCCAGGCACCCTATGAACTTGCACTTGCCATTATTAGCTTCATAAACATGTATTGTTACTGTTGGTTACCTTTTCATGCCATGAATTGCTCGTGGTGAGTGCTACAAGCTCACCAACATGCCTACTTATTGTTGTTCCTGTCATGTATGAATCTGTCATATCATTTGCCATGTTTACATGGGTGCCATTATATTTTCCGTGCCCCTTTGGCTCATGGTCAGTAAGGGACTTTTGTTATATGGTATTAGTAGATTCTTTCCATGCCTTTGGTTGCCATGATAGCTTCCTGTAACATGTTGTTTGATAGCTCTAAACATTGCAACCTAATGTTATTTTCTGCCAAGTCTATAAACTGTTATTATTTGCAATCTTGCCATGTCCTTTTGAGCATGTTCTAGTGATTTCTGGAGATAGCTCAGTGTTCATGTTTTGTCATGCTTTACCTGTACTTCATGCCCATGCCTTTTATTCCTATGTTGAGATGCTGAGGCATATTGTTTTGATGCTAGCTAGACGCCTAGTTGCTGTTTTGGACAGCTTGTCCTTTAAACTTGTATATCGTGTATGTGTTGTACCGTTGCTCCGTTTTGAGTGTGCTCTATATGAAACTTGCTTAAAATTGCATGTAGTTTCATATTATCATGTTGGATCCTTGTTTGAGAGTGTTTACTTGATGTTTGAGTGCTTTTTGTATCAATGCCATGTTTAACTTGTTTTAAATGGACCTTATATGTAACTTGACTAGAATCTCATATAGATCATCTTGGTGCATCTTAACTTGCTGTTTAACAACTTGAACATAAGGTTTATTCAGATCTGGACCAATTTCGAAATTTGCATATGAGGACTTACCGGAATTGTTATATGTTGTTCCCGGCCTCATTTAAACTTGCCTTGATGTGTTGCTCTTGTTTGCATCATCCCTTGCCATGAGTAGCTTCATGTAGCTTTGTCATGCATCATGCTTGTTGTGCATCATGTATTGTCTATGTGTGGTGTGTTTACCATGTTGTGTGTTTCTTCTCGATAGTTCTCATTTCGTTGCGATCGTGAGGATTCGTTCGTCTACGCTTGGTTCGGCTTCATCCGTTCGTCTTCTTCATGGACTCGTTCTTCTTCCTTGCGGGATTTCAGGCAAGATGACCGTCTCCCTGGATCTCATTACTATCATTGCTATGCTAGTTGCTTCGTTCTATCGCTTTGCTGCGCTACCTATCGTTTTCTCTTCAAGCCTCCCAATTGCCATGTCAGCCTCTAACCTTTTTCACCCTTCCTAGCAAACCGTTGTTTGGCTATATTACCGCTTTCCTCAGCCCCTCTTATAGCGTTGTTAGTTGCAGGTGAAGTTGAAGATTGCCCCATGGTGGACAGGATTATGGTTGGGATATCACAATATCTCTTATTTAATTAATGCATCTATATACTTGGTAAAGGGTGGAAGGCTCGGCCTTATGCCTGGTGTTTTCTTCCACTCTTGCCGCCCTAGTTTCCGTCATACCGGTGTTATGTTCCCGGATTTTGCGTTCCTTACGCGGTTGGGTGATTTATGGGACCCCCTTGACAGTTCGCTTTGAATAAAACTCCTCCAGCAAGGCCCAACCTTGGTTTTACCATTTGCCTCACCTAGCCCTTTTTTCCCTTGGGTTTCCGGAGCCCGAGGGTCATCTTTATTTACAACCCCGGGCCAGTGCTCGTCGTGAGTGTTGGTCCAACCTTTCAGCCGCCGGTGGCCACCAGGGGCAACTCTGGACTAGCCTACCGGAAGTTTGGACAATCCAGTGTGCCCTGAGAACGAGATATGTGCAGCTCCTATCGGGATTTGTCGGCACATCGGGCGGCTTTATTGGTCTTGTTTTACCATTGTCGAAATGTCTTGTAAACCTGGATTCCGAGACTGATCGGGTCTTCCTGGGAGAAGGTATATCCTTCGTTGATCGCGAGAGCTTATCATGGGCTAAGTTGGGACACCCCTGCAGGGTATAAACTTTCGAAAGCCGTGCCCGCGGTTATGTGGCAGATGGGAATTTGTTAATGTCCGGTTGTAAATAACTTGACACCAGATCCGACCGAGTGTGTAGCCATGATGGTCTCTTTTCGGCGAAGTCCGGGAAGTGAACACGGTTTCTGTGTTATGATTGATGTAGGTAGGAGCTCAGGATCACTTCTTGATCATTACTAGTTGACAACCGCTCCTTTGCTTCTCTTCTTGCTCCCATTTGCGTATGTTAGCCACCATATATGCTTAGTCGCTGCTGCAACCTCACCACTTTCCCCCTTCCTTACCCTTTAAGCTTTGCTAGTCTTGATACCCATGGTAATGGGATTGCTGAGTCCTCGTGTCTCACAGATTACTACAACAACAGTTGTTAGGTACCGGTTATGCGATGATTTTGACGCGAGAGTGATGTTTCCTTGTTTTGGAGTTCTTCTTCTGCTTCTTCCTCGATCAGGGGATAGGTTCCAGGTCGGCAGCCTGGGCTAGCAGGGTGGATGTCGTTTGAGTTTCTGTTTGTGTTCATCCGTAGTTGGATGTTGCTCTTATGTATTGAGATGATGTTGTATTCGTGTGGCATTGTATGCCTTATGTATGTATCCCCATCTATTATGTAATGTTGATGTAATGATATCCACCTTGCAAAAGTGTTTCAATATGCGGGTCTATCCTTGGTGGGACCTTCGAGTTCCTTTTGGATAGGGTCGCATATTGGGCGTGACAGGTATGTTGTGATGTTATATGGTCAAGACATGATGTGATATACGTTATTGTATGAGATGATCATGTTTTGTAAGTTATCGGCAACCGACAGCAGCCTTATGGTTGTCTCTTTATTGTATGAAATGCAAATGCCATGTAATTGCTTTCCTTTATCTCTATGGGTCAGCGATAGTTGTAGGAGCAATAGTTCGCGAGACAACCATGACTCAATGATGGAGGTCAAGGTGTCGAGCCGATGATGATGGTGATCATGACGATGCTTTGTAGATGGAGATCAAAAGCACGAGATGATGATGGCCATATCATGTGACATATTTTGATTGCATGTGATGTTTATCTTTTATGCATCTTATTTTCTTAGTATGGCGGTAGCATTATAAGATGAACCCTTCATTAAATTTCAATGTAAAAGTGTTCTCCCGAAGTATGCACCGTTGCTACAGTTCATCGTGTTGAGACACCACGTGATGATCGGGTGTGAGAGACTCTACATTCACATACAACGGGTGCAAGATAGTTTTGCACATGCGGAATGCTTGGGGTAAAATTGACGAGCCTAGCATGTACAGACATGGTCTCGGAACACTGGAGACCGAAAGGTTGAACGTGAGTCATATAGTAGATATGATCAACATAGAGATGTTCACCATTGATGATTACCACATCTCACGTGATGATCGGACATGGGTTAGTTGATTTGGATCATGTATCACTTAGATGACTTGAGGGATATCTATTTAAGTGGGAGTTCTTAAGTAATTTTATTAATTAAAATTAATATATAATGCACTTAGTCCTGATAGTATTTGCAAATTATGTCATAGATCAATAGCTCGCGATGTAGCTCCCCATTTATTTTTGATATGTTCCTAGAGAAAAATAAGTTGAAAGATGATAGTAGCAATGATGCGGACTTGGTCTGTGATCTGAGGATTATCCTCATTGCTGCATAAAAGAATTATGTCCTTGATCCAGCGCTATGTGACAGACCTATTGCAGGAGCAGATGGAGACGTTATGAACATTTGGCAAGCTCGTAATGATGAATACTTCATAGTTTAGTGCTCCATGCTTTATGCTTTAGAACTGGGAGTTCAAAAACGTTTTGAAACACCATGGAGCATATGAGATGTTCTAAGAGCTGAAATTGGTATTTCAGATTCATGCCCCTATCAAGAGGTATGAGACCTTTGACAAGTACTTTGCCTACAAGATGGAGGAGAATATCTCAACCAGTGAGCATGTGCTCAGAATTTCTGGGTACTACAATCACTTGAATCAGGTGGGACTTAATCTTCTAGATAAGATAGTGATTGACAAACTTCTCTCGTCACTATCACCAAGCTACTAGAACTTCGCGATGAACTATAATGTGCAAGGGATAACGAAAAAGATTCCCGAGCTCTTGGCGATGCTGAAATCGGCAAATGTAGAAATCAAGAAAGAGCATCAAGTGTTGATGGTTAACAAGACCACTAGTTTCAAGAAAAAGGGCAAAGTAAAAGTGTCGGGTGGTAGGTGCGACATATGCCAAAGGATGGCTAATCATAGTGGGAGCTAGTAAGACGTCGTCGGTGCCTGGAAGCGGGATGAGGCGAAGACATGCATGCCGGCGAATCTTACCCAGGTTCGGGGCTCTCCTAGGAGATAACACCCCTAGTCCCGCTCTGCGGGGTCTCCGCATGATCACTAAATCAACAAGTAGCTACAAGTTGCTCCTCGAGCTGTTCGGCTAGAGGAGGAAGAAGGGAAAGGCTAGCTCTACTCCTCTCTCTAGGTGGTGTGGGAAACTCTAAGAGATCAACCCTTTGCATGGGTGCCCTGGGGGGTTTATATAGGCCTCCCCCCCAGGGGTACAATGGTAATCCGGCTAGGCGTGGGCCCAGTCCATCAATGTCTATGATCGTCGGCTTCTCTGTCGGCCACTGGGGCCCGCTGATTGGTGGGTCCCGCTGGCTGTCGGACTCTTGGCCGACGGGTTGGGCCTGCTGCGTGTGGGCCCCGTCTGCTGCTTATTACTGTAGCCTTGCCCCTGATGATGATTGCTTGGTCGGGGCGAGCGTGGCTACAATGTTGCCACCTGGTGGGCGTTCACTGTAGCCACACCCCGTCTTATCTGGTTAATGGCGCACAAACTTCTAGGAAGTGGTGAGGGAGTCCTGGATTAAGGGGTCCTCGGACAACTAGACTATATAATTTGGCCGGACTGTTGGACTATGAAGATACAAGATTGAAGACTTCGTCACGTGTCCGGATGGGACTCTCCTTTGCGTGGAAGGCAAGCTTGGATATTTGGATATGTAGATTTCCTTCTCTGTAACCGACTCTGTGTAACCCTAGCCCCCTCCGGTGTCTATATAAACCGGAGGGTTTAGTCCATAGGACAAGAACAATCATAATCATAGGCTAGCTTCTAGGGTTTAGCCTCTATGATCTCGTGGTACATCAACTCTTGTAATACTCATATCATCAAGATCAATCAAGCAGGAAGTAGGGTATTACCTCCATCGAGAGGGCCCGAACCTGGGTAAAACATCGTGTTCCCTGCCTCCTGTTACCATTAGCCTTAGCCGCACAGTTCGGGACCCCCTACCCGAGATCCGCCGGTTTTAACAACAACATTGGTGCTTTCATTGAGAGTTCCACTATGTCGGCACTGTAAGGCTTGATGGATTCCTCGATCATCTTCAACAATGCGGCCCAGGAGGAGGTTTTCCTCCCCGGACAAATCTTCGTATTCGGCGGCTTCGCACTGCGGGCCAATTCGCTTGGCCATCTGGAGCAGATCGATAGCTATACCCCTGGCCATCAGGTCAGGTTTGGAAGCTTAAACTACGCTGCCGACATCCGCGGAGACATGATCTTCGACGGATTCGATCCCATACCTGGTGCGCCGAATGGTCATGACGGGCATGACTTTGATATGTCGTCCTATCGTATTCGAGTGATCGCGCCTATGGTGGTGTCGGGAATCAATCCGGAGTATATCGTTCCTTCTGAGGGCGGGTGGATGGACCCCTCCATGGAGTCCACACACTCATTGGCATCAAAGCCGAACACAGATTCCACCTCCTGTGAGAGTGATGTCATCGGACCCTGGGACTCGTCTCGGGCCACAGGATCCGAACCACGTGTGTCCGTTCCTATCGAATCTGATTGGGCACCGGTCATGGAGTTCACCGCCGCGGATATTTTTCAGCACTCGCCCTTGGGTGATGTGCTAGATGCATTAAGGTCTATTTCCTTGTCAGGAGATTCTTGGCCGAACTATGTTCGGCTCGAGTGGGGAGCGGACGACGAAGAAATTCGTCCCCTACCCACTTCATAGCCACTATCAATGACTTAACCGACGTGCTTGAGTTCGACTCCGAAGACATCGACGGTATAGACGACGATGTTGGAGAAGAACAGCAACCACCGCCTATAGGGCGCTGGATAGCCACCTCATCATATGATCTCTATATGGTGGACATCCCTAAAGAAAACAATGGCGATGAGGCAATGGAAGATAACCCCTTGGATAAACAATCCAGACACCAGCGTCATCGGCGCCGCTCCAAGCCCTGCCATAACAAAAATAGTAATACCGGCACAAGAGATAACAATCTAAATGGTGCCAAAGACAAGGACAATCCTGCCCAGCCAGGCTTCGAGCAGGCTGAGCAAGAGGATGGGCAAGCTAGCCCTAAAGAACAGGCAACTGATGGAGAATTAGAGGATGATAATTACATGCCTCTCTCCAAAGATGAAGTGAGCCTTGGCGGCGAAGAATTCATCGTGCCTGAGGATCCCGTCGAGTAGGATCGCTTCAAAAGCCGGCTCATAGCCATTGAAAAAGCCTGTAGAAAAAGCAACAACAGCTTCAAGCTGATCAAGATCTGCTAACTGACAGATGGACCGAGGTCCTGGCTGCCGAGGAATACGGACTCGAGCGCCCTAGCAAAAGCTACCCAAAGTGCAGGCCGCTACCTCAACTCGAGGAGGAGGCCTTAAAGCCCACGCTACCAGCGCACGATGCGGATGACCGGCCACCCCGTGGCCGCGACAAAGCGACATACCAGCCCGAAGTCCAGACCGCACCCCATCACCAATCAAACGGTAATACTAAGGCCAGGGGCTACACGAAGGACCTGTGAGATGCATTGGAAAACAAAGCAGGACAGTCAAGATCGATCTACGGATCACGGGGGCGCGCCCCAACGTGTAACAAGGACTGTCATGCCGGATACACTAACAAATCCGGCCGGGCCGAATACAATGAAGCCCGGCACGGAGGCACCGCACATCCCCTATGCTTCTCTAATGAAGTAATGGATCATGAATTCCCGGAAGGGTTTAAACCCGGGAACATTGAATCATATGATGGTACCACAAACCCTGCGATATGGATAGAAGATTTTTTCCTCCACATTCACATGGCCCGCAGAGATGATCTACACGCCATCAAGTACCTCCCACTAAAACTAATGGGACCGACTCGGCATTGGCTGAATAGCTTGCCAGCAAACTCCATCGGGAGTTGGGAAAACCTGGCAGACGCATTCCTTGATAACTTCCAGGGCACTTATGTGCGACCACCGGATGTTGATGATCTAAGTCACATAACCCAGCATACCGGAGAGTCAGCCAGGAAATTTTGGACCTAGTTTCTAACCAAAAAGAACCAAATTGTCGAATGTCCGGATGCCGAAGCCCTAGCGGCCTTTAAACATAACATCCGTGACGAATGGCTTGCCCGACATCTCGGCCAGGAAAAGCCAAAGTCCATGCCAGCCCTCACAACATTCATGACCCGCTTTGGCGCGGGCGAGGATAGGTGGTTGGCTCGTAGCAACAATACAGCAAGCAATCCCGGCACATCGAAAGCCAAGGATAGCAACGACAAATCATGGCACAACAAACACAAGCGCCACAAAAACGGTGATAATGCCGAAGACACATCAGTCAATGCTGGATTCAGCGGCTCCAAGTCCGGTAAGCGGAAGAAAGCATTCAACAAAAACAATTGAGGCACGTCCAGTTTTGATCGCATACTCGATCGTCCATGCCAAATTCATGGCACCCCTGGAACACCATCCAACCACACCAATAGAGAATGCTGGGTCTTCAGACAAGCCGGCAGGTCAGACGCCGACAAGAACGGGAAGGGGTCTCAAGGCGACGATGACGACGAAGAACCCCGATCACCGAATACAGAAGGACGGAAATTCCCTCCCAAGGTGAAAACAGTGAATATGATATGTGCAAGTCACATTCCAAAGTGGAAACGTGCACTCAGGGAGGTCTATAGAATCGACCCAAAGTTCAACCCGCGTCCGCTTGCCCGATCACTTTTGATTGCAGGGACCACCCTACTAGCATCCGTCATAGAGGTTCGGCCGCATTAGTCCTCGACCCCATCATCGACGGATTCCATCTCACACGAGTCCTCGTGGATGGAGGCAGCAGCCTGAACCTGCTCTACCAGGATACAGTGCGCAAAATGGGCATCAACTACTCAAGGATCAAGCCCACACAAACCACCTTTAAAGGTATTATACCAAGTGTAGAGACCTGTTGCACGGGCTCAATCACACTGTAATTGGTCTTCGGATCTCCGGATAATCACCGTACCGAAGACTTAGTCTTCGACATTGTCCCCTTTCGCAGTGACCATCAGGCACTGCTCGAACGAACTGCGTTCACTCGGTTCAACGTGGTGCCACATTATGCCTACCGTAAATTAAAGATGCCCGGTCCACGCGGCGTCATCATGGTTATTGGCAGGTCCGAACTCGCCCTCACGGCCGAAGGACCTACCACCGCTCTAACAGCAAGAACAACGGATGGCACCTTCCAGCCAAACCTTGAGTCAACGACCAAGTTCCCGGACACCGTAAAAGGATTCTGAACTACTGCATGATAGGACAGCCCGGTTCGCCCGGAGCTTAATTAAAAACACGCCGGAAAAAGGTAATACAAGCTACATATGGCGGCTCAACCGCCCTGCAACACAAAACAATTTTCTTGCATTTTCTTTGCAGGACCACCCATACATAGGCCAGGATGGATGGCGTGGAAACAGTTTGAGCGCATAAGGGAATCTCTAGATATTCCCCTCCATGATCACCTGACTACACCCCGGGTCCGAGCACAATTTCCTCACACCCGGTATCAGCAGGTTCTGCAATCATATTTCCTTTTATCACATCATAAGTACTCATACGCATCGACGTATTACTCAAATACAACATGTGGAGTTATGCGATGCTCACCTACTGCTATTTCTTATTTAAAAACTCCTTTGTTAAAAGGCGGCTGCTTATCGCGATATGCCTCAGTATGCCAGGGGCTTCACCACACCCACACTATGGCAAAAAAGTCTGAACACCTTCACGGTAGTTCGACACCCCGAACTTATAGCATTATATGCATCAGCTCCGAATCATGTCTTGGGTCCTATGTTTTGGTACCTTACGTTCCGCTATATCGGCTAAGGTAGGATTGGGAGAACTACTGCGATTGTGTCCCAGTTCTTCCGCACGAGCACCTCAGTAGAGAAAGCCGAAAACTGACTGTCATGATGTAGCAAGAGCTAGTCAGCTGTTCGAGAGGTTCTAAAATCTTTAAGGACTTCTCCCGCATATTGCTATAACCAATGCAGCGTGTGATGGATCGGCCTTTTTTGATCAGGCGCTTATAGAGCCCCTCGTGTGGACTTCCGAACACCAAGGGCTGCGCCTACCTTCCTCGAAAAACTCCTATGGCTAAGTGAGACCAATAAAGCCCTATAGTCCGATTGCCTGGTTCGCTGTGCTGAACAACTCCTTTAGTGACCCAAAAGTGGGATAAAGAGTGTTCCGGTTTATCCTGAACACCCCCGTACTCACTACGTGGGGGCGGAAGCCGATGACTGGCCGACTCTTAGGATTATTATATACAACGGCCGCACAGGATGAAAAACTTTCATACAACATGCAATAAACAATGACCTTGTTCAAATAATACAAAGTACGAACATGACCGTATTCATGGAAATATAATGTTCCTGGTGCACTTCTCCACCGCAAGGCGGGCTCCTTTTAAGACACCCTCATAATACAGTTCGGGCATGCAATGCTCCTTCCCCTCCAGTGGTCCCTCGGTCATCAGCTTCTCTGCATCCATCTTCCCCCAATGCACTTTGGCACGGGTGAAGGCCATTCGCGCACCTTCTATGCAGACAGACCGCTTGATAGCTTTGAGTCGAGAGCAGGCACTTACAAGCCGCTTCACGAGCCCAAAGTAGCTGCTCAGAATCGGCTCAGCAGGCCATAGCCGGATAATTACATCCTTCATGGATAGCTCGGCCGCTTTATGCAATTCGACCAACTGCTTTAGGTGATCGAAAAACGGCACCGGATAATTCGGCGCCACATACTGCATCCAGAAGAGATTATTTGCAGTATTCCCCCGTTCGGTTCGGTAGAATTGGGCGGCATCAGATATGATATGCGGCAGCTCCACAAATACACCTGCATGCATCAAAACTCAAGTTATCAAATTTAATTTTCCCACCTGAAATACATGCTTTGTATAGAAAAAGCCTTACCAGCCGCAATCTTACTAGCCTCCTGGATTTCCTTCAGGGCACCCTGGGTTTCCCCCTGGGCATCACTGACAGCTTGGCGAGCCTGGGAGAGTTCGAATTCTTTCCCTGATAAACTCTGCTCCATGGACTCGCATTTTTCCACGGCCTCCAGAAGCTTCCGCTTAGCTTTAATTACTCTGGCCTCGTGTTTCTCATGGAGAACCTGCTCTGCGGCTAATTTCTTCTCGGCTTCGGCCACAGCCTTCTTTAGGGCCTCAATTTCGGCCGCCGCCCCTAGAGCACATTATCAAAATATTTTTATCATGCACACACATCATTTCGTGCTACATAAACAAGATTTCCGAATACCTTGGTTATCCTCTAGCTGTTTTTTCACTTGGCCAAGTTCTCCTTCGGCCCGCTCTAGACTATGCCTCAATTTGGATACTTCCGCAGCATGAGAGGCGGCAAGCGATACAGATGTCTGCTAATAAAAAGTGATAGATGTCATTAAGAAAGTCTCCTGCGAACATATATTTGATCCTCTTTCCGGTGCATTCTTTCACCAAACAGTGTATCAGGGTCTGCTATCTATACCATGACACTCTTCCAAACTTCATAAAACATACCTCAAATCCTCATATGAGACTGATGCAGGATTCATTCAGTCCACTCTCGGCGGACTGAATCTTCTCAATCACTACACCCATAAGGGCACGATGTTCATCAACGATGGAGGTACCCTTCAGCGCCGCCAATAAAGTATCCGGCACCCCTGGTTGGACAGAGGTGCCCAGTGGAGCAGAGATACCCTCTCCAGCTGATGGAAGCCGCCTGTTGGAATCGGGGACCTTATGGGACTCTAGAATCTTGTCTGACTTGGGGACAGATTCAATGTAAACCCCGCCATCGGCGTCCATGGGAGATCTCTCTCTCCCGCGTGTCCAGCCCCTAAAGTCTGGCCTCCCGGTGCGTTCTTCGCAATCTTTTCCCCCCTCCCGTGACCTGGACCCTTCTGGGACGAAGCCTCCGTTTCATCCCTATGTTTGGGGGAGGGGGCTTTTGGGGGTGTCCCGCTCTCCATTGCGTCCGATCCTAGAAAATCCTCTGACGAGGATTGTTTGGCGCAGGCCCTCACCGGACTAAAAAAATTACGGCTCGGATTAAAATATCACGCCGTGGCAATTCTGGGCACATGAGTGTGCTCGGATTTTATACTCATGAGTTCTCCAGGGGCTCGGCCCTGGGATCCCACTCCGGGCTGCTATCGGCAGCAGCGGTGGACTCCTCTTGAAGAGGAGTTTTTCCCCTCTTAGGTGAATCGGCCTCCAAGGAGATGGAGGCTGTTCTTTTCTTCTTTCCCCCCATGGGCGATTCGTCCTCCTTCTCCTCCTCCTCCTCCCCGTCCTCTTCGAAGGAATAATGGGCATTGGAGTCTTCGGATTTTGTGTCCGGGGCATCACGGCGATGGAGCCACCCCTGGTCTTCTTGGCCTCCTTTTCGGTCTTCTTCTTCGGCGCCGGGACCAACATCTTCGTCAGAAGTGGGTCGGGCAGTTCTTCCGGCAGAGGGGCTGGACAGTAGATCCGCCCTGCCTTCTTCGCCCAGCCCTAGGAAAATGATGGGAAATACGTTAGGTATTTTTCTGAGGATGTACAGACAGACCACACGAATTGTCAAAGATTCGGTTGCTTACCAAACTTGCGGGGTGGGACAATTGGTACCCACGGTCCTCGGTGGAGTCCGGCCACGGTTCGCCGGACTTGAAAAGAACCTTCTAGATATCCTTGTGCGTAGAGCCAAAGAGCTCTAGCAGAGTCTGGTGCTTGGCCGGGTCGAACTCCCATAGATTGCAAGCTCGGTGTTGACATGGTAGAATCCGGCGAACCAACATCACCTGGACTACATTGACGAGCTTGATGCTCTCGTCTTCCATGTTTTGGACGCGCGTCTGGAGCAATGATAGCTTGTTAGACGAAGCCCAGCGCAGGCCCTTCTCGTGCCAGGACGTAAGTCGTAGGGGGGCACCGGATCTGAACTCCGGAATGGCGGTCCACTCCTTGCCATGCGGCTCAGTGATGTAGTCCCTATTGGCCATGTGACATTGGGCATCTTTCTCACCATGGCGCCTCCGCAATCGGCATGCTTGCCGCTCACTACCTTTTGCTTCACATTAAAAACCTTCAGCCATAAGCCAAAGTGCGGCGGGACGCGGAGAAAGACCTCGCACACAATGATAAATGTCAAGATATTGAGGAAAGAATTGGGAGATAAATCATGGAAATCAATCCCATAATAGTACATGACACCGCGAACAAATGGGTGGAGCGGAAACCCTAGCCCGCGGACAAAATGGGGGAGGAATACCACCCTCTCATGGTGTCACGCCCAATATGCGATACTATCCTAAAGAGACTCGAAGGTCCCACCAAGGATAGAACCGCATATTGATACGCTTTTGCAAGGTGGATATCATTACATTAACATTACATAATAGATGGGGATACATATAAGAGGCATAGAATGCCACATGAATACAACATCATCATACATAAGAGCAACATCCGACTACAGATGAAACACAAACAGAAACTCAAACGACATCCACCCTGCTAGCCCAGGCTGCCGACCTGGAACCTATCGCCTGATCGAAGAAGAAGTAGAAGAAGAACTCCAAAACAAGTAACATCGATCTCGCATCATGATCATCGCATAACTTGTACCTGTAACTGTTGTTGTAGTAATCTGTGAGCCACGAGGACTCAGCAATCCCATTACCATGGGTATCAAGACTAGCAAAGCTTAATGGGTAAGGAAGGGGTAACATGGTGAGGTTGCAGCAGCGTCTAAGCATATATGGTGGCTAACATACGCAAATAAGAGCGAGAAGAGAGAAAGCGGAACGGTCGTGAAGACAGCAATGATCAAGAAGTGATCCTGAAACTACTTATGTCAAACATAACCCAAAACTGTGTTCACTTCCCGGACTCTGCCGAAAAGAGACCATCACAGCTACACACGCGGTTGATGCATTTTAATTCGGATCTGGTGTCAAGTTCTCTACAACCGGATATTAACAAATTCCCATCTGCCACATAATCGCGGGCACGGCTCTCGAAAGTTTATACCCTGCAGGGGTGTCCCAACTTAGCCCATTATAAGCTCTCACGGTCAGCAAAGTATATTCCTTCTCCCAAGAAGACCCGATCAGTCTCGGAATCCAGGTTTATAAGACATTTTCACAATGGTAAAACAAGACCAGCAAAGCCGCCTGTCGGATTTCGGGTTCCGGCAGACCCTCTAGGTTCGAACACTGGGTGCGCGCGGAGATTTCACCCTCTGCCTTCCTACACCTCACCGCCTCGCTATGATCTAAGCAATCAAAGGAACAATGTAAGAGACACAGAGTTTATACTGGTTCGGGCCACCATTGTGGTGTAATACCCTACTCCAGTGTGTGTTGTGGTGGATTGCCTCTTGCGATGACGATGAACAATACAAGGAAGAACAGCCTCACGAGGGTCTGTTCTTGGCTGGTGCGATGAACTGCTAGGGGGAGTTCAGTTGCTCTCTCTCTCTCTCTCTCCCTCCGCTCTCGTCGTTGTTGTCCTGATGCCTCTACCCTGGGGGTGGCTAGTCCTACTTATAGGCAAAGGCCCTGGGCCTCCTCCCAAATATTGAGCGGGAAGGGCGCCAACAATCGGCCATTTTGAAGGGGAACATCTAGTACACTTATCCTGACTAAAGTTGGTCCTCGCCTGCTAAAGGCTCTGGTGGATACGCTGGCTTGGGCTCCACGATGACCTCCATCCTGCCGTTCTGCTGGTCTTGGTCTTGTTGCACCGAAATGGATGCCTTTGCTTGATGCTCCCGCCTGCGCTTGCTCCCTTTGCACCAAAGAGGAAAGAAGGACACTGCGCGGGCTGGCGCCCGCCTGGCGCCCTTGGTCGTCATGGCTTGTGTCATGGGCACCTCGTGAGGTACCCCGCCTTGATCTCTCCGCCTCCTTGCGAGCCAGCCTGACGAGGCCGTGCTTGAGGAAGCCTCCTGTCGTCCGCCTCGTGAGGCTTGGCCCCTCACGAGGGTCTTGAGCTCCTGCTGATGAAGACAGGCCATGCTGGGCTGCCCCTTGAACCACGCCGTAGGCCGCAGGCAGGCAAGTCTAGGGACCCCCATTCCCAGAACACCGACAGTAGCCCCCGGGCCCAAGGCGCGCCCGGACTTGGCTGAGCAGAGAGGCGAAGGGGAAAGTGCGAAGCGTCCCGGGCCCTAACAGCCTGCGGCCTCGGGCGCCACGTGGCGGTTGATTGGACGTGGGCCGCCCCGCTCCCCCACGACACCTCGGCAACTGCGTGAGCTAACAAGTCCCTGCACAAAAACTGGTCATGATTACCTGCGATCGTGGAAGCCGACGGTTGGCCTCCTCTGGCTATACGTACGGGAAGGCGGGAGCCATTCCAGTTCATCTTCCTCTACTACTTCTCCTCTTCTTCATCTTCGCCATGGCTCCGATACGCCGGTTCTGCACGGAAGAGAAGGGGAAGGCCCCCTGAGAGGGCCCCGACCCACTTCCGCCAAAGAAGCGGTTGGTCCTCTGCCGCCGAGATGAGGGCGCGCGGTAGGAGGTGTCGAGGCCTTGGTGCGAGCGGCCGCCGCCAGGGTTTCCGCTGCCCTTGTACGCCCACCTTGAGGGCCCTGCAAGAGCTGATGCTGAGCGCCATGGACGGCGACGCCGTCGGCACCGGCGGGTCACGGCGGTGCGCGTTGTCCCTCCGGAGTTCATGTTGTGGGCTCCTCCCGAGAGTTTGTGCTCCACGCCGCCATGCCTCCTTGATCTTGGATCCTCCTTCCTCCTTCCTTCGCCTTCGAGATCAAGCCGAGGGGGGCTTTCAGGCTCTGGCTGCAGCATGCCGATTGCCAGACTCCTGCGACCGATGCGGATGTCGAGGTCGTCGCTCTAGCTAAGGTCTTCATGACCCGGGGCTGGGGCGAGATTGCCCGGGTTTGCAGGATGAGGGGCGCCCTTGTGATCCACCTGGAGTTCGATGGTGCTTCCATGATGCTTTTCAAGGTCTTCGACGAAGATGGGCATCGGCTAGAGTGCTGTCCCAGAGGCAGAAGCACAAGCCCCGGAGCGGCAAGGACCAGGCCTACCATCACACGTTCTTCCAGCAGCTCCTCAAGCGGAGTGGGCGCCGGAGGATCCAGCGACTCCGCCAAGCTCTTCGCGACTCCGGAGATGAGCGACGACAGTTACGAGCCCTCGAGCCTGCGCCGCTCTCAGAGCAGGACATGCTCGTTAGGCCGCCGCCGTCTCTGATCTGGATGAGGTTGGCGCCGGTGCTCAGCGGCCCACTGTTGATGATGATGTCTACCGCGACGGTTCCTGTAGTTAGGACTCCTTAGGATATGCGTCTTTTGTCCCTGCGAGGAGCCAAGAATACACCCCGTGGGGGCTTGTAAGGCGTCTGTAGCTTCGTTTGCCAATATGATCCTTATCATGAAGCGGTGTGAGATGCTTATTCCGTCTTAGCTTAGTTTCTTCCTTTCAGTCCTCACGAGGGCCTGGTGCTCTGCGTCGATAGGTCCCGGTCCCAAGGTGGCTTCAGCCGTCGCTGGTATGCCAGGTCGTGATGCCGTGGTCAAGGCCAGGAGGTGAGCGGCTCGGGGTCTAGTAAGAGCCCCTGAGTCGCCATGCTTAGGAGGTCCCTTTTGGCGCTCAAGCAGCTATCGTTCGATGAGAAAGGAATGTGATGTTGCTAACATGGGATTGCATTGGATCTGGTGACGGTGCGATGTTTGCTAGTGTTTCCTTAGAGTGACTTATCTCGAGGGTCAGGAAACGCTTCCTGGTGCGGCGCTAGGTCCGTGCCTTGGCTGGCGAGAGGTTGCCTGGCGAGGTCTCCGCGTGCCCCTCTCCTCTCGCCTCTGCTCCCCTTTCTGCTCTACGTCCTCGGGTCCCGGCCCTCGAGCGAGTCTCAGCCGTCGCTGGTTTGCTGGGGCGCGATGCCGTGGGAAAAGCTAGAGGGTGAGGGCTGGAGAGCCAGTAGGAGCCCTGAGTCGCGATCTTAGGAACCACCCCTTTAACGTGCAAGCGGTTCGCACGGACGAGAGTGAAGAGGACGCCTTGAGGCCCTCGCCTGGCGCTTCTCCTTGGGGTGGAGCATGCAGACCCACCACAGAAAGAGCAAAAGTCCGCTATGACAAGCGTCGGTCAGTCGTTAGTTGCTGTGGAGAGGCGACGAGGCACTAAAGGCCTGACGAGGTGTGTTGGGGAACCCGTGAGCCATCGGGGGACTCACAGGGCCCTACCCCAAGGCGGGTTGCGCCTGGCACTGGGCCTTAACTTGTGCTGTGTTCTTGCAAATTTGGCCAGATGCCGATGCTCTACGTCATCGGGTCCCGGCCCTCGAGCTGGTCTCAGCCGTCGCTGGTTTGCCGGGGCACGATGCCGTGGGCAAAGCCAGAGGGTGAGGGCTGGAGAGCTGGTAGGAGCCCTGAGTCGCGATGCTCAGGCACCCCCCCCTTTAACGCGCAAGCTGGGTTAGATGTCGACGCTCTACGTCCTCGGCTCCTAGCCCTCGAGCTGGTCTCAGCTGTCGCTGGTTTTTCGGGGCGCGATGTCGTGGGCAAAGCTAGAGTGTGAGGGCTGGAGAGTCGGTAAGAGCCCTGAGTCGTGATGCTCAGGCACCCCCCCTTTAACGCGCAAGCTGCTGACATCTAGGAAGAAGAGGTGCCACGGACAGGCACCAAATAACAAGCATGATCGGTCGAATGCATGTCCCGAAAATAAACGCAAGATGGATGCACGCCGCTGGGTCTGACCCGAGCGACTTGGGGATGATGCAGCCCGAGGAGTGCCACCAACAAAGTAAGCTAAAAACACGAGCAAAAGGGATACACGCCACAGGGACAGACCCACGAGGCCTGGGAATGATGCAGCCCTTAGGCCGCTCCCAGCTGGAAACGAAACTTGAAAGATGTCACCTGATAGTGTTGACGACGAAGGGGTGTTGAAGTAGCAGACGTATCAGGCTGCGGGAGCCAATCCTCACGAGCCCCCAGGCCCAGGAGCCTCGGGAGGCTCCGGAGGCGCTGGTGGCTCCTCACGGACCATCTCCATCTCTGCCAGGACTGTAGAACGCCTGGCCTCCTGAGCCTCCAGGATGCTCCTCATGAGGCGCTGGCACATCACAATCGCGTTCGGCGGGCTGTAGGGCATGCGAACGTAGTTGTGGGGTGGGCCTCCATAGCGCCCCACACATGAGGGCTAGAAGCGCTCCTGAGAGGCGACTCGGTTGAGCCCTGGGATGTCGACGCAGACGCGCAGCCCGCCATCCTCACCTGGATGGGGAGCTGCGGCAGGTAAGCGGCGGTTGCCACTCATGGCTCTTGAATCCTGCAACTCCTGTGTGATCTGACTGATGAACTCCTGAGGGTTTGGCCCTCCTTGCCTTGCTCCTTCCTGGGGGAAACGTGTTCTGGAACACGCATCCAAGTGGTGCCCAAGCGCCTCCCTCGTGACCTTAGCAAGGTCGGTAGCCCTCCAGGTGGGAGCCCCCGAGCCCTGCTTGAGGAGGGCGCCGCGCGCGCCTCCCTATGCGACAGAAGGAGGTGCCCCCTGAGCAGGCGCAGACCCTAAGGGCCTGCCTCCTGAGGGGTCGGGCCTGGCGATGTCTTCTTCTTCTTGGTGGCGGTCTCAGGGAGCCTCCCGCTCCCGCGATCTAGGTCTTCAAGCGACGCAGTCTGAAATGCTCGTTCCAGGTAGCACACCGCGTCTCTTTCTTCACAAGGCACCGTGATGACTCCACCACTTCCTGGCATCTTGAGGACGTTGTAGCCATGATGAGTCACGGCCATGAACTTGGCGAGAGCTGGGTAGCCGAGGATGGCATTGTACGGCAGGCGAATGTGGGCGACGTCGAAGTCGATGAGCTCAGTGCGGTAGTGGTTGCGCGCCCCGAAGGTGACAGGGAGGCGGGCGTGCCCAATTGGAACTATGGAGCCGTCGGTGACTCCGGAGAAAGGCTTGGTTGGCTGAAGCTGATCGTAAGGCACTTGGAGGGTGTTGAATGTCTCTACGGACAGGACGTTGAGCCCTGCCCCTGCCCCGCCATCGATGAGGGTCCTGGTGACTTGCACGTTGCTGATGACTGGGGAGCAAAGCATTGGGAGGACTCCTGTTGTGGCCGCGCACTTGAGCTGAATCGCTGAGCTGAATGTGATGGCGCACGCCGACCACCTGAGGGGGCGCGTGGCTTCAAGCTTGGGGAGGACTGCACTCACTTCGCGGGCGAACTGTTCGAAGATGTGTTGAGAGGCTGGGTGAGGGAGTCCTGGATTAGGGGGTGTCCGGATGGCCAGACTATGACCTTTGGCCGGACTCCCGGACTATGAAGATACAAGATTGAAGACTCCGTCCCGTGTTCGGATGGGACTTTCCTTGGCGTGGAAAGCAAGCTTGGCGATAGGATATGAAGATCTCCTCCCATTGTAACCGACTCTGTGTAACCCTAGCCCTCTCCGGTGTCTATAAACCGGAGAGTTTTAGTCCGTAGGACGAACAACAATCATACCATAGGCTAGCTTCTAGGGTTTAGCCTCTCTGATCTCGTGGTAGATCCACTCTTGTACTAACCATATCTTCAATATTAATCAAGCAGGAGTAGGGTTTTACCTCCATCGAGAGGGCCCGAACCTGGGTAAAAACATCGTGTCCCTTGTCTCCTGTTACCACCCGCCTAGACACACAGTTCGGGACCCCCTACCCGAGATCCGCCGGTTTTGACACTGACATTGGTGCTTTCATTGAGAGTTCCTCTGTGTCGTCACCTTTAGGCCCGATGGCTTCTTCGATCATCAATCACGACGCGGTCCAGGGTGAGACATTTCTCCCCGGATAGATCTTCGTATTCGGCGGCTTTGCACTACGGGCCAACTCGCTTGGCCATCTGGAGCAGATCGAAAGCTACGCCCCTGGCCATCAGGTCATGTTTGGAAGCTTAAATTATACGGCCGACATCCGCGGGGACTTGATCTTCGATGGATTCGAGCCACAGACGAGCGTGCCGCTCTGTCCCGATGGGCATGATCTAACTCTGCCGCCGGACAGCGCCCAGAGTGCCGCTCAGGTGTCCGCTCCGATCATTAGCTCGGAGCCGACTGCGCTAGTTGGGGATGGACGGTTGGACGCCACCCCTGGAGCCGCAATCTCTATGACGATAGGGCCGAATACCAGCCTAGTCCTTTGCAGGGCCCGTGACTCCAAGGTGCCGGACTCCGCTCCAGACTCCGTATATCCCGCACCTCTTCCGATCGAACCCGATTGGGCTCCGATCATGGAGTTCACCGCCACGGACGTCTTTCAGCACTCGCCCTTTGGCGATATCCTGAATTCACTAAAGTCTCTCTCTTTGTCAGGAGAGCCCTGACCGGATTACGGTCAGCAGGGTTGGGATGCGGACAACAAAGAAATCCGAGGCCCACCCACCACTCACCTCGTAGCCACTATCGATGATTTAACCGACATGCTCGACTTTGACTCCGAAGACATCGACGGTATGGACGCCGATGAAGGAGATGACCAAGAACCAGCACCTATAGGGAACTGGAAAGCCACCTCGTCATATGACATACACATGGTGGACACCCCCAAAGGAGGGGATGGCGATGAAAAAACGGAGGACGACCCCTCCAAGAAGCAACCAAAGCGCCGACGTCAGCGGCGCCGCTCTAAGTCCCGCCAAAGCAAAAATGGCGATTCCGGCACCAGAGATAACAATACGCCAGACAGTGCCGAAGACAACCCCCTCCAGCAGGATTCAGTGCAGGAGGACGAAGGAGCCAACCCTCATGAGAGAGCGGCCGACAGAGAGGTCGAGGACGACAATTATATGCCTCCCTCCGAAGACGAGGCAAACCTCGACGACGACGAATTCGTAGTGCCAGAGGATCCCGTCGAACAAGAGCGTTTCAAACGCAGGCCTATGGCCACGGCAAGCAGCCTCAAGAAAAAAACAGCAGCAGCTTAGAGCTGACCAAGACTTGCTAGCCGACAGATGGACCAAAGTCCTAGCGGCCGAAGAGTATAAACTCGAACGCCCCTCCAAGAGCTACCCAAAGCGCAGGCTGCTACCCCAACTTGAGGAGGAAGCAGCTAAACCTACATCACCAGTGTACGATGCGCCCGATCAGCCACACCATGGCCGCGACAGAGAGGCCTTCAGGCCCTTGACCCAAGCCGCACCCCGGCACCGCTCAAAACATACCAGAGTACGGGGAGACGCAACAGACCTGCGAGACATATTGGAGAATAAGGCAAGGCAAACAAGATCGATCTACGGATCGCATGGGGACCTCGCTTCACGTGACTCTAGCCGTCACGCCGGACATGATAAGTACGGCCAGGCCAAATACAACAGACCAAGCTCATCCGACCTGCGTCGTGATATAGCCCAGTACCGGGGCGCCGCACACCCACTATGCTTCACAGACGAAGTAATGGATCATGAAATCCCCGAGGGCTTTAAACCCGTAAACATCGAATCATACGATGGCACAACAGATCCTGCGGTATGGATCGAGGATTATCTCCTTCATATCCACATGGCCCGTGGTGATGATCTACAGGCCATCAAATACCTCCCGCTCAAGCTTAAAGGACCAGCTCGACATTGGCTTAACAGCCTGCCAGCAGAGTCAATTAGTTGCTGGGAGGACCTGGAATCCGCATTCCTTGACAACTTCCAAGGCACTTATGTGGGAGCACCAGACGCCGATGACCTAAGCCACGTGCACATAATCCAGCAGCCAGAGGAATCGGCCAGACAATTCTGGACACTGTTACTAACCAAGAAAAATCAAATAGTCGACTGTCCGGACGCCGAAGCCCTTGCAGCCTTCAGGCACAACATCCGAGACGAATGGCTTGCCCGGCACCTAGGACAGGAAAAGCCGAAATCTATGGCAGCCCTCACGACACTCATGACCCGCTTTTGTGCGAGAGAAGACAGCTGGCTAGATCATAGCAATAACATAACCAAGAGCCCTGGCAATTCGGATAGCAAGGACAATAACGGCAGGTCACGTCGCAACAAGCACAAGCGTCGCATTAACAACGACAATACTGAAGATACGGCAGTCAATGCCGGATTCAGAGGCTCTAAACCCGGTCAGCTGAAGAAGCCATTCAAAAGAAACCCTCCGGGCCCATCCAACTTAGACTGGATAATCGATCGCTCATGCCAGATACACGACACCCCCGAACAACCAGCCAACCACACCAACAGGGATTGTTGGGTGTTCAAGCAGGCAGGCAAGTTAAGTGCTGAAACTAGAGACAAGGGGCTGCATAGCGATGACGAGGAGGAGCCCCGGCCGCCGAACAACATAGGACAGAAGGGATTCCCCCCGCAAGTGCGGACGGTGAACATGATATACGCAACCCACATCCCCAAAAGGGAGCGGAAGCATGCTCTCAAGGACGTCTATGCGTTGGAGCCAGTCGCCCCAAAGTTCAACCCATGGTCCTCCTACCCGATCACTTTTGATCGAAGGGACCACCCCACTAGCATCCATCACGGCGGATTCGCCACATTGGTCCTAGACCCAATTATCGACGGATTTCACCTCACCAGAGTCCTAATGGACTGCGGCAGCAGCCTGAACCTGCTTTATCAGGATACAGTGTGAAAAATGGGTATCGATCCCTCAAGGATTAAACCCAGAAAGACAACCTTTAAAGGCATCATACCAGGTGTAGAAGCCAGCTGTACAGGCTCGGTTACACTCAAAGTGGTCTTCGGATCCCCGGATAATTTCCAAAGCAAAGAGTTAATCTTCGACATAGTCCCATTCCGCAGTGGCTATCATGCCCTGCTCAGACGAACCGCATTTGCAAAATTCAATGCGGTGCCGCACTACGCATATCGCAAGCTCAAGATGCCAGGACCTCGCGGAGTCATCACGGTAAATGGAAACACCGAACGCTCTCTCCGAACGGAGGAGCACACGGCAGCCCCGGCGGCGGAAGTACAGAGTAGCCTCTCAAGGCAATTCTCCAATCCAGGTGTCAAACGTCCGGACAACGTCAAGCGAGCCCGAAGTAACCTACAACAAATCCGGCTGGCACGTTCCGAGCAAGCATAGCAGTGCGGCCCCAACCCCAGCCCTCGCCAGATAGTGATATCGGTACCACGCGTACATAATTACGCCTTAGAGATACCATGGGCATAAGGGGAGAGGCATAACTACGGCACGCCCAGAATGCGGCTCAACCGTACTAAGGGGCTCCCTATTCCGCCGTTTCCTTTTTACACACTTTCAGGACCCAACTATTCAGAAGGCCTGTCCGACAATACACTTGCCGAACACACGCTGCAATAGCCAGGGAGAGAACAAGCCGCGTCAAATGTCCAGGTGGTCTCTATAACGAGCTTAATACCCGTTTTACTTAAAATCCCGCAGCTTGCCCCTGGAGGGGGACATGTCAAATAATCCCACCTCTTGCTTACCGCACTACTTGTATCGTTCTGCTTTCGTAGCAGCCCTTTTTTAATAAACAATACATAGCTCTTATCTATTATTGTACTCATCTAATTTTTATATACAAATATGTTCAGTCATGACATTCTGCAACCGTACACTTTGGTACAGCCAATACACCAGGGTCTTAAGCACCCCATAACATGGTGTGAGAAGACCGAACACTCTCATGAGTGCGGCACCCCGAACATATAGCACTATATGCGTCGGCTCCGAATCATGTCTTTGGTCAATAGTTGGGTTTGCCCGGCTCCCATGTTTTGGTACCTTATGTTCCGCAATGTTGGCTAAGGTAGCGCTGGGAGAACTACTGCGATTGTGCCCCAGTTGATCTGGGCTAACACCTCAGTAGAGAAAGCTAAAACTGACCGTCATGATAGTGCGAGAGACCGGTCGCTGTTCGCGAGGTTTTTCGAGTCATTAAAGACTTATGCCTCTTAGAGCGAGGAGCCGGACTTATCCGGCCTAGGCGTGGATAGCGCCCCAAACTCGGTCTTCTGAATACTAGGGGCTTCGCCGAAATTTAAAATTATAGAATTCTATGGCTAAGTGAGAGTGATAAAGCATTATAAGTCCGATGGCCTGGTTCGTTGTGATGAGTGCCTCCCTAGATGGACCCAAGAATGGGAACAAGAGCGCTCAGGTTTGTCCCGAACACCCCAGCACTCGTGGCATGGGGTAGAAGCCGACGACTTGCATCTCTCAGATTTAATAAACGGCCGCACAGAAGGTAATATTTTAAATTAACAAAGCGTTGCTTAACGCATATGAACAAATTTTTCAGCGTACAGGATAAAAGATGTGAGTCTACTCAAAAATTACATCTTTGGAGCATTCGTCCGCTATAAGGCGGGCACCCTTCAGGACGCCCTTATAATACATCTCGGGCGTATGATACTCCTTGCCCGGCGGTGGCGCGTCCGTCAAAAGCTTCTCACCGTCCAGCTTGCCCCAGTGCACTTTAGCATGGGCAAGGGCCCAACGGGCACCTTCGATACAGACGGAGCGCTTGACGACCTCAATCCACAAACACGCGTCCACCAGCCGCCGCACCAGACTGAAGTAGCTCCCAGGCATGGCTTCTCTAGGCCACAGACGAACTATGAGGCCCTTCATGGCCTGTTCGGCCACCTTGTGGAGTTCGACCAGCTGCTTCAGCTGGTCGCTCAGGGGCACCGGATGTCCGGCCTCAGCATATTGAGACCAGAACACCTTTTCCATCGAGCTCTCCTCTTCGGCTCGGTAGAATGCGGCAGCATCAGACACACTACGGGGCAGATCGGCAAACGCTCCTGGAGAGCTCCGGATTCAGGTAAGTAACAGATAATTTACTTTTATATTCTTGCTTTGCATAAAGAATGCCATACCCGCCGCTATCTTCTTCATCGCCTCGATCTCCTGAAGGACCTTCTGGGCTTCGGCCTTAGCGGTCTTGGCACTCTCAATAGCCAAGGCGAGCTCGGACTCTCGAGTCTTCGAGACACGCTCCAAACTCTCGTGTTTTTCCACGAGAGCCTCGAGCTCTTGCCGCACCTCCGCCACCCGCGCCTCCTGCTTCTATCGCTCGGTGCACTCCAAGGCTGCACTATTTTTAGCCTTGGAGACCGCCTCCTTTAGGGTCGCCACCTCGGCCGTGGCCCCTGCAGCATTTACGTTTGTCCTGTCATTTTTCGCAACCAAGTATTTCTATTTACATTTACATGAGGTATTACATACCCTCCTTGTCCTCGAGCTGCTTCTTGGCACGGCCGAGCTCATTCTCAGACCGCTAGAGGTTCTCCTTAAATACTTTCAACTCCGCAGTCAGTGCGGCAGAGGTCAGCAGCGTAGCCAGCATTCCCATATTGACATATTTTTGTTAGACTCCTGCGTATATCTATTTAGATCCTCAGCTCGGCTTTTCTTTCTGAACGCCGAACTGAGCATCAGGGGCTACTGTCTATGCGATAACATTTTCATATGTTTTTGAACACATACCTCAAAGCCTGTTAACAGGCTTGTACAGGCTTCTGTCAGCCCGCTCTTGGCGGACTGAACCTTCTGAATCACCGCACTCATAACAGTGTGGTGTTCCTCGCCGATGGAGGCGCCGTTAAGCACCTCCAGGAAATTGTCCGACGCCTCCAGATGGACGGAGGTCACCGGCGTCGTAGGCTTGCCCTTCTTATGAGGGCGCTGCCTGTCGGACTCTGGAACCATTGATGGTTCCGGAGGAGTGTCCGGCCCGGGGCCGGACTTGGATCCCTCCGGGGCTTTACCCCCTTTCGGCCTGGAGTACGGGAGGTCGCCTTGCGGTGCCTCCAGGACCACCTCCTCCTGGTTTAGTCCCTTTCGGGACTCCACCTCGGCATCGTCCGTAGGGAGAGGGGAGGAGGCCGTCGGGAGTGAAGCGCTATTCACATCCGACGAATCCAAGGAGCCGCTCGCCGAATCATCGAGCTCAGCCTTGGGCGGACTGCATGATCAAATGCGGAGTTAGAAAATGCCAAATAATGGAGGGGCGTCTGTCGGTGTCAAAACCGGCGGATCTCGAGTAGGGGGTCCCGAACTGTGCGTCTAGGCGGATGGTAACAGGAGACAAGGGACACGATGTTTTACCCAGGTTTGGGCCCTCTTGATGGAGGTAAAACCCTACGTCCTGCTTGATTAATATTGATGATGTGTGTTACAAGAGTGGATCTACCACGAGATCAAGGAGGCTAAACCCTAGAAGGTAGCCTATGGTATGATTGTTGTTCGTCCTATGGACTAAAGCCATCCGGTTTATATAGACACCGGAGAGGGCTAGGCTTACACAAAGTCGGTTACAATGGTAGGAGATCTACATATCCGTATCGCCAAGCTTGCCTTCCACGCCAAGGAAAGTCCCATCCGGACACGGGACGAAGTCTTCAATCTTGTATCTTCATAGTATTGGAGTCCGGCCGATGATGATAGTTCGGCTATCCGGACACCCCCTAGTCCGAAACTCCCTCAGTAGCCCCTGAACCAGGCTTCAATGACGACGAGTCTGGCGCGCATGTTGTCTTCGGCATTGCAAGGCGGGTTCTTCTTCCGAATAATTTATAGAAGATTGTGAACATCAGGATAGTGTTCGGCTCTGCAAAATAAATTCCATGCACCACCGTAGAGAGAATAACATTACACAAGTTCAATCTGCTGACGTGTTTTGTGGCGTGACGTCACACCACTACCAAGCCTTTACTCAAATCGTTTTTACTGTTCCACCTCCGCGTGTTTAGCGAAGCGGTTTCCTTGGCACGTCTTGTCGAAGCAGAGATCGTGTTCCCCTTATTCCGGGATTCCCATCAATACGAACGTGGGTAACCCAACCGCGCCATTGATTGTGACGCTTGGGAGATAAGCGAGTTTTACCAGGCCGGTGGGGACACATGTTTTTGTCCGCCCATATAAGGGGATAAAGACACAACCGTTTTACCTGCGCCTTCTTCCTCCTTGGCTTATCCATCTCCGCGAACTCGAGCTCCAGCGCCCAAGTCCGCACTTCTCACCTCAACCTTCTCCAACCATGTCCGGAGCGGGAGGCAAGTGGATGGCCTCCTCCATCACGGAGGGGCAGATCCAGAAGTTGCGCGACGCCGGATATTTGTCCAGCGACATCGCGCACCGGCGCCCCAACGAGGGAGAGCTCATCCCCACCCCCAGGCCCCATGAGAGGGTAGTATTTCTTCCCCATTTCCTCCGCGGACTGGGCTTCCCACTTCATCCCTTTGTCCGGGGGCTCATGTTCTACTATGGCCTAGAATTCCATGATCTAGCCTTGAATTTCATCCTTAACATCTCGGCGTTTATCGACGTGTGCGAGGCCTTCCTCTGCATCCAGCCCCACTTCGGCTTGTGGCTCAAGACCTTCAGTGTCAAGCGAAAGGTTGTGAAGGGCAGCCAAGCGGAGTGTGGAGGCGCCATGGTGGGCAGGATGTCCCACGTTACGTGGCTGGAGGGCACTTTCATGGAAACCATCAAGGGGTGGCAATCGGGGTGGTTCTACATCACCGAGCCGCGTGACCCTGAGTGGGCAGCGGCCCCCGAATTCAGATCCGGCATCCCTACATGGCTCACCTCCTGGAAAGAGACTGGCCGGATCTGGGGGGATTCGGAGGAGCTGACCGGACTCCAAGCCTGTATCCAGAAGCTGGTGGACAAGAAGCTCAAGCTTGTCAATGTAGTCCAGGTCATGCTCATCCGCCGGATTCTCCCGTGCCAATGACGGGGCTTCAACATGTGGGAGTTCGATCCGGCGCAGCACCAGACCCCGAGCGGGCTCTTCGACACTACGTACGAAGATGTCTCGAAGGTGCTGTTCAAGGGCGCCGAGGCTCCCGCATCCGCTACCGAAGATCGCGGATTCCACTCGCAGCGTCCAGCTGACGAGGAAAGTGATTTCACCACTTGTTTTCCATAGTTTGACTCTATGCGGGATCTAAACTCCCTTTACCTTTGACAGGAATGGCTGGCGAAGGCCGAACGGACTATCTGTCCGGCCCCATTGCCAGAGGACCCAGCGGACGCCCGCCTAACGAGGCTGCTGGCTCCGGCACCCCACGTGGTGCCGGAGAAGAAGGCCAAGAAGAAGGCCACGGGGACTCGGAAGAGTTCCCGTTCTCAGGTGCTATCGGATGATGAATCCGAGGCCGACTCCTCCCACCAAGGTGAGGAGGAGAAGAAGAAAGCCTCTCCCCCAGCGGGGGGAGGGAAGAAAAGGAAGGTCTCCCCCACATGGAAGGCCGAAGGGTCCAAGAAGGGAAAAACTCTTCCCCTGGACTGCTCCGCCAACACCAGTGACGACGACGAGGACTGGCCTCCAAGGGCCAAGCCCCTGGCGAGATCGTAAGTATCCGGACTCCCAAATAACTTCAAGGTTTTTATTTTTCGCCACAAAATGTCTTTCTAATGCCGCATACAACCCTACAGTCCGCCTAAGGATGATCTTCCCGCTTCGTCGAGCGGGTCCTTAGGTGCGTCGGATATGGATTCTCTTCCGACGGCCTCCACCCCCCGTGATGCGGACGATGCCGAGGTGGGATCCCAGGAAGGGACCCACCAGGAGGAGAGGGCCCCAGAGGTGTTGCAGGACAACCTCCCGGACTTTGCACCGGACTCGGACCCGGAACCCGCAGTGGCTCCGGAGTCCGGCGGGCGACCCCTTCGCAAGAAGGGCAAGACCGTGATGCCAGCTGCCTCCGTCCAACCAGAGGTGCCAGATAATTTGCTGGAGGCGCTCAACGGCGCCTCCATCGAAGAGGAACACTGCACTGTTATGAGTGCGGTGATTCAGAAGGTGCAGCTTGCCAAGAGCGGGCTGACCGAAGCCTGCAGCAGCCTTCTAACAGGCTTTGAGGTAAGAATTTCAATATGTATAAAATGGTACCGCATAGATGGTAGCCCCTGATACTCGGTTCGGTGTTTAGAAAGAAAAGCCGGACTGAGGATCTAAAAATATATACACAGGAGTCATAAAAAATATGTTAATATGGGATTGCAGGCTGCGCTGCTGACCTCTGCCGCACTGACTGCGGAGGTCAATACTTTGAAGGAAAACCTCGAGCGGTCAGAGAACGAGCTCGGCCGTGCCAAGAAGCAGCTCGAGAACAAGGAAGGTGAGTAATACCTTATTAAAATTGTACCTTACAGAAAAGGATTTTGGTTGCAAAAAGAATGACAAGGATAACATGGGTATTGCAGGGGCCACTAACAAGGTGGCGACCCTAGAAGAGGCGGTGGCCGCAGCCGAATGAAATGCGGCCGCAGAGCGCACCGAGCGAGAGAAACAGGAGGCGCGGGTGGCGGAGGTATAGCAAGAGCTCCAAGATCTCGTGAAAAACATGAGAGCCTGGAGCGTGACTCGGAGACTCAAGAGTCTGAGCTTGCAACGGCTCTTGAGAGTGCCAAAGCCGCTAAGGCCGAAGCCTACAAGTCCATCCAGGAGATTGAGGCGGTGAAGAAAATAGCAGCGGGTAAGGCATTTTTCATGCAAAGTAAGCATGTGAGTGTTAATTACCTATTGCTTACCCAAATTCGGAGCTCTCCAGGAGCGTTCGTAGATCTTCCTCGCAGCGTGTCCGATGCTGCCGCATTCTACCGGGCCGAGGAGGGGAGCTCGACGGAGAAGGTCTTCTGGTCTCAGTATGCTGAGGCCGGACATCCGGTGCCCCTTAGCGACCAGCTGAAGCAGCTGGTCGAGCTCCACAAGGCGGCCGAACAGGCCATGAAGGGCCTCATAGTTCGGCTGTGGCCTAAGGAGGCCATGCCTGGGAGCTACTTCGGCCTGGTGCGGCGGCTGGTGGATGCGTGCCCTTGGGTTGAAGTCATCAAGCACTCCGCCTGTATTGAGGGTGCCCATCGGGCCCTTGCCCGCGTGAAGGTGCATTGGGGCAAGATGGATGCCCAGAAGCTTGTGACGGACCCGCCACCAGAGGGCAAGGAGCATCGCACGCCCGAGATGTATTATAAGAGTGTGCTGAAGGGCGCCCGCACTATTGCGGGGGAGTGCTCCAAAGATGTAATTTTTGAGTAGACTCGCATTTTTTTATCCTGTGAACTGAAAACTTAGTTCATATGCGCTACGCAATGCTTGTTGATTTAAAATATTACCTTCTGTGCGGCTGTTTATCAAATCTGAGAGATGGCAAGTCGTCGGCTTCAGCCCCCATGCCACGAGTGTTGGGGTGTTCGGGATAAACTTGAGCACTCTTGTTCCCATTTTTGGGTCCATCTAGGGAGGCGCTCAACATAGTGAACAAGGCAACCGGACTCATAATGCTTGAACACTCTCACTTAGCCATAGAATTCTATAATTTTAAATTTCGGCGAAGCCCTTAGTCTTCAGAAGGCCGAATTTGGGGCGCTATCCACGCCTGGGCCGGACAAGATCCGGCTCCTCGCTCTAAGCGGCATAAGTCTTTAAGGACTCGCAAAAACCTCTCAAACAACGACCGGCTCTCGCCTCATCATGACGGTCAGTTTTAGCTTTCTCCACTGAGGCGTTAACCCAGCTCAACTGGGGTGCAATCGCAGTGGTTCTCCCAGTGCTACCTTAGCCGATATAACGGAATGTAAGGTACCAAAACATGGGAGCCGGGCAAACCCAACTATTGACCCAAGACATGATTCGGAGCCGATGCATATAATGTTATAAGTTCGGGGTGCCGCACTTGTTAAAGTGTTTGGACTTATCACACCATGATGCGGGAAACATAAGCCCCTGGTGTGTGTTAACCATACCAAAGTGTACGGATGCAACATGTCATAAATGAACATATGTATGAAAAAGAAATGCAATTATAAGCAAAAAGGTGCCGCATTGTTTTATTCAATAAGTGCTGCTATGAATGCAGAACGATACAAATAGTGTGATAAGCAAAGGATGGGACTGTTAAACATGTCCCCCTCCAGGGGTAGGCTGCGGATTGGTGTATAAAAATGCTCGTAATGGAGACCACCTGTATATTCGTTGTAGCCTTTATCCTTCCCTAGCTGTTGCATCGTGAGTTCGGCAGGTCTACTGCCGAACAGGGCCTCTGACGAACGGAGTCTTGTGGGTAGAAAATAAAAGGTAAAAAAAGAACAACACAATTGAGAGCCCCTGGTGTGGTTGAGCCGCAGTCTGGGCTAATTGTGGTCGTGCCCCTCCTCCCATGCCCATGGTATCTTTAGAGCGTAATGGTGTACGCGAAGGACCTAATTTGACTTTTTGCAGGGGCTGGGGTTGGGGCCGCACTGCTACGCGTGCTCGGAACGTGCCAGGTGGTCTTGTTGTAGGTTACTCCGGGCGCGCTTAGCTATGTCCGGCCGCTGAACGGCCGGACTCGAGAATTGCCTTAAGAGGCTGCGTTGTACTTCTGCGGTGAGAGCCGCTGTATGTTCCTCTGTTCGGAGAGAACGTTCAGTGTTTCCGTTGACCGTGATGACTCCTCTAGGGCCTGGCATCTTGAGCTTGAGGTATGCATAGTGTGGCACCGCGTTGAACTTTGCAAACGCGGTACATCCGAGCAAGGCATGATAGCCGCTGCGGAACGAGACTATGTCGAAGATTAAATCCTCGTTTCGGAAGTTATCCGGGGATCCGAAGACCACTTCCAGTGTAACTGAGCCTGTACAATTGGCTTCTACACCTGGTATGACGCCTTTAAAGGTCATCTTGGTAGGTTTAATCCTTGAGGGGTCTATGCCCATTTTGCGCAATGTATCCTGATAGAGCAGGTTCAGGCTACTGCCGCCGTCCATCAGGACACTGGTGAGGTGAAATCCATCGACGATTGGGTCTAGGACCAATGCGGCGAATCCGCCGTGGCGGATGCTGGTGGGGTGGTCCCTTCGGTCAAAAGTGATCGGGCAGGAGGACCATGGATTGAACTTCGGGGCAACTGGCTCCATCGCGTATACATCCCTTAGCGCACGCTTCCGCTCCCTTTTGGGTATGTGCATTGCGTATATCATGTTCACCGTCCGCACCTGTGGGGGGAAACCCTTCTGCCCTCTATTGTTCGGCGGTCGGGTCTCTTCCTCGTCATCGCTATGCGGCCCCTTGTCATTGTTTTCGGCAATTAGCTTGCCTGCCTGCTTGAATACCCAACAGTCCCTATTGGTGTGGTTAGCTGGCTTTTCGGGGGTGTCGTGTATCTGGCACAAGCGGTCGAGTATTCGGTCCAAATTGGATGGACCCGGAGCAGTTCTTTTGAATGGCTTTTTCCGCTGACCAGGTTTAGAGCCTCTGAATCCGGCATTGACTGCCGTATCCTCGCTATTGTCACCGTTGATGCGGCGCTTGTTTTTGTTACGACGCGACCTGCCATTTCGGTCCTTGAAATCCGGACTGCTAGAATGTTTGCTGAGGTTGTTGCTGCGTGCTAGCCAGCTATCCTCACCCGCGCAGAAGCGGGTCATGAGTGATGTGAGGGCTGCCATGGATTTCGGCTTTTCCTGTCCCAGGTGCCGGGCAAGCCACTCGTCGCGGATGTTATGCTTGAAGGCCGCGAGGGCCTCCGCATCCCGACACTCGACGATTTAGTTTTTCTTGGTTAAGAACCGTGTCCAGAATTGTCTGGCCGATTCGTCTGGCTGCTGAATTATGTGGCTTAGGTCATCAGCGTCTGGTGGTCGCACATACATGCCTTGGAAGTTATCGAGGAATGCGGCTTCCAGGTCTTCCCAACTCCCAGTTGACTCTGCTGGCAAGCTGTTAAGCCAATGCCGGGCTGGTCCTTTAAGCTTGAGGGAGAGATATTTGATGGCGTGAAGATCGTCACCGCGGGCCATGTGGATGTGAAGAAGATAGTCTTTGATCCAAACCGCGGGGTCTGTTGTGCCATCGTAAGATTCGATATTCACGGGTTTAAACCCTTCGGGGATTTGATGATCCATTACTTCATCTGTGAAGCATAGTGGGTGTGTGGCGCATCTATACTGGGCGATATCACGACGGAGCTCAAAAGAGCTTTGTCTGTTTTGTTCGGCCCGGCCGGACTTACTGTTTCCGGCGCGACGGCTGTCGTCACGTGCCGTGGGGCGCCCACGCGATCCATAGATCGATCTTGATTCTCTTGCCTTATCCTCCAATATATCTCGCAAGTCTAGAGCGTTCCCCTGTGGCCTTGTGCTTTTTGAGCGATGCCGGGGTACGGGTCTAGTGAAGGGCCTAGAGGCTTCTCTGTCGCGACCACGGGGTGGTCGGTCAGCCGTATTGTCTCCTGGTGATGCGGGTTCATACGCTTGCTCCTCTAATCGGGGGAGCAGCTTCCGTTTAGGGTAGCTTTTGGAGGGGCGTTCGAGCTCATGCTCTTCGGCCGCGAGGACTTCAGTCCATCTGTCGCCTAGCAGATCTTGATCAGCTCTAAGTTGTTGCTGCATTTTCTTGAGGCTGTTTGCCGTGGCCATAAGCCTGCATTTAAAACGCTCTTGTTCGACGGGATCCTCAGGCACGACGAATTCATCATCATCGAGGCTTGCTTCGTCTCCAGAGGGAGACATATAATCCTCTACCTCTTCTTCTTCCGCTCTCTCATGAGGGCTGTCGTCTCCATCCTCCTACGCTGGGTCTTGCTGGAGTGGGTTATCATCGGCACTGTCTGGTGTATTATTATCTCCGGTGCCGGAATCTTCATTCTTTCTGTGGCGGGATTTAGAGCGGCGCCGCTGACGCCGGCGCTTGGGCTGTTTCTTGGAGGGGTCATCCTCCTCTGTTCCTTCACCATTCCCATCCTTTGGGATATCCACCATGTATATGTCATATGATGAGGTGGCTTTCCAGTGCCCGGTCGGCGCTGGTTCTTGGTCGTCTCCGGCATCGTCGTCCATACCGTCGATGTCTTCGGAGTCATAGTCTAGCATGTCGGTTAGATCATCGACAGCGGCTACCAAGTGGGTGGTGGGTGGGCTTTGAATTTCTTCGTCGTCCGCATCCCAACCGTCCTGACCGTAGTCTGGCCAGGGCTCTCCTGATAACGAGAGATACTTTAGCGAACTCAAGATGTCGCCAAAAGGTGAGTGTTGAAAGATGTCCGCTGTGGTGAACTCCATGATCGGCGCCCAATCGGATTCGATCGGAGGGGGCGCGGGCGGTTCGGAGTCCGGCAAGAAGTCCGACACGTCGGAGTCACGAGCTTCATGAGGGACAAGGTCATTGCTCGGCTCTATCGCCGTAGAGGTTGCAGCTCCCGAGGCGGTGTCTAGCCATCCGTCCTCGATCTGCGCAGCCGGGTCCGAATTGAAGATCGGAGCGGGTTCGAGTGCGGCCTCCAGGGTACTGTCCGGCTGCAGAGCTAAACCATGCTCGCCGCGACAGTGCGGGACGCTGGGCTGTGGCTCGAATCGATCGAGGATCAAGTCCCTGCGGATGTCAGCCGTGATGTTCAAACTTCCAAATCTGACCTGACGGCCAGGGGCGTAGCTTTTGATCTGCTCCAGATAGCCAACCGAATTGGCCCGCAGTGCAAAGCCGCCGAATACGAATATCTGTCCGGGGAGAATGGTCTCACCCTGGACTGCGTCGTTGATGATGGTCAAATAAGCCATCGAGCCTATCGGTGACAACATAGAGGAACTCTCAATGAAAGCACCAATGTCGGTGTCAAAACCGGCGGACCTCGGGTAGGGGGTCCCGAACTATGCGTCTAGGTGGATGGTAACAGGAGACAAGGGACACGATGTTTTACCTAGGTTCGGGCCCTCTTGATGGAGGTAAAACCCTACGTCCTACTTGATTAATATTGATGATGTGTGTTACAAGAGTGGATCTACCACGAGATCAAGGAGGCTAAACCCTAGAAGCTAGCCTATGGTATGATTGTTATTCGTCCTATGGACTAAAGCCATCTGGTTTATATAGACACCGGAGAGGGCTAGGGTTACACAAAGTCGGTTACAATGGTAGGAGATCTACATATCTGTATCGCCAAGCTTGCCTTCCACGCCAAGGAAAGTCCCATCCGGACACGGGACAAAGTCTTCAATCTTGTATCTTCATAGTCTTGGAGTCCGGCCGATGATGATAGTTCGGCTATCCGGACACCCGCTAGTCCGGAACTCCCTCGGCGTCATAAGTTATTCTGATGACCGGATGCTTACGATTTTGCCAAGGGCTTGACCCTGGATGGCCATTCCTCCCTGCCGTCTTCGGCGTCGGAGGTGTAGTCCGGAAGGAGGGTTCTCCCCTTCTTGGACCCTCCGGCCTCCCCAGTTGGGGTGGCTTTCCTTTTCTTTCCTTCCCCCGTTGGAGGGGGAGAGGCTTCTTCTTCTTCCTCCTCCTCGTCCTCAAAGGCGGAGGGTGCTTCGGGGTTGTCGGGCGATGAATCCGACACCACCAGGCACCGGGAACTCTTTCGAGTCCCCGTGGCCTTCTTCTTGGCTTTCTTCTCCGGCACCACGTGAGGTGCCGGAACCAGCAGCTTCGTCAAGCGAGAGTCCGCTGGGTCTTCGGGCAAGGGGGCCGGACAGTTGATCTGTCCGGCCTTTTTCTGCCAGTCCTGTTAAAGAGATGGGGGTTTAGATCCCGCATAGAATCAAATCTATGAAAAAAAATACCTCATAAAGGGAAAATTAAGCTCACCGCGCTGGCTTGGCGCTCGGCGCAGAATCCGCGATCCTCGGTGACGGGAGGGGAGACCTCGGAGCTCTTGAATAGCACCTTCCAGGCGTCCCCATGCTTTGTGTCGAAGAGCCGGGACAGAGTCTGATGCTGGGCCAGGCCGAACTCCCACAAGCTGAAAGCCCGTCATTGATATGGGGGAATCCGGCGAAAGAGCATGACCTAGACTATGTTGACGAGTTTAACCTTCCTACCGATCAGGTCTGTGATGCAGGTTTGAAGTCCGGTCACTTCCGCCGAATTACCCCACGACAGGCCCGTCTCTTTCCAAGATGTGAGCCGTGTTGGGATACCAGATCGGAATTCGGGGGCCGCTGCCCATTCAGGGGCACGCGGCTCGGTGATATAGAACCACCCCGATTGCCACCCTTTGATGATCTCTACGAAGGCGCCCTCGAGCCATGTAACGTTGGCTATCTTGCCCACCATGGCACCTCTGCACTCCGCTTGGCGGCCGCCCACGACCTTTGGCTTGACGCTGAAGATCTTCATCCATAGGCCAAAGTGAGGCTGGATGCGGAGGAAGGCCTCGCACACGACGATAAACGCCGAGATGTTGAGGATGAAGTTTAGGGCCAAATCATGGAAGTCTTGGCCATAGTAGAACATGAGCCCCTGGACGAATGGGTGAAGAGGAAAACCCAGTCCGCAGAGGAAATGGGGGAGAAATACAACCCTCTCATGGGGCCTAGGGGTGGGGATGAGTTGCCCCTCATCTGGAAGCCGGTGCGCGATGTCGTCAGACAAGTATCCGGCCTTCCTCAGCTTTTTGATTTGCCCCTCCGTGACGGAGGAGGCCATCTATCTACCTCCCGCTCCGGACATGATTGGAGAAGGTTGAGGTGGGATGTGCGGGCTTGGGCATTGGAGCTCGAGCGCGCAGGGACGAATAAGCATAGGAGGAAGAAGGCATGAATGGAAAGGGCGGATTCTTATCCCCTTATATGGGCGGCCGAAAATACGAGCCCCCATCGGCCTAATAAAACTTTTTTATCTCCCAAGCACCGCGGTTAATGGCGCGATTGGGTTACCCACGCCCGTATTGATGAGAATCCTGGAATAAGGGGAACGATCTCTGCTTTGACAAGACGTGCCAAGGAAACTGCCTCGCTAAACGAGCTGAGGTGGAACAGTAAAATGAATAAAAGCCTGGCCGTGGCGTGATTCCATGCTACGGAATATGTCAGCAGATTAGATTGGTGCAAATATTATTCTCTCTACGGTGGCATGTGGAAGTTATTTTGCAGAGCCGGACACTATCCTGGTGTTGAACATCTTCTATGAAGTATTCGAAGGAGGAACCCGCCTTGCAATGTCGTAGACAACTTGCACGCTGGACTCGTCGTCATTGAAGCCTGGTTAAGGGGCTACTGAGGGAGTCCTAGATTAGGGGGGGTCTGGATGGCCGGACTATGACCTTTGGCCGGACTCCCGGACTATGAAGATACAAGATTGAAGACTCCGTCCCGTGTCCGGATGGGACTTTCCTTGGCGTGGAAGGCAAGCTTGGCGATACAATATGAAGATCTCCTCCCATTGTAACTGACTCTGTGTAACCCTAGCCCTCTCCGGTGTCTATATAAACCGGAAAGTTTTAG
This sequence comes from Triticum timopheevii, assembly GCA_963921465.1. Taxonomy (NCBI): domain Eukaryota; kingdom Viridiplantae; phylum Streptophyta; class Magnoliopsida; order Poales; family Poaceae; genus Triticum; species Triticum timopheevii. The sequence goes on from OY997266.1 coordinate 100,380,118, forward strand.
TCCGTAGGACGAACAACAATCATACCATAGGCTAGCTTCTAGGGTTTAGCCTCTCGGATCTCGTGGTAGATCCACTCTTGTACTACCCATATCATCAATATTAATCAAGCAGGAGTAGGGTTTTACCTCCATCGAGAGGGCCCGAACCTGGGTAAAAACATCATGTCCCTTGTCTCCTGTTACCATCCGCCTAGACGCACAGTTCGGGACCCCCTACCCGAGATCTGCCGGTTTTGACACCGACACTGGGGATTGAGCTCCGCCCAAGATGCAGGCAATCGCGCGCGGCTCCTGGAGGCCCCCAGCCCCCTCGTCCTGATGATGGTCCTCATTTCTCCTTGGCTGCGGCGGCAGTGGGGGGAGGCATGCGTTTCCTTGCGGGCGATCCTCGCGAGGCCGATCCCTCCAGTCTCCCTCGTGAGGCTGATCCTGCCAGCGGTCCCCGCGAGGTAGGTCGCGCCACCCTTGGCAAGGGTTGCGGTCGGGGCGTCGGCCGACCCTTCCTTCTCGCACAGCTCGGAGCTCATGGCATTCGTTGGTGTTGTTGGTGTGGAGGTCGTGGTACACACAATACTGGCTGCCCATGAAAGACTCGGGCTGATCTCTGCCCCGCTTAGTGTCTGGTTCCGCCGCGAGCACGGCAGCCCCCTTGCGCTTCACGTCCTTGGCCTTGGATTTCTTCTCTTTTGGGTCGGCGGGTAGCTCGAGGAGGGAAAGGCACCCTTCCTCAGCCCTGGCGCACTTGGTTGCCAAGTTGAACAACTCCAAGGAAGTGCATAGATCTTCATGCATCGCTAGCTCCTCCTTCATCTTGACGTCGCGCACGCCGTCGGAGAAGTCTGAGATGATGGCCTCCTTGGTCACCTTGGGAATCTTGAGACATGCGTTGTTGAAGCGCTGCATGTATTTCTGCAGGGTCTCCCTTGGTTGCTAATTGATGCGGCGCATGTCGCTCACGGCAGGTGGCCGGTCGCGAGTACCTTGGAAGTTGGCAATGAAATGGGTGCGCATCTCGTCCCAGGAGGAGATCGTGCCTGGCGCCAAGTTCAGGAGCCAGGTGCGGGCTCCGTCCTTGAGCGCCATGGGAAACCAGTTCGCCATGACCTTCTCGTCCCCGTTGGCGGCTTTGATGCCTAGCTCATAGAGCTGGAGGAACTCCGCAGGGTCGGCCGTGCCGTTGTAGCGAGGAGGCAGGTCTGGCTTGAACTTGCAGGGCCACGCGACACTGCGCAGCCCGGCGGCGTAGGCGCGGCATCCCGCCGTGGCCACGGGAGGCCTCTGGTGACGGGGAGCTTGGTCTTGCGGGCCCCCATGCGCTGCAGCTGGGAGCAGCGCGGGGTCTTGGCGCGCTGGGACAGGAGCGTGGTCGGGATGGACCGGATCAGGGAGCACTCGGGCAGCTTCTTGGGGGCGAGGAACCTCTTGACAGCTCCTCTCTTGCTGCGCTTGCGCCGGACGGGGTGGATTCCATCCAGGGGCCACGCGCCTTGGGGCCAGGGCGCCTTCTTCAGGAGGAGGCGGCTGAGGCGCCCTGTCACGCCCAAGATGCGACCCTATCCTAAAGGAACTCAAAGGTCCCACCAAGGATAGAAGCGCATCTTGAAGACGCTTTTACAAGGTGGATATCATTACATCAACATTACATAATAGATGGGGATACATACAAGAGGCATACAATGCCACACGAATACAACATCATAATACATTAGAGCATCATCCGACTACGGATGAAACACAAATAGAAACTCAAACGACATCCACCCTGCTAGCCCAGGATGCCGACCTAGAACCTATCCCCTGATCGAAGAAGAAGCAGAAGAAGAACTCCAAACAAGCAAACATCGCTCTCGCGTCATGATCATCGCATAACCTGTACCTGCAACTATTGTTGTAGTAATCTGTGAGCCACGAGGACTCAGCAATCCCATTACCATGGGTATCAAAACTAGCAAAGCTTAATGGGAAAGGAAGGGGTAAAGTGGTGAGGTTGCAGCAGTGACTAAGCATATATGTTGGCTAACATACGCAAATAAGAGCGAGAAGAGAGCAAGTGGAATGGTCGTGAAGCTAGCAATGATCAAGAAGTGATCCTGAACTCCTACTTATGTCAAACATAACCCAAAGACCGTGTTCACTTCCCGGACTCCGCCGAGAAGAGACCATCACGGCTACACACGCGGTTGATGCATTTTAATTCGGAACTGATGTCAAGTTATCTACAACCGGACATTAACAAATTCCCATCTGCCTATAACCGCGGGCAGGGCTTTCGAAAGATTATACCCTGTAGGGTTGTCCCAACTTAGCCCATGATAAGCTCTCACGATCAACAAAGGATATACCTTCTCCCAGGAAGACCTAATCAGACTCGGAATCCCGGTTTACAAGACATTTCGACAATGGTAAAACAAGACCAGCAAAGCCGCCCGATGCGCCGACAATCCCGATAGGAGCTGCACATATCTCGTTCTCAGGGCAACACCGGATGAGCAATCCGTACAACTAAAACCAGACCTCAAGTTTCCCTAAGGGGGCGCTGCAAGGGCTCTGGTTCGAACCAGCACTTAGAGAAGTACTGGGCCGGGGGGGCTAAAATAAAGATGACCCTTGGGCTCCGGAAACCCAAGGGAAAAGGGGCTAGGTGAGGCAAATGGTAAAACCAAGGTTGGGCCTTGCTGGAGGAGTTTTATTGAAAGCGAACTATCAAGGGGGTCCCATAAATCACCCAACCGCTTAAGGAACGCAAAATCCGGGAACATAACACCGGTATGACGGAAAACTAGGGCGGCAAGAGTGGAACAAAACACCAGTCATAAGGCCGAGTCTTCCACCCTTTACCAAGTATATAGATGCATTAATTAAATAAGAGATATTGTCATATCCCAACATAATCCTGTCCATCATGGGGCAATCTTCAACTTCACCTACAACTAATAACGCTATAAGAGGGGCTGAGCAAAGCGGTAACATAGCCAAGCAACGGTTTGCTAGGAAGGGTGTCAAAGGTTAGAGGTTCATGGCAATTTGGGAGGCTTGATGAGCAAAAGATAGGTAGCACAGCAAAGCGATAGAACGAAGCAATTAGCGTAGCAATGATAGTAGTGAGATCCAGGGTAGCGGTCATCTTGCCTGAAATCCCGCTAGGAATAAGAACGAGGTCCATGAAGAAGACGAACGGGAGAAGTCGAACGAATCCTCACAATCGCAACATTACCGGAACTAAGAAGCAACACCGGAAAGAAACAAACAACATGGTAAATGCACAAGCATAAACATGGCATGATGCACAAACAAGTATGTTGCATGTCCGGTTTAAAGAGGCATGGCATGGCAAAGTGCAACAAACAATACTACAAGTTAAGTGGAGCTCAATATGCAACGAGTTGCATATTAACAAAACACCACATGGACATATTTAGTTTAATCTCGTATAAGCTACCAAATAATATTAAATGTTGTTAAACATGGCAAGAGGTGAAGCATATGAAAACTAACTATTTAGGCAAGTTTAAATGAGGCCGGAAATAACAAACAACAATTCCGGAAAATCCTGATGTGCATATTTTAGATTTGGTATTGTTCTGCCCTAGAACATATTTTAGAGTTGTTAAACAGGAAAATAAAGTGCACCACGTTAAACTAGGCATTTTTCCACCCCATTTACATATAAAGTTTATTTAAAATGGAGCTATGTTTATTTAGTTATGAAATAAATCATTTTAACATGGCATTTGAGCAAATTTAATCAAACAGCATTTTAAACATTTCAAACATGGATGAAAGTGGCCAAATATGAAACTAGATAAAATTCTAAGCATTTTACATATGTAACTTGTTTTAACCCGATGCATGATTGTGAAGCTATTAGATGCATGAACAAAAGGGGTAATCTGTAAATATGCAGTTGCTGGACAATTAGGAAAATCGCAGATCTGTAAAAAAACATATGCGGGCCACATCTGGAACAGGGGCCGAACAGGGCAGACGCTGGGGGTGGCTCACCATGGGCCACTGGGCCGAATCTGGAGAGGAAGCGAGGCAGGCTAGATCTGGCTTGGGCCGGCTTGAGCTCGCCTTGGAGGCCGAAGGGGAAGCAGGGGAGGCTTGGCGCTGGCTGCGGGCCATGCAGGCAGATCGGGGCGAGGCAGGACGTAGTCAACGCGGCTGGGACGAGCGAGCGAGGCAGCGGATGCCGAGCGCGAGCAGGGGAACTTGGCGCGACTCCGGCGATGCCGAGGTAGAGCAGCGACGCCCTGGAACTTGCGGGAGACGGCGAAGGCAAGGGGGGTCTGGCTGGATCCAAGGCGGAGTGGCCGAATCAGGGCAGCGGTGGAGCATCCGGGCACGGGGAAGCTCGATTTTGTCTGAATCCGACCCGACTTGGTCGCGGACGGCGCTAGGATGAGGAGGCCGCCGGTGAACTTGCTCTAGGATGAGGCGGCCATGGCGGGGCAGGCTCCTGTTCGTCCTGAAGAAAGAGAGAGAGAGACCTCGAGGTTAGGGAGAGAGAAGATCCAGGGGAAGAAGGATAGGGAGGCGACGGGGAGCTGCAGAAGGGTCGGCCTTGGAGCACTGGTGCTTTTGGCGATGAGCATCAGGGAGGAAGGAGGCCTCGGGCGCCATGGCTGCAGGGCACGAGGAGAGCTTGGCTGGAGCGACAGCGGCAGTGGGTTGGTTCGATTTGGAACACGAGGAAAAGGGCTAGGTGGATCGGGATGGATCCCGAGAGAACAGTGGTGGCGGCGGACACGGAAGGATGGGACATTGATCCAAAAATTTTGGGTTGGGGCCTAGTTTATATAGCAAGGGGATTAGGTTAGGGGCTATCCGGTCCGTCCGATCGAAATCGGGCAGTCGAGAAAAACAGGCTAGGGAAGCTCAAATAAGAAAATAGAGATGTTTTATAGACGTTAGGGGATGATCCGGATCCATCGGTAATGACAGACCGGTTCGGGTTCGGGCAAGTTTTTCGGACGCACGGAAGTGGGGGTCAGTGGTTGTAGAGAGGTTAGGTGGTCACGGTCAAGAGGGAAGCGAAAACCCGATTGGTTTGGAACGGTCAGCGCGGGCAAGGAGATCTAAGGGAAGGTGATGAAGGCAAAAGGGAGAAACGGCAACGACGAACGAATGAAAGTTTTAAGACAATGATGCCGATGCAATGCGAATGATGACATGAGACGAGATGCATAACAAGAACAAAATGCAAAACAACAGACAAAAAACCCAACCACGAAGGAAATATCATATCGCATCTCCGGAAAAGGCAAGAGTTGGAGTTACAAATATGGAAAGTTGTATCCGGGGCGTTACAACACTCCACCACTACGAGAGGATCTCGTCCCGAGATCTAGGATGGCACCGGAGGGAAAAGGAAGAGGAAGATAAGAGGTAAACTAAGTTGCTTCTTCGACAAAATAGTGAAACCAAAGAACCTTGAGAGGTTGAAAAGTTGAAAGAAAGAACACATCGGAGTTGAACACAATTGAGAGCACTGCGGTAGAGAATAGAAAGAAGGAACACCATGTGAACCTTGGAGGCTGCAAAGCTATGAATGACGAGTACAATGGACAAGAAGGAATTGGAAACACTCTGGTTGAAATGAGATAAACACGGAACAAGGAAGATCAAATTCGGACAGCACACCGGTTGAAAAGAGATGCAAGACTTGATAAGATGAAAAGAACTTGAAAAGAGGACACGACACTCCGGTTAAATGGATACGCATGAAAATAACATGATCTTGACAAAACGAGATGATGGGTGAAGAGAGCAACATCACAATGCCTCCGGAACGAAAGAATAGATGCTAGATTATTGGGAAGAAAAGAACGGAGAAGAAAATGCCAACTTCTGCCACAAATGAGCTTGGAAAGCATCCTTGCAAAGAAGAATTGAACGGAGTTGTTGGAAAACCAAAAACAAAAGGATATGATCCTCGTGGGCTTATGTAGACATCTCAAAACTTGAGGTGAAATTCTGCCACTACGGAACAAATAATATAATTGATAACACCGACGAGATGAAAAATTTCTTCCACCAAGATGATAGAGAGATAACTTGAATCATTGATAAGCACCACAAAAGCAACAATCCTTAGGGAAGGCTTTAGGTGAAATATGACACAAGATAACTCCAACAATGAGGTTGATGGATTTAAAATACCTCATTCTTGACAACATGTGAATCACGAAACATGAATGGAAATCGTCAAGAATGATATAACACCGTCTCAAAAGATAAGATAGGAGAATTGCACTTTTGTAACACCCGGGATACAACTTTCCATATTGGGAACTCCGACTCTTGCCTTTTCCGGAGATGCTATATGATATTTCCTTCGTGGTTGGGTTTTTGTTTGTTGTTTTTCATTTTATTCTTGTCTTGCATCTTGTATCATGTCATCATCTGTATTTTCATCCGCTTGTTTTTCAAAACTTGCATCCGTCCGGGTTTCCCCGGTTCTCTCCGTTGTCCGTTCTGAGCCCGACCACACTCGCACGCGCCCGCGACACCTCCAAAATATTATTTTATAAGTGGCATAAAAATGTTCTCGGAATGGGTTGCAACTTGTCGTGCGGTCTTATTATAGTGTAGACAGGCCGCCTGCCAAGTTTCGTCGCATTCGGAGCTCGTTTAATAGCCCAACCGTCTTGCGTAGCGGCACTATAGCCGGTCTAGCGTCGGACGTTTCCGGTATCCGGAAACTGCCCTGGGCCGCACCTTTTCTCTCTCTCTTCTCAGCCCAACCCCTCTACACAGCCCACTAACCCCTCTTCTCAGCCCACCTGCAGCCCACCTAACCCCCCCCCCCCCGCTCCGGACCGTCCGATCAAGATCGAACGGCTCCGAAACGGCCTCAAACTCCCTAAACCCTAGCAATTTTGCTATATATGGATACCCCTTGTCCATTTTGGGCAGCCTAACCCCCCTCCACCTACCTCTAGCCTCCCCCCTCCTCAGAATCCGCGCCGCCCCACCTCCTCCCTGCCACTTGGCCTCCTCCCATTGGCCAGCCGCCGCTGTGCAGCCTCCCTCACCCAACCGGAAGCCTCCACGTCGCCTCCCCCTCAGCCTCCTCCGCCGCTGGCCCGCTCCAGCCCGTCCAGGCCCGCCCCGGGCCAGATCTGGGCCTGGAGGGAGCCCGCGCGCCGCCGATGCAGCCCGAGCTACCCTGCCCCTGCCCCGAGCAGCCGCTCGCCCACAACTCCATCGGAGCCGCGCCGCCCAGATCCTCCGCGCCCCATTGTCCGGCCGCCGGAGGGCGTCGCTGCCGATGCCAACTCCGCCGCCAGGTCGCGCCTCCCCATCGCCTCTCTCCCTCTGGCTCTCTCTCACGTTTTCCCTCTCTCTCTACTCCGTAGGAGCCGCCGCCGCCGGAGTTTCTTCACCGCCGCCCCATCGCGAGTTGTCGTCGGATCCGATCGGAACGGGTCCGGAGCGACCGGATCCGGTCGTCCCCAGCGCCCCTCGACCTTCCTGCCGTTGCTGCACCCTCGGCGGCGTGCACCGTCGCCGCCGCCTTAGTCTTCTTCATGCGGGCATGGGAGGAGCATGACTCCTCCAAGCCCAGCGAGCCCCTCGCTGGTTCGCTCCCGTTGACCAGCGCGTGGGCCAGCGCCCCCTGGCCCATCTTCCCCCCGTGGCCTGCCTGGCCTCCTCTCCAAACCGACCGGCCTGCTAAGGACCATGGTCAGCAGCCCCCCCGGGCCCCTTCTCTGTGTTCAGCCCAGCAGTTTCGGCCCGTGGATGTTTTTTTCCGTTCTGCGATTTAGCAATTTATCCAGAGAATGCAGTTTTACAGAAAACCCCCTAGATTTCATGCATATAAAAACTCACAAACCGTGCATCGCATTAAAATAATTTATATATGTAAAATGCTCAGAAAATTGTGTAGATTAATAATATGCCACTTTCATCTATGTTAAAAATGTTTAACTTGCTGTTTGTTTAAATTTGCTAATATGCCATGTTAAAATGATTTAATTCATAACAAAATAACCGTAGCTCCGAATTTAATAAACTTTATATGTAAATGGGGTGGAAAAATGTCTAGTTTAACATGGTGCACTTTATTTTCCTGTTTAACAACAATAAAATTGTGTTTAGGGCAGAACAGTACCAAATCCATAATTTGCATATGGGGATTTTCCGGACTTGTTGTTTGTTGTTCCGGCCTCATTTAAACTTGTCTAGATAGGTAGTTTTTCATATGCTTCACCCCTTGCCATGTTTAACAACATTTAATATTGTTGGGTACAAAACCGAGAGAGAACTAAATAATCGATGTGGTGTTTCGTCAATATGCAACTCGTTGCATATTGATCTCCACTTAACTTGTAGTATTGTTTGTTGCACTTTGCCATGCCATTCCTCATTAAACCAGACATGCATCATACTTGATTGTGCATCATGCCATGTTTATGTGATGGTTGTTTACCATGTTGTTTGCTTCTTTTCGGGTTGCCTTCGGTTTCGTTCCGGAGTTGTGAGGATTCGTTCGACTACTTCCGCTTGTCTTCTTCATGGACTCGTTCTTCTTCCTAGCGGGATCTCAGGCAAGATGACCTCTACCCTAGATCTCACTACTATCATTGCTATGCTAGTTGCTTCGTTTTATCGCTTTGCTGCGCTACCTATCTTCTGTTTGTCGAGCCATCCCATGTTGCTATGAACCTCTAACCTTTGACACCTTTCCTATGCAAACCATTGTTTGGCTATGTTACCGCTTTGCTCAGTCCCTCTTATAGCGTTGCTAGTTGCAGGTGAAGTTGAAGATTGCTCCATGGTGGACAGGATTTTGGTTGGGATATCACAATATCTCTTATATTATTGATGCATCTATATATTTGGTAAAGGGTGGAAGGCTCGGCCTTATGCCTGGTGTTTTGTTCCACTCTTGCCGCCCTAGCTTCCGTCATACCGGTGTTATGTTCCCGGATTTTGCATTCCTTACGCGGTCGGGTGATTTATGGGACCCCCTCGACAGTTCGCTTTGAATAAAACTCCTCCAGCAAGGCCCACCTTGGTTTTACCATTTGCCTCACCACCACCTATATTTCCCTTGGGAGTAATTAACCCAAGGGTCATCATTATTACAGCCCTCCGGGCCAATGCTTGTCTAAGTGTTGGTCCAAACTAGAGCACCGTGCGGGGCCATCCCTTGGCAACTTGGGTTACGTCGGTTCCTGTACACTTAGCTTATCCGGTGTTGCCCTGAGAATGAGATATGTGCAGCTCCTATCGGGATTGTCGGCGCATCGGGCGGTCTTGCTGCTCTTGTTTTACCATTGTCGAAATGTCTTGTAAACCGGGATTTTGAGTCTGATCGGGTCTTCCTGGGAGAAGGTCTATTCCTTCGTTGATCGTGAGAGCTTGTCATGGGCTAAGTTGGGACACCCCTGCAGGGTATAATCTTTTGAAAGCCGTGCCTGCGGTTATAGGCAGATGGGAATTTGTTAATGTCTGGTTGTAGATAACTTGACACCAGATCCGAATTAAAACGCATCAACCGTGTGTGTAGCCGTGATGGTCTCCTTTTGGCGGAGTCTGGGAAGTGAACACGGTTTCTGGGTTATGTTTGACGTAAGTAGGAGTTCAGGATCTCCTCTTGATCATTGCTAGTTTCACGACCGTTCCTTTTGCTCTCTTCTCGCTCTTATTCGCGTATGTTAGCCACCATATATGCTTAGTCGCTGCTGCAGCCTCACCACTTTACCCCTTCCTTTCCCTTTAAGCTTTGCTAGTCTTGATACCCATGGTAGTGGGATTGCTAAGTCCTTGTGGCTCACAGATTACTACAACAACAGTTGCAGGTATAGGTTTCGCGATGATCATGACGCGAGAGCGATGTTTACTTGTTTGGAGTTCTTCTTCTGCATCTTCGATCAGGGGATAGGTTCCAGGTCGGCAGCCTGGGCTAGCAGGGTGGATGTCGTTTGAGTTTCTGTTTGTGTTTCATCCGTAGTCGGATGTTGATCTTATGTATGATGTATTGTTGTATTCATGTGGCATTGTATGCCTTATGTATGTATCCCCATCTATTATGTAATGTTGATGTAATGATATCCACCTTGCAAAGCATTTCAATATGCGGGTCTATCCTTGGTGGGACCTTCGAGTTCCTTTTGGATAGGGTCGCATATTGGGCGTGACAAGTTGGTAATCAGAGCCTCGACCGACCATAGGAGCCCCCTTGATTGTTGGCCGTTGTTGAGTGTAGAAGAAAACTATTTTGTGTCTTAGGATTATATATATCAGAGAGTAGGATTCTTTTTACTCCTCAGCCCCCTTCGTCGCTCTGGTGAGGTCTCTTGACGTAGATGTTTTGATTGTCCTCTCCTCAAATTTCACTAAATATTTTTTAGGATCACGCGGGTATCTTGGAATCGTTCCGATGGTTTTGTGACGAGAACATTGTTCTTGGTGCCTCCTGTCTATTTATGTGGCTTTGACCCAGGGAGTTGAGCTCTAAGGTGTTGTCGTCACAATTTTATCATTGCAGTTCTGGAATACCTGAGCTTTGCCTACATCGAGAATCTCTTTTGTACAGTTGTTGGTGAGATAACCCCGATAACCCAGTACTGGGGCGAGTTCGGGAGTATTGCCATAACTCGTATAACGGATGCTTTTCGAAGGTTGAGGTACATGATTTCCGAAGGTTTCTTGGTTATGTGTTGACGGATGGATACAGCTGGATGTAGGGATTGTTAGTTTTGGGTGAGATATATATTGCTTCCCCTGTATCCCCAACACCAGATTGCATAACCAGAAAGTTTCGGGAGTTTTATAGGTGGGAATTCAAGTAGCTCCTAGAATATCTTTTCGACAGATGCATGATATGACATTGGGGTTCGATGTCTAGTGGTCCGCCTTTCCACGGTCGTTTTTACAGTGGTCTCGTTGTGTATTAAAGAACCCTTGGCTATGCTGGTTCGGGGACACTTCATATGTCATGTGCACTGCCTTTTACATGATGGTGCTGTACACTCGAGCCCGTGTCGGCCCCACCACGAAAACTTCGGATGAAATCTCTATCATATGTTTGTTCCGGCTTATTCTGTAAGCCAATCCTTTGTTTTGTTTTGAGTTGTGGTATTTGAGTTGCTTCAATGTCAGGTGTTGATTCCATACCTTTTCTAAATGGTGATCTCATATTTCTATGGGAGTACTAATCCTTTTGATCATCGAGATGGTCATGTCAATTCTTTTCAACCGGTGTGCTTCTCTTCAAGTGGATCCGATCATTTCAACATTTGTGAGATCAATTCTAAGTTTTCTCAACGGTGTTTGTTTCATCCGTCCCCAAGTTGCCTTTGTTTTCCCGCCCTCCCACCCCTTTTTCTTCAAGGACTCAGATTTCTTAATCTTGTATCCTTTTATTTGTGGGAAGTCTCTTCATTCTTTTCTTTCAGTATTCTTATCCGGCGATTTCCCTCGTGAAGATGCTCACGAGCTTCAAGTTCATCGTCCTTCATTGTTGTTTCTTCTCCGGTGGATCCAATTCAAGCTTTCAGTGTTGATCATATTCTTTTCCTCGTTTCAAATGTTTTTCCACGTCGGTGCACCTCTTAATTTTTCACCCCTCTCTATTTTTATCCGGAGTGCTCAAGATATCTCAGAAGACTTGTGTTTCCATTCTCAATCCGTTCAAGATATTTCGAGGTTGTTATCTCATTCAAGCTATTTAATTCAACCGGTGCAACCTCTCTTTAAAATCGTTCAACGGTGTATATTTCGAGTGGGCCCTAACCCACAGGTTTTTTCCCAGGATCTTACCTGACTCTTCTAATTCCCCCGGAGTTATTCTCAAATTCTTTTCAAGTGTGACATAAGAATGGATTCCATCAGTCACATGCCTTCCCCAAGATCGCTTTCAAATTCTTTTTCATTGTTGGCTCAACATCTTTGCTTTTCATTCTCCCAGAGTATCTCAGTAATTTTGGTGGTGTTTCCCGTTGTCAGTTCAAGATTGAAGAAGAGTTTTCCTCTAAATCTTATCCGTTCTCTCAAGATTCGTGATTCTAGCTTGATGCCATCCTCTCATAATTGTTTTCGATTGTGAGAATTCTTTTCACCCATCCGGAGCATTTCATGAGTTGTTTCCATTTCTTCCTCCGAGGGCCATCATGTCATAATTCGTCATTCGCAATGTGTAGCTATCATTCTCCAAATCTTACCGATGAATTGTTCAAATATCCTCTAATCAGTTCATGACCTCTTCGTTCTCTTGTATCTAAATCCCCTCAAGTATCTTCATTCGTTTTCCAATTCTTCCCGGTGAATTGTGCCTTTGCTACGTTCATTTTCAATTCTTACGGTGGTTCATTCAAGATTTCACTTCCTTTGTTATCATATCAATTCATTTGTTCTTATTAATCCCACCGGTGGTTCCATCTATACCTTCTCAAGTTTGTGCCATATCTCTCTTAATTTTTTCTACGACAATAAGTAGTATGCCAAATCCGTTGCTTGTCATCAATTTAAATTGGTGAAGGATAGGCATGACATAATTCTTATTCTTGTTTCATCCAAGTGATTAATTCTTTTCTTCCGGAGATTGTTCATGATGAAGTAATTCTCGGTTCTATTATTCATCTTTTATTTCCGGAGTTCCAAGTTTTCTCGGTTATATCGTCGCAAAGCTCCATCTAAATTATCGCAAGGCTTCACCTTGTGTTTTCAACTTCTCTTTCTTTCTATCATCCTTTCATTACCGGAGTTCTTCATGGAAGCTCTACATGGTGGTTTGTCAAGGATTCCTTTCATTCTTCAATTGTTCTTCAAGATTTCTCTTGAAGTTATGATCCGTCAAGCCATACTTCAAAGTAAACATGGTGCTCAACACATGTTTTGTTTTGAGGAGTTCAAGTATTCTTGTTTTGCATTTCGAAGTGCAATTCCTTCTACCTTATCTCTTGAGGTGGTGTTATGTCATTCTTGACAATTTGAGTTCGTGTTTCACGATTCACATGTTGTCAAGAATGAGATATGTTAAAAACCATCATTTTTCTCTTCGATCATGAGGTATTTTAAATCCATCAATCTCTTTGTTGGAGTTATCTTGGGTTATATTTCACCTAAAGCCTTCCATTGGGATTGTTGCTATTTGTGGTGCTTATCATTGATCCAAGCTTTCTCCATATCCTTCTCGGTGAAAGAGGTTTTTCATCTCTTCGTTGATCTCAAACAAGCAATTGTTTTTCGTTAGTGGCAGAATGTCACCTCATAATGTTGAGATGTTTCCATAAGCCCACTACAAACTTTTGTTTTTTCGTTGTTGATTTTCCAACAACTTCGTTCAATCCTTCTTTGCAAGGATGCTTTCCAAGTTCTTTTGTTGCAGAAATTGTCATTTTCTTCTCCGCCCCTTTATCCCAACAATCTAGCTTCTATTCTTTTGTTCCGGAGGAATTGTGATGTTGCTCTTTTCACTCATCATCTTGCTTTGGCAAGATCATGTTCGTTTCATGCTTATCCATTTAACCGGAGTGTTGTGTCATCTCTTCAAGTTCTTTTCATTCTTATCTTGTTTCAACCAGAGTGGTTTCAATTCCTTCTTGTCCATTGTGCTCGTCATTTATGTCTTGGCAACCTTCAAGCTCTCGTAATGTTCCTTGTTCCTGTTTTCTAACGGATTGTTTGCAATCTCGCTCATCTCTAATTGCTCAACCTCTCAAGGTTCGTGGTTTCACTCATTGGTCGAAGAAGCAACTTAGTTTTATCTCTTCTCTTCCTTTTCCTTTCCCTCCGGTGCCATCCTAGATCTCGGGACGAGATCCTCTCGTAGTGGTGGAGTGTTGTAACGCCCCGGATACAACTTTCCATATTCGGAACTCCGACTCCTGCCTTTTCCGGAGATGCTATATGATATTTCCTTCGTGGTTGGGTTTTTGTCTGTTGTTTTGCATTTTGTTCTTGTCTTGCATCTTTTCTCATGTCATCATCTGCATTTCATCCGCATGTTTTTCAAAACTTGCATCCGTCCGGGTTTCCCCGGTTCTCTCCGTTGTCCGTTCTGAGCCCGACCACACTCGCACGCGCCCGCGACACCTCCGAAATATTATTTTATAAGTGGCATAAAAATGTTCTCGGAATGGGTTGCAACTTGTCGTGCGGTCTTATTATAGTGTAGACAGGCCACCTGCCAAGTTTCGTCGCATTCGGAGCTCGTTTGATAGCCCAACCGTCTTGCGTAGCGGCACTATAGCCGGTCTAGCGTCGGACGTTTTCGGTATCCGGAAACTGCCCTGGGCCGCACCTCTTCTCTCTCTCTCTTCTCAGCCCAACCCCTCTACACAGCCCACTAACCCCTCTTCTCAGCCCACCTGCAGCCCACCTAACCCCCCCCCCCCCCTCCGCTCCAGACCGTCCGATCGAGATCGAACGGCTGCGAAACGGCCTCAAAACCCCCAAACCCTAGCAATTTTGCTATATATGGACACCCCTTGTCCATTTTGGGCAGCCTAATCCCCCTCCACCTACCTCTAGCCTCCCCCTCCTCAGAATCTGCGCCCCCCACCTCCTCCCTGCCACTTGGCCTCCTCCCATTGGCCAGCCGCCGCTGTGCAGCCTCCCTCACCCAACCGGAAGCCTCCACCTCGCCTCCCCCTCAGCCTCCTCTGCCGCTGGCCCGCTCCAGCCCGTCCAGGCCCGCCCCGGGCCAGATCTGGGCCCGGAGTGAGCCCACGCGCCACCGATGCAGCCCGAGCTGCCCAGCCCCTGCCCCGAGTAGCGCTCGCCCGCAACCCCGTCGGAGCCGCGCCGCCCAGCTCCTCCGTGCCCCCTCGTCCGGCGGCCGGAGCGTGTCGCTGCCGATGCCAACTCCCCCGCCAGGTCGCGCCTCCTCGTCGCCCCTCTCCCTCTGGCTCTCTCTCACGTTTTCCCTCTCTCTCTCTACTCCGCAGGAGCCGCCGCCGCCGGAGTTTCTTCGCCGCCGCCCCGTCGCGAGTTGCCATCGGATCCGGCCGGAACGGGTCCGGAGCGACCGGATCCGGTCGTCCCCAGCGCCCCTCGACCTTCCTGCCGTTGCTGCTCCCTCGGCGGCGTGCGCCGTCGCCGCCGCCTCAGCCTTCTTCGTGCGGGCACGGGAGGAGCACGACTCCTCCAGGCCCAGCGAGCCCCTCGCCGGTTCGCTCCCGTTGACCAGCGCGTGGGCCAGCGCCCCCTGGCCCATCTTCCCCCCATGGCCTGCCTGGCCTCCTCTCCAAACCGACCGGCCTGCTAAGGCCCATGGTGAGCAGCCCCCTAGCCCCTTCTCTGTGTTCAGCCCAGCAGCTTCGGCCCGTGGATGTTTTTTTCCGTTCTGCGATTTAGCAATTTATCCAGAGAACGCAGTTTTACAGAAAACCCCCTAGATTTCATGCATATAAAAACTCACAAACCGTGCATCGGATTAAAATAATTTATATATGTAAAATGCTCAGAAAATTATGTAGATTAATAATATGCCACTTTCATCTATGATAAAAATGTTTAACTTGCTGTTTGTTTAAATTTGCTAATATGCCATGTTAAAATGATTTAATTCATAACTAATTAACCGTAGCTCGAATTTAATAAACTTTATATGTAAATGGGGTGGAAAATGCCTAGTTTAACATGGTGCACTTTATTTTCCTGTTTAACAACAATAAAATTGTGTTTAGGGCAGAACAGTACCAAATCCATAATTTGCATATGGGGATTTTCCGGACTTGTTGTTTGTTGTTCCGGCCTCATTTAAACTTGTCTAGATAGGTAGTTTTTCATATGCTTCACCACTTGCCATGTTTAACAACATTTAATATTGTTGGGTACAAAACCGAGAGAGAACTAAATAATCAATGTGGTGTTTCGTCAATATGCAACTCGTTGCATATTGATCTCCACTTAACTTGTAGTATTGTTTGTTGCACTTTGCCATGCCATGCCTCATTAAACCGGACATGCATCATACTTGATTGTGCATCATGCCATGTTTATGTGATGGTTGTTTACCATGTTGTTTGCTTCTTTCCGGGTTGCGTTCGGTTTCGTTCCGGAGTTGTGAGGATTCGTTCGACTACTTCCGCTTGTCTTCTTCATGGACTCGTTCTTCTTCCTAGCGGGATCTCAGGCAAGATGACCGCTACCCTGGATCTCACTACTATCATTGCTATGCTAGTTGCTTCGTTCTATCGCTTTGCTGTGCTACCTATCATCTGTTTGTCGAGCCATCCCATGTTGCTATGAACCTCTAACCTTTGAGACCTTTCCTATGCAAACCGTTGTTTGGCTATGTTACCGCTTTGCTCAGCCCCTCTTATAGCGTTGCTAGTTGCAGGTGAAGTTGAAGAGTGCTCCATGGTGGACAGGATTTTGGTTGGGATATCACAATATCTGTTATATTATTAATGCATCTATATATTTGGTAAAGGGTGGAAGGCTCGGCCTTATGCCTGGTGTTTTGTTCCACTCTTGCCTCCCTAGTTTCCGTCATACAAGTGTTATGTTCCCGGATTTTGCGTTCCTTACGCGGTCGGGTGATTTATGGGACCCCCTCGACAGTTCGCTTTGAATAAAACTCCTCCAGCAAGGCCCAACCTTGGTTTTACCATTTGCCTCACGACCACCTGTATTTCTCTTGGGAGTAATTAACCCAAGGGTCATCTTTATTACAGCCCTCCGGGCCAATGCTTGTCTAAATGTTGGTCCAAACCAGAGCACCGTGCGGGGCCATCCCTTGGCAACTTGGGTTTCGTCGGTTCCTGTACGCTTAGCTTATCCGGTGTTGCCCTGAGAACGAGATATGTGCAGCTCCTATCGGGATTGTCGGCACATCGGGCAGTCTTGCTGGTCTTGTCTTACCATTGTCAAAATGTCTTGTAAACCGGGATTCCTAGTCTGATCGGGTCTTCCTGGGAGAAGGTCTATTCCTTCGTTGATCGCGAGAGCTTGTCATGGGCTAAGTTGGGACACCCTTGCAGGGTATAATCTTTCGAAAGCCGTGCCTGTGGTTATATGCAGATGGGAATTTGTTAATGTTCGGTTGTAGATAACTTGACACCAGATCCGAATTAAAATGCATCAACCGTGTGTGTAGCCGTGATGGTCTCCTTTCGGTGGAGTCCGGGAAGTGAACACGGTTTCTGGGTTATGTTTGACGTAAGTAGGAGTTCAGGATCACCTCTTGATCATTGCTAGTTTCACGACCGTTCCTTTTGCTCTCTTCTCGCTCTTATTCGCGTATGTTAGCCACCATATATGCTTAGTCGCTGCTGCAGCCTCACCACTTTACCCCTTCCTTTCCCTTTAAGCTTTGCTAGTCTTGATACCCATGGTAGTGGGATTGCTGAGTCCTCGTGGCTCACGGATTACTAGAAAAACAGTTGCAGGTACAGGTTTCGCGATGATCATGACGCGAGAGCGATGTTTACTTGTTTGGAGTTCTTCTTCTGCTTCTTCGATCAGGGGATAGGTTCCAGGTCGGCAGCCTGGGCTAGCAGGGTGGATGCCGTTTGAGTTTCTGTTTGTGTTTCATCCGTAGTCGGACGTTGATCTTATGTATGATGTATTGTTGTATTCATGTGTCATTGTATGCCTTATGTATGTATCCCCATCTATTATGTAATGTTGATGTAATGACATCCACCTTGCAAAGCGTTTCAATATGCGGGTCTATCCTTGGTGCGACCTTTGAGTTCCTTTTGGATAGGGTCGCATATTGGGCGTGACAACTTTGAAATGCAAGATGAAGAATACTTTAGCTATTCCAAGAACAATCTTGAAGAACACTTTGAGAATGAGTTCAATCTTTAGCGAACCACCATATAGAGCCTCCATGAAGAATTCTGGTAATAAAAGAATGATAGAAAGAAAGAGAAGTTGAAAGAACAAGGTGAGCCTTGTGATGATTTAGATGAAGCTTCGCGACGAGATAATGCGGAAAAACTTGGAACTCCGGAAAAAAAGATGAAGCATCTCGAACCGAGAAATGTGACATGATGAACAACTCTGGAAAGAAGAAACTAGATCACTCGGATGAAACAATAATAAGAATTACGGTATGTGTACCCTTCACCAATTTAAATTGATGACAAACAACGGATTTGGCATAATACTTATTCTCGTAGAAAGGATTAAGAGGGATATAGCATAAACTTGAGAAGATATTGATGGAACCACCAGTGGGATTTGGAAACAACGAATATTTGATATGATAACGAAGGAAGTGAAATCTTGAACGAACCACTGTAAGAATTGGAAAAGAGAGTAGCAAGGGCACAATTCACCGGAAAGAATTTGAAAATGAATGATGATACTTGAAGGGATTTAGATACATGAGAACGAAGAGGCCATGAACTTATTAAAGGATATTAGAACGATTCACCGGTAAGATTTGGAGAAGAGGGCTGAAAACTGGAATGAATAATTATGAGGTGATGGGCTCCAGAGAATCAAACTGAAAAGACTCCTGAATTGCTCCGGATGGATGAAAAAAAATTCTCACAATCGAAAACAATTATGAGAGGATGGCATCAAGCTAGAACCAAGAATATTCAAGAGAATGGGCCAAGATTTAAGAGAAATCCTTCTTCGGTCTTCAAATGTTGAGAATGACGATAAGAAACAACACCATGAATTGTTGAGGCGCTCCGGAATGAAGAATAGAAAGTTTGAACCAACGATCAAAAGAATTTGAAAGCGATCTTGAAGAAGACATCTGACTGATGAGAATTCATTCTTACGTCAAACTTGGAAATGAATTTGAGAATAACTCCGGAAAGAATTAGAAGAGTTAGGTAAGATCATGGGAAAAGACCTGTGGGTTAGGACCCACTCAAAAGAAACAATGTTGAATGATTGATTGAAAGGGGGGGATTGCACTGGTTGAATTAAATGGCTTGAATGAGATAATAATCTCCAAATAGCTTGAACGGATCTTGGAAGAAAAGACGAGCCTTCAGAGATATCTTCAACACTCCAGGACAAATGAATAGCGAGAAGTGAGTGATTAAGAGGTGCATCGGCATGAGAAAAACATTTGACACGAGGAAAAGAATATGATCAACACTGAAAGCTTGAAATTAATCCACCGGAGAAGAATACGAGAATGAAGAATGATGAACTTGAAACTGTTGAGCATCTTCATGGGAAATCACCGGATAAGAACATTGAAATAAAAGAATGAAGAGACTTCCCACAAATAAAAAGATACATGAATAAGAAATCTGAGTCCATGAAGAAAAAGGGTGGGAGGGCGGGAAAACAACGGCAACTTGGGGACGGATGAAACAGATACCGGTGAGAAAACTTAGAGTTGATCTTGCGGATGTTGAAAATGATCGGATCCCCTTGAAGAGAAGCACGCCGGTTCGGAAAAGAATTGACATGACAACCTCAATGATCAAGAAGGATTAGCACTCCCATAGAAATATGAGAACACCGCTTGAAAGGTATGGAATCAACACTTGACATTGAAGCAACTCAAATACCACAACTCAAAACAAAACAAAGGATTGGCTTGCAGAATAAGCCGGAACAAATACATATGATAGAGATTTACCCAATCCCATATCATGCATCTGTCGGAAAGATATTCTAGGAGCTACTGGAATTCCCACCTATAAACTCCCGAAACTTTCTGGTTATGCAATCTGGTGTTCGGGATACAGGGGAAGCAATAAATATCTCACCCAAACTAACATTACCTACATCCAAGCTGTATCCATCCGTCAACACATAACCAAGAAACCTTCGGAAATCGTGTACCTCAACCTTCGAAAAGCATCCATTATACGAGTTATGGCAATACTCCCGAACTCCCGCCCCAGTACTGGGTGGCGTCGAGGTTATCTCACCAACAACTGCATAAAAGAGATTTTCGATGTCGGCAAAACTCAGGTATTCCAGAACTGCAATGATAAAATTGTGATGACAACACCTCGGAGCTCAACTCCCCGGGTCACTGCCACATAAAAGACAGGAGGCACCAAGAACAATGTTCTCGTCACAAAACCATCGGAACGATTCCAAGATACTCGCGTGATCCTAAAAAAAAGTTTAGTGAAATTTTAGGAGAGGAAAGTCAAAACATCTACGTCAGGAGACCTCACCAAAGCGACGAAGGGACTGAGGAGTAAAAAGAATCCTACTCTCCGATATATATAATCCTAAGACTCAAAATAGTTTTCTTCTAGACTCAACAACGGCCAACAATCAAGGGGGCTCCTATGGTCGGTTGAGGCTCTGATAACCAACTTGTCACGCCCAAGATGCGACCCTATCCTAAAGGAACTCAAAGGTCCCACCAAGGATAGAAGTGCATCTTGAAGACACTTTTACAAGGTGCATATCATTACATCAACATTACATAATAGATGGGGATACATACAAGAGGCATACAATGCCACACGAATACAACATCACAATACATTAGAGCATCATCCGACTACAGATGAAACACAAATAGAAACTCAAACGACATCCACCCTGCTAGCCCAGGATGCCGACCTGGAACCTATCCCCTGATCGAAGAAGAAGCACACGAAGAACTCCAAACAAGCAAACATCTCTCTCGCGTCATGATCATCGCATAACCTGTACCTGTAACTGTTGTTGTAGTAATCTGTGAGCCACGAGGACTCAGCAATCCCATTACCATGGGTATCAAAACTAGCAAAGCTTAATGGGAAAGGAAGGGGTAAAGTGGTGAGGTTCCAGCAGCGACTAAGCATATATGGTGGCTAGCATACGCAAATAAGAGCGAGAAGAGAGCAAGCAGAACGGTCGTGAAGCTAGCAATGATCAAGAAGTGATCCTGAACTCATACTTACGTCAAACATAACCCAAAGACCG
Organism: Triticum timopheevii; assembly: GCA_963921465.1. Lineage (NCBI taxonomy): Eukaryota > Viridiplantae > Streptophyta > Magnoliopsida > Poales > Poaceae > Triticum > Triticum timopheevii. The sequence continues at coordinate 100,400,932 of OY997266.1, forward strand.
TGTTCACTTCCCGGACTCCGCTGAGAAGAGACCATCATGGCTACACACGCGGTTGATGCATTTTAATGCGGATCTGGTGTCAAGTTATCTACAACTGGACATTAACAAATTACCATCTGCCTATAACCACGGGCACGGCTTTCGAAAGATTATACCCTGCATGGGTGTCCCAACTTATCCCATGATAAGCTCTCGCGATCAACGAAGGATATACCTTCTCCCAGGAAAACCCGATCAGACTCGGAATCCCGGTTTACAAGACATTTCGACAATGGTAAAACAAGACCAGCAAGGCCGCTCGATTCGCCGACAATCTCGATAAGAGTTGCACATATCTCGTTCTCAGGGCAACCGGATGAGAAATCCGTACAACTAAAACCAGACCTCAAGTTTCCCTGAGGGGGCACTGTAAGGGCTCTGGTTCGAACCAGCACTTAGAGAAGCACTGGGCCGGGGGGGCTAAAATAAAGATGACCCTTGGGCTCCGGAAAACCAAGGGAAAAAGGGCTAGGTGAGGCAAATGGTAAATCCAAGGTTGGGCCTTGCTGGAGGAATTTTATTCAAAGCGAACTGTCAAGGGGGTCCCATAAATCACCCAACCGCGTAAGGAACACAAAATCCAGGAACATAACAACGGTGTGACGGAAAACTAGGGCGGCAAGAGTGGAACAACACACTAGGCATAAGGCCGAGTCTTCCACCCTTTACCAAGTATATAGATGCATTAATTAAATAAGAGATATTGTGATATCCCAACATAATCCTGTCCATCATGGGGCAATCTTCAACTTCACCTGCAACTAACAACGCTATAAGAGGGGCTGAGCAACGCGGTAACATAGCCAAGCAACGGTTTGCTAGGAAGGGTGTCAAAGGTTAGAGGTTCATGGCAATTTGGGAGGCTTGATGAGCAAAAGATAGGTAGCGCAGCAAAGCGATAGAACGAAGCAACTAGCGTAGCAATGATAGTAGTGAGATCCAGGGTAGCGGTCATCTTGCCTGAAATCCCGCTAGGAAGAAGAACGAGGTCCATGAAGAAGACGAACGGGAGAAGTCGAACGAATCCTCACAATCGCAACATTACTGAAACTAAGAAGCAACACCGGAAAGAAACAAACAACATGGTAAATGCACAAGCATAAACATGGCATGATGCACAAACAAGTATGATGCATGTCCAGTTTAAAGAGGCATGGCATGGAAAGTGCAACAAACAATACTACAAGTTAAGTGGAGCTCAATATGCAACGAGTTGCATATTGACAAAACACCACATGGACATATTTAGTTTAATCTCGTATAAGCTACCAAACAGTATTAAATGTTGTTAAACATGGCAAGTGGTAAAGCATATGAAAACTAACTATTTAGGCAACTTTAAATGAGGCCGGAAATAACAAACAACAATTCCGGAAAATCCTCATGTGCATATTTTAGATTTTGTACTGTTCTGCCCTAGAACATATTTTAGATTTGTTAAACAAGAAAATAAAGTGCACCATGTTAAACTAGGCATTTTTCCACCCCATTTACATATAAAGTTTATTTAAAATGGAGCTACATTTATTTAGTTATGAAATAAATCATTTTAACATGGCATTTGAGCAAATTTAATCAAACAACATTTTAAACATTTCAAACATGGACGAAAGTGGCCAAATATGAAACTAGATAAAATTCTAAGCATTTTACATATATAACTTTTTCTAATCCGATGCATGGTTGTGAAGTTATTAGATGCATGAACAAAAGGGGTAATCTGTAAATATGCAGTTGCTGGACAGTTAGGAAAATCACAGATCTGTAAAAAAACATATGCGGGCTGCATCTGGAATAGGGGCCGAACAGGGCAGACGCTGGGGGCGGCTCACCATGGGCCACAGGGCCAGATCTGGAGAGGAAGCGAGGCAAGCCGGATCTGGCTTGGGCCGGCTTGAGCTCGCCTTGGAGGCCGAAGGGGAAGCAGGGGAGGCCTGGTGCTGGCTGCGGGCCACGCAGGCAGATCGAGGCGAGGCAGGACGTAGTCAACACGGCTGGGACGAGCGAGCAAGGCAGAGGATGCCGAGCGCGAGCAGGGGAACTTGGCGCCACTCCGGCGACGCCGAGGCAGAGCAGCTGCGCCTTGGAACTTGCGGGAGACGGCGAAGGCAAGTGGGGTCTGGCTGGATCCAAGGCGAAGCAGCTGAATCAGGGCAGCGATCTAGTATCCGGGCACGGGGAAGCTCGATTTCGTCTGAATCCGACCCGACTTGGTTGCGCACGGCGCTAGGATGAGGAGGCCGCCGGTGAACTTGCTCTAGGATGAGGCGGCCATGGCGGGGCATGCTCCTGTTCGTCCTGAAGAAAGAGAGAGAGACCGCGAGGTTAGGGAGAGAGAAGATCTAGGGGAAGAAGGAGAGGGAGGCGACGGGGAGCTGCAGAAGGGCTGGCCTTGGAGCACTGGTGCTTGGGGCGACGAGCATCAGGGAGGAATGAGGCCTCGGGCGCCATGGCTGTAGGGCACGAGGAGAGCTTGGCTGGAGCGGCAGCGGCAGTGGGTTGGTTCGATTTGGAACACGAGGAAAGGGGCTAGGTGGATCGGGATGGATCCCGAGAGAACAGTGGCGGCGGGGGACACGGAAGGATGGGACATTGATGTTTAAAACTAACCCCAAGAGAACAATTATTGAGGTTTAACACTAATCCCGTAGGTAAATGTAGAGGTAGAATGCCGACGGCGATCACATCGACCTTGGAACCATTCCCGACGCGCATCGTCACCTCGTCCTTCACCAGTCTCCGCTTATTCCGCAGCTCCTGCTGTGAGTTACAAATATGAGCAACAGCACCGGTATCAAATACCCAGGAGTTACTATGAGTACTGGTAAGGTACACATCAATTACATGTATATCAAATATACCTTTAGTATTGCCGGCCTTCTTGTCTGCTAAGTATTTGGGGCAGTTCCGCTTCCAATGACCCTTCCCTTTGTAATAAAAACACTCAGTCTCAGGCTTGGGTCCATTCTTTGACTTCTTCCCGGAAACTAGCTTACCGGGCGCGGCAACATCCTTGCCGTCCTTCTTGAAGTTCTTCTTACCCTTGCCCTTCTTGAACTTAGTGGTTTTATTGACCATCAACACTTGATGTTCTTTCTTGATTTCTACCTCTGCTGACTTCAGCATTGAAAATACTTCAGGAATCGTTTTCACCATCCCCTGCATATTATAGTTCATCACAAAGCTCTTGTAGCTCGGTAGGAGCGACTGAAGGATTCTGTCAATGACCGCCTCGTCTGGGAGGATAATGTCCAGCTGGGACAGGTGGTTGTGCAACCCAGACATTTTGAGTATGTGCTCACCGATAGAACTATTTTCCTCCATCTTACAACTATAGAACTTGTCGGAGACTTCATATCTCTCGACCCGAGCATGAGCTTGGAAAACCATTTTCAGCTCCTCGAACATCTCATATGCTCTGTGTTGCACAAAAGGCTTTTGGAGCCCCGGTTCTAAGCTGTAAAGCATGCCTCACTAAACGAGGGAGTAATCATCAGCATGTGACTGCCAAGCGTTCATAACGTCTTGGTTCTCTGGGATGGGTGCTTCACCTAGCGGTCCTTCTAGGACATATGCTTTCTTGGAAGCTATGAGTATGATCCTTAGGTTCCAGACCCAGTCCGTATAGTTGCTGCCATCATCTTTCAGCTTGGTTTTCTCTAGGAACGCGTTGAAGTTCATGTTGACATGAGCATTGGCCATTTGATCTACAAGACATATTTTGCAAAGATTTTAGACTAAGTTCATGATAATTAAGTTCATCTAATCAAATTATTTAATGAACTCCCACTCAAATTAGACATCCCTCTAGTCATCTAAGTGTTACACGATCCGAGTCGACTAGGCCATGTCCGATCATCATGTGAGACGGACTAGTCATCATCGGTGAACATCTCCATGTTGATCGTATCTTCCATACGACTCACGTTTGACCTTTCGGTCTCTGTGTTCCAAGTCCATGTCTATACATGCTAGGCTCATCAAGTTAACCTAAGTGTTTTGCATGTGTAAAACTATCTTACACCCGTTGTATGTGAACATAGGAATCTATCACACCCGATCATCATGTGGTTCTTCGAAACGACGAACTTTAGCAACGGCACATAGTTAGGGAGAACACTTTCTTGAAATTGTTATAAGGGATCATCTTATTTACTACCATCGTTCTAAGTAAACAAGATGCATAAACATAATAAACATCACATGCAATTATATAGTAGTGACATGATATGGCCAATATCATATAGCTCCTTTGATCTCCATCTTCGGGGTTCCAGGATCATCTTCGTCACCGACACGACGCCATGATCTCCATCATCATGATCTCCATCATCGTGTCTCCATGAAGTTGCTCGCCAACTATTACTTCTACTACTATGGCTAACGGTTTAGCAATAAAGGAAAGTAATTACATGGCGTTAAATCATTGACGCGCAGGTCATACAATAATTAAGACAACTCCTATGGCTCCTGCCGGTTGTCATACTCATCAACATGCAAGTCGTGATTCCTAGTACAAGAACATGATCTCATACATCACAATATATCATTCATCATTCATCACAACTTTTGTTCATATCACATCACAAAGCAATTGCTGCAAAAACAAGTTAGACGTCCTCTAATTGTTGTTGCATCTTTTACGTGGCTGCAATAGGGTTCTAGCAAGAACGTTTTCTTACGTACGAAAAAACCACAGCGTGATTTGTCAACTTCTATTTACCCTTCATAAGGACCCTTTTCATCGAATCCGCTCCAACTAAAGTGGGAGAGACAGACACCCGCTAGCCACCTTATGCAACTAGTGCATGTCAGTCGGTGGAACCTGTCTCACGTAAGCGTACGTGTAAGGTCGGTCCAGGCCGCTTCATCCCACAATACTGCGGAAGCAAAATAAGACTAGTAGCGGCAAGAAAGTTGACAACATCTACGCCCACAACAAATTTGTGTTCTACTCGTGCAATAGAGAACTACGCATAGACCTAGCTCATGATGCCACTGTTGGGGAACGTTGCACAAAATAAAAAATTCCTACATTCACCAAGATCAATCTATGAGTTCATCTAACAACGAGAGAGGGGAGTGCATCTACATACCCTTGTAGATCGCGAGCGGAAGCGTTCAGGAGAACGGGGTTGAGGGAGTCGTTCTCGTCGTGATCCAAATCACCGGAGATACTAGTGCCGAACGGACGGCACCTCCGCGTTCAACACACGTATGGTCAGCGTGATGTCTCCTCCTTCTTGATCTAGCAAGGGGGAAGGAGAGGTTGATGAAGATCCAGCAGCACGACGGGGTGGTGGTGGATGCAGCAGGGTTCCGACAGGGCTTCGCCAAGCGACTATGGGAGGAGGAAGTGTAGCAAGGGGGAGAGGGAGGCGCCAAGACTTCAGGGTGCAGCTGCCCTCCCTCCCCCCTTTATATAGGCCCCCTGGGGGGTGCAGGCCCTGGAGATGGGATCTCCCAAGGGGGGCGGCGGCCAGGGGGGAGTGCCCCCCAAGGCAAGTGGAGGTGCCCCCCCCCCCCCACCCTAGGGTTTCCAACCCTAGGCGCAGGAGGGCCCGAGGGGGGGCGCACCAACCAACCAGGGGCTGGTCCCCTCCCCACTTCAGCCCACGGGGCCCTCCGCGATAGGTGGCCCCACTCGGTGGACCCCTGGGACCCTTCCGGTGGTCCCGGTACAATACCAGTGACCCCGAAACTCTCCCGATGGCCGAAACTGCACTTCCTATATATAATTCTTTACCTCCGTACCATTCCGGAACTCCTCGTGACGTCTAGGATCTAATTCGGGACTCCGAACAACTTTCAGTTTGCTGCATACTAATATCTTTACAACCCTAGCATCACCGAACCACGATGTCGAGGATTCAAGCAACCTCGTATACAATTCCCTTTGTCAATCGGTACGTTAGTTGCCCGAGATTCGATCGTCGGTATCCCAATACCTTGTTCAATCTCGTTACCGGCAAGTCACTTTACTCGTACCATAATGCATGATACCTTGACCACACACTTTTTCACTTTGAGCTCATTATGATGATGCATTACCGAGTGGGCCCAGAGATACCTCTCCGTCATACGGAGTGACAAATCCCAGTCTCGATCCGTGTCAACCCAACAGACACTTTCAGAGATACCTGTAGTGCACCTTTATAGTCACCCAGTTACATTGTGACGTTTGGTACACCCAAAGCACTCCTACGGTATCCGGGATTTACACGATCTCATGGTCTAAGGAAAAGATACTTGACATTGGAAAAGCTCTAGCAAAACAAACTACACGATCTTGTGCTATACTTAGGATTGGGTCTTGTCCATCACATCATTCTCCTAATGATGTGATCCCGTTATCAATGCAATCTAATGTCCATAGTCAGGAAACCAAGACTATCTATTGATCAATGAGCTAGTCAACTAGAGGCTCACTAGGGACATATTGTGGTCTATGTATTCACACGTGTATTACGATTTCTGGATAATACAATTATAGCATGAATAAAAGACAGTTATCATGAACAAGGAAATATAATAATAATCCTTTTATTATTGCCTCTAGGGCATATTTCCAACAGTCTCCCACTTGCACTAGAATCAATAATCTAGTTACATTGTGATGAATCGAACACCCATAGAGTTCTGGTCTTGATCATGTTTTGCTCGCGGAAGAGGTTTAGTCAACGGATCTGCGACATTCAGATTCGTATGTACTTTGCAAATATCTATGTCTCCATCTTGAACATTTTCACGGGTGGAGTTGAAATGACGCTTGATGTGCCTGGTCTTCTTGTGAAACCTGGGCTCCTTGGCTAGGGCAATAGCTCCAGTGTTGTCACAGAAGAGAGTGATTGGCCCCGACGCATTGGGTATGACTCCTAGGTCGGTGATGATACAGTTATAGCATGAATAAAAGACAATTATCATGAAAAAGGAAATATAATAATAATCCTTTTATTATTGCCTCTAGGGCATATTTCCAACACAAACACTGGGGTGAGCGCGGAGATTTCACCCTCTGCCTTCCTACACCTCACCGCCTCGCTATGATCTAAGAAATCAAAGGAACAATGCAAGAGACACATAGTTTATACTGGTTCGGGCCACCATTGTGGTGTAATACCCTACTCTAGTGTGTGGTGTGGTGGATTGCCTCTTGGGCTAATGATGAACAATACAAGGAAGAACAGCCTCGCGAGGGTCTATTCTTGGCTGGTGCGATGAACTGCTAGGGGGGGGTCACTCTCTCTCTCTCTCTCTCTCTCTCCCTCTATTCTCGTCATTGTTGTCCCGATGCCTCTACCCTGGGGGTGGCTAGTCCTACTTATAGGCAAAGGCTCTGGCCTCCTCCTAAATATTGAGTGGGAAGGGCGCCAACAATCGGCCATTTTGAAGGGGAACATCTAGTACACTTATCCTGACTAAAGTTGGTCCTCGCCTGCCAAAGGCTCTGGTGGTGACGCCGGCTTGGGCTCCATGATGACCTCCATCCTGCCGTTCTGCTGGTCTTGGTCTTGTTGCACCGAAATGGATGCCTTTGCTTGATGCTCCCGCCTGCGCTTGCTCCCTTTGCACCAAAGAGGAAAGAAGGACACTGCGCGGGATGGCGCCCGCCTGGCGCCCTTGGCTGTCATGGCTTGCGTCATGGGCACCTCGTGAGGTACACCGCCTTGATCTATCCGCCTCCTCGCGAGCCAGCCTAATGAGGCCGTGCCTGAGGAAGCCTCCTGTCATCCGTCCCGCGAGGCTTGGCCCCTCGCGAGGGTCTTGAGCTCATGCTGATGAAGACGGGCCATGCTGGGCCGCCCCTTGAGCCACGCCGCAGGCCGCAAGTAGGCAAGTCTGGGGACCCCCGTTCCCAGAATGCCGACACCGCCCGATGTGTCGACAATCCCGATAGGAGTCATACGTATCTCGTTCTCAGGACACACCGGATAAGCGAAGCGTACAGGTACCGATGTAACCCAAGTTGCCAAGGGATGGTCCCGCACGGTGCTCTAGTTTGGACCAACACTCCGAGGAGCACTGGCCCGGGGGAGTAAAATAAGATGACCCTCGAGAGCGCGATTCCCAAGGGAAAAAAGGCTAGGAGAGGCAAATGGTAAAACCAAGGTTGGGCCTTGCTGGAGGAGTTTTATTCAAAGTGAACTGTCACGGGGGTCCCATAAATCACCCAACTGCGTTAGGAATGCAAAATCAAGGAACATAACACCGGTATGACGGAAACTAGGGCGGCAAGAGTGGAACAAAACACCGGGCATAAGGCCGAGCCTTCCACCCTTTACCAAGTATAGAGGTGCATTAATTAAATAAGAGATATTGTGATATCCCAACATAATCCTGTCCATCATGGAGCAATCTTCAACTTCTCCTGCAACTAACAACGCTATAAGAGAGGCTGAGCAAAAGCGGTAACATAGCCAAGCAACGGTTTGCTAGGAAGAGTGAAAAGGTTAGAGGATGATATGGAAAATTGGGAGGCTTGAAGAACAAGTGATAGGTAGCGCAGCATAGCGATGGAATGAAGCAACTAGGATAGCAATGATAGTAGTGAGATCCAGAGTAACGGTCATCTTGCCTGAAATCCCGCTAGGAAGAAGAATGAGTCCATGAAGAGATGAAGCTACAAAGACGAACCAAGCGTAGACGAACGAATCCTCACGATCGCAACGAAACGGGAACTATCGAGAAGAAGCACAACCGGAAAGAAGCAAACAACAAGGTAAACACACAACACATAGACAAGACATGATGCGCAACCAAGCATGATGCATGACAAAGCTAGGTGAGGCTACTCACGGCAAGAGATCATGCATCCAAGAAGAACACAACAAAGCAAGTTTAAATGAGGCCGGAAACAACATATAACAAATCTGGTAGGTCCTCATATGCAAATTTCGAAATTGGTCCAGATCTGAATAACCCTTATATTCAAGTTGTTAAACAGCAAGTTAATATGCACCAAGATGACCTACACGAAATTCTAGTCAAGTTACATATAATGTTCATTTAGTTCGGAGCTACGGCCTAGAAGATGTGAGCAAAACAAGTTAAACATGGCATTGATGCAAAAGGCATTCAAACATCAAGCAAACACATTCAAAACAAGGATGTCATATGATAAGATGAAACTACATGCAATTCTAAGCAAGTTTCATATAGAGCACACTCAAAACGGAGCAACGGTTCAACACCTACACATGAAACAAGTTTATAGAACAAGCTGTCCAAAACAACAACTAGGCATCTATCAAGCATCAAAATAATATGCTACAGCACCTTAACACGAATACAAAAGGCATGGTCATGATTTACAGGTAAATCACAACAAAGCATGAACACTGAGCTATCTCCAAAAATTACTAGAACATGCTCAAAAGGACATGGCAAGATTGCAAATAGTAACAGTTCACAGACTTGGCAGAAATCACTAGACATGGCAGAAATAACATCAGGTTGCAATGTTTAGAGCTATCAAACAACATGCTACAAGAACTTATCATGGCAAACAAAGGCATGGCATGCTAAAACTAAAGACAAAGAAAAAAACTCCCTTACTGAACTAATTCTAAAGATCAACAGAAAACATGCTAGCATCCATGCAAACATGGCAAATGATATGTCAGATTCAGACATGGCAGGAACAACGATAAGTAGGCATGTTGGTGAGCTTGTACAACCCACCACAGAGCAACACATGACATGACAAGGTGACAAACAGTAAGAGTACACAATTATGAAGCTAAACATGGCAATAGCAAGTTCATAGGGTACATGGATCACTAGTTATTGACATGGGAAAACTGAACTTAATGTTAACAGGCTGACAGAAACATTATTTAGCAACTTTGGAGCATGATATCAACAATCTACATGAGTAGATAGAGCATGACATGTGTAACAAAACATCCTTAGTGAACATCTCCAGATTATGCATAGTATGACTTGTAGCAGCAGGTTTACATAGCATCATGATATAGCAGATTCATCCTAGCAAAATAGTAACAGCAAGTACCCTACTTCACGAGCTTGATGCACTCACCACAAGGCACACAAAAATACAAGGATTGCACCACTGTAAATATGACATGATGTAGATCAAAACTCATCTAGACATCAAGCTCATAGTATGCACGCACAAAATGCAATGAAAAAGACAAATCACCAAGTTCTATTAAACTACAGGAGACAACATCATATAGCACTCTTGCAACGATGATTAGGGCATCAAAATGGACACAAACAAGCATGGCACAATGCGAAAAATGAATAGCATCTCACAATGAACATTTTGGTATATCATATGCATGAAACGGAGCAGCACAGATGAAGTTATGGCATGATGAACATGCGTACATAAAGTATGAAAACAGGGACTTAGCAGATTTTTGCAGACGAAAAAAATAGATCATGCGTCATATACCAAAAACATGCAGGGGCGAGGGTTAGGACGGGCTCACTTACCTCGGGCCCATGGGCCGGCTCGGGGCTGAGGGTGGAAAACCGGAGTGGCTCGGGACGGTTCGGCGCGGACCAGGGTGAACCGGACGGTTCATCGATTCGCGGGAACAGGCGGCCGACGTGTCAGCGACACAGGCGAGGCCAGCGTGGGGCGGCGGTCATGGCAGTGCCGGCTACGGAGCTTGGCGGAGGCGGTGGAGGAGGCCGGGACGGGGCCTCCGGCGGCTGGATCCGGCGGATCTAGGTGGCGCCGGCCTGGATCCGGCCAGGGCGACGATGAAGCGGCGAGCGGCGCACATCAGGCAGCGGCGGGGTGAGGAGCGGGGTGGCGCGGGGCTCGGTGCTGAGGGAGAGGGTCGCTGGCGGGAAGATCCGGCAGGGAGCGGACGGGCGGCGGTGAGCTTCCTCGGGCAGCGCCGGCGATGTGCGGGTGAGGGAGGCGGTGGCAAGGAGCGGGAGGCGCAGGTCCACGCGGGAGGCGGCGGGCGGCGGGTCAGGCTCTGGAGGGCCCGACCCAGGCCCCGGCAGGCCTGGCGGCGGGGCGCGGAGGAGAGAAGCGGCAGGGGACACGTGGCGGTGGCAGATTGAGCGGAGGAGGCGACGGACTTGTCCGGCGGCGAAGGAATCTGTCCGGTGGCGCGGGGGAGAGAGGAACTAGGGTTTGGACTGCGAAAATTGGGAGGGGAGGGCCTATTTATAGGTAGAGGGAGCTAGGGGTGTCCAAATGAGGTGCGGTTTTTGCCCACACGATTGTGATCGAACGACCGGGAGCATGGAGGGGGTTTGGATGGGCTAGTGGGCTGTGGTGGAGGGGTGCTGGGCTGCATAGAGAGAGGGGTTTTGGGCTATGCGGTTAACCGCTGGGGCATCAAACGACCTCCAAATGGAATGGACTTTGACGGGCGGTCTACTGGTGCTATACCAAGGCCACTCGGCAAAAACCGACCCATTCCGAGAACGTTTTTCGGCGGCTCACAAAACAATGTCTGAGAGGGGCGACGAGCAAGTGTGAGAGTGGCTGGATTCCAAACGGGCAACGGAGAGAACCAGGGGAACCCGAATGGACAATGGGGAAAAGGACCGAATGCAAGTTTTGAAAAACATGCAGATGAAATGAATATGATGACATGGCAAAATGCAACACACAAGCAAATGACATGGCAACTACGGCGAATAAATGGAAGACAGGTGGCGCATCAAATCCGGGCGTTACAACTCTCCTCCACTAATAAGAGATCTCGTCCCAAGATCTTAGGAACAAGACAGGAGAGAAAAAAGAAGAGGTGAAGTAAGAAACGCAAGAGAGAAGATGAACAACGCAATGCCTCCGGAAGAATTGAAAGGATTGAGTGAAAAGAACTTAGAAGGAAGGATTGAATGGAGTTGTTGAGAAAATCAACAACGAAAGAATAAGCTTGTTCTGGACTTATGAAAACCAACTCAAAACTTGAGGTGAAATTATACCACAACCAAAGTCTGAATGGCTGAGAAGAACGAAGAAATGCAAAACTCCACTTCAGGAGAAAATGGAGAATTAATTGCACTTCGAGACGTGAGAAGAAAAGATACTTGAAATCCAGCAACAAAATCTTGATGAACTCTCTAAGAATGAATTAAATCATGCAGAACCACCATGAAGAACTCCGGTTACAAAAGAATTATGAGATAGAATGAAGGATGAAAGAATAATATTAAAGCTTGCGATGATTAGATGAAGGTTCCGATGAAATGGCCGAGTAATTTTGTACTCCGGAAAAGAAAAGATGAAAATATTTCGAATCGAGAGATTATTCATCATGAACAAACTCCTAAGGAAGGGACTACATGACGACGATGAAGTAAGAATAAGAATTACGTTATTCTTATCCTCATCCAATTTAATTGATGACAAGCGGATTTGGCATGCAACTTATTCTTGTTGAAAAGGATTAAGGGGAATGTGGCGCAAAACTTGAGAAAGTCTTCATGAACCACCGGTAGGATTGGAAAGAACGAATGGATTAAAATGATAACAATGGAAAAGGAATCTTAAGGACCACCGTAAGAATTCGAAAATGACTGATGAAAGAGAATGAATCACCGGGAAGAATTAGAAGAAAAAATATGCTAGAGGGGATTTAGATGCAAAAGAACGAAGAGATCATGAGCTGATTAAAGAACACTTGAACGAAGCACCGGCATAATTGGATAATGGTAGCTGAAATGTGAGGACGAAGAATTCTTCTGGAACGATGGCCTCCGGTGAAAAGAAATAGGAAAACGACTTCTAACATACTTCGGATAGGTAAGAAAAGGAATATCTGACAAACGGAATAATTCGAGAGGATAACATGAAGCTAGAGCCGCGAATCTTTGAGAGAATAGACAAGATTTAGGAGGAACTCTTCTTCGATCTTCAAATGACGACGAGAAACACCACCAAAATTTGTTGAGATACTCCGGGAGAATGAAAACCAAAGATGTTGAGGCAACAATGAAAATGATTTGAAATTGGTCTTGGAAAAGGATTTTACTGATGAAATTCATACTTACGTCAAACTAGAAAAGAATTATGAATGTCTCCGGAATAATTAGAAGAGTCAGGTAAGATCCTTGGAAAAGACCTGTGGGTTAGGGCCCACTAAAGAGAAAAGCACCGTTGAAAAAGGATTGTTGATGAGATAGATGATGCACCGGAACAATTGAAATATTTGAATGAGGTGACAACTTCGAATTAATTGGAACACAGACGAATCTCTTAAGATGTCTTCCGAACTCCGGAATGATTGAATGGCGAGAGGCAAACGAGCAAGGAGAACACTTGATCCAATCAAAAGAATGTGATCAACCAGAAAACTTGAATTGAATCCACCAGAAAAGAGCTGAAGAATGTCAAACAAAAGAGAATTCATAGGTTGAAACAATTTATGAAAGACTGAAGAGGTTCCGCACGAATGAAATTGATGGTCAAAAGAGACTCCGACTCCGGCAAGGAAAAGGGGTGGGAGGGCGGGAAATACAAAGGCAACTTGGAAGGGGGAACCGACGAATAGCTTGAAGAGAAGACACCGGTTGAAAAAAAGGGGTGGGCGGGTGGGAAAAGAAAGACAACTGAGGATTGAACTTGCAAAAATGGAGAGGGTCGAATCACCTTGACGAGAAATGCACCGGATGCAAAGAGCTGAGAAACAATGATCGAAAAACCACTGCGTGATCCTAAAGAAAGTTTGAAGGGGAAGAGGAGTAAGTCAAAACACCTACGTCAATATTCCTCACCAGAGCGACGAAGAGGCTGAGGATTAAAAAGAATTCCTACTCTCCGATACAATAGACTCCGAAATCAGTTTCCTTCTAGACTCGACAGCGGCCAAACTACACGATCAATCAAGGGGGGCTCCTAAGGTCGGTCGGGGATCTGATACCAACTTGTCATGCCCAATATGCGGTACTATCCAAAAGAGACTCGAAGGTCCCACCAAGGATAGAACCGCATATTGAAACGATTTTGCAAGGTGGATATCATTACATCAACATTACATAACAGATGGGGATACATACAAGAGGCATACAATGCCACACAAATACAACATCACAATACATAAAAACATCATCCGATTACAGATGAAACACAAACAGAAACTCAAATGACATCCACCCTGCTAGCCCAGGCTGCCGACCTAGAACCTATCTCCTGATCGCAGAAGTAGCAGAAGAAGAGCTCCAAACAAGCAAACATCACTCTCACGTCATGATCATCACATAACCTGTACCTGCAACTGTGGTTGTAGTAATCTGTGAGCCACGAGGACTCAGCAATCCCATTACCATGGGTATCAAGACTAGCAAACCTTAATGGGAAAGGAAGGGGTAAAGTGGTGAGGCTGCAGCAGCGACTAAGCATATATGGTGGCTAACATACGCAAATAAGAGCGAGAAGAGAGCAAGCGGAACGGTCGTGAAGCTAGCAATGATCAAGAAGTGATCCTGAACTCCTACTTACGTCAAACATAACCCAAGAAACCGTGTTCCATTCCCGGACTCCGCCAAGAAGAGACCATCACGGCTACACATGCGGTTGATGCGTTTTAATTCGGATCTGGTGTCAAGTTGTCTACAACCGTACATTAACAAATTCTCATCTGCCGCATAACCGCGGGCACGACTTTCGAAAGATTATACCCTGCAGGGATGTCCCAACTTAGCCCATGATAAGCTCTCGCGATCAACGAAGGATATACCTTCTCCTAGAAAGACCCGATCAAACTCGGAATCCCGGTTTACAAGACATTTCGACAATGGTAAAACAAGACGAGCAAGACCGCCCGATGCACCGACAATCCCGATAGGAGCTGCACATATCTTGTTCTCAGGGCAACACCGGATGATACATGCTATGAGTAAAACCAGACCTCGAGTTTCCCCGAGGGGGACCCGCAGGCGGCTCGGTTCGGACCAACACTTAGACAAGCACTGGCCCGGGGGGGGGCTAAAATAAAGATGACCCTCGGGCTCCGAAAACCCAAGGGAAAAAGGGCTAGGTGAGGCAAATGGTAAAACCAAGGTTGGGCCTTGCTGGAGGAGTTTTATTCAAAGCGAACTGTCAAGGGGGTCCCATAAATCACCCAACCGCGTAAGGAACGCAAAATCCGGGAACATAACACCGGTCTGACGGAAACTAGGGCGGCAAGAGTGGGACAAAACACCAGGCATAAGGCCGAGTCTTCCACCCTTTACCAAGTATATATATGAATTAATTAAAATAAGAGATATTGTGATATCCCAACATAAACCTGTCCACAATGGAGCAATCTTCAACTTCACCTGCAACTAGCAACGCTATAAGAGGGCTGAGCAAAGCGGTAACATAGCCAAGCAATGGTTTGCTAGGAAGGGTGAAAAGGTTAGAGGCTGAACATGGCAAGTTGGGAAGGCTTGAAGAACAAGTGATACGTAGCGCAACATAGCGATAGAACGAAGCAACTAGCATAGCAATGATAGTAGTGAGATCCAGGGTAGCGGTCATCTTGCCTGAAATCCCGCAAAGAAGAAGAATGAGTCCATGAAGAAGACGAACGGGAGTAGTCGAACGAATCCTCAGAATCGCAACATTACCGGAACTAAGAAGCAACACAGGAAAGAAACAAACAACATGGTAAATGCACAAGCATAAACATGGCATGATGCACAAACAAGTATGATGCATGTCCAGTTTAAAGAGGCATGGCATGGCAAAGTGCAACAAACAATACTACAAGTTAAGGGGAGCTCAATATGCAACGAGTTGCATATCGACAAAACACCACATGGACATATTTAGTTTAATCTTGTTTAAGCTACCAAAAAATATTAAATTTTATTAACCATGGCAAGGGGTGAAGCATATGAAAACTACCTATCTAGGCAAGTTTAAATGAGGCCGGAAACAACAAACAACAATTCCGGAAAATCCCCATGAGCATAATATGAATTTGCTTATGTTCTTCCCTAAAACCTATTTTATTGTTGTTAAACAGGAAAATAAAGTCCACCATGTTAAACTAGGCATTTTTCCACCCCATTTACATATAAAGTTTATTAAAATTGGAGCTACGGTTATTTAGTTATGAAATAAATCATTTTAACATGGCATTTAGCAAATTAAATGCAAACAACATTTTAGACATATTTAACATGGATGAAAGTGGCATATTATTAATCTACGCAAAATTCTAAGCATTTTACATATATAAATTATTTACAAAAGATGCATGGTTTGTGAGTAATTAAATGCATGAACTAGGAGGTTTTTTCTATAAAACAGTTAAATTTCTGGATAAGCTGAAATTCGGAGAACTGGAAAAAAACAAGACATGGGCCAGATCTGCAGGGTGCTGGGCTGGGGTCTCACCATGGGCTCTTGGCCCGGTCGGTGGAGGAGGCTGGCTGGAAGGGGCACTGGGCCTTGGGGAGGCGCTGGCCCAGGCGCTGGAGGCGTGGTCAATGCCCGGAACGGGCAAGCTGCTGCTGCTCTCGTAACTGAAGAACAGAGGCGACAGCAGCAGGTTCAAGGCGACGGACAGCGGGAACGGCTGCCGGCAACATGGGACTTGGGCGTGACGCTTGAGAGGAGGCAGGCTGCGGACGCGTCAAGAGGCAAGGGCTCATGCTCGTCCTCGTCTCCGTGAAGCAGAACGACGACGGTGGACTTGGCGCGAGCTCCTGGAGCTCGATTTCGTCCGAATCTGAGGCCAGACGCGAACTTGACGGCGGCTGGGTAAAACTGCGACGAGGCGTGCGCTGACGCCATCGACGGGGTGCAGAGGAGGTCGTTGGCGGCGGGGCTCCTCCTGTTAACGAACCAAGACAGAGGGAACGATGTGAGAGCGAGAGAGAGAGGAAAACGCGGGGAAAGGAGGAAGAGAAGGGCGACGGAGCACCGGCCTGGTCGCAGTGGTGGTCGACGGGTGTGCTGAGGAGGTCCGGCAACGACGGGGCTGGCCGGGACCCAACGGATCCGAGGCTAGGGCGGCGGCTTCGGATGGAGACGAGATGGGCAGCGCTTGAAGCGGAGGAAGCCAGCAGGTGCGGGACTTGCGGTCGAGACGAACAGGAGGGGCGGCGAGGACGATCTACTGGTGCTATTCACCAGCGGGACGACGGCAAGGCCGGAGCAAGGCAGCGGCGTGGGCTACGAGATGGAGGTCGGGGATGGCTTGGGCGAGGGGCTGCTGCCTCGGTTCGATCCAGATCAAGCGGGGCCAGGGTTGCACGGGTTGGTTGGCTGGAAGGATCGAGGGGAGGAGGGTGACTGCGAGGGGATTTGGCAGGTGGATGACTGCAGTGATCTGGTTGGGTGGAGATGGATCGGGAGGGATCCCGAGGTGGAAGAAATAGAAAGAGTGGCGGTGGCGGGGAGGGACAAAGCTCCTAGGTTTTAGGGTTAGGCTAGATTAGGTATGGGGTTGGTTTATATATAATAAAGAGAGTGGGTTTAGTCCGTCCGATCGTAATCGGGCGGTCGAGAATAAATAGGCTAGGGAAGCTCAAATAAGAAAACGGAGATGTTTTATAGATGTTTGTAGATGATCTGAATGCAACGGTGATGACTGAGCGGTTCGGGTTCGGGGCAGTTTTCGGACGCGCGCAAGAGGGGGTCTGTGTTTGTGCAGAGAAGTTGCGTAGGCAGACAAATAAGAGGGGAACAAAACTCAGTTGGACTGGAACGACCGACGAAGGCAAACGGGTCCGATGAGCTCAGAAAAGAGAGATAAGAGAGTGGTCCGGTTGATCTTGGAGAAGGTCAGCCGAGACACGGAAGAAGCGGCAACTACGAGCAGATGCAAGTTTTATGAAAATGATGCCGATGCAATGCACATGATGCCATGAGATGAGATGCATAACAAGAACAAAATGCAAAACAACAGACAAAAACCCAACCACGGAGGAAAAATAAATCATATCTCCGGAAAAGGCAAGAGTTGGAGTTACGAATATGGAAAGTTGTATCCGGGGCGTTACAGGAAGAATTTGGGCAGCACTCCGGTTGAACATGGAAGGAATAGAACATGAACTTGAGAAGATGGGATGATACTTGATGAAATCAACAACACGCTGCCTCCGAAACTATTGAAAGAATGGCACAATGGGTAAGAAGGATTTCAGACAGCACTAAGGTTGAAAAGAGAGGCAAAACTTGATAAGATGAAAGAACTTGAATGAGAACACAACACTCCGGTGAAATGGATAAGCACGAAAAGAACATGATCCTCACAATTCGAGATTATGAGTGAAAAGAGCAACATCACAATGCCTCCGGAAGAAAGAATAGAAGATAGATCATCGGAATAACAGAATGAAGAAGAAAATACCAACTTCTGCCACAAAAGAACTTGGAAAGCACCCTTCCAAGAAGGTTATAACGGAGTTGTTGCAAAACCAACAACAAAACGAATAAACTTGTAGTGGGATTATGGAAAACTTCTCAAAATTGAGGCAAAATTCTGCCACTACAGAAACAAATAATATAATTGATAACACTGACGAGATGTAAACTTCTTCCACCAAGATGATAGAGAGATAACTTGGATCATTGATAAGCACCACAATATCCACATTCCTTAGGGAAGGCTTTAGGTGAAATATAACCCAAGATAACTCCAACAAAGAAATTGATGGATTTAAAATACCTCATTCTTGACAACATGGGAATCATGAAACAAGAATGGAAATTGTCAAGAATGATATTGAGGGAGTCCCGGATTAGGGGGTGTCCGGATAGCCGAACTATCAGCTTTGGCTGAACTCCTGGACTATGAAGATCCAAGATTGAAGACTTCGTCCCGTGTCCGGATGGGACTTTCCTTGGCGTGGAAGGCAAGCTTGGCGATACGGATATGTAGATCTCCTACCATTGTAACCGACTCTGTGTAACCCTAACCCTCTTCGGTGCCTATATAAACCGGAGGGTTTTAGTCCGTAGGACGAACAACAATCATACCATAGGCTAGCTTCTAGGGTTTAGTCTCTCTGATCTCGTGGTAGATCCACTCTTGTAATACCCATATCATCAATATTAATAAAGCAGGAGTAGGGTTTTACCTCCATCGAGAGGGCCTGGACCTGGGTAAAAACATTGTGTCCCTTGTCTCCTGTTACCATCCGCCTAGACGCACAGTTCGGGACCCCCTACCCGAGATCCGCCGGTTTTGACACCGACATTGGTGCTTTCATTGAGAGTTCCTCTATGCCGTCGCCATCAGGAAGGATGCCTCATCCCGTCTTTAAAGACGGCACTGTTGCTAAAGGAGCTTTGGCTATCGGCCAAACTTTCCGGCTAGGCGGTTTCCTTATGACCGCCTATCTGGCCACTGCACCGACGATGACTTCTCGGGTCATCGAAAGCAATCTTCACGTTAGCTTGGAACTCGCCGAGCAGTTAGATCCAATGGATCTCTCTTCCGTAAACGAGCTCTTGGATCGCATCTCCGCCCTGGGAGTCACTACAGACTACGATCCGATTGGGCCTAAAACCGATCTGAGAGAGATCAATTCTCCCCAGGTTACCCACCATGTTGCCCTGGTTGAGGAGCAATACGGCGACCCTTCCTCTATTTTAAGGACTAGCTATGTCCGGATTCCTGATCCCTCCATGTTGGATTCACGCGGAGGGGAGTACGTAACTCAAGCCCTGAACCTAAAGTCTGGCAGCTGGCTAGATGCATTGGACAACATCCAAGTACCCAAGCTTCCGAGTTCGAAAACTTCTTGGCCCCTGGGCCTCAGATTGGACGAGGTTCCAGATTTAATTCCACCCGACCACCCAAACATAAGCAATCTATCCCAAATCCGGCAAGAGCCCGCAGAAACAGTACACCATTACTGGGCCAGATTCCTCCTGTTTATGAACAGGATAAAGGACTGTCGTGAGGAGGACGCGATTACATGCTTCTGCAATAATTGCACGGACAAGGGAATCCTCAACACCGTAAGTCACCGTGAAATTACACGCTTCGCTGACTTGGCGTCCATAGTACGAAAGTACTGTGAGACGGAAAGCGCCTGGAAAACCGAAATCAATTTTTGGGACAATCCGGCCCTGAATACAACCCCAGTCCGAAATAAAAGGGTGCATCATCACCAGGCACCTGGGTTAAATACCAAAAAGCAAAAACCCTCTATAGGGCATAGAACCGTACTGGAGGGATGGCTCAATGGACCCTACAAAATTCATAGCACAGAGGGCGCCACTACAACTCATAGCCTTAGATCATGTTGGATACTACGGCAGGTGGCCAAAAATGGCGAAGAGCTTCTAGCTCCAGAGCATCAGCCTAAGGATATCAGTACGGTATTAACAGTCTTCGATACTTTCGCATCAAATAATATGCGGAAACGAACACTCCGCAGCCTTGCCGAAATCTACCAAGTAGCAACAATAAACCCATGGAGTGACACGGCTATTACCTTTAATGCCAGTGATGAACCTAAATTCCGAACAGCCCGAGCACCAGCCGCATTGGTCCTTTGTCCAATAGTGGACGGCTTTCGCCTCACAAAGGTACTCATGGACGGTGGCAGCGGATTGAACCTCATTTATGAGGAAATTCTCTGAAAAATGGAAATAAACTGGAGCCGCATTGAGCGAAGCAGCACAACCTTTAGAGGAATAATCCCTAGTCGGGAAGCATGCTGTACAGGAAAAATCACACTGGATGTGGTATTCGGCATGCCGGATAATTACAGGTCCGAGGAGGTCATGTTTCAAGTGGCCCCGTTCAGCAGCGGATATCACGCTCTATTAGGGCGAGAGGCATTCACAATTTTTCAAGCTATACCCCATTACGGGTACATGAAGATCAAAATGCCCGGGCCCAACAGAATCATTACTCTTGCTAGTGACCCGGACATAGCACTCCGCGCTGAAAATAAGACAGCTGCACTGGCCCTTGAGGCACTATCCGAAGCCCTAGCGGCCTAAGAACTCACTGCGCTGCGCTCCACGGTGAATAGGGACGATGTGATACTCGATAAGAGATCCAAGTCCACCTCCTTTGAACCAGCGGACGACATAGTCAAATTCCAAGTCCATCCAATGGACCCTACAAAAGCGGCCTCCATCAGGGCACAATTAAACCCTGATGTAGACGCCGCACTACGAGAATTCCTACGCGAAAATTGGGACATTTTTGCCTGGCACCCTTCAGACATGCCAGGAATCCCACGCCGGCTAGCCGAGCACAGCCTAAAAATCCTAAAAGGATTCAAGCCAGTCAAACAGGCTCTTCGGCGTTTGTCCGAACCCAAGTGACAAGCCATGGGAGAGGAGCTAGCCAAATTATTGGAGGCCGGATTCATCAGAGATATAAAACATTCGGACTGGCTAGCAAACCTGGTGATGGTACCAAAGAAGGACAAATCCTGGCGCCTATGCGTCGACTTTAAAGACCTCAACAAGGCTTGCCCAAAGGATCCCTTCCCACTCCCCCGCATCGATCAAATTATCGATGCTACCGTAGGACACGATTCATTGTGTTTCCTCGACGCATACTCCGGCTACCACCAAATTAAGATGGCAGAGCCCGACCAGGCCGCAACGGCATTCATCACCCCATACGGCCCATTCTGCTTCAACACAATGCCCTTTGGGCTCAAAAACACCGGCGCAACATATCAGCGCATGATTCAGGCATGTCTAGCAAACTAGATCGGCAAAATAGTGGAGGCATACGTAGACGATGTGGTCGTCAAAACCAAGGATGTCGAAACTCTAGTAGACGATTTGAGGCTCACGTTCAATAATCTCCGAACATATGACATTAAGCTTAACCCGGAAAAATGCGTTTTCGGCGTACCAGCCGGAAAGCTCTTGGGCTTCATTGTATTCGGTAGAGGAATTAAAGCAAACCTAGCCAAGATCTGAGCTCTGTCACAATTGGATATCCCAAAGGACCTCAAACAAATACAAAAATTGATGGGATGCGTGGCGGCTTCAAGCCGCTTTATCTCCCGTTTAGGACAAAAGGCGTTACCTCTTTATCGCCTCCTCCGATGCACCGAACACTTCGAGTGGACGGACGCCGCCACGGCAGGACTCGGAGAAATAAAAGCCATATTGGCAACAAACCCGGTCCTAGCCGCGCCCAACATGGGCGAACCAATGCTATTATATATCGCGGCAACTCATCAAGTTGTGAGCGCAGTGCTCGTTGTCGAACGAGAAACGGACGGACACAAGTTTCCCCTTCAAAAACCAGTTTACTACGTGTCCACTGTCCTAACTCCATGCAAGTCACGGTACCCGCATTATCAAAAGATAGTGTACGCGGTGTTCATGGCATCCCGGAAGTTGCGACACTACTTTCAAGAGTGTTCGATAACAGTATCCTCCGAAGTACCTCTTAACGACATTATAAACAACCGCGACGCGACGGGCCGGATTGCCAAATGGGCCATTGAGCTCCTCCCGTTCGACATAACCTATAAGCCATGGCGAGCTATTAAGTCGCAAGTTTTGGCCGACTTCGTCGCCGAATGGACTGAAGCCGAACTCCCTAAAGAGTATGGCGCATATTCTAACTGGATAATGCACTTCGACGGCTCCAAAATGTTGGCCGGTCTGGGGGCTGGCGTCGTTTTGACGTCCCCAACCGGAGATACGGTTCAATACGTACTCCAGATATTGTATATGGACGCCAACAACGCAGCCGAATACGAGGCCCTTCTACACGGCCTTCGGATGGAAGTCTCCATGGGCATTCAACGCCTAGAGGTGCGCGGGGATTCGAACCGCGTGATATCCCAAATAAATGGAGACTTCGATGCCAAGGATCCGAAAATGGTAGCTTATCGTAATGTCGTCCTAAAAATGTCAGGTCGGTTTGAAGGGCTCGAATTTCACCATATAGCCCGGGATAACAACCAGGCAGCAGACGTATTAGCGCGCATTGGCGCAAAGCGTGATGCCGTCCCTCCCAACATCTTCCTAGAGAGGCTATTCAAGCCATCCATACTATGGGAGGGGGAATCCGGAAATAACAAACCGGACCCAACCGCACTACCCGACACCGAACATTCTGACACAATTGGTGGTCCTGCCAACGGAGTAACATCTTCTGCCCACGTAATAATGGCAGTCATTGCCCCGTGGACGGAACCATTCCTAGCCAACCTAACCAGGCAGGAATTTCCCGAGGACCAAAACGAGGCCCGCTGCATAGTGCAGCGATCTAAAGCCTATAAGGTCCATGAGGGACAGCTTTACAAGAAAAGCACAACTCGAGTCCTTCAAAGGTGTATCTCCATAGAGGAAGGGTGGAACCTTCTAGCTGAAATTCATGCCAGACTCGGCGGGCACCACGCCGCAACAGGATTTTATTGGCCGACGGCCCGGGCAGATGCTCAGGACTTAGTCCAACGATGCGTCGGTTGCCAGCTCTTTGCTAATCAAAGCCACATGCCACCCACCGCCCTCAAAACGATACCCATAACCCGCCCTTCATGGTCTGGGGGCTTGACATGGTTGGAACCCTTAAAGAAGGAACCCACAAGCAAAAATACCTACTGGTCATGGTGGATAAATTCACCAAATGGATAGAGGCCAAACCTGTTAAGACGGCCGAATCCGGACCGGTGATAGACTTCATATCAGGGGTCGTACACCGTTACCACGTCACCCATAGCATCATCACTGATAATGGCACGAACTTTACGGCCGACAGGGTCAAACTCTGGTGCAAAAACATGGGCATCAAGCTCGACTATGCTTTAGTCTATCACCCTCAAACTAACGGTCAAGTCAAGCGAGCAAATGGTCGAATCATGAGCGGCATCAAACCCAGATTAGTGCGGTCCCTCAAGGAATCTAACATGCACTGGGTAGAGGAGCTCGACTCCGTACTCTGGGGGCTGCGGACCACTCCAAATCGCACCACCAGATTTACACCATTCTTTATGGTATACGACGCAGAGGCAGTTCTGCCATGCGATATAATTCATGACTCACCTCGCGTGCGCATGTACGAAGAAAGAGAAGCCAAGCGCGATTGGCAAGACGGTTTGGATGCATTGGAGGAGGAGCGGGGCATGGCAAAAGCCCGTTCCGCATATCAACAACAAGCTCGAAGATATCAAAGCAGAGAAGTATGGGCCAAAACATACAACGTTTGCGAGTTAGTTCTACGCCTGCCAGACAAGAAAAAGGACAAAGTCAAGCCCAAATGGGAAGGTCCCTTTATCATCGACCAAGTCCTGACCGGTGGAGCGTACCGTTTGCGCCATGCATCGGATAACCGACTTGAGCCGAACCCATGGAACGCAGCCCGTCTCCGAAGATTCTACGCCTAGCGTCGGATTCTGAGTTCGTCTCCTTCCTCCGTCTATATTTTACATATTAGCTATCTTTTGTTTCTCTCCTTCTCCCTCCTTTTCTATTACAGCCTTTGAAAGCTTGTTCGTGCATTGTTCGCACACACTTGAAGCGCTATCCGTGCTCATTATACCTTGGGGCTTCTTTAACAGAAGCTTATTTATACGGGCTCCATACCCAACACATGTGTCAGACTTCCACATGTACCTTTTATTCACCATTATATGCATTCATATGACTTAAGTTTTGGCCAAGCTGGGTTGCCTAGCTCCTGTGCTTACCCCTACGTTCCCGATTGTTCGGCTAGGTAGTAAATGGAGCACCTCTGCGATTGTTACTGTCGGGTCAGCCGGATGTGTACCTCAGACTGGGTGAAGCCGAAAGCTAGCGTTCTTAAGGGAATATTTGGTCGGTGAACAAAAAGACGATTTAATACCTATTTACCTGCCCCCAGATGTTTTTCTGCTTTTTTCGCAGTCCGGACATGCACTTTAGGGCATGCCTCCCAGGGAAAGGAACCCCTAACGGAACTATTCTCCCTGGAAGATGTTTCTTACTAACCATGTAATATAACATAACTAGTTGGGCACTTGTCTGATAAAGCACTAATGACCCCTACGCTTGGTCTCCACGCATGCCCTGGTTCTTATATAACCGTGAGGGTATTCAGACACACTCCGGACTATTGGGTCCCGAGGATGAAGCGAAAAGGTCCGCTATGACAAACGATCTACAATCCAGCTAGAAGGCATTTTACATGTCATCTTTAATTACATAGTCAATCTGACTGATTGTATTCCTCTTCATGTCAGGACCCCGATTCTATGCCACACCGATCTAGCATGTAACACCTCATATCACATTGCGGCCTCACGAACGGTATTCCCACGGGTGTTGCCTTACCATGCTCGGGACCGTTTGCGCCTTTTGGCACACATATATGACAGTGGCGCTAGCATCCATATGACAAAGAACCCGGGCTGACATGGCTAGTCGTGAACCCAAAGTGGCACTAACTTACAGGGACAGGCATACATGACCCAGCATCGAACGTGTCGGTCATCAGCGAGTGAATCCGGGCTGTAGCAACTGGCTAGCAAGACTCGGTAAACCGGGCTGTAGCAGGCTAACAGGACTCCGGTAGACACCGCGTGACATTTCCCCGAAGGGACAGACACAGGAATGAAGAAGGACACATGCCGGCCAGCCTAAGTGTTCCGGAGCAGTAGCACGCTACCATGGCTTAGTGGAAGCACTAGGAGACATTTCCCGGTAAGAGAGGCTACTAAGGATAAACAACTAGATAGTCAGATCCCACACATAGCAATACACATTACACGTACGCATAACATGCAAGTATGTACTGTACAACATGGCATCACAGCATAACTCAACAACTCATATAGATAAGGCTCAAAGAGCCATCATAGCATTTATTGCAAACAGGGGTCACAGGACCCATCATACAGAGCATACAAGCAACAAGCGGAAGCATTAAATGTCTGGGTACAGACATCTACAAATGAAAAAAAGCTAAAGAGCCTGACTATCTACAACATCCGATCAAGATCGTAGCTGAGGTACAAGCTACTCGTCGAAGTCCACGAGAACACTAGAAAGACCGAAGTCTCCGCTGCAAAAACATAAATAAAGCAACATGAGTACAAAGGTACTCAGCAAGACTTACATCAGATCCTATCATACATGCATTTGTATCAAGAGGGTAATGTGGGGTTTAGTTGCAGCAAGCCAGCTTTGACTCTATGGCTATCCTGTTCTACGACTACCAGAACTTCTTTGAGGTGATATGGCGTACACGAGTCCACTAATCACCACACAATACACTACTATGGATTCATCCCCGTCTCCCTACGGGAAGGCCATTCATAGCACTCACACTTGTCTTGAGCATTTTAGAGTACACTTCAAGTTTTCTATGTACCATGTAAGCATCCAAGAAGTCCATAACCGCGGACCCGGCTATTCGAATAGATCATGTTAACCCTGCAGGGGTGTACTTCTTCACACACGCTCTCACCACTTACCGCCATGTACACGTCATGTAACTCGGCAACCTTCAAGAGGAAGCCTGACGAGGGTGTCGGCCACGACCTGACTAACCACACAAGACTCTAGTCCAGGCTTATCGCCTATTCGGGTTCCATCCGCAAGGAGATCCGGCCGGGGTGTCGCTCACGGCCCCAAACGATGTGTGCAGGGTTCCCGAGCCCACCATCCGGGTGCCACTCGGTACACCAGGCCAAGTGTGCCTAGTCTGTCCCAAGCCCACCCTGCCGGGTGCCACATGGTAGAAAAATAGCACTACCTACAAACACTAGAAACTAGTTGCGACTCCTGGACAGAGATCAAGTTGGTTAATAAGTCGAGAGGGGTCGAGTTACCGGAACCCAATGTGTGGTAGTATCGAGTCATTGGACAACATACACAGAACTCAGTGCTTAAGGACGGTTCCAGTGAGACAACCCACCATGTACTCCTACATGGCCTCTCACTGCTACCTTTACCAAATCGTGTTCACACACTTCACTCTCAGCATCAGAACATAGAACACTGCACTCCAATTCATTCCCAATGAATTAGACCTGACACACTCTAAGCAATAGCAGGCATAGCATGGTAGGAAGACAACATGGCTCAATCAACTCCTACACATGCTAGTGGGTTTCAACTATTTACTGTGGCAATGACAGGTCATGCAGAGGAATGGGTTCAACTACCACAGCACAAAGTAGCAGATGAATCGTTGTTGTCCTAATGCAATAACTGAGAGCAGGAGCGAGAGAGTAGGATTGTATCGGAATGAACAAGGGGGTTTGCTTGCCTGGTAGATAAACAAGGAAGGCACTGCTCCTCGGACAGGTACTCTGGAACACTCTCCGGAGCAGGACCTATCGAGAAGGAACAGTGTCGACAATCAAAACACAAGCATATGCAACAATATGATGCATGATCATGGCATGTAGATGTGATGCTGATTGAGCTAATGCAACTAGGTGTTATCTGGATGGAATACATTTGAACCAAAAGCTCAAATGCATCTCCAAAGTAAGCTCTGATATATGCCATTCATATGTTTTCACCTATACAGCAGGTTTAGGTTGGTTTTTCATGCTTGAAACTGGTAGAGATGGAAAGATTGCATTTTTATGATAATTTTTCATATATAAATTATTTCAATCTGAGCTATGGTTGAATTTCTATGAATTTTTGAAGTTTAAATCATTTTCTGGAATTTCCTAACTAATTTTAAATCCAGAAAATGAATAACTGCGTCAGCATGACATCATGCCTGCGTTAGCAGGTCAACGGTGCTGACTAGGTCAAACCTGATGTGTGGGGTCCGCATGTCAGTGACACAGTGTTAAACAAGGGGGTTTTACTAATCTAATTAAAAGATTAGGGCGCAGGGGCCCACTGTAAGTGTCAGAGTTAGCTTAAATGGTGCTTAGCACTAAGCTAATCACCTGGCCGATAGGGCCCGCATGCCAGGCCGGCGAGGTCATCGGCGGCGACCTCAGGACGCGGCGGTGTCCGCGTTACAGGCCACGGGGCGGCGGCTAAGGGCACCGAGGCGTAGCCCGGGCTCGTCCGCATCCAGGGGAGCAGACGGGAGGCGGCGGTGGCGGCGGAGCTCGCCGGAGCTCGGGCTCGAGCGGGTGCGGGCTATAGAGCACGAGGAGGCAGGAGAGGAGGGGGAACCGACGCAGGGGGGGGGGGGGGGGCTCACAGGGGACCGAAAGAGACGACGGCGAGCTCGGGGGAGGCGCTGACGGCGGCGAGCGGCGTCGGAGATCCACGGCGGCCGGAGGTGATGAAGGCGACGGCGACGGCTCCACGGGGCGTCCGGTGATGCTTGACTCGGTGGAGAGATGAGGGAGTCACGGAGATGCTCGTGGACTCGTCGGAGAGGCGAGGTCGTGGCGGCGGGCGCGGCAACAGCGAGCGGCAGCGACGGGTGCGTTCGGTGGTGCTCGCGGGAGAGAAACCAGGGGAGGGGGAGGAATGAGAGAGAGGGAGAGAGGTGCGGGGCGTCGTGGCGACGTCTAGGAAGGCCAGAGCGATGAGGAGGGAAGCAGGAGGTGGCCGGGCGCGTGGCCGCGGCTGGCTGTGGCGCGGGCACGTAGCTACTTGGGCGAGGGGGAGGAAGACGGCAGAGGAGGAGGCCAGGTGGGCTGGGCTGGCCAACTGGGCTGTTGCTGGGCTGCACAGGAATGGGCTGCACAGGGAGGTAAGCGCCAGGTAAGTCTCTTCTCCCTTTTATTTTTCTATTTTCTGACATTTGTTTTGATTTAATAAAAATACTAAATCATTTAATTTACTTATGCCAATTTTTGTAGGAACTAGTGGTATTATTCCAGAGCTCCTCAACAAATGGCATAATTTTTGGACATATATTATATATATAACAAATATATATCCAATGCAAATAATTATGCATTAATTCCAAATGCCCAAAATAAATACTTATGGGCTCTTAAAAATATTGGTTTGATTTTTATCTCTGTCCAATATTTTCAGAGAGCAACATGAGCATTTTCTTGGACCTTTTTGGAGCAATTTTTATTTGGGTCATTTCCAAAAATGATTCTGAGGGTTTCACAAATCCCCATTTCAAAATTAAATGGAATTTAAACATGATGCACACATGACTAGCTAGTCTAGGTCATACCAGAACTAGGGATGTGACACTTCAGTGCCATCTAATAGGCTGTCTAGTTTACAGTCCTGCTGGGAATACTTTGCGGCCAACTCTACTTGGCCGTACACTAAGCTCACAGGGATCTCCTTCCCATCGGGCCCCGCAGGTCCAACCTCGGCCATGTGGTTTGGGTCAGCCTTCGTGTACCGCGTCTTCACCATGGCCCAGGCTTCCCTGGCGCCTTGACGGCAGGCTGATATCTTCCATAATCGGAAGCGCCGCCGCGCTCTCTGAAGCCTCTCTGTAAGCTCTCCAAGGCCTTCAGGCGGGGATAAAGATGGCCACAAGGCCTGGGCGACGCCTTTCACCACCTGCCGAACTTGTTCGTGCAGTTGTAAGAGCTCGGGAAGAAGGTCACCCGTAGAACCAGGCATTTCCTCTGCAGGACGGCCTGTGAGCATACCTACAGATATAACTCTGTTAGTCGACTTCCTCGCCGAACTCTTTTTTTTCAAAGGTTCATTCAAGCACTTACTAAAAATGCCGCGTCGAAGCCGCCGATTCTCGTTAACGGAGTCAGACAGCTGGGCACGAACATCCTTTAGTTCCTCACCCTGCTGGGTGTTGGCATCTTGGAGATTATTTTTCTCTTGCCTCACCCTTGTAAGCACATTCTCGCCGGCCTTTAACCGGCGCATGAGATGTTGCTGGTCCGGATCTATCCCGGTGCCATATGCAATATTATTGTCAGACTTTACACACGCCGCACTTCACAAGTTACTTATCTTTTGAAGCATATATTACCAGAGGGAGTCTCTTTGGCTCCCCCACTGCGGCTAGTGCGGCCTCAAGTTGGGCCTTGCACTCCTCCAGCTCCTGGGATAGTTGGGTATTCTTTTATGTAAGATCCTTCACAATAAATGATCCTTAAATTAGTTATTCTAACTATTTCAAGTCTCGGGGGCTACTGGCACATATAACTGTCAAATTTTCTCACCCGTATGTCTTTTACATACTACTCCGTGGCTCTGGCTAGACCATTTTGAGCAGCATGGAGGTGCGCATCTCCCGAATTAAAGGCATCCAATGCCTCTGGGGAGAAACATGCATCGCGAAGAATTGTCCGGCGATGCCTGTGTTTCATGGCACTCTCCACCTCGGAATTGGTGGCAGATAACATGTCGGCATCCTCCGTCGGAGGAGCATCCGACGGGTGCCTCGTGTTCGCCTCCGCTTCTGGACCTGGCTTTGGAGCCTAGCGAGCGAAGGATGGATTGGCAACCTCTCCGGATACAGTCCGGCGAGCGCTCTTCTTCCTGAAAAAGCACGAGCGTTAGTATGTCTGCCAGGAATAAAGCCTGGGAGTAAGGTGGTACGCCATACCGTTGCGCCGGAGTTTCGATCCGGACCGCACTTCTTTTTAGCCTGCTGGGCCATGCTGCCCCTTGTTGGCTAGCCGCTGCGGATTCGGCCTTCCGCCTCAAGGGCGCCCCGTGCAAAACGCCATCGGTATACGGTGATCAAAAATAAGCACGGATGGGTCATTTTCAAAGTATTGGGACTTTGGTCTCAATTACCTGTGAGGCTGGAGGTATTTCGGGGTAATCAACCGTAATGGCGACCAAGGCATTATCGATGCTCAGTTGGTGAAATACGCCATCGATCAGCTCCACTAATATGTCTTTATCCTCTTGGGAGGTCGAATCGAGGAACCGTTCCGGATCCTCGGGTTGTGGAGGCGGGCTGTTTATGTCCTTTATGGCCTAGCGCAGTTCCTGCGCCGAAATCACAAAATGAGATACTTGACTATGGGAATATGGATCGGATAGGCAAAAAGAAATTCTGCTTAC
The DNA here is from genome assembly GCA_963921465.1 of Triticum timopheevii. Taxonomy (NCBI): domain Eukaryota; kingdom Viridiplantae; phylum Streptophyta; class Magnoliopsida; order Poales; family Poaceae; genus Triticum; species Triticum timopheevii. The sequence goes on from OY997266.1 coordinate 100,431,761, forward strand.
CCAGCTCGGAGGATTATGCATAGAAAATCCGTTCTGTGGATTGACGCGGAGAAATTCCTCCTCTTCTCCCTTGTACAACGCGGACAAGATCTTCACCAGATCGGCCACCGATCATGGCCCCTTACGGCCGCAGCGGGTGGCATCATCCTCCCCGTTGAAATTCCAGATAGGGTGGCCTCTATACTGGAGCGGATGCACGCCCCGCATAATGCATGTGGGCATGACCCCGATCATGGTCAGTCCGGAATGAGCCAACAACCTTATTCGGCTCATCAGGTAAAGGACGTCCCTGTCATTTTCCTTCTGAGGGCCCCGTGGATGCCAGCTTAGGCGTTTCTTCAAAGGAGCGTTATTGAACTCAGGGAGGCCGATCCGAATAGGGTCCGGCAGGGGGACATCTTCTATATAAAACCACTCCAAAGGCCAGTCTTCGGACGCCTTCTTCTGGGTTCCGGATAGATATCCGGTCCTGGCGATGCGCCATAGTTCGGCTCCGCCCACTTGATATATTGACCCCTCTTGAGAATGGGGCACAAGGCAGAACAGCTTCTTCCACAGCGCACAGCCTCGACGCCCAAAAACAGCTCGCAAAGGGACACGAAGCCCACAATATACAGAATAGAGGCAGGCATTGGGTTGTGCAACTGGAGGCCGTAGAACTCCAGGTGCCCCCGGAGAAACGGATGAATTGGAAATCCAAGCCCTCTTATCAAATAAGAGACAAAGCACACCCGCTCTCCTTTGGAGGGGCTGGGGACGCTCTTCGCTTGTTTTCCGCCCACATAGGTGGTGAGTCCGGCTTGAACTGGAACCATGATGGCTGGGGGAAGAAATCCCTTGGTTTGGAGCGTCACTAACTTGTTGTGCAGGATGGAGCATCTCTCCCAATCTCCAGGTTGGGGGCTGGAAGGGCAAGAGGAGGAGCCGCGGCGACTGTCCATGATGGAATGGATTTCTGTCAGATGCGCTCTGATGAATGCTCGCGAAGGGAGGATGGTGTGATTCGGATCTAGATCCTCATCTCTGATGAATGCGGCGACTGTTCATCAAGGAAGCTCATTTGCGCGGCTAGGGGGGTATAATGTTAAAATACCCTGGCTTTTCGCATTCGTTCGACACATGGAAGATAACCATTATTGGGCGTGGAAGCTGAGGAGCACAATATTTACAAGAATCCGGATGCTATTCAAATAGGTACACGGGATTTGGAGAAGAACCCGCCTTGCAATGCCGAAGACAATCTACACGCCGGACTCATCGCCATTGAAGCCTGGTTCAGGGGCTACTGAGGGAGTCCCGGATTAGGGGGTGTCCGAATAGCCGAACTATCACCTTTGGCCGGACTCCTGGACTATGAAGATACAAGATTGAAGACTTCGTCCTATGTCTGGATGGGACTTTCCTTGGCGTGGAAGGCAAGCTTTGTGATACGGATATGTAGATCTCGTACCATTGTAACCAACTTTGTGTAACCCTAACCCTCTTCGGTGCCTATATAAACCGGAGGGTTTTAGTCCGTAGGACGAACAACAATCATACCATAGGCTAGCTTCTAGGGTTTAGCCTCTCTGAACTCGTGGTAGACGCACAGTTCGGGACCCCCGACCCGAGATCTGCCGGTTTTGACACCGACAGATATAATGCCATCTCAAAAGATAAGGTAGAAAGAATTGCACTTTGGAATGCATGATGAAGAATGCTTGAACTCCTCCAACAAAACATGTGTTTGGCACCTTGTTTATATTTGAGTATAGCTTGTTGGATCTTAACTTCGAGGAAAAAATCTTGAAGAACAAAAGGAGAATGAAAGGAATCCTTGATGAACCATCATGTAGAGCCTCCATGAAGAATTCCGGTAAAAAAGGATGATAGAAAGAAAGGGAAGTTGAAAACACAAGGTGAAGCCTTACGATGATTTAGATGGAGCTTCGCGATGATATAACCGAGAGAACTTGGAACTACAGAAAGAAAAGATGAACAACAAGAAGCCAAGAATTTATTCCTCCTGAACAAACTCCAAAGGAAAGGATTAATCACTTGGATGAAACAAGAATAAGAATTATGTTATGCGTATCCTTCATCAATTTAAATTGATGACAAGCAACGGATTTGGCATACTACTTATTCTCGTAGAAAGGATTAAGAGAGATATAGCGCAAACTGGGAAGGTCTTCCACGAACCACCGGTGGGGTTTGGAAACAACGAATGAATTGATATGATAACGGAGGAAGAGAAATCTTGAATGAACCACCGTAAGAATTGAAAATGAAAGTAGCAAAGCCACAATTCACCGGGAAGAATTGGAAAACGAATGAAGATAGTTGAGGGGATTTAGATACACGAGAACAAAGAGATCACGAACTGATTAGAGGATATTTGAACGATGCACCGGAAGTATTCAAGAATGAGAGCTGAAAGCTGAGAATGAGTAATTCTGAGATGATTGGCTCCGGAGAATGAAACTAAAAAGACTCCTGAATTGCTCTGGATGGGTGAAAAGAATTCTCACAATCAAAAACAATTATGAAAGGATGGCATCAAGCTAGAACCATGAATCTTGAAGAGAATGGAGCAAGATTTAAGAGAAATCCTTCTTCGGTCTTCAAATGTTGAGAATGATGATGAGAACCACCATGAATTGTTGAGATACTCCGGGAGAATGAAAAAAAAAGAGGTTGAGCCAACACTGAAAAATAATTTGAAATCGATCTTGGAAAACATCTAACTGATGAGATTCATTCTTACTTCAAACTTGGAAATGAATTTGAGAATCGCTCCTGATAATTAGAAGAGTCAGGTAAGATCCTGGGAAAAGACATGTGGGTTAGGGCCCACTCGAAAGAAACATCGTTGAAGGATTTTCAAGAGAGGTTGCACTGGTTGAATTAAATGACTTGAATGAGTTAATAATCTCCAAATAGCTTGACCAGATATTGGAAGAAAAGACGAGCCTTCTGAGATATCTTCAGCACTCCGAAACAAATGAATAGTGAGAGGTGCATTGGCATGAGAAAGCATTAGAAACGAGGAAAGGAATATGATGAATATCGAAAGCTTGAATTGGATCCACCGGAGAAAATACGAGAGTGAAGAATGATGAACTTGAAGCTCGGGAGCATCTTCACAAGGATCACAGGATCAGAACATTGATTGAAAAGAGTGGAGAGACTTCCCATTAATAAAAGGATACTTGATTAAGAAATCTGAGTCCTTGAAGAAAAGGGTGGGAGGACGGGAAAACAAAGGCAACTTGGGACGGATGAAACAAACACCATTGAGAAAACTTAGAACTGATCTCGCAAATGTTGAAATGATCGGATTCACTTGAAGAGAAGCTCACCAGTTGAAAAAGAATTAACATGACGACCTCGATGATCAAGAAGGATTAGTATTCACATAGCAATATGAGAACACCGTTTAGGAAAGGTATGGATTCAACATTTGACTTTGAAGCAACTCGAATACCACAAATAAAGAAAAACAAAGGATTTGGCTTGCAAAATAAGCCGGAACAAACATATAAGAGAGAAAAAACTAGAGCTACTTGAATTCCCACCTATAAAACTCCCGAAACTTTCTCATCATGCAATCTGGTGTTGGGGATACAGGGGAAGCAATATATATCTCATCCAAAACTAACAACTCCTACATCCAAGCTGTATCCATCCGTCAACACATAACCAAGAAACCTTCGGAAATCATGTACCTCAACCTTCGAAAAGCATCCGTTATACTAGCTATGGCAATACTCCCGAAGTCCCCAGTACTGGGTGGCATCGAGGTCGGCAAAACTCAGGTATTCCAGAACTGCAATGATAAAATTATGACGACAACACCTCGGAGCTCAACTCCTCGGGACACTGCCACAACCCCTAAATGACAGGAGGCACCAAGAACAATGTTCTCGTCATAAGAATATCGGAACAATCCCAAGATACCCGCGTGTTCCTAATTTTTTTAGTGAAATTTAAGGAGAGGAAAGTCAAAACATCTACGTCACGAGACCTCACCAGAGCGACGAAGGGCTGAGGAGTAAAAAGAATCCTACTCCGATATATATAATCCTAAGACTCAAAATATTTTTTGTTCTAGACTCAACAACGCCAGCGATTCAATCAAGCAGGGGGCTCCTAAGTCGGGGATGGCTCTGATTACCAACTTGTAACACCCATGATGCGGCTATATCTCCCACGTGTCGAAGCACGACTTAGAGGCATAACTGCATTGTGGTTTTGTCGCAAGAAGGGTCATCTTCACACAATCCCATGTAATGAACAAGAAAGGGATAAAGAGTTGGCTTACAATCGCCACTTCACATAATAAACATATAATTCATACATCAATCATAGTACACACATAGTCCGACTACGGACGAAGCCAAAAGAAAAGAAGATAACCCAACTGCTAGATCTCCGATCATCCCAACTGGGCTCAACTACTGATCATCAAGAAACAAAACATAGCAACAACTAAGATCTTTGATGAGCTCCCATCTGAGCTCGGTTGCATCATCTGCACTGGTATCATCGGCACCTACAACTGTTGTGATGGTATCTGGTGAGTCACGAGGACTTAGCAATCTCAAAACCCGCAAGATCAAGACTATTTAAGCTTATGGGTAGCAAGTGGTAAAGTGGTGAGGTTGCAGCAGCGACTAAGAGGGATATGTTGGCTAACATACGCAAATAAGAGCGGGAAGAGAAGCAAAGGAACGGACGTGAAATTAGCAATGATCAAGAGGTGATCCTGAACTCCTACTTACGTCAAACATAACCCAAAACCGTGTTCACTTTCCAGACTCCGCCGAAAAGAGACCATCATGGCTACACACGCGGTTGATGCATTTTAACTAAGTCAAGTGTCAAGTTCTCTACAACCAGACATTAACAAATTCCCATCTGCCACATAACCGCAGGCACAGCTTTCGAAAGTTTATACCCTACAGGGGTGTCCCAACTTAGCCCATCACAAGCTCTCAGGGTCAACGAAGGATATTCCTTCTCCCAGGAAGACCCGATCAGTCTCGGAATCCCGGTTTACAAGACATTTCAACAATGGTAAAAAAGACCAGCAAAGCCGCCCGATGTGGCGACAAATCCCGATAGGAGTCGCACGTATCTCATTCTCAGGGCACACTGGATGAGCCAGACGTCGGGTTGGCATAGACCCTAGTTGCCCAGGGGGCGCCGGACATTGCTCGGTTTGGACCAGCACCCGGAGCAGCACTGGCCCGGGGGGTAAATAAAGATGACCATTGAGTCTGCAGAACCCAGGGGAAAAAGGCTTAGGTGGCAAATGTTAAAACCAAGGTTGGGCCTTGCTGGAGGAGTTTTATTCAAAGCGGACTGTCAAGGGGGTCCCATAAATCACCCAACCGCGTAAGGAACGCAAAATCAAGGAACGTAACACCAGTATGACGGAAACTAGGGAGGCAAGAGTGGAACAAAACACCAGGCATAAGGCCGAGCCTTCCACCCTTTACCAAGTATATAGATGCATTAATTAAAATAAGAGATATTGTGATATCCCAACATAATCCTGTCCAACATGGAGCGATCTTCAACTTCACCTACATCTAACAATGCTATAAGAGGGGTTGAGCAAAGCGGTAACATAGCCAAACAACAGTTTGCTAGGAAGGGTGAAAAAGGTTAGAGGCTGACATGGCAATGTAGGAGGCATGGTAAACAAGTGATAGGTAACGCAGCATAGCGATAGAACGAAGCAACTAGCAAGCAAAGATAGAAGAGATATTGAGGGTAATGGTCATCTTGCCTGAGATCCCGATAGGAAGAAGAACGAGTCCATGAAGAAGACAAACAGACGTAGTCGACCGAATCCTCACAACTCCGGAATGAAACCGAAGCTAACGAGAGAAGCAAACCGGAAAGAAGCAAAAAACATGGTAAACACACAAGAATAAACATGTCATGATGCACAAACAAGTATGATGCATGTCCGGTTTAATGAGGCATGGCAAGGCAAAGTGCAACAAACAATAGTACAAATTAAGTGGAGCTCAATATGCAACGAGTTGCATATTGACGGAACACCACATCAATTATTTAGTTTCTCTCTCGGTTATGAACACAACAATATTACATGTTGTTATAAACATGGCAAGAGGTGAAACATAATTAAACTACCTATCTAAGCAAGTTTAAGTGAGGCCACAAACAACAAACAGCAATTCCGGAAATCCCATATGTTATTTAGCAATTTAACGCAAGCAACAGTTTTAAACATTTTAATTGTTGTTATCATGAACTGGATGGCATAATCAAGGTTTATGCAATTTTTATGAAAATGTTGACATCTAGTATGATAGGGAGCATTTGGTCACCATGGCGGAACAAAAGGGATGCCACGGCAACGATAACAAAAATGGTGCCACGGCAACATTCTGGTGATCCAACAACTCATGGAGATACCGGTGCAAAAGAGCAAGTGTGCAGATGTGCGGAACATGCACAAGATGGTGGGGTGATCCCAGTTACTGTGTTCCCACGGGTTGATGGCATGGCAAACGAGGAGGAACGTGCATGACACAAACGGGCATGGTGTAAACATGAGCATCTCATACAACACATGCATTCGGTCCACGGTTGATCGTCTCGGGGTTATACCTTTGAAGCGTGCATTTCAGGGCGGTTCAAAATAGTCGAGGGAAGTAGTCGTTCACGGGTCATAGGGAAAGTAGTGGTACATGTTCGTTTTCCAAGAGGTACTTGAAGAATCCAACGCCTTCGGGGCGACGGTAGTGGTACACACGACGTCGAGGTACTTGTCAGTGTAGATGTACATGTTGTCGGGGTACTTCTTGCATCAACGGGTGTAGTCGTACACGTTCAAAGCAGAACTTGGTGTATCCATGTACTTGGCGTTCCGGTCCTGTAGTCGTCCTAGGCATCCGGTGAACTTGGTGAAATCCACGAAGGCGTCCTTGGGCGTTCCTGGTTGCCGGGTCTTGGAAGCGACAAGAGGGGAAACAAGCCAATCAGGCAGCAAGGGGGTGGTGATCTCGTGGAAGTTGGCCGTGAAGGGGCTGCTCAAGGCAGCAGGAGAAGATGGACGGGGCGGGCATCGAGCTTGAAGGGCGGTGGTGCAGAGGCGAAGCAGAGGTTAGAGCAAGGGCAGAGCTGCGCTCGATGGCAGGAAGTGAAGAAGACGGTGCGGCAGCGGGGCGAGGAACGCAGGGGCCACGGGGCGGCTGCGCGCTTGTGGGAGCGAAGCGATGGGCGCGGGCGCGCGTGGAGAGGCTTGGGGTCATGCGCGGGTGGCCCTCCTGGTGGTCGCCGACGGCGGCGGGACCTGGTGGCGGGGCCGGCACGAGGAGATGGGGCAGCGTCAGGCGCGTAGGGCTCGAGGACGAGGCACTGAGGACGAGGCAAGGAGGGAAGGAGAGGACGCGCGGGGTCTGCTGGAACTGTAGGTCGCCGGTGAGGAGGCTGGGGATGCGGATGACGGCGTGGAGGCGCAGCACGGGAGGAGAAGCAGGGCGCGGGTTCGAGGCGGGGGTCGCCAGATGGCGCGGGGACGAAGCAGCAAGAGGAGGCGCTCGGGGACAGCTCGGGTTCCAGGAGCTTGGGCGCAGTGAGGCAAAGGGACGGGAGGATGCGATGGGGATAGGGCATAGGTACGAGGGGCTCTTCCCCTGTGGCGGCGCTGGAGGGAGGGGATCGAGAGAATGGGGATCGGGCTGAGCGAGGGGCTAGGGTTTAGGTATAGGTGGGGCGGCTAGGCCTTGGGCCATCTCGGTTAAGAGGGAAAGGGCCAGGAGGAGTTGGGCTGCGCTGGATCTCTCTCTCTCTCAAATCACCCACTTCTCTTTTATTTACCAAAAGCAGTAAATAGCAAAGAAAGAAAAAGGAGATAAAGAAAGGGTTGGAGAAATAATTTAAGCATGGGGTTAATTTTTCCGGACTCATAAAAATGAGCTTGACCCAAGAAAATGGAGTGGGCAAGATTGCAAGAGTTAAACTCAAAGTCATTTGAATTTAATTCAAATGGTTTGAACAAGGACTAGGATTTAGAAGTGTCAAAAAATGTTGAGAATTTAGGAGGAGCCTCGATAAATGGAGAAAGAATTATGGAGAAAGTTTGGAGAACGAGCTTGAAGCAAAAGGCATGAGAATTAAATTGCAAGTGGGTTGCGGTTAATTCCAAACTAATGGAATATTTATTATAACTCCCTAAATATCGAGAGGATATGTTATAAAGAGAAATCACCATGTGAATCCATCAATTTAAATGGATCAAAAATCCATACAATTTATTTAAAAGAGTTGTAAAATTAAATGACATGATGGCATGATGCAGTGCAAAAGATGCAACAAACAAAACAAATCGCACGACGAAACTCGGAGTAGCTGGAAGTCTTTTGGAGCGTCGGTCTCGGGGCATCACACTTGGCACACACGTGGATCCGTTGTGGCTGAGGCGGGCGGTTGGCATTCCGGGCGCGGTTCATACACGCCTTTATGGCATGATAAACGCAGGGGCGTGGTGGTGTGGGCGCAGTTAATCCCATGACCCCCATGCCCCGCCCCCTCGGCTTGGTCGTCTGGGGCTATAACTAGGGGGAGGAGGGGAGCGGCATATGCACGTGTGCCCACCTCCCCCTTCGCCATTCTCTTATGCCTCCTTCTACTACTGCTACTGTCCACCGTCGCATCGTGCCTCCGACCACCCTGTTGCATTGCTGCTCGCCACCGCAGGGCCGCGCACACGTCATCGTGCCGCCCTCCGACAAGCTTCTCGCGCTCATGGCATGCTCCGGAGTGTGGGACGGCTCCAACGTCCATGAGGACCACATCAACTTCCTTCACCGGACGCGGCAACTACCCGGCGAGGACTACGTGAAGGTACGCCTGCGCCCGAAAGGGAGATCTTGCCGGTGCCGGAGGAGAACTAGCGCGTCATCTTCCAATCGCACTGCTTGCGTGGCCTCAGCCTACCGCCAAGCGGCTTCCTCTCTTCCTTCCTCAACTTCTACGGCCTCCAGCTGCACCACCTCACGCAAAACACGGTGGTGTTGTCGTCCGCCTTCGTCACCCTCTGCGAAGGCTTCCTCGGCATCCTCCCCACCCTCAAGCTCTGGGGTGAGTTCTTCTATACGAATCTCGGCACCGTCGCCAAGGGGGTAGCGGCGCAGCATGGTGCGTTTGTCGCGGTGCGGAGGCCGGCTGCTGACAATCCCTTCCCGTCCATCACGCTGGTATAGTCGGTCAAGATGTGGCAGCAGTCATACTTCTACGTGAAGAGCGTCCACCCGGAGGCTGACTTTGTTAACCTGCAAGCCTACGCAGCCGACCCGCTGACTGGAACGCGCGCCAACTGGTCGTACCGGCCCAGGACGCTATCAGTTCCTGGTCCCGCCGCCATTGCGCGGCTCAAGGTGATGGTGAAGTTGGAGGGCCTCACCAGGCCAAACTTGCTGACTGCCTTCAAGGCGCACCGGGTGCTCCCCCTCCAAGGTCGGCCGCACATGATATGCCAAATGAGCGGGCACCGGGACCCAAGCCGGATGTGCACCAAGGAGATGCCACACGTGGAGGTGGCTCACTTGGTGAACTACATCTCGAACTGCAAGCTCCTGGAGGAGGAGTGGCGGTTCGGCAATGAGCTGTACTCGCGCGCGCATCCACCGCCTGAGGTAAGCCTCCACTTCTTCTCTTTCCTTTTAGTTGTCGGGTTCTCTTTGGCCATCTTGACCAATCGGCTATGAAACAGAGCTCTCTCACCCAGCCGGCAGCTGGTGCCTCGGGGCCGGGCCGTGAGTATCTCCCCGACCGAGCAGAGAGTGACGTGGACGACCCTGACTTGGGAGCGGCCGCCCTGCCAGACGACACCACAGGTGGTCGCGGTGAGGCAGGCGGCTCCAGAGCTGGACGCGGCCTTGAGGACTGGCCGGATGATGATGATGATGAGGCCGCCCTGCCTCACCAGCCAGCCACTGACTAAGCGAGTGCGAGCTTGTCAGCCGTGCCGGCTGTCTGAGGAGGCGCGTATGAACGACGGGCTGCGCCGTCGATGTACGGTAGCCGGCCGAAGAAGCCCAAGAGCTCGGCGGCGGCGACCAAACGGGAGGAGGAGGTCGCGAAGGCGAACCACTTTCGGAAGGTCATGAAAGAGCCCCCAACGGTTTCTGCGTAAGTACTGGCTCCTTATCGCATTTTTTCTTCTTTTTTCTTGCAAACGCCCTTCTGAACTTTCTCCTATTTCCTTGATCAGGGCCCCGCTCTCTCTTGAGCGGTTGGCCGCTGCTTCCATGGTAGGGACGGCAGAGGGCTCCGCCAACACCCGCCGCATGGACCCGCACGCCGAGCTCCTGGCGGTGACAGAGAGGAACGCGCAGGAGGTGTGTGAGGAGCAAGAGGCGGAGCAGCAGAAGGCGGCGGCAGCCAAGGCGGCGCAGGAGGAGGCGGACGAGGCTGCGAAGGCACAAGCTGACGCCGTTGCCAAGGCCCTGGCGGACGCCGCGGCTGAAGCACAAGCAGGAGAGGCCGCACGCGGCCAAGCCCCAGAACTCGTCGTCCCCCTCTGTGTCGTGCCACCCGCACCTGAAGACTCGACGGTGCCGCCTGAAGGAGCCGGCAGCGACCAGCCGGTCATGGAGAGGGAGGGGGCGACGGCATTGCACCGGGGACGAAAGTGACTCCGCCGGCACCGACCGTGGCGGACCAAGGCGGCCAACCCAACGCACCACCAGTGCCCGCCAGTTGGCGATGGACCAGCAGCAGGAGTGAGCCCCGCGGTCCGATCTCCAGCATGCCAGCGTGCGGGGAAGGTGGCCTCGGCACCACATCCGCAGGAGGCCAGGGGTGCAAGTTCGTAGACCCTGGAATTGGAGGCGGCTAGCGTTAGCTCGCCGGACTGGACGCCTGGGGGCAAGATGGCCTTGTTGAACGAGGCAGCACAAGACGTCCGAGCCCGGCTCCAGTCTCAAGCCACCGCCCTCCACAACTACAACCAGGAGTTCCTGGCGACGCGAACAGCCATCTGGGTATGTTTCTTATGTTTTTGCTGATTATTCTTGTATTTTTCCGTGAGGGTGTGCCACCGCACCCACTAGGTGTAGTCCCCGAGTTCTGGGTCGGCTGCTGTGCAGGCAGCCTGGAACTTTTAATTAGGCTCGGGTGCTGACTTGTTGTCTTTTGTCTGTTGTCCTTGGTGCAGGACTATCATAATCTCCGCGCAGCCGCCTTCAACTCCCATGTTCGGGAGTTGATCCTACGGACCTCCGACTTGTCTGAAAGCCAGAGTAAGTGTTCCACCTTCCCTCTCTCACGGGGGCGCGTCAGCGCAGCCGCTGGGTGTAGTCCCCGAGATTCAGGCTGACTACTAAGCAGTCGGGCCGGGCCCCTTCTGGTGACTTCTCATTTTCTTTCCTGCTTATTGATTATTCTTCTTTGGTATCCTTGCAGAGGCTAATACCGCCTTGCAACAGCAATTGGGCGAGGCCCAAACCGCGCTGCGCGCCAAGGAGGCAGAGTGGAGCACGGTGGCCCAGGAGCGCGATCGCCTGGCCAAGAAGCTGGCTGAACAGGAGGAGCTTCACAAGGCGGCCCTCCAGGCGGTGAAGGACAGCGAGACTGCCCTCCAAGCCGAGTACGAGACCCAAGCAGCGAACTGGGCCGAATCAGAGAGGGCGTTGAGCGATGGCTATGGCCGGATTGAAGACATGGTCGACGGTGAGTTGCTTTCCTCCTCTTTCCTTCATTTGTCGCCTGTTATCTGGTCCGGCTTCTGACTTCATGTTCCTTTTTACTTCTTTGCGCTGATTATTTCCCTGGCTACTCCATCACTGCCAGCCCGGCCATCGAGGCCCACCGCAAAGCACGGAGGTAGGCTGGTGCAGAGATTGCACTGTATGCCCATTGGACGCTCGAGGAGCAGCTCTTGGCCATCCAGGCCCGTCTCCAGCCGGCTGCAGCATGTCGGAGCCCAGATGATCTCCGCCCTCTTGCCCGATTCCCAGGCTCCACACACCCCCAGTCGGACTGCTGACTGGCTGGAAGTGGCCGTCGGCTGCTTCGAGGCGTGGAATGCTTCTTCGGCCCGGGCAGGCACCAGGAGGGCCTTGGAGTTTGTCAGGGCGTGGTACCCTGGGCTGGATCTAGCCCAGTTGGCCACGTTCCGGCAGGAGGCCAACAAAGAGTTGGTGGCGGTGAGGCCTGCCATCATTCATCGTGGCGCAGCGATCGCCGACTACACCGACACCAGCATCTTCATCCCCGAGCTAAACAAGGACGGTGTTGAGATTCCATCAGACTTTTTTGGGCTAAACCGAGAGGACGGCGAGGACCCGGCGGGGGAGATCGACTCCAGCGATGAGGGCAAGGACGAGGAGGATGAGGACGGCGAAGACGCCACGCCAGACGGCCAGCCTCAACCCGGCCGTGCCTCCAGCAACGAGCCACGTGCGAACACACCGACTGCTACTGGGGACGACCAAGCCGAGACTCGCCAGCCGGCCACTCCGCCAGCCGGCGCCGCCGTCTCCACTGACCTGTCGGACTCGCCTGCTGCTCCCTTGGCCTAGGCGGCCAGCTTTATCTTCCTGCCCAATAGTCTTTGGAACAATATTTTGTTAAATTTGCGCAGTTCCACCCACTGGTGGTGTATTCAAACTATGTTAAATTCCGGCTTGAAAGCCTTTCTTTATGTAAATATCGCCCCACATGTGCTATGCTTGTGCTGCATTCTGACTTTGCCTGCTTTTTGATCCTTTTGGCTTTTTCCTTTGTCACCCTCCCTTGGCTGTCGTCTTCCCAGCCGAACAACCACTCTTCTCTGTGGCTGGGACAAGTGCTTAGCCGTCTGGGAGCGCAAGTACTTCGACTTTTTAGGATGTAACAAGGTAAGTGAGAGGGCAGCGGGCCGGCTGCTCAGCAGCCGGTTGGCAAGGCGAGTAGCTGGCTTATGTTATGTAAGTCTGTTGGTCCTTAGCCATTTTGCGCGTGGGCACCGTTTCCTTCCTTTGACTCTTGCTAGCCGGAAAGCCACTCTGCGAGCTGTGGCTTGTGGCAAGAGAGGGCCTAGATGCTGGCACACTACTTGTCCGATCGCAGGTAGCACTAGCATAATACAAGGCGGTAAGTCCGCGGGCCGACTGGTCGAACCCGGTGCAGGACGAAAAAAATGTAGTAACACATTCTTAGGCATAATACTTATCATATCTTTCCCTAATAATAAAGCACGGATTGACTCCATGGGTTCACCATCACAATACGCTACTTCCCGTGAATTTACGCTTTCAGTTTTTGCATCTATATTATTTCCGAGGTGGTACTATTTTACCTGCGTATACTACATATCCTAAAAATGTTCTTTCAATGTTTCTGTCGATGCTTAAAAATGTTACTAAGCCAGCACTCTTATGGGCCAAACAGCCCAACCGCACCTAGCAGAAAAAAGTCTAAGCCAGGACTCTTTTCTTCACCTTCCTCTAAAAAAGGACTCTTCTTCAACTCGTCCTCCGGACTCGAGGAATCCTCCTCCACGATGGCAACTCCTCCTCCCCCCTCCTCGCACGAACCAGCTGATTTGTCGAGATCAAGGTAACACCTATAGCGAGTGTGGCGTGGAGCTCGCTCAAGGTCAATGTGCCCTATGTTGGTGGCGTTCGAGGCGGGTCGGCCCGAGTTGGGTCGATCCGGCCGTAGCTGCTGGCCATGTTTCTTCATCCCATGGACTACCTTGCCCACAACAAGCAGGATAGCTGCGGTTAATTGTGGATGGGTGCAACAGCGTCCTATGGGAGGGCGCCGGCAACGTTCTTTGCCTTGTGGACTTCCGCATCGATCCTGACAAGGACGTCTACATCTCCCTCCCCAGGGATTCTAACGAGGCTGTGAGGTCGCCGACATCACCGCTGGATGGGCCACATATAGCCTTCCCCTACTTGCTAGCCAATGGACTATTGCCCTCCTAGACGAGCTACAGTGGCTGCTCACAGGCTGTTTGACGAAATTTCCCATCAAGGATGGCATCACTTGGGCGACCATAGACTCCAATGGAATTTTCCATAGCACAGCAATAAGCCTTTTGACCAGCATGTGTCATGAATGACAGGGACTCGCTGGTGGTCTGCTCGGCCATGCCATTGTGGCTGCACTAGGCTGAGCAAACCAAGGAACTTTAGTGAGCTGTTGCAGGCAGAGGAAGTTCATGCTGCTGGTAGAGAAATATTAGGATTAGTATAGCATGATTATCGTAGTTTCCTTGATTTGTCTTGGTCTAGATTACTATAACTGTGCACTGATATTTGTTTTGTGGTGCAAGCACTTCAAGATAACAAGGACAACAGGCTTCGTGGCAACTCATTCGTCTATGATTTCCTCACCAAATCTGAAATTATTTGGCCCCTAAATTCTAATCCATGTGAGCAAGCCACCCCTTCCTCTGCCCCACCAATGTCCACTTCCGAATCAGGCTAAAAGTCCAGGTCACTCCCCTAATATTAGGTAGAAATATATTCTACTAGATGTGTCCAAATCCCTCTATTATTCCATTACATTGATCATTCTTCTCTGACCGTTTAAGTGAACGACATCTAATATTTGACACACAGTTAAGTTTGGTCTTGTTTGGGTAATTTATATAGTATAGCGCATGTAAGAGTTGGCTGCAGATCCACTATTTCCCTCTCTGTTTTTACTGCAATATAATGCATATACCTAGAGCTAGCATCTCAGGTACCACCAATTTAGCATCTGCTCCTGTAACTTCCATGTCAATGCAAATGTTATTATGATTATGTGTCAACGGGTATAACCTCATGTACTATTTGAAAGTTCATTGCAGGTTGGTATTGTTCCTTTATATGCATTGAAGCGAGGTTGTGAAACATACTAAATCTTGCAGACAAGATAAAGTTATTTCCTAGTACCAAGGACGGATGTGCACTCCTTTGCTATTATTCTTTCCATTTGAGTGGCAACACTAGGAAAGAGGAAAGTTTCGTAAATCTAACCCAAATAGTTCACCAAGTACCAAGTCTACCTCCCTCTTACCCGGCTGTTCTAGAGGAAGAGATTCAGTTGCACGAGGTTGAATTCCGTAGGCTTATGTCTATTCATCATGCTCTAGCCGAGGAACGAATGGAGTTACCAAGAAATAAAGGAGGAAGTCCATCACCTGAACATGATCATTACAAAGATTAATGACAAGAATGGAGCTTATATCAGTATATCAGCAAGCTCGTTGACAAGAGAAGGAAGCTTGAAGCTGAACTTAGATCAAATGAGCCTTTGAGAGATGAGGTTGTGCATCTTTGTGCTGAAATTGAGAATCTCCTTGCAGTTAGGAAAGAACCCTCTGCAAAGGCTGCATCACTCATCCATGAGCTTAGTAGGGAGAGATCAAATAGATAACAAGAACTTACACATGAAAGGTACACACCACGACACACGGTCTATTTTGCTAGACCGGACTCTCAAGTATCCCAGTAAATCGGTTGCGGAATGGAAACTTTGATTATCATTGATTTATTTCACAAGAGTGCATGTGAATTATAGCATGCAGAAGTGGAATTTTGAGTTGGTGGAACAAGGTAAAGTAATGGAAAAGTTTAGGATTTTGACGGCCCAAGAAATTCAGCAACTACGGGCCAAATTAGCTAATTTTGATGGTAGGCTATGGGGCACAAGTATGCTATTGGGATCAACTGTAGAGTTTGTAAATTCACTTATCATTTCTACATCTATTTTCCTTTCTTTACTATCATATCTTATCTCGATTTGACGTTGTACATGCACAATATGGTGTGGATTCAGCAATCCTGATTTAGGAATCTGGTATGTCTCAATACTTTACATGGGTTTCTATGAAACAAGACAGATTATTAGGTTTGTTACCGCTATGGACATACCTCTTAGCCTAAAAAATATTGATGCGTCCAATATTGGTAGGTAAAGTCGGCAGATGACAACACACATGTCAATGGATAAGCAATTGGCGTTCATCATCAATCCAAGTTTCCAAACTCATCTTTATACTAATTTCTTTCTCAGTATTTAATAGTTGGGAAACCTTTCATTTGTACTATATGTTTTAGTTTAGTACTATTCTTTGTTTTTCTTTATAAATGGAGATTGCCCTTGTCCTGTCTTTTGCTTGATGGTGTTTCAGTTCCAGAAGGGACATGGTAATCTATCTAAGAAAAAATGACACAATATTAATCAAGGACTCAAAGGTATGCATCTGAATTCATTGACAGATTTAGCTACATCATATTTTGTGTTTGTTTGGGTTATGCTGCAAAGAGTTGGTTTACGCGGCCCAAACTATTGCTAGAATAGAAGCATGATAGAATTTGGCTTGGCATTGTAATAATTTTTCAGTTTCATATTAACAACTTAGATGTGTTGTTGTTTTTTCCGAAGGATCCAGGATACCCGTTCTCCCGTTGCAACGCATGGGCATTTTTGCTAGTAGATAAAAAAGAGTAGTCCCCGAGTGCTCCTCGGGGGACGCGATGTCTTGTACTTAATACAAAAAAATAGTGTGGTACATACTGCATCAACTGTAAAATCTTCGAAGGAGATTGGAGTTCCATGGGCATTCGGACTCCTTGCCGGAGTCACCTCTCTTGCATGCCTTGGGCTTTTGTGCGTTGATCAGGTAGTAGGAGTCGTTGCCCAAGGCCTTGCTGATGAGGAAGGGCCTTCCCAAGGGGCCGAGAGCTTGTGTTCGTCGGCTGTTCGCTGGATCAGCCGGAAGCACTAGGTCACCCTCTTGGAAGGATCTTGGCTTGACCTTCCGACTGTGGTAGTGGCGCAGGCTCTGCTGGTAGATGGCGGATCGAATGAGTGCCAACAGCCGGCCCTCTTCCAGCAGATCAGCGCTGTCTTCTTGCGCTTCCTTTGCCCCTGCTTCCGTGTACATGGTGACGCAAGGTGAGTCGAACTCGATGTCAGTTGGGATGACGGCCTCGGCCCCATACACAAGGAAGAAAGGAGTGAAGTCGGTTGACTTGTTTGGAGTGGTGAGCAGGCTCCAGAGGACGGCCGGTAGATCCTTGAGCCATTAGCCGGCCGAGCTCTCTAGTGGCTCGACCAGTTGGGGATTGATGCCGGGGAGGATGAGGCCGTTTTCTCGCTCGACTTGGCCATTTTACTGTGGATGGGCAATGGATGCTAAGTCCAGTCGGATGCCCTGCATCGCGCAGAAACGGGCCAATGCCCCTTTGGCGAAATTTGTGCCATTGTCGGTGATGATGATGTGTGGTATGCCATACCGGACAATGATATCTGTCGGATTTAAGGATCCACAAATCCTTGAGAGTTTCGAACTCTGGCTTGCGTGCAGAGATCTCAACATACCCAGCCTGCCTACTCGCGATCCTCCTATGCCTAGCGCGTCGAGCTCAAAGAGACACAAAGACACAACTATTTATACTGGTTTGGGCCACGATTGTGGTGTAATACCCTAATCCAGTGTGCTGTGGTGGATTGCCTCGAAGGGCTATGGATGAACTGGTACAGTGGATGAACAAGCCTCGGGAGGAGAGGTGTTCTTGAGCTGATGCAGTGTATGCTAGCTCTACTTGTTCTGATCTCTCCCCTTTCTATGGTGGTGGCTAGTCCTATTTATAGTGGCATTGGTCCTCTTCCCAAATATGAGCGGGAAGGGATCCCATGACGGCCGGACTTGAAAGGGGAAAAGTAGTATAGTCTATCCTGACAAAAGTAGAATTCGCCTGCGAAAAGCCTCTGGTCGTGACGCTATGGTGGGCTCGTCGATGACCTCCGTCCTGCCTTCCCGGCGGTCTTGGTCTCATTGCACTGAAATGGAAACCTTTGGCTCATTCCTCAGGAGTTCGCACCTGTGGCTAGCCTCCCTTGCACCGAAGAGAAAACCTATGCTCTGCACCTGCCTGGCGCCCGCCTGGCCTTGGTCGTCATGGCTCACGTCAGCTAAGCCTCGTGAGGTAGCTTGCATAGAACTCTCCGCCCCTCAGGAGCCCTCCTGAAGAGGCCGATTCCTTTGGGGGTCTTGGCGTTGCCCGCCTCGCGAGGCTTGGCCCCTCGCGAGGGTCTTGTGGTGTTGGTGTTGAAGCCGGGCCGTACCAGGCCGTCAATGAAGCCACGCGGTGAGCCGCAGGCAGGTAGGGCTGGATACCCCCGAATCCAAGACGCCAACAGTAGCCCCTGGGCCTAAGGGACGCTCAGACTTGGCTTCCAGGCGAAGCCAAAGGGCAAGGTTGGAGTGCCGCGAGCCCTAACCTCCTGCGGCCTTGATGACGCGTGGCGATTGATGGGATGTCGGTGACTTTGCTTCCCCATGCTTCCTCCGTAAGTGCTCAACTTGACTTGTCGATGCGGCATGCAGAAGGTCATGATGGCGCGAGGTCGTGGAGGCCAACGGTTGGCCTCCCTTCGCTATAAATGTGAGGAAGGGGCAGAGCCCCCTGCCCATCTTTCCTTCGTCTTGCTCCCGCCTGCTTTTCTCCTCTTCGTCTTTCTCGCATGGCGTCGTCGAAGAGGTTTTCAGCGGCCGAGAAGGGGATGGCCTCCAAAGAAGGCCCATCCTCTCCTCCTCCCAAGAGGGGTCGTGGTCGTCCCCACAAGCAGCCCGTGGTCCCTCCGGCAGCATCTAGGGGTCGCGGGCATGCGCCCCCCAGAGGCAGCGTTTCTCCGGGCGCCTGCAATGGCACCTCTTCCCGCGGCGAGGGCCACCGGCTTCGGGGGCAGCCCCCATGATGAAGGGAGGCGCGTTGTGATCATGTGCCCGCCTCGGTCGCACTTTTCCTCGCTAGACGTGCTCCCTGAGTTCGTGGTGTGGTCGGAGAGCCCGGCTGGCACCTCGCTTCGCCCCCTGTGCTTCTTCTCTGGCGAGCTTCCTTCTTCAGGGCCCGATGCTCTCTGGTTGCAGGCCGACGGTTGCTGTAGCAGGACTTCGTGGGTTCATACCGAGGTCACCGCCTCCAGTAGCGTGGTCCTGACCCATGGCTGGCAGATCTTTAGCCGCGCGCGTGGCTTGGGTGTAAGGTGCACCCTCCACTTCAAGTACGATGGCCTGGTGACCCTCTATGTGAGGATGTTCAGGAAGGACGGCCGCCGCGTGGGGTGCTTCCTAGAGGATGACTGCAACGATGACAGTGGCGGCGGCGAGCTTGGTCTTGGCGACGCGCGCTCCTCCTCCCGTGATGGCAGCTCTTCCTCGGACAAGAGCTCGAGCAGCAGTGGCTACGACCGGCCTCCACGTCGTCGTGCTCGTGTCGAGGACGCCAGTGGTTCATCCCTCCGCGGTTCTCTAGTGAAGCTGGAGAGGAGCCTAGTGTGAGGCTGGGGGCTAGCGAACTTGGGCTCAAGACCAGCACCTTGAGGCGCTGCTTGAGGATGCGGTGCTGGTGCCGGGTTCGCACGCTTTTGAGACCCCCTTGTTTAGCTTTTCCTTTCTTCTGTAATTCAAAAAAAGAAGATGGTGTACCCTGTTAGGTTGTTTCATGAACCATGGCAGTTATTCCCTTATTCTATGCTTGCTGTCTTAATGTTGTGTCGTAATGTTTCTGCTCTGGGTATGCAAGGGTAGGATGGCATAGCTTGGTATGTACATAGTAGTTCGCCGCCTTGCGAGGCCTGGCCTCAGGTACTCGATGGGGCCCCCTTGCCATGGGGTCTTGAGAACTGCTGCGGAGCCGCTGCAGGGCTGCTCTCGAAGAAAAGAAAAAAGAACAGCTGTCGAGAGGCTTACTCCTTCTTAAGTGAGCCCCCTATCATAGATTAGCTTGAGTTTGACGCACCGCATCGTGCTGCCTGAGAGGCATGGACATGAGGGATGCTAGTGCCCATGGGCTTGATCAAGGTCTCCTTGCGAAGACGAGGCCGAAACACAAGGGTTCGGCGCGGTGCATGCACGCGAAGGCATTCCTGAGGCACACATACCTGCCTAGCCCCACGCGTGAGGTGTGCGAGAGGAAACGACGAGCGACTGCCGCCTCCTTCACGCCCTCAGGCAGAAACAAGTCAGGAAGAAAGCAACTCGAGGAGCCAGAGTTCGAGAATACCAAATCCATTGGAAGGTTACTAAAAGAAAACACTGCAAGCAACTTCGGAAAGCAAATAAACAGCCGCGTCCGGCACCTAAACTAGTCTTCTCACCAGCGCGGAGCTAAGTGCTGCCACTAGGACGTGGGAGGGAGCCCCCATGAGGCCTCAGGGCGACTCTCAGGAGACTCCAGGGTGTGTACAACCCCACTCATTATTACGTGAGAGTGTCACGAGCAGAGACCTTCACAGGCCAGAGCCTTTCTTCAGGGGTAGAACTTCCGGAGGTGCTGGATGTTCCAGGCGTTATGGATGGGGACCCCGTCCTGTGTCTCTAAGCGCATGGCACCAGACCTGGGGACACGGGCAATCCAAAATGGGCCCTCCCACATGGGAGAGAGCTTGTGCAGCCCCTCCCTAGAGAGCACCCACCTCAGGACTAGATCGCCCACCTCTAACATCCTGGAGCGGATGTTGCGGCAGTGGTACCGCCGCAGCGCCTTCTGGTACCTCGCTGCCCAGAGCGAGGCTTGACGACAACATTCCTCCCCCAGCACGAGATCCATCCCCCGCATGGCATCCTGCTGCGTCTCATCAAACGCCAAGACCCGCGTGGAGCGATGCTTGACCTTGTGAGGGAGAACCGCTTCTGCTCCGTAGACGAGGAAGAACGGCGTTTCTCCTGTTGGCCTGCTTGCGGTGGTGCGGATGGACCATAGCACGGACTGCAGCTCGTCGAGCCAGCCCCTGCCGCAAGCCTCGAGCTTCTTCTTGAAGGTCCGGGTCTTGAGGCCCCTCACAACTTCCACATTAGCCCTCTCAGCCTATCCATTGCTCCGCGGGTGCGCTACTGAGGCGTAGCAGATCTGCATTCCAAGGTTAGCACAGTATGTTTTGAAAATGTTGCTGCTGAACTGCGAGACATTGTCAGTGATGATGCGATTAGGGACCCCAAACCGGCACACGATTCCCTTGATGAACTTGACGACCAATCCAGCTGGGATGGTGCGCACGGCTTCTACCTCCGCTCACTTGGTGAACTTGTTGATGGCGACGTAGAGGTATCGGTAGCCCCCTGGAGCCCAAGGGAATGGTCCCAGGATGTCCAGCCACCAGACCGTGAATGGCCACATGAGTGGGATCATCTGGAGGCCCTGCGCGGGCTGGTGGATCTGCTTGGCGTGAAACTGGCATGCTTCACAAGAGCGCACCAGCTTTGTAGCGTCGTTGAGGGTGGTAGGCCAATAGAAGCCGCTGCGGAATGCCTTGCCCACCAGGGTGCGTGACGAGGAATGATGCCAGCAGTCCCCACCATGTATGTCCACTAGTACCTCGAGCCCCTGTTCCCTAGAGATGCACCGCAACGAAACATCATTGGGCCTCCTGCGATATAATTCACCATCCTTTATGAAGTATGCGGTGGATTGATGGACAACGCGCTCGGCGTCCTCCTCCTTCTCTGGCATGGTCCTTTGAAGCAGCTACACCTTGAACTCCTCAGTCCAGCACCCCTCCTGAGGCTTGAGCACGAGCAGCAGGCGGGCTCCTGAGGGGTGACCATAGGCTGGGGCACCCGTCTCGGGTGCCTGCGGCAAGTCCTCCGGAGGTGATGCTGGAGTCGCGGTGTGTGGGTTCGCAGACGGCTTGAAGAGCCGCTCCTCAAACGGCCCCGGCTCATGGGGGAGTCTGCGAGAGGCCCTTTTGGCGATGTCATGTGCTTCCTTGTTCGTCCCGCGCGGCACGTGTTGCAGCTCCACGCCCATGAACCGCTTCTCCATCTTGCGCACCTCCTCCAGGTACACCTCCATGCGCTCGTCCCTAGGCGTGTACTCCTTGTTGTAGAAGTTGACGAGAAGCTGAGAGTCGCCCTTGATGGTGAGGCGCTTCACTCCCGACGCGGCCATGGCCCTGAATTCGGTGAGCAAGTCTTTGAATTATGTGATGTTGTTGGAGACCTTCTCGCCCTGCTAGAAGCAGAGTTGCACTACATAACAGAGCTTTTCCTTGGTCGATGACATAAGGATGTGTCAGATATCGGGTTCCGGCAAAGCCCTTGAGGTTCGAACACTGGGGTGTGCACTTAAGATTTCCCCCTACCAAATCTCGCTCTCAGCCTTGCCGCGATCCCTAGGCTAGCTCGATGAACTCACAACACAAGAGACACAAGATTTATACAGGTTCGGGCCACCGTTGTGGTGTAATACCCTACTCCTGTGTGGTGGTGGTGGATTGCCTCTTGGGCTGATGATGAATAGTACAAGGGAAGAACAGCCTCGCGAGGAGAGGTGTTCTTGAGCTGGTGTGGTCTGTTCTGCTTGGGAAGGATTCGATCCCCTTCTACTGTGGTGGCTTGCCCTATTTATAGAGGCCCTGGTCCTCTTCCCAAATATTGAGCGGGAAGGGATCCAACAACGACCATTTTGAAGGAGGGTAGCTAGTACAAGCTATCCTGACTAAAGGTGGTATTCGCCTGCCAAAGGCGCTGGTGATGATGCCGTCTTGGGCTCCACAATGACCTCCGTCCTGCCGTCCTGTTGATCTTGGTCTTGTTGCACTGATATGGAAACCTTTGCCTGATGCCTTGGTACTCCGCGCCTGCGCTTGCTCCCCTTAGCACCAAAGAGGAAACGAGGACACTGCATGGGCTGGCGCCCGCCTGGCGCCTGCCTTGCCTTGGTCATCATGGCTTGCGTCCCGGGCACCTCGTGAGGTACTGTAACGCCACGGTTTCGATGCGCCAAGTGTCTGCCAGTTATTCGCCGTCGTTGCCATGTCATTTGCTTGCGTGTTGCATTTTGACATGTCATCATTCGCTTTGTGTCATCATGTGCATTGCATTGCATCGCATACGTGTTCGTCTCATGCATCCGAGCATTTTCCCCGTTGTCAGTTTTGCAATCCGGCACTCCTATGTCATTCGGCGTCCCCTTCTCGCCTCTCTTCGTGAGTGGGTGTGAACTTTCTCGGAATGGCCCGAGGTTTTCCAAGCGGCCTTGGTATAGCACCGGTAGACCACCTGTCAAGTTTCGTGCCATTTGGAGGTCGTTTGATACTCCAATGATTAACCGGGTAACCGTAAAAGCCTCTTTCGTCTTGCCGCCCAACACCCTTCCAAAGTGGCCCAAAACCCATCTAACTCCCCTCCATGCTCTCGGTCGTTCCATCACGATCGCGTGGCCGAAAACCGCTCCTCATTTGGACTCTCCTAGCTCCCTCTACCTATAAATATGCCCTCCCCGTCCAAATTCGCAAATGATTTTCCCCTGAAACCATAGATCTCCTCCATCTCCACGCCGGACATATCCGTCCCGGACCAGACGCGTCCGCCGCCGCCGCCCGACGAATCCGGGACCATCGCGTGGCGCCCCGTCTCCCGCGACGCCTCCAGCTCGCTCGGGCCCGCCTCCGGCCTGCCCGGCCCGATCCGACCGTGCCGCCGGCCCCCGGCTCCGCCGCTGCCCGTGCTGGCCGGGGCCGCCACCGCCCGCCGCCGCGGTGCCTCGCCGCTGCTGCGTCCCCGCTGTCCCGAGCCGAAGCTCCACCGGCGCCTCCCCGCGCCGTCGCCGAAGCCCGGCCTCGCCGCCGCCCGCGGCCCGTTCCGCGCCCCGCGCCCGCCCTGTGTCAACCCTGCCCGCACTGCCGCCTCCTCCCGTCGGCGAGCCTCGTCGACGCTGCCGGACCCAGCGCCTCGCCGCCCCTCGCCGTCCTCCTCCGCTCCGGCCGGAGCCGGAGCTCGCCGGAGCCGCCGTGTCGTCGCTGGATCTGGGGAGTGGGATGAGATCCACCACTCCCCCGATCCAAACATCACCCTGTACCCGGATCCCTCCGTCCCGATCCGCGTCGTCCAGTTTTCGGAGGTTAAATTCTTCCAAGTCTAGAATATTTTGCATAATCATGCCATGCTCATCACATCGTATCTCAGCAACCGTCGCTCCGTTTCATGCGTGTAATATGTCAAATTGTTCGCCTCAACGAGTACATCATTTCATTCCATTACATCATTTTCATTTGAGCTCATCTAGATGCCCGAATCATCGTTGCAAGAGTGCATCATAATGTTTTCTGCTATCTGTTAACAGAACGAGCTCTTTTGTCATTTTTGCCATGATTGATATGTGCATCCTATGAGGTTGATGTCTACATGTGTTTTGAACTATGCCATGCCATCTTTAAAGGGGCACTTACCATGTATTTTTGTGATCAATGTTGTGACTAGCACAAGCATGCAAACTAGGCATGGTGATGTTACTGATTTTAGTCCATGTTCTGCAGTTATTTTGATGCCATGTAAACATGATGCTACAGAGAGATCCATGCATAATTTGAGATACTTCAGTAAGGATGTTTTGAACATGTGGTTATTTTCTATCCATTCATGCCATTGTTTGCAATTATGGAGTAGTCTAGCTTGTCATTTTCGTGCTCTACTTTTGCTTCAAAATGTTTCCTGGCAGATTGTTTACATGTTATTCAATTTTGCCAAGGTTGTTGTTAGTGATCCATGTACCCTATGAACTTGATCTTGCCATGCTTAGCTTCACAAACATGTCTTCTTACTGTGGGTTGCCTTGCCATGCCATGTATTGCTCTGTAGTGAGTTGCACAAGCTCATCTACATGCCTTCATAATTCTGTTTCTGCCATGTTTGAATCTGTATTATAACTTGCTATGTTTACATGGGTGCCATCATATCTTCTGATCCTTTTTGGCTCATGGTCAGTAAAGGATATTTGATCTATGCATTTAGTAGATTCATGCCATGCCTTTGTTTGTCATTATAAGTTCCTGTAACATATTGTTTGATAGCTCTAAACATTGCAACCTGATATTATTTTCTGCAGAGCCTGAACTGTTATTATTTGCAATCTTACCATGTGTGTTTGAGCATGTTCTAGTAGTTTCTGGAGATAGCTCAATGTTCATGTTTTGTAATGCATTACCTGTACATCATGCCCATGCCTTTTGTTTTTTTGTTGAGGTCCTGTAGCATGTTGTTTTGATGCTTGCAATATGTCTAGTTGTTGTTTTGGACAGATTGTTGCTATGACTTGTATAGTGTGTGTGTGTGTTGAACCGTTGCTCCGTTTTGAGTGTGCTCTATATGAAACTTGCTTGTTTTTGTGTGTAGCTTCATATTATCATGTTGCATCCATGTTTTCAGGTGTTTGCTTGATGTTTGTGTGCATTTCGCATCAATGCCATGTTTAACTTGTTTTGCTTATATCTTCTAGGCCGTAGCTCCGAACTAAATGAACTTTATATGTAACTTGACTAGAATCTCGTGTAGATCATCCTTGTGCATCTTAACTTGCTGTTTAACAACTTGAACATAATGTTTATTCAGATCTGGACCAACTTCGAAATTTGCATATGAGGACTTACCGGAATTGTTATATGTTGTTCCCGGCCTCATTTAAACTTGCCTTGATGTGTTGCTCTTGTTTGCATCATCTCTTGCCATGAGTAGCTTCATGTAGCTTTGTCATGCATCATGATTGTTGTGCATCATGCCTTGTTCATGTGTGGTGTGTTTACCATGTTGCGTGCTTCTCTTTGATAGTTCCTGTTTCGTTGCGATCGTGAGGATTCCTTCGTCTACGCTTGGTTCGTCTTCGTGGCTTCGTCTTCTTCATGGACTCGTTCTTCTTCCTTGCGGGATTTCAGACAAGATGACCGCTACCCTGGATCTCACTACTATCATTGCTATGCTAGTTGCTTCGTTCTATCGCTATGCTGCGTTACCTATCGTTTGCTCATCAAGCCTCCCATATTGCCATGAACCTCTAACCTTTGACACCTTTCCTAAGCAAACCGTTGTTTGGCTATGTTACCGCTTTGCTCAGCCCCTCTTATAGAGTTGTTAGTTGCAGGTGAAGTTGAAGATTTTTCCATGGTGGACAGGATTTTGGTTGGGATATCACAATATCTCTTATAATATTAATGCATCTATATACTTGGTAAAGGGTGGAAGACTCGGCCTTTTGCCTGCTATTTTGTTCCACTCTTGCCGCCCTAGTTTCCGTCATACCGGTGTTATGTTCCCGGATTTTGGTTTATGGGACCCCCTTGACAATTCGCTTTGAATAAAACTCCTCCAGCAAGGCCCAACCTTGGTTTTACCATTTGCCTCACCTAGCCTTTTTTCCCTTGGGAGTCGCACTCTCGAGGGTCATCTTTATTTTACCCCCCCCCCCCCCCGGGACAGTGCTTGTCTAAGTGTTGGTCCAAACCGAGTGATGTCCGGCGCCCCCTGGGCAATCAGGGTCTATGCCAACCCAACGTCTGGCTCATCCGGTGTGCCCTGAGAACGAGATATGTGCAGCTCCTATCGGGATTTGTCGGCATAGCGGGATGCTTTGCTGGTCTTGTTTTACCATTGTCGAAATGTCTTGTAAACAGGGATTCCGAGTCTGATCGGGTCTTCCTGGAAGAAGGTATATCCTTCGTTGATCGCAAGAGCTTATCATGGGCTAAGTTGGGACACCCTGCAGGGTATAATCTTTAGAAAGCCGTGCCTGCAGTTATAGGAAGATGGGAATTTGTTATTGTCCGGTTGTAGATAACTCGACACCAGATCCGAATTAAAACGCATCAACCGTGTGTGTAGCTGTGATGGTCTCTTCTCGGTGGAGTCCGGGAAGTGAACATGGTTTCTGTGTTATGTTTGACGTAAGCAGGAGTTCAGGATCACTTCTTGATAATTACTAATTGACGACCGTTCCTTTTGCTCTCTTCTCGCTCTTATTTGCGTATGTTAGCCACCATATCATGCTTAGTCGCTGCTGCAGCCTCACCACTTTACCCCTTCCTTTCCCTTTAAGCTTTGCTAGTCTTGATACCCATGGTAATGGGATTGCTGAGTCGTCGTGGCTCACAGAATACTGCAACAACAGTTGCAGGTACAGGTTATGCGATGATCCTGACGCGAGAGCGATGTTTGCTTGTGTTGGAGTTCTTCTTTTGCTTCTTCTTCGATCAGGGGATAGGTTCCAGGTCGGCAGCCTGGGCTAGCAGGGTGGATGTCCTTTGAGTTTCTGTTTGTGTTTCATCTGTAGTCGGATGATGCTCTTATGTATTGTGAGGATGTTGTATTCGTGTGGCGTTGTATGCCTTATGTATGTATCCCCATCTATTATGTAATGTTGATGTAATGATATCCACCTTGCAAAAGCGTTTCAATGTGCGGGTCTATCCCTGGTGGGACCATCGAGTTCCTTTTGGATAGGGTCGCATATTGGGCGTGACAAGTTGGTATCAGAGCCTCGACTGACCTTAGGAGCCCCCTTGATTGATCGTGTAGTTTGGCCTTTGTTGAGTCTAGAAGAAAACTTTTTCGGAATCTAGTTATATCCAAGAGTAGGAATTGTTTTCACTCCTCAGCCCCTTCGTCGCTCTGGTAAGGAATCTTGACGTAGGTGTTTTGAATTACTTCTCTTCCCCTTCAAATTTTCTTTAGGTTCACGCGGTTAGTTTTTCATTCGTTGGTTCTCTTCTCTTTTCATCCGGTGCATTTCTCGTCAAGTTGATTCGAGTCTCTTCGTCTTTGCCAAGTTCAATCCCCAGTTCGCTCTCAACGAAGTTGCCCCATCCTCAGTTGTTTTATTTTTCCCACCCGCCCACCCTTCTTCTTCTCGGAACCGGAGTCCGTAATCGAGTATCCTTCCTACTCGTGTGAAGTCTTTGCTTTCTTTCCTTAGTGATTTCAACCGGTGTTTTCTCTTCAAGATATGCGTCGTTTTCCCCTTCCAATCTGCCTTTGTTTTTCCCGCCCTCCCACCCTTTTTCTTCCCGCAGTTTGAGTCTATTTCGACCATCAATTTCATTCGTGCGAAACCTCTTCAGTCTTTCGTCAATTGTTTCAACTGGTGAATTCTCGTCTCGTTGGATATTCTTCATCTCTTTTTCTTCTCCGGTGGATTCAATTCCAATTTTTCGGGTTGATCAT
The DNA here is from genome assembly GCA_963921465.1 of Triticum timopheevii. Lineage (NCBI taxonomy): Eukaryota > Viridiplantae > Streptophyta > Magnoliopsida > Poales > Poaceae > Triticum > Triticum timopheevii. Next base: position 100,459,701 of record OY997266.1, read on the forward strand.
ATCCTTTCCTCGAAGTGTTCTCCTTGCTCGTTTGCCTCTCGCTAGTTTATCCTTCCAGAGTGTTCAAGAAATCTCAGGAGATTCGTCTGTGTTCCAATTAATTCGATGTTGTCACCTCATTCAAATGATTCAATCATCCCGGTGCATCATCTATCTGTTCATCATCCTTTCCAACGGTGTAATCTCTTTATTGGGCCTTAACCCATAGGTCTTTTCCCAGGATCTTACCTGACTCTTCTAATTTTCCCCAGAGTTATTCTCAAATTCTTTTCAAAGTTTTGACGTAAGTATGAATCCCTTCAGTCAGATGCCTTTCCAAGATCGTCTCCAAACTCTTTTCATTGTTGGCTCAACCTCTTCGCTTTTCATTCTCCCGGAGTATCTCAGTAAATTTTGGTGGTGTTTCTCATCTTCATTTGAAGACTGAAGAAGAGTTTTTACTCTAATTCTTGTCCGTCCTCTCGAAGATTCGTGGTGCTAGCTCGATGTTATCCTATCAAATTGTTTCCAGTCGTGCAATTCTTTCTTATCCATCCGGAGTTTGTCAGGAGTTGTTTTTCCATTTATTTTCACCGGAGGCCATCGTTCCAGAAGAATTCTTGTCCTCACATTTCAGCTACCATTATCCAATTATCCCGGTGCATCTGTCAAGTGTTCTTTAATCAACTCATGATCTCTTTATTCTTTTGCATCTATATCCTCTCTAGCAGATTTGTTCTTCTAATTCTTCCCGGCGATTCTTTCTCTTTTCTTCGTTCATTTTCATTTCTTATGGTGGTTCGTTCAAGATTCTTTTTCCTTGAGTATAATTTTAGTCCATTCGTTCTTTCCAATTCTACCGGTGGTTCGTGAAGATTCTCTCAAGTTTGCGCTATATCTCTTCTTAATCCTTTTTCAACGAGAATAAGTAGTATGCAAAAATCCATTGTTTGTCATCAATTTAATTTGATGAAGGAGAAGCATACAATAAATCTTATTCTTATTTCCTCAAAGTGATTAATCTCTTTTTCTTCGGAGTTTGTTCTTGATGAATAAATTCTCGGTTCTAGTGTTTTCATCTTTTCTTTTCCGGAGTTCAATTTCCTCAGCCATTTTGTCAGAACCTCCATCTAAATCACCGCAAGGCTAATCTTATTCTTCATCCTTCAATCTGTTTTTCGTCATCCTTTGGTACCGGAGTTCGACACGGTGATTTTTCATGATTTAATTCATTCTTCAAGAGTTCATCAAGTATCATTCCATCCTCTCAAGTTCTTGTTCTATTCTTTCGATTTTCAGCCGGAGTGCTGCCTAAATCCTTTCAGTCTTATCCGTTTCTTATCTCATTCTAACCGAAGTGGTTTCAGAGTCTATCTGATTCCGTGAGGTTTCGATTCTCGTCATTCTCGTTGTTCCTCTCTTCTTCTCGAGTGCTCTCGATTCTTTTCTTATTCTCTTGAGTTATTGTTTCTCTCATCCCTTTTCCCTTCCGTCTCGGTCCCAAGATCTCGGGAAGAGATCTCTTGTTAGTGGAGGAGTGTTGTAATGCCCCGGTTTCGATGCGCCAGGTGTCTGCCAGTTATTCGCCGTCGTTGCCATGTCATTTGCTTGCGTGTTGCATTTTGCCATGTCATCATTCGCTTTGTGTCATCATGTGCATTGCATTGCATCGCATACGTGTTCGTCTCATGCATCCGAGCATTTTCCCCATTGTCTGTTCTGCAATCCGGCGCTCCTATGTCATCCGGCGTCCCCTTCTCGCATCTCTTCGTGAGTGGGTGTGAACTTTCTCGGAATGACCCGAGGTTTGCCAAGCGGCCTTGGTATAGCACCGGTAGACCGCCTGTCAAGTTTCGTGCCATTTGGAGGTCGTTTGATAATCCAACAGTTAACCGGGTAACCGTAAAAGCCTCTTTCGTCTTGCAGCCCAACACCCTTCCAAAGTGGCCCAAAACCCATCTAACTCCCCTCCATGCGCTCGGCCGTTCGATCACGATCGTGTGGCCGAAAACCGCTCCTCATTTGGACTCTCCTAGCTCCCTCTACCTATAAATATGACCTCCCCGTCCAAATTCGCGGATGATTTTCCCCCGAAACCCTAGATCTCCTCCCTCTCCGCGCCGGACATGTCCGTCCCAGACCGGACGCGTCCGCCGCCGCTGCCCGACGAATCCGGGACCGCCACGTGCCGCCCCGTTGCCCGCGCCGCCGCCAGCCCGCTCGGGCCCGCCTTCGGCCCGCCCGGCCCGATCCGGCCGCGCCGCCGGCCCACGCCTGCGCCGCCGCCCGCGCTGGCCGGGGCCGCCGCCGCCCGCCGCCGCGGCGCCTCGCCGCTGCTGCGTCCCCGTCGTCCCGAGCCGAAGCTCCACCGGCGCCTCCCCGCGCTGTCGCAGAAGCCTGGCCTCGCCGCCGCCCGCGGCCCGTTCCGCGCCCCGCGCCCGCCCTGCGTCAACCCTGCCCGCGATGCTGCCTCCTCCCGTCGGCGAGCCTCGCCGACGCCGCCGGACCCCGCGCCTCGCCGCCCCTCGCCGTCCTCCTCCGCTCCGGCCGAAGCCGGAGCTCGCCGGAGCCGCCGTGTCGTCGCCGGATCTGGGGAGTGGTATGAGATCCACCACTCCACCGATCCAAACATCTCCCCGTACCTGGATCCCTCCGTCCCGATCCGCGTCGTCCTGTTTTCGGAGGTCTAAATTCTTCCAAGTCCCGAATATTTTGGATAATCATGCCATGTTCATCGCATCGTATCTCTGCATCCATCGCTCCGTTTCATGCGTGTAATATGTCAAATTGTTCGCCTCAACGAGTACATCATTTCATTCCATTGCATCATTTTCATTTGAGCTCATCTAGATGCCCGAATCATCGTTGCAAGAGTGCTCATAATGTTTTTTGTTGTGTGTTAACAGAACGAGCTCTTTTGTCATTTTTTCCATGATTGATGTGTGCATCCTATGAGGTTGATGTCTACATGTGTTTTGAACTATGCCATGCCATCTTTACAGGGGTGCTTACCATGTATTTTTGTGATCAATGTGGTGACTAGCACAAGCATGCAAACTAGGCATCGTGATGTTACTGATTTTAGTCCCTGTTCTGCTGTTATTTTGATGCCATGTAAACATGATGCTATAGAGAGATCTATGCATAATTTGAGATACTTCAATAAGGATGTTTTGAACATGTGGTTATTGTCTATCCATTAATGCCACTGTTTGCAATTATGGAGTAGTCTAGATTGTCATTTTCGTGCTCTACTTTTGCTTCAAAATGTTTCCTGGCAGATTGTTTACATGTTATTCAATTTTGCCAAGGTTGTTGTTAGTGATCCATGTACCCTATGAATTTGCTCTTGCCATGTTTACCTTCACAAACATGTCTTCTTACTGTGGGTTGCCTTGCCATGCCATGTATTGCTCTGTAGTGAGTTGCACAAGCTCATCTACATGCCTTCATAATTCTGTTTTTGCCATGTTTGAATCTGTATTATAACTTGCTATGTTTACATGGGTGCCATCATATCTTCTGATCCTTTTTGGCTCATGGTCAGTAAAGGACATTTGATCTATGCATTTAGTACATTCATGCCATGCCTTTGTTTGTCATTATAAGTTCCTGTAACATGTTGTTTGATAGCTCTAAACATTGCAACCTGGTATTATTTTCTGCAAGGCCTGAACTGTTATTATTTGCAATTTTATCATGTGTGTATGAGCATGTTCTAGTAGTTTCTGGAGATAGCTCAGTGTTCATGTTTTGTAATGCTTTACCTATAAATCATGCCCATGCCTTTTGTTTTCATGGTGAGGTCCTGTAGCATGTTGTTTTGATGCTTGCAATATGTCTAGTTGATGTTTTGGACAGATTGTTGCTATGACTTGTATAGTGTGTGTGTTGAACCGTTGCTCCGTTTTGAGTGTGCTCTATATGAAACTTGCTTGTTTTTGTGTGTATATTCATATTATCATGTTGCATCCATCTTTTGAGGTGTTTGCTTGATGTTTGGGTGCATTTCGCATCAATGCCATGTTTAACTTGTTTTGCTCATATCTTCTAGGCCGTAGCTCCGAACTAAATGAACTTTATATGTAACTTGACTAGAATCTCGTGTAGATCATCCTTGTGCATCTTAACTTACTGTTTAACAACTTGAACATAAGGTTTATTCAGATCTGGACCAACTTCGAAATTTGCATACGAGGACTTACCGGAATTGTTATATGTTGTTCCCGGCCTCATTTAAACTTGCCTTGATGTGTTGCTCTTGTTTGCATCATCTCTTGCCATGAGTAGCTTCATGTAGCTTTGTCATGCATCATGATTGTTGTGCATCATGCCTTGTTCATGTGTGGTGTGTTTACCATGTTGTGTGCTTCTTTTCAATAGTTCCTGTTTCGTTGCGATCGTGAGGATTCGTTCGTCTACGCTTGGTTCATCTTCGTGGCTTCGTCTTCTTCATGGACTCGTTCTTCTTCCTTGCGGGATTTCAGGCAAGATGACCGCTACCCTGGATCTCACTACTATCATTTCTATGCTAGTTGCTTCGTTCTATCGCTATGCTGCGTTACCTATCTTTTGCTCATCAAGCCTCCCATATTGCCATGAACCTCTAACCTTTGACACCTTTCCTATGTAAACCGTTGTTTGGCTATGTTACCGCTTTGCTCAGCCCCTCTTATAGCGTTGTTAGTTGTAGGTGAAGTTGAAGATTTCTCCATGGTGGACAGGATTTTGGTTGGGATATCACAATATCTCTTATATTATTAATGCATCTATATACTTGGTAAAGGGTGGAAGACTCGGCCTTATGCCTGGTGTTTTGTTCCACTCTTTCCGCCCTAGTTTCCGTCATAACGGTGTTATGTTCCCGGATTTTGCGTTCCTTACGTGGTTGTGTGGTTTATGGGACCCCCTTGACAATTCGCTTTGAATAAAACTCCTCCAGCAAGGCCCAACCTTGGTTTTACCATTTGCCTCACCTAGCCTTTTTCCCTTGGGAGTCGCGCTCATGAGGGTCATCTTTATTTTACCCCCCCCCCCCCCCCGGGACAGTGCTTGTCTAAGTGTTGGTCCAAACCGAGCGATGTCCGACGCCCCCTGGGCAATCAGGGTCTATGCCAACCCGACGTCTGGCTCATCCGGTGTGCCCTGAGAACGAGATATGTGCACCTCCTATCGGGATTTGTCGGCACAGCGGGAGGCTTTGCCGGTCTTGTTTTACCATTGTCAAAATGTCTTGTAAACCGGGATTCCGAGTCTGATCGGGTCTTCCTGGGAGAAGGTATATCCTTTGTTGATCGCGAGAGCTTATCGTGGGCTAAGTTGGGACACCCCTGCAGGGTATAATCTTTCGAAAGTCATGCCTGCGGTTATAGGCAGATGGGAATTTGTTAATGTCCGGTGTGTGTAGCCGTGATGGTCTCTTCTCGGTGGAGTCCGGGAAGTGAACACGGTTTCTGTGTTATGTTTGACGTAAGCAGGAGTTCAGGATCACTTCTTGATCATTACTAGTTGACGACCGTTCCTTTTGCTCTCTTCTCGCTCTTATTTGCGTATGTTAGCCACCATATCATGCTTAGTCGCTGCTGCAGCCTCACCACTTTACCCCTTCCTTTCCCTTTAAGCTTTGCTAATCTTGATGCCCATGGTAATGGGATTGCTGAGTCCTCGTGGCTCACAGATTACTACAACAACAGTTGCAGGTACAGGTTATGCGATGATCCTGACGCGAGAGCGATGTTTGCTTGTGTTGGAGTTATTCTTCTGCTTCTTCTTCGATCAGGGGATAGGTTCCAGGTCGGCAGCCTGGGCTAGCAGTGTGGATGTCGTTTGAGTTTCTGTTTGTGTTTCATCCGTAGTCGGATGATGCACTTATGTATTGTGAGGATGTTGTATTCGTGTGGCATTGTATGCCTTATGTATGTATCCCCATCTATTATGTAATGTTGATGTAATGATATCCACCTTGCAAAAGCGTTTCAATATGCGGGTCTATCCCTGGTGGGACCATTGAGTTCCTTTTGGATAGGGTCGCATATTGGGCATAACAGGTACCCTTTGCCTTGATCTCTCCGCCTTCACGCGAGCCTCCCTAGTGAGGCCGCTCCTGAGGAGGCTTTGCGTCGTCCGCCCCGCGAGGCTCGGCCCCTCGCGAGGGTCTTGAGTGTTGGTTGATGAAGATGGGCCGTACTGGGACACTAGTGGAGCCACGCTGCAGGCCGCGGGTAGGCATTTCAGGGGACCCCCGTTCCCAGAACGCCGATAGTAGCCCTCGGGCCCAAGGCGAGCTCAGACTTGGCTTAGCAGTGAAGCCAAAGGGCAAGTGCAGAGCGCCGCTGTCCCCAACAGCCTGCGGCCTTGGTCGACGCGTGGCGACTGATTGGACGTGGGCGTCTCCGCTTCCCACATGCTGCCTCGGCAACTGCCCGATTTGATGAGTCCCTGCTGCATGCAAAAAAGGGTCATCATTACCTGCAATCGTGGAGGCCGACGGTTGGCCTTCCTTGGGCTATAAATGAAAAGGGCTGAGAGCCCTCATCGCCCATCTATTCTTGCTTCGCCTGCTTCTTCTCCCCAACTCCACCTCCAACCTTGACGCCAATGGTACCGATCCGCAGATTCTCGGCCGAAGAGAAGGGGAAGGCTCCCCGGGATGGACCTGATCCGCTCCCACCGAAGAAGAGGCCGGTCCACCACCGTGGTGAGGTCGTGGGGCTAGAGATGATGAGGCCTTGGTGCGAGCGGCCACCTCCTGGGTACCCGCTACCCTAGTGCGCCCGAGCCGAGGGTTCCGGAGAATGGGACGGCGAGCGGCACCGCCCGAGCCGCAGTCATGGTCGGCGAGCCATGGTCATGTGCGCCGTCGCTCCTGGAGTCCACGCCGCAAACTCCTCTCGCGGCCTGTGCTTCATGTGGCGATGCCTCCGAGCACCTGGATCATCTTCCCTTTGTTCTTCTCCACCGAGGTGCCGCCGAGGGGGCACCTCGCGCTTTGGCTGCAGCACGCTGACTGTGGTTCCCCGGCGACCGGAGCGGAGGTTGAGGTCGTTTCCCCAGGCAAGATCTTCATGACCCGACGCTGGGGCGAGGTCGCCCGAGTCTGCCAAACGGGGGGCGCCCTCGTAATCCATTTTGAATATGAAGGCACCTCCTTGTTATCCTTCAAGGTCTTCAACATGGAAGGCCGACGCTTGGAGTGCTGCCCTGAAGGAGGCAGTCAAGACGTCGATGTGGCAGGGGATGGGCCTACCATCCGCTCCTCCAGCGGCTTCTCGGGCAGTAACAACAATGCTCGGGAGTCCAGCGAATCTCTCGAGCTCTTCGAGACTCCGGAGACGAGCGACAACAGCTACGTACCCCCGAGCTCTCACCGGGCCCCGTGGAAGGCGGCAGCATCGAGACGTCACCGCCGCTGATCTGGATGGGGTTGGCACTGGTCTTCCATGGCCCACTGTTGATGATGGCGTCGGACATGGAGGCGCCTGTAGTGAGGGCTCCTCAGAGTTCTTGTATTTTGTTCCCTGTGAGGAATTGAGAAAACACCCCGCGGGAGCGTGTAAAGGGTCTGCGATGTCTTCTCTTGATGCTATCCTTCTTATGAAATCGTGCGAGTGCTCGTCCTGTCCCGGCTTGGTTCCCCCTTTCTAACCTCGCGACGACTTGGTGCTCTACGCTGACAGGTCCCGGTCCCCAGGCAGGCTACAGCCGTCGCTGCTATGCCAGGTCGCGATGCCGTGGTCAAGGCCAGGAGGTGAGCGGCCTGAGGTCCAGTAAGATCCCCCGAGGCGCGATGCTTAAGAGGTCCCCTTTAGCGTGCAAGCAGCCGCCGAGAGGCAAGAAAGGAAGGCAACATTGCCGTCACAGAGCCGTAGCGAGTGAAAATTTTGCGTCGCAGCGATTAGTTGTTCCAGGAATGAAACTTATCCTGGTAATGGAGTCGTTCCCTTGCGTTGCGCTAGACTCGCATGTCGCCAGCCACAGTGTAGCTGGGTTAGGCCCGTGCGAGCCTCCACTTTATTCCCCACACTCTCCTTCGTGCTCTACGTCCTCATGTCCCGGCCCTCGAGCGAGCTCAGCTGGCGCTAGTATGCCAGGTCATGATGCCATGGTCAAGGCTAGGGGTGAGGGCTAGAGAGCCAGTAAGAGCTCCTGAGTCACGGTGCTCAGGAGCCCCCTTTTAAGACGCAAGTGAATCACGTGGGAAAGAGAGGGAGCTCGTGGTGCCGCCCGCTGTAGACCTCAGGAGGTTCCTGTAAATCAGCACGAGAAAATCACGGGTTACCATTCTGATTGTCGGCTGGCCACTGGTTGCTCCAAGAGAGAGGTGAGGGCACTGAGGGTCTGGTGAGGTGACGTGCGCGAGGCTGCCACTCAGATTTGTCGGCGTTGCAGGGATGAACCCGTGCGCAAGCACCATGCCAGTGTGAGCGGCTCCCATGGTAGACGTCAATCGAGCAGGCGATAATCACAGGTAGGTTAGGCACGAAAGGCAAATCAGCTTAGGTAAACACAGAATGGATAAATGCCACTGGGTCAGGCCCGAGCGGCTTGGGGATGATGCAGCCCGAGGAGCGCCCCCAGCAGAGTAAGCTAATAGGCATAAGAAAAAGGTATACATGCCGCTGGGACGGACCCAAGCGGCCTAGGAATAATGCATCCCTGAGGGCGCTCCCAACTGAAATGAACTTGGAAGATGTCACCTGGTTCCGATGTAGAGGGGGTGTTGATGTAGCTGAAGATGCACGGTGAAGGGGCCGACCCTCACAAGCCACCAGGGCCCAAAGCCTCGGGAGGCTCTGGGGGTCTAGGTGGTTCCTTGAGGACCGTCTCCATTTCCGCTAGGACCACGTGGTGCCTGGCCTCCTGAGCCGCCAGAATGCTCCGCAGGTGACGCTGCTAGGTAGCAGCCATGTTCGGGAGGCCGAAGGGCATGCTAACGTAGCTGTGCAGTGGACCCTCGCAGTGTCCCATGCGTGAAGTCCAGAAGCGCTCCTGAAATGTGGCTCGGTTGAGCCCTAGGACGTCGATGCAGACGCACAGCCCACCATCCTCGCCTGGACGAGGAGTCGCGCCGGGCAAGCAGTGGTCGCTGCGCATGGTGTCGGATATCAGGTTCTGGCAAAACCCTTACGGTTTGAACTCTGGGGTGCGCACGAAGATCTTCTCCCTACCGATTCATGCCCCAGAACCTCGCTGCAATTCCAAGCTAGCATGATGAACAACACAAGACACACGAGGTTTATACAGGTTCGGGCCACCATTGTGGTGTAATACCCTACTACTATGTGTGGTGTGGTGGATTACCTCTTGGGCTGATGATGAACAGTACAGAGGAAGAACAGCCCCGCGAGAGGTGTTCTTGAGCTAGTGTGGTGCTCTACTTGTTCTCGTTTCGGTGAGATCTAGATGGATGGCTCTTTGCTGTGGTGGCTATCTCTATATATAGAGGCCCTGGTCCTCTTCCCAAATATTGAGCGTGAAGGGAGCCAACAATAGCCATTTTGAAAGGGGATAGCTAGTAGAAGCTATCCTGACTAAAGGTGGTCTTCGACTGTCAAAGGCTCTAGGGATGACGCCGTCTTGGGCTCCACGGTGATCTCCGTCCTGCTGTCCTGCTGGTATTGGTATTACTGCACCAATATGGAAAGTTTTGCTTGACGCCTTGGTACTTCGCGCCTGTGCTTGCCCTCTTTACACCAAAGAGGAAACTAGGACACTGCGCAGGCTGGCGCCCGCCTGGTCTTGATCGTCATGGCTTGCGTCATGAGCACCTCGTGAGGTACCCCTTGCCTTGATCTCTCTGCCTCCTCGCGAGCCTGCCTGTTGAGACCACCCCTAATGAGCCCTTGAGCCACGCTGCAGGCCGCACGCAGGCATGTCTGGGGACCCCCATTCCCAGAACGCCGACAGTAGCCCCCGAGCCCAAGGCACGCTCGGACTTGGCTTAACAGCAAAAACAAAGGGCAAGTGCGGAGCACCGCGGGCCCCAATAGCCTGCAGCCTTGGTCGTCGCGTGGCGGTTGATTGGACGTGGTCATCTCCGCTTTCCCATGCTGCCTCGGCAACTGCCTGATTTGACGAGTCCCTACTACATGCAAAAAGGGTCATCATTACCTGTGATCGTGGAGGCCGATGGTTGGCCTCCCTTGGGCTATAAATGGTGGGGGACGAAAGCCCCCGTTGCACATCTCCCCTCTCCCCGCCTACTTCTTCTTCCTCCTTACTCCGGTTGCTTGCAGCTTCCGATGGCGCCCGTGAAGAGGTTCTCGGCCGAGGAGAATGGGAAGGCTCGCCAGGAAGGGCCTGGCTGTCCTCCACCCAAGCGCGGCCGTGGTCGTCCCCGCAAGCTTCCCGCAACTCCCGCTGTGGCTCCTCGTGGTCGCGGTGGTGATCCTTCGCGCGGTGATGGCCGCCCATATCGGGGCAGCCCAGTCGATGGAGGAAAGCGTATCGCGGCTGTGCGGCCTCCCTGGCCGTGCTTCCACTCTGCAGAAATGCTGCCGGAGTTTGTCGTGTGGTCGGACAACCCAGCCGGCAACTGGCTCCAGCTCCCCCGCTTCTTCGCCGACAAATTGCCGGCCGTTGGCCCGGCGGGCTCTGGCTGCAGGAGGACGGCTGCTGCAGCAGGGCCTCCTGGGTCGCGCTGGAGATCTCCATCACCGGGAATGTGGTCCTGGCCCGGGGTTGGCAGACGTTTGCCCGTGCGCGTGGCCTGGGCCGGCGATGCACCCTCCACTTCAAGTACGACGACGACGCGACCCTCTACATGAGGGTGTTCGGAGAAGATGGCCGGCGTGCTGGGTGCTATCCTGAAGATGATGACGGTGATGAGGTGCTTGGCCTTGGCGACAGTCATGAAGAGGGCGAAGGCGAACCCGCTCCTGGCGGCGCTCGCAGCTCGCCGAGCTTCAGCGGCTCCTCCTCCGATGACAGCTCCTCCAGCAGTGGCCGCGACCAGCCACCATGCTGTCGTGCCCACTTCGAGGGAGGTAGCGGGTCATCCCGTTTCCGCGCCCCAGTGAAGCGTGAGGCGGAGTTTTATTGAGCTCGGGATGATGGTGCGGATCCCTCCTCGCGAGCTGTCGCAAGGCACACACCGTTTTTATTTTCTTTTTCTCCTTCTCCTGCATTGAGAGAGAGATATGGAGCCCCCTGGGGGCATGCAACAGACTATGATCCCTAATTATCGTGCTACATTTATCATTCCTGTGCCGTGTTATGGTCTCGTGGTTATTGCCTGTGCGTAGGAACAACTTAGCTTGGGGCATTTTCAGTAGTTTTTGCCTCCCAAGGTACCTGCTCGAGGCCTCATCGGGCGTCTTAAGATCTGGAAAGATCAATTGGGAGAATAGTTTCCGAACCTTGGTCGTGAGGGTTGCCGGCTTAGGCCCGGAGCTTTGTGTCGCGATGCCCGTGGGGCACGGACCGTGAGGGGTGCTCCCACTATGAACTTGAACGAGGGAGCCTCGCGAAAACCAGGCGGGAAAGGGCTCACGAGGGCGCCCGCGCAGCCCCCTCACGAGGCTTGCGAGAGAGAGAGAGAGAGAGAGAGCGAGCCAAACAAAAGACTCAAACAGAGAACAGGGGCAGAGGACGGCAAACAACACTAGAAGCAACTCCAATAAGGGTTCAAACAAGGGAGAACAAGCCAACTGCAGAAAGCAAATGAAAAGCTGGGTCCGGCACCTAGTCTAGTCTTCGACGTCTTCTCACCAGCGCGGAGCTAAGTGCTGCCACTGGGCGTGGGCGAGAGCCCTCGAGGCCCAAGGGCGGCACTCCGGAGACTCCGGGACGTGTACAACCCCAACTCATTATTACACTACAAAAAAAGACAAATTCGTGATATTTTGGGCCGAACGAAAAAAAACTATCATACTTATGACACTTCTATGACGATAATTGTGACAAAACCCGGTATCATCATAGATGTGGTGGGCTCCTACTTATATGACAAAATATCATGACAGAAAATGGGCTTTTCGTCCTGGGCGGGCCAGAGATGCAGCTACATGACATTCTTTGGGATGTCCATGACGTAAAAAACAGTGGTAGAAGCGAGGGCGAGGAAAATTTTGGGGAGTTCCTGGTTACGGTTGGCGATCGGGGGCCGAGCGATGCGCGTTTCTCTCGTACACGTATGCGCGTGTGTGTGAGGCGTTGGCTCTAACTGAACCCGAGCGAGGCGTTCGGCTCTAACTGAATCCGAGCGATTGCACTGCAGGCTACGCGTTACTGAACCCGAGTGATCGATCGATGGCTGTTAACTGAACCCGATCGAGAGATTCCTTCGCTACTGCTGCTAACTGAAGCCGATCAATTGGATGAACAGTGAGCATTGCGGGGGGGGGGGGGGGGGGGGTTGGATGAACAGTGAGCGGTGGGGGTGGATGCAGGACCCCATGGCGTTGCCTCTGGATGAACAGGACGACCCCGTGGAGGGCTAGATGAATGGTAGATGATCCCATGGCGTGCCCGTGGAGGGGTGGTTGAACAGTAGCCGGCGGAGTAGCGCGCGGTGGAGGCTGGATGAACAGGAGCCCGTGGAGGCTGGAGGAGGTCGACGGTAGCCCGTGGAGGCTGGAGGAGGTCGACGGTGGAGATGAACAGTATCCCGTGGAGTCCCGTTTTGCGGTATGCCAAACCCCTCCCGATGAACAGGACCCCCATTTCTACCGTAGCACTCCAACACAAGTCCGTTTCATACGTTTTGCGGTACGCCACACCCCACCCGATCAACAGGACCCCTTTTCAATCGTAGCTCTCCAACACAAGTCCGTTTCATCCGTTTTGCGGTACGCCACACCCCTCCCGATCAACATGACCCCCGTTTTGACCGTAGGAGGTCCGTTTCCTCCGTTTTGCGGTACGCCACACCCCTCCCAATAAACAGGATCCCGTTCCGAACGTGGCCGGTCGAACACAAGGCTGTTTCCTCCGTTCTGCAGTACGCCAGGCCTCGCTTCCATCGCGTGTTCCGTCCAAGCCCTCCCGATGAACACAACGATGCATTTCATTCTAACCCAGCCGGTTGGCTCCCCATGAACATGACGACGACGCTGTTTCTCCATTCCAACCCAGCCATGTACACGAGCCCTGGCCGTACGTATGCACCAGTAGGCATTCGAGACCCCTCCCGTATGTACACATACGTGAACGTATTTTATTTCTTGCACACTGGCCGTTGTACGTACGTGTACATGCTACGTGCGCGCCTCTACTATGACACGTGTCCGCCTCTACATCCACCAATATGTATGTACACGTTCACGACCAGAATGACAATGCTGCGTATGCTTCGACCAGGTGGGTCCCGACTATCAGGCACTTACTTGCGTGCGAAGATGTACCTGGTGGGTCCTAGCAGTCAGGGGGGAGAATCATTTTTTTTGCCCGGATGCACTTCCTTGCGTGCGAAGGTGTAGCTGGTGGGTCCCAGCAGTCAGGTGGGTGAATCGGGTTTTTTTTCGGAAGCACTTCCTTGCGTTCAAAGATGTAGCTGGTGGGTCCCAGCAGTTAGGGAGGCGAATCGTTTTTTTTGGACGCACTTCCTTGCGTGCGAAGATGTAACTGGTGGGTCCCAGCAGTCAGGGGGCGAATCATTTTTTCGCGAAATACGGTGGCCTGTCCGATGGGTCCCTGCTGTCAGGTGGAGGAATAATTATTTTGCGCGTAATAAGGAGGCACTTCCTTGCGGCTGCCATGGACCCAGCTGTCAGCCTCTCCACGTATAGTCCACGTCCGGTGGAAGTCATTTCTTGACCACGTTGACCACGCCGCGCCGAGAGCACCACGGCGGTGGACGACAGCGAGGCTTAGGAAGGGGACGACATGGAGCCGAGGAAGACGGGGCAGTGGATGCACACACGGAGAGGAGTATGAGGCTTCACTGGTTCGGTTGCGCTACCGTCGCTGCAGAATAACAAGGGGTGTGGGTGAGTGGAGGGATGGCCTGGCCAGCGGTGGGAGTAGTAGGGGGCGGTGAGGCCTCCGCGGCAGCACAGCCGACCACGGGAGGCAGGAGCAGGCGGCACGACCGGCGCTGCTTTGGGCGGCTGGAGCAAGAATACCAGAGGTTGAAGAAGCACGACGGCCGTTGGATGGACATCATACGGTCAATGCAGCTAGAATCGTTTATATTGACTAAGTTTACAAAGCCCTTGGTATGTCAACTTAGTAGGCCCACAGGTCAGCTTCCGAAACGGTGCGCCCCAGATGTCAGGGGGAGGAATCATTTTTTGGGCGGGTGAAGCTAGAATATTCGAGACTCAAGAAGAAGCACGGCATCCATTGGATGGACATCCAACGGCCACTGCTACTAGAACCGGGTGTTGACTATAAGTTGACAAAGCCTTGCATACGTGTCAACTCTTTTTTTAGGGGACGCGTCAACTTAGTAAGGCCAGAAGTGTCTGGCAGAGAACTTATTAGCCCATTTGAGATTTGTAAGAATGTGCAACCCATTTTTGAATTCTAATGGAATTTACTACAGCCCATTTGCAGTTTGTTAAAAGTACAGCCCATTTCAACCAACTGTTCAAAATAGAATTCAATAAAATTCCCCACATTTTGATGGGATCCGAAATATTTTTATCCCGAAATTTCTAGTCAGATTAAATACAGTTTAATATAAATTTATATTACGTAAAAATCCAACAAAACATTGCGCTCGCAACAATTAATGAAATTAAAATTTTCAATATGCAAAAATAATATTTTATAAAGTAATTACGTGTTTGGTGCATTTTTTTATAGTTACTGCCCAGTTTTTATAATTACATCCCATTTATTATTTCTTAAAGCCCATTTTCTTGTTAAGCCTAATGCATCCCTCCTAGGAAAGATTTGCAGCCCAGCGGGGCGGAGAATAACAACTTGACCTTGACTGGGTATTCCTAAAAAAAGTATAGCTGCGCTAGACATTTTTAGCTTGAAAAAAATTAATATCTTGGCTGGATATCTGGACTGGGCTAGACGGGCCACAGCCCGCCCAGTTAATACCTGCAGTGATGTTTCGTTGTTGTTCAGAGGAGAAAAACTCTGCAGTGCTCACACCTCAAAAACACAAATATTGCTCGAGCTGCTTGGTTCCAGCTGTAGGCCGCTTCTTGTGCAATTCTCTCGTTTATTGACTACTCCCTATTTTCCGGTTTATAGTGCTCAATTCAAAAATCTCACATATCAAGGTAGATGGAGAGTGGTGGAATACTTTTTGTAGTTTTGCAAAAGCACCTAATTAATGCTCTTGTTATCCTCAAAAAATTATGTTTATCAATGCATTAATTGCAATGCATGCATGCATAAAGTACATGCATTGGTCAATTTTCTCTTAATACTTGCATGCAATGATTTAATGCACCTTGGAATCTGAACATGTGATGGAAAACAACCAAATTGAGCCTTATAAAATGGAAAAACTAAAATTTTGAGATAAGCCATATAAACCATAAAGGAGGGAGTACATAGGTTGACAATGGTGTGGGACCGTAATGTCAGGATACCAGGAGGAACCAAATAAATTATAGTTATATATATATATATATAATAAGGAGGCACTTGTGTACATGAGGCTATGGCCCTAGTGGGTCCCCCTTGTCATCCTCTCCAAGTAAAGTCATCCACTCGCCCGCGCGCGCTTTCCGCCCGAAACAGACAGCGCCGCCCGCCCCGCTTCCTGGTGCAGGCGATTGCTCCGCCTTCAAATGACACAAGTGTCGTTCGTCCGTTCCATCTTTCGCCTGCATTAATGATACGCGGTTGCTGAGGCGGCTACTCCGGCGCCACACATCCGTCCCTCCGCCGCCCACCATTGCTATATAAACTGCTGCGCCGGCCATAGCCATAGTCATCCGCATGCATTCCCTTTCTCCTGTCCACACCACTACTTCCCAACATGGCTTCCTCGCGCTCCAACGCTCTTCGGGAGGGCGGACGACGGACCACACGGAGATGGCAGCCATTGCTGCCGACCGGTTGGCCAGCAGGCAGCAGGAGGACGATGACGTCCCAATGGAGAACATGGTAGTCGATGATCCGGTGCCAACCCCCTCCTCCGAGCCATTCTCGCTGGTGCATTGCACCATGACCATCGGCGAGGCCCGTGCCCAATATATGGACACGGTGAGGCAGATGTGTGAGGAGCAGTTCTGGGAGGCGCAGGCCGACGCTGCCTACAACCACCATCTCCTCCAGGAGCACCTGCAGGCGGAGGAGCAGATCACCGCGGAGCGGGCGGAGCAGGAGGCGCTGCTCGACTTGTACCGCTCCGCCCGCGAGGGCTGCCTCGAGCGCTGGCGGTACTGCATGTGGGTGGCGCAGGCTGCGGCCGCCTAGAAAGAGGGCGATGAAGCGGGTGAGGCGCTGTTTGGAGAGACCGAGCACGAGGCAGAGGACAATGTAGGCTCCGACGAGTGCCCGCTCCACTGGTGTCGACGAGGCCCTGCTCCGCCGAGGCCCCGCGGCGCCAACAATGAGGCAGAGGACACCGTCGGCTCCGCCAAGGCCCCGCCCCGCCAACAATGAGGTAGAGGACATCGCCGGCTCAGCCGAGGCCTCACCCCGCCGGCAACGAGGGGGAGGATTTCCACCGCTCCTCCGAGGCGCCGCCCGCCGGCAACGATATAGAGGACATCGTCAGCTTCGCCGACGCCCCGCCCCGCCCCGCTACGCCACATAGAAAACAAGGAAGAGTAGAACACAGTAGGTCGCCGCCACTCGGGTCCAAGTAAGGCCACCGCTGCTACCCTCCGGTTGAAGCCAAGCTAGGCGGGTTGACCATTAACGGCCGGTTAGCTTCTTGGCGGCGACGTGGAGTCGGAGAGCTGTGCTGGAGAAGAACGCTGCTTCTACTTAACTGCTGGTGCAGTTGGCTGACTGACACGTGGGCCCAACAGGCCACATGTCAGTTACGCCACTACACCTGCAGTTAAGTCACTGAAGCTTCTGTTCGGCTCAGCGCGACATAGGTGGGTAGCTTAGGTTAATTAATTATACCTCCAGCGCACCCCTTTTTAGTTGAAGAATGTATGAAATGTAATGAAATCTGGCATGTTCATATGAAATCCGACCGTGTATGAATGAATTTATTTCGATTAGTTCGAATTCCTGTATCACTAGCATTGGATGAACATGCAAAACAATACGTACTAGCATTATTCCCAGGGTGATCACCTCATTTGCAGCAGTTTCACATGTACTCCCTCCGGTCCTTTCTAGTCTACATACAAGTTTTGTCTACCGTCAAAGTATCTCTACTTTGACCAATCTTATACAAAAAAAGTATGCACTTTCACAATGTGCAAAGTATAAAGGAACAGAAGGAGTACAAAGAGTTTGAGCAGGTTTTTAGCGTTTCTGTACATTGCAATCAAACACACAGGGCTGGCAATTCAAAAAGAACATTCAAAACAATCGATGATTATACATCTCAGCGACTCACATGTCAGAGGCAGTATTTACTTCACAACTAAAGAATAAAGAAAAAATTTATCGACGCTGCTGACAGCAAAGGGCGTCCCATTCGAAAATATCAAATGCATGTCTTGCTAAAAACAATGAGCAAAATTTGACAAGGTTGTCCCATTCCAAAATATCAAATGACTATGATTGTGGAATGGACAGGGTTTGCCATCAGTTTGGACATTGACATGGCACCTCGTGCTAAATAAACCAGCTATTCTTTTTGTGCAGTTCCACCAAAATCAACCAAATTCGCGCATAGCTTCTATGATTTCGCCCTTATATGTTGCAACGCCTTGAACTTATCGGCACCTCCTTTCTTATGGTGGAAATGAATGATTCGATGTATTCATGAACATTTTGTGCAGTTCCCATTGAAATCAAGCTGAGCACCCCTGTTTGCACAAATACAAAAAAAGTGATTAGTATAAAGCAAATTGTACTATGAATTGATAGTTTAAACAGGCACCTTCATGGTCCATGTAGAGCACACTTTTAGAAAAAATGCACTCACCAGAAAGAATCCTAGAACAACATTGTACTCACGCATAACAGAAAAAAAATGGAGATTTGTCAGTCCTTCTGAGCTGAAGTTAGTTTGGTCTTGTGGGGAGTAATGTAACCATCCTTCAACTGCTCCTTCTCATATGAAGATAGACAGGGTTTCTTCATCCTGGCACAATCGGAACTAGTCACTTCATGTACTCCATATTCTTCTTCAGAGGAAGATGATCCTGTTGTGCAAAGACAAGAGGACTACTAAATGCTACCATCCCTGTTTGCTCGAAAAAAAAGAAAGGAAATATTTAAAACAGCACAGATGAAGCACTTCTCAAGGACAATACCACTTTTTCATGACAGTATCTAAATAGTAGCACAACACCTATAGAGATGACAAAGCTCAATCATATGGATGATAACAGTGGGCGAGTACCGACCTTTGTCAGGAGGCTTATTGTGTAGAGCATACAGATGAAGCACTTCTCCGGAACCATCTGTTGCTATCTACGGTGGTGGCCATGCTTACTATATACTCTTCGATTGGTTTAATGTTTCCAACATCTTCTTGTGCAGTTCCACTAAAATATATGGTATCTTCAAAGAAGATCCCAGTTTGCACAAGTAGAGATAATTATGTATTACATTAAGAGTGGCATCAAATCAGTGGCAAAACAATTGCTCGTTCCAGTCATAGCAATAAATTAAGATGCAAAACTATATCATTAATTGTGTCATCACAGTTCCAGTGCTTCATTACAGCACAAGGAGTTGATTTTTGTTTTTCTTCCGCTTGTTCTTCCCCTTCATCACTTGGTTCAATAACAGACAAGCTTCGCCTTCAATGTAAGATTTGGCATGTCAATTAGGGAGCACTAGTATAGTACTAAACTTAATTTTCTGATGAAAGTGGCAAAATAAAGGCCAACAGTTGTGAAATATCCTTATCTTACCTCAATGGGATATTACGATGCACATATAGATTGGAAGTCTTGTCTCCATTTGTGCGGTTCACTAAAATCAAGCAACATTATCGTACAAGTAGCACAACATATGAAAGCACGCTGCAGAATCATGTGAAAGAAGGCTAGTACTGACCTCTCATGATGCGGAATTCAAACAACTCACAAGAAGAAGATCTAAACCAAATTTGCCAACATGGATAGGAAGTAAGATCTCCTCTTGTGCAGTTCCACTAAGATCAAGCAATCAAGCAACATTGTCGGTGTGAAATTTTGGTTGAACTACACAAAACACTCTTAAAACAAAAGTGTTTTGTGCAGTGCAACAAAAGGTCACAATGGCAACGAGGTGAAGTAGATAATCGTGTTTACATAGTGGTGCAAAGGAAACAATTAGTGGTCAATAACGGTGGATGACACAGAAGACAACAAAAAGAAGCATCTACCTTATCTAAATGGGAAAGAAGGCAAGACAGAACAATTTCTCAAACGGTGGCATTGATTAATATTAACATAGAGATTATATTAACAATAAAATTCATTAAACATGTAATTTGCTATTAACTGTGGCATTGCATCAATTTTCCAGTGGCATTATTAGAGGGTGTTTGTTTACAGGGACATTTTCGTGTAGGGACTAAAAAAAACTCCGTGTCAGTCCCATCTAAACCAAACAGGAGGGACTTTTAGGGACTAAAAGTGGGCATTTGGGACTAAAGAAAGAAAACCCCGAGGGAGTATTTTTGGGACTTTTTCCAACAGGTGCCCCTGCCACGCATCACACCTTGTCTCTATTAGTTCATTACTAGGGGTAACATGGTCTTTTAGCATGTCATTTAATAACCTCTAGTCCATATTTAGTCCCTGGAACCAAGCAGGTATGGACTAGGGAGTTTTTAACCAAACAAGGCCTTAGATTAATAACAGCTAATGAGTTGCACGGGACAGTGGACGCACCAGCACCATGTGCATCTACCGATGTACTATGGTCATGCACATTCTATTGCAACAAAGAACAAACAACCAAGGAGCATATTTGTGTTGGTCCCAGTTTTATTATCTTTAGACACCTTTCCCTATGTGACCGCAGCAAATCTAGTCTGTACTAGTACTTTTGCCCCTTCCTTTCCTCTTTGAACCACGTCCTAGATTTATGCGATACAACTTTCCCCACTACTTTCCCCCATTCCTTTCCTCTTTGAACCACGTCCTAGATTCATGCTATACAACTTTCCCCCTTCATTTCCTCTTTGAACCACGTCCTAGATTCATGATATATACAACTTTTCCCACTACTTTCCCCCACTCCTTTCCTCTTTGAACCACGTCCTAGATTCATGGTATACATGCAGCTAGAACAATGCATGTGGAGTAAGTAAATTATACCTTAAGGTTCTTGGGGCGTGGTGATACGTCCATTTTGCATCATTCTTTGATATCAATATTTATTGCATTATAGGCTGCTATTACACATTATATCTCAATACTTATGGCTATTCTCTCTTATTTTACAAGGTTTACCATGAAGAGGGGGAATGCCGATAGTTGGAATTCTGGCCGGAAAAGGAGCAAACGTTGGAAACCTATTCTACACAACTCCAAAGGTCCTGAAACTCCATGAAACATCTTTTTGGATTTAATAAGAATTTATGAGCGAAAGAAATACACCAGGGGGCCCACACCCTATAGGGCGCACCCCCTATCTCCTAGGATCCATGGTGGGCCTCCGGTGTCCATCTTCTGCTATATCTGAGCTTTTACCCTAGAAAAAATCGTGGGCAAGCTTACGGGATGAAACTCCACCGCCACGAGGCGGAACCTTGGCGGAATCAATCTAGGGCTCTCGCGGAGCTGTTCTGTGGGGGACACTCTCCTCCAGGAGGGGGAAATCATCACCAACATCATCACCAACAATCCTCTCATTGAGAGGGGGTCAATCTCCATCAACATCTTCACCAGCACCATCTCCTCTCAGAACCCTAGTTCATCTCTTGTATCCAATCTTGTATCAAAACCACAAATTGGTACCTGTGGGTTGCTAGTAGTGTTGATTACTCCTTGTAGTTGATGCTAATTGGTTTACTTGGTGGAAGATCATATGTTTAGATCCTTAATGCATATTATTACCCCTCTGGTTATGAACATGAATATGCTTTGTGAGTAGTTACGTTTGTTCCTGAGGACATGGGTGAAGTCTTGCTATTAGTAGTCATGTGAATTTGGTATTCGTTCGATATTTTGATGAGATGTATGTTGTCGTTTCCTCTAGTGGTGTTATGTGAATGTCGACTACATGACACTTCACCATTATTTGGGCCTAGAGGAAGGCATGGGGAAGTTATAAGTAGATGATGGGTTGCTAGAGTGACAGAAGATTAAACCCTAGTTTATGTGTTGCTTCGTTAGGGGCTGATTTGGATCCATATGTTTAATGTTGTGGTTTGGTTTACCTTAATACTTCTTTTGTAGTTGCGGACGCTTGCAATAGGGGTTAATCATAAGTGGGATATGCATGTCCAAGTAAGGGTAGTACCCACGCACAGGTCCACCCACATGTCAAATTATCAAAGTACCGAACGCGAATCATATGAACATGATGAAAACTAGCTTGACGATAATTCCCTTGTGTCCTCGGGAGCTCCTTTCTCATTATTCGAAATGTTCCGGTCTTATCCTTTGCGACATAAAGGATTGGGCCACCTTGATGCACTTTATTTACTTTATTTACTTGCTACTCGTTACCATTTATCTTATCACAAAACTATCTATCACCTACAGTTTCAGTGCTTGCAGAGAAAACCTTACTGAAAACTGCTTATCATTTCCTTCTGCTCCTCATTGGGTTCAACACTCTTACTTATCGAAAGGACTACGATTGATACCCTACACTTTTGGGTCATCAAGACTTTTTTCTGGCGCCGTTGCCGGGGAGTGTAGCGATTTTGGTGAGTGGAACTTGGTAAGGAAACATTTATATAGTGTGCTGAAATTTTCTATTGATTGTCACTATGGAAACTAATCCTTTGAGGGGCTTGTTTGGGGTATCTTCACCCCAACTAGAAGAGCAAAGAGTTGCTCCTCAACCTACTGAACTTTATGAAAATATTTACTTTGAGATCCCTTCGGGTATGATAGAGAAACTGCTACCTAATCCATTTGCAGGAGATGGAACATTGCATCCCGATTTACACCTTATCTTTGTGGATGAAGTTTGTGGATTATTTAAGCTTGCAGGTATTCCTGATGATGTTGTCAAAAGGAAGGTCTTCCCTTTATCTTTGAAGGGAGATGCATTGACATGGTATAGGCTATGTGATGATACAAGATCTTGGAATTATAAGCGATTGAAGTTGGAATTTCACCAGAAATTCTATCCTATGCATCTTGTTCATCTTGATCGTAATTACATATATAATTTCTGGCCTCGCGAAGAAGAAAGCATTGCTCAAGCTTGGGGGAGGCTTAAGTCAACGTTATATTCATGCCCCAATCATGAGCTCTCTCGAGAAATGATTATTTAGAACTTTTATGCTACTAAGAAAGATCATTACCCTTTACCTTTTATTGATCAAATGCTAGAAAGACTATCCAAACACACACATTTATGATTTCTAGATGGTTATTCTGGTTTCTCTCAGATACCTGTGTCAGCGAAGGTTCAATCTAAAACTACTTTTACTTTCCATTTTGGTACTTTTGCTTATAGACGTATGCCTTTTGGTTTATGTAATGCACCTGCTACCTTTCAAAGATGCATGATGGCTATATTCTCTGATTTTTGTGCAAAGATTTGTGAGGTATTCATGGATGATTTCTCAGTTTCTGGATCCTCTTTTGATGATTGTTGGAGAAACCTTGATTGAGTCTTGCAAAGATGCGAAGACACTAGTCTTGTCCTTAATTGGGAAAAGTGTCACTTTATGGTTAACGAAGGCATTATCTTGGGGCATAATATCTCCGAGAGAGGTATTGAAGTTGATAAAGCCAAAGTTGATGCTATTGAAAAGATGCCATGTCCCAAGGACATAAAAGGTATAAGAAGTTCCCTTGGTCACGCCGGTTTTTGTAGGAGGTTCAATAAGGACTTCTCTAAAATCTCTAGGACTCTGACTAATTTATTGCAAAAAGATATTCCTTTTGTCTTTGATGATGATTGTGTAGAAGCATTTGAAATACTTAAGAAAGCTTTGATCATTGCACCTATTGTCCAGCCACCTGATTGGAATTTACCTTTTGAAATTGTGTGTGATGCTAGTGATTATGTTGTAGGTGCTGTTCTAGGGCAAAGAGTCGATAAGAAATTGAATGTTATCCAGATGCTAGTAAGACTTTCGATACTACCCAGAGAAATTATGCTACTACTGAAAAAGAATTTTTAGTAGTTGTGTTTGCATGTGATAAGTTTAGACCTTATATCGTTGATTCTAAAGTTACTATTCACACTGATCATGCTACTATTAAATATCTTATGGAAAAGAAAGATGTTGAGCCTAGACTCATTAGACGGGTTTTCTTGCTCCAAGAATTTGACTTGCATATTATTGATAGAAAGGGAGCTGAGAACCCCGTTGCAGATAACTTGTCTAGGTTAGAGAATGTTCTTGATGACCCACTGCCTATTAATGATAGCTTTCCTGATGAACAATTAGCGGTCGTCAATGCTTCTCGTACTGCTCCTTGGTATGCTGATTATGCTAATTACATTGTTGCTAAATATATACCGCCTAGTTTCACATACCAGCAAAAGAAAAAGTTCTTTTATGATTTAAGACATTACTTCTGGGATGACCCACACCTTTATAAAGAAGGAGTAGATGGTGTTATTAGACGTTGTGTGCCTGAGCATGAACAGGAACAGATCCTACGGAGGACACCACGCTGAATCCTATGGAGGACACCATGCTGGAGATAGAACTGCACACAAGGTACTACAATCGGGTTTTTATTGGCCTACTCTCTTCAAAGATGCTCGTAAGTTTGTCTTATCTTGTGATGAATGTCAAAGAATAGGTAACATTAGTAGACGTCAAGAAATGCCTACGACTTACTCTCTTGTTATTGAACTGTTTGATGTTTGGGGCTTTGATTATATGGGACCTTTTCCTGCCTCTAACGGTTATACACATATTTTAGTTGCTTTTGATTACGTTACTAAGTGGGTAGAATCTATTCCAACTAGTAGTGCTGATCATAACACTTCCATTAAAATGCATAAAGAAGTTATTTTTCCGAGGTTTGGAGTCCCTAGATATCTTATGACTGATGGTGGTTCACATTTTATGCATGGTGCTTTCCGTAAAATGCTTGCTAAGTATGATGTCAATCATAGACTCGCATCTCCTTATCATCCGCAGTCTAGTGGTCAAGTAGAGTTGAGCAATAGAGAGCTCAAATTAATTTTGCAAAATACTGTGAATAGATCTAGAAAGAATTGGTCCAAAAAACTTGATGATGCATTATGGGCCTATAGAACTGCATACAAAAATCCTATGGGTATGTCTCCATATAAGATGGTTTATGCAAAAGCGTGTCATTTACCTCTTGAACTTGAACATAAGGCATATCGGGCTATTAAAGAGCTCAACTATGACTTCAAACTTGCCGGTGAGAAGAGGTTGTTTGATATTAGCTCACTTGATGACTGGAGAACCCAAGCCTATGAGAATGCCAAGCTTTTCAAAGAAAAAGTCAAACGCTGGCATGATAAGAGGATACAAAAGCGTGAGTTTAACGTAGGAGACTATGTGTTATTATTCAACTCTCGTTTAGGATTTTTTGCAGGAAAACTTCTCTCAAAATGGGAAGGTCCTTACGTTATCGAGGAGGTCTATCGTTCTGGTGCCATAAAAATCAACAACTTCGAAGGCACGAGTCCAAGGGTGGTAAACGGTCAAAGAATTAAACATTATATTTTAGATAATCCTATCAATGTTGAAACTAATATTATTAAAACCGTAACCCCTACGGAATACATAAGGGACACTTTCTAGAACGTTCCAAACTCCGAAAAGGTATAGTATGTGGTACGGTAAGTAAACCGACTCCAAAACAACTCCAATGGCAATTTTTATCAGTTTTGGAATATTTAAGAATTTTAGGAAGAAAGAAGTATTCCGAAAGGGACACGAGGCTCCCACAAGAGTGGAGGGCACCCCCCCCCCCCCCTACTAGGCGCACCCCCTGTCTCGTGGGCACCTCGTGTGCCTCCCGGACTCCGTTTTCCTGCACATTACGTATTTTGGTCAGTAAAAATTCATTATATATACTCCCGAAGGTTTTGACCACCGTATCACGCAAATATCCCCTGTTTTCATTTCGAGTTGTTTTCGTTGCAGATCTAGAGCACCATGACTTCACCCTCCTCCAACAACAAAGACAAGGATGCTTGGCTACTGAAGATAGAAATGAAAATAGAAGAACTAGAAGAGATCAACAAGGATGAAGGGATCAAGAAGGCCATGGAGGTTCATGCTCCGGCGGTGAAAGAAGAAGACATCCCTCAACCTTTACCTAACCTTTTCACTCCAACAGAGATCGAAGCTTTCAAGATGATTGAGTTAGCTCGCATAAAGAAAAAGTATCTTACACAAGAGAATATTCTGTTGAAGGATCATATCGCCGGACTCAAGGGCATTATCCGCAAGTTGGAGGAGCTTTTACGCTCAATGTGCGATTATCCACGGTCATCATCACCACCTCCATCACCTCCGAGGACATAATCACATGGGTATGGGCACTCCCCTTGGCAACTTCCAAGCTTGGGGGAGGTGCCCCGGTATCGTATCACCATCACACTCCTATCTTTACCGCTTTATTTAGTTCGATCCTTTTAGTAGTATCTTGATCTAGTAGATTGAAGTTTTGATATCAAGTAGTTTGAGTTTTGCTTTGTGATCTCTTTTTGTAATCTAGTCCGTGAGCTATCTATAATAAATATTAGTGTTGAGTCAAGGGCTTTGCTATGTTGCTATGATCTTGAGAAAGTAGAAAGTATAAAACAGTTCATATTAATCTTATGGATAGTGATAACTTCACATATAGAAAGTATGAGGCATAAAAATTGTTGAGAGTTGATGAACGTAGTTTTGGTCATCGTTGCAATTAATAGGAAGTGATAAGGAAAGAGGGGTTCACATAAAAATATATTATCTTGGACACCTTTTTATAATTGGGAGCACTCATTAAGTATGACATGCTAAAAGAGTTGACGTTGGACAAGGAAGACAACGTAATAGTTTATATTTTCCGACATCTCAGTTAAAGTATATTGTCATTGACCTTCCAAACATGTTGAGCTTGCCTTTCTCCCTCATGCTAGCCAAATTCCTTGCACCAAGTAGAGATACTACTTGTTCTTCCAAATATCCTTAAACCCAGTTTTTCCATGAGAGTCCACCATACCTACCTATGGATTGAGTAAGATCCTTCAAGTAAGTTGTCATGTTGCAAGCAATAAAAATTGCTATCTAAATATGTATGACTTATTAGTGCAGAGAAAATAAGCTTTGTACGATCTTGTTGTGGAAGTAATAAAAGCGACGGACAGCATAATAAAGGTCCACATACAAGTGGCAATATAAAGTGACGTTCTTTTGCATTAAGATTTTGTGCATCAACCCTAAACGCACATGACAACCTCTGCTTCCCTCTGCGAAGGGCCTATCTTTTACTTTATGTTTTTACTTTATGCTTGAGTCAAGGTGATCCTCACCTTTCCCTTTTTCATTTTATACTTTGGCAAGCTCCTCGTGTTTGAAAGATCATGATATATATATATATATATATATATATATATATATATATATATATATATATCCAATTGGATGTACGTTAGCATGGGCTATTATTGTTGACATCACCTAAAGGTGAATACGTTGGGAGGCAACACAATAAGCCCCTATCTTTCTCAGTGTCCGGCTGAAACTCCATAACCACAAGTACTGCGTGAGTGTTAGCAATTGTAGAAGACTACAAGATAGTTGAGTATGTGAGCTTGCTGAAAAGCTCTATTGTTGACTCTTTTTGATGTTACGATACATTGCAATTGTTTCAATGACTGAGATTATAGTTTATTAGTTACCAATGAAGTTTTTGAACCATACTTGACATTGTGAATTAATTGTTACTT
This sequence comes from Triticum timopheevii, assembly GCA_963921465.1. Lineage (NCBI taxonomy): Eukaryota > Viridiplantae > Streptophyta > Magnoliopsida > Poales > Poaceae > Triticum > Triticum timopheevii. The sequence goes on from OY997266.1 coordinate 100,486,719, forward strand.
GAGCATAAGAAATCATATGATAAAATCTATATATGTTGATGTTATAAGAATGATCATGATGCCCTCATGTACGTATTATATTTTTATCGACACCTCTATGTCTAAACATGCGGACATATTTTTTTGATTTCGGCTTCCGCTTGAGGACAAGCGAGGTCTAAGCTTGGGGGAGTTGATACGTCCATTTTGCATCATGCTTTTATATCAATATATATTGCATTATGGGCTGCTATTACACATTATATCTCAATACTTATTGATATTCTCTCTTATTTTACAATGTTTACCATGAAGAGGGGGAATGCCGGCAGCTGGAATACTGGCTGGAAAAGGAGCAAACGTTGGAAACCTATTCTGCACAACTCCAAAAGTCCTGAAACTCCATGAAACATCTTTTTGGATTTAATAAGAATTTATGAGCGAAAGAAATACACCAGGGGGCCGACACCCTGTACAGGAGAGAGGAGGGTGCCCCCCCTATAGGGCGCGCCCCCTATCTCCTGTGCCCCCTTGTGGGCCTCCGGTGTCTGTCTTCTGCTATATCAAAGCTTTTACCCTTGAAAAAATCATGGGCAAGCTTACAGGACGAAACTCCACCGCCACGAGGCGGAACCTTGGCGGAATCAATCTAGGGCTCTGGCGGAGCTGTTCTACCGGGGACACTTCCCTCTGGGAGGGGGAAATCATCACTAACATCATTACCAACGATCCTCTCATCGCGAGGGGGTCAATCTCCATCAACATCTTCACCAGCACCATCTCCTCTCAAAACCCTAGTTCATCTCTTGTATCCAATCTTGTATCAAAACCACAAATTGGTACTTGTGGGTTGCTAGTAGTGTTGATTACTCCTTGTAGTTGATGCTAATTGGTTTACTTGGTGGAAGATCATATGTTCATATCCTTAATGCATATTCTTACCCCTCTGATTATGAACATGAATATGCTTTGTGAGTAGTTACGTTTGTTCCTGAGGACATGGGTGAAGTATTGCTATTAGTAGTCGTGTGAATTTGGTATTCGTTCGATATTTTGATGAGATGTATGTTGTCTTTTCCTATAGTGGTGTTATGTGAACGTCGACTACATGACACTTCACCATTATTTGGGCCTAGAGGAAGGAATGGGGAAGTAATAAGTAGATGATGGGTTGCTAGAGTGATAGAAGCTTAAACCCTAGTTTATGCGTTGCTTCATTAGGGGCTGATTTGGATCCATATATTTAATGTTGTGGTTAGGTTTACCTTAATACTTATTTTGTAGTTGCGGACGCTTTCAATAGGGGTTAGTCATAAGTGGGATGATTTTCCATGTAAGGGCAGTACCCACGCACAGGTCCATCCACATATCAAATTATCAAAGTACCGAACGTGAATCATATGAACGTGATGAAAACTAGCTTGACGATAATTCCCATGTGTCCTCGGGAGCTCCTTTCTCATTATTAGAAATTGTCTAGGATTATCCTTTGCTACATAAAGGATTGGGCCACCTTGCTGCACTTTATTTACTTTATTTACTTGTTACTCATTACCATTTATCTTATCACAAAACTATCTATCACCTACAATTTCAGTGCTTGCAGAGAAAACCTTACTGAAAACTGCTTATCATTTCCTTCTGCTCCTCGTTGGGTTTGAAACTCTTACTTATTGAAAGGACTACGATTGATCCCCTACACTTGTGGGTCACCACGTGGTTCGGTGGGCGACAGGACAGCGGCATAGAAGAAGGGGTTGGAGGCCCTCCCACGCTGCCGCTGGGTGAAAGTGAACAGTTGTGCCGGAAGTGGATTCCATCCCTCGCCGAAGGCGACAGCGTTAAGCATCCTTCCCTTCCCAGCGGACGGATACTGCCGGCTCTTTGAGAAGCAGTGAGGGGAGAGAGGCCAACAAAGTCTTGTTTAGATCTGGAGAGGGAGAGAGAGTGTGAAGAGAGCAACTACAAGCGCTGACGCTCCAGCGTGTATATAGATATACTGGAGAGAGAGTGTGAAGCGTGCAAACCCTAGATCAGCCAACTCCTACTGCATAATGGTATTATATTTTTTTTCTTTTTGACATGTTAATGGGACTTAAAAGCTCACTTACATGCATGCTACCAGTGCATGCTTGCATGCAGACATGTTGATGTGATTTAAAACACACTCACATGCATGCCACGGTATTTCTGCATGCTTGCATGTGGCTTAGTGCGGAGCCTCTCAACGTCTAGATCAGACGGCTATTATGGACTGATTTAGTTCATCTAACGGCTACATTAATTTTGATGATGTGGCTCAAGGAGAGGATAGAGAATTCCTAGTAGTGGGGCTAGCTATTACTAGTAGATAAGTCTTTGTAGAGATTCCACTAGGTGAACTACATACGGAACAAAATGAATGAATCTACACTTTGCATCTATATACATCCTGTCGGATTGCGGGTTCCGGCAGACCCTTGAGGTTCGAACTCTGGGGTGCACGCGAAGATCTCTCCTCTACCAACTCGCGTCTCGTCGCCTCGCAAAGGATCTAGGCTGCACGATGAACATCACAAGAGACGCAAGGTTTATACTAGTTCGGGCATCCATTGTGGTGTAATACCCTACTCTAGTTTGTGGTGTGGTGGATTGCCTCTGGGGCTGATGATGGACAGTACAAAGGAAGAACAGCCTCGCGAGGGGTGTTCTTGTGGTGGTGTTTTCCCTTTAGAGGGGTCGATTCCAGATGCCTCTATACTATGGTGGCTAGCCCTATAAATAGAGTAAGAGGCCCTGGTCCTCTTCCCAAATATTGAGCGGGAAGGGCGCCAACAATTGGCCATTTTGAAGGGGAACATCTAGTACACTTATCCTAACTAATGTCGGTCCTCGCCTATCAAAGACTCTGATAATGACGTTGTCCTGGGCTCCACGGTGACCTCCTTCCTGCCATTCCGCTGGTCTTGGTCTTGTTGCACCGAAATGGTAGCCTTTGCTTGATGCCTTGGCATGTGCTTGCTCCCTTTGCAGCAAAGGGGAAACAAGGACACTCCATAGGCCGGCGCCCTCTTGGCGCCCGCCTGTCCTTGATCATGATGGCTTGCGTCACGGGCACCTCACAAGGTACCCCTGCCTTGATCTCTCTGCCTCCTCATGAGCCAGCCTGACGAGGCTACTCCTGAGGAAGCTTTCCTGTCGTCCGCCTTGCGAGGCTTGGTCCCTTGCGAGGGTCTTGAGCTTCAGTTGGTGAAGATGGGCCGCACTGGGCCATTGCTTGAGCCACGCCGCAGGCCGTAGGCAGGCAAGTCTGGGGACCCCCGTTCCCAGAACACCGACAGTAGCCCCCGGGCCCAAGGCGCGCCCGGACTTGGCTTAGCAGAGAAGCGAAGGGGCAAGTGCGAAGCACCGTGGGCCCCAACACCTACGGCCTTGGACGCCGCTTGGTTGATTGGACGTGGGCGTCTCCGCTTCCCCACGCCCCTCATTACGCGCCCGGCTAGGCGGACCCGTGGGTGCACACAGTCATTCCCTTTTTGCCATCCGCGCACTCCCCGTCCTTCCTTTCTCGCCGAGCTCCAACCTCCGCCTCCAATCCAGCTCGAGCTCTCCCCCCTTTCCTTCGCCATGGTGCCAATGAAGAAGGGAAAGGGGAAGAAGCCCGCGCCTTCGCCCCGCTTGCCTCCGGCAGTGGCTCCCACCGTCGATCGGTCAATCATACTCAACCCTGAAGCCTTGGACAAGGTCCGCTCCGCTCTTGCCTCCATTTTAACGAGTGCGGGAGAACGACGGTCTAGCGCGCGTCTCACTCCTCATTCGACAGGGTTGTCATCGAGGTCCGATTCTTCGTTGATGCCCTATGGGTGGGTCTGGTTCCCCCCTTTTCTGCATTCTTCAATGCGGTGCTCTCCCATTATCAGATCCACATGATGCACCTGGTTCCCGAATCCATTACTCTCCTTGTTGTTTTTGCCTTTGTGTGCGAGGCCATGGTGGGCATTCCTCCTTTTGTTGCCCTCCTGCGCCATTTCTTCTCTCTGCGCCTGAGCAACCGCACTCAATGCTCGGGGTGCGTGAGCTTCCTCGCTATGCCGAAGACGGCTGCTTCGGGGATCGACTTCAGCCTTCCTCCTCCTTCGGCCATGTTCCGAGAGCGGTGGATGTATGTGGACATCGGAGTACCCAGCCCCCTGCTCTCGCACCCAACCTCGCCTACAGTCCCCAACTCAGTCTGGGGTCATGAGACGCTCACGAGCCCCCGGCTTGCCTTCGTTTGGCGCCGCTTTCGGAATTTGAGGGCGCTCAATTTAATGGCGCCCAAGGTGGTGAAGGAGTTCCTTCAGCGTCGCATTGCTCCTCTCCAGCGCCATTCCCGCCGGATGTGGGCCTTCGCAGGGCATGAAGACCGCATGAGGCTCCAGGAGGACGATGCTCAGGGTCCTGGCTGGCGATCCTTCCCCAGGCAGCCTTCGACAGGGGGCCACCCTCTTGTATCTTTGCTCGGGAAAGGCCAATTTTGTGAGGCACATGCCCAGTTTTGACGAGTGGGGGCTGCGTCGGTTGGCCTCACTGGAACCCGTGAGAACCCAGTTGCCGTGGTTGCTCTTCTGGTTGCCCACGGCGGTCCTGCCTTAGGTGATGGGGCAGGGGGACAGGAACCGCCGGGAGCTGAGGGGGCCAATGCCGGGATGCTGAGCCGCATGGAGTCCCGGAGGTGGCATCTCCCGAAGCCCGTTCTGGAGCAGCGGTAGGCGTGGAGATGCGGCCTGCGGCTCCTGAGGCCGAGGCTCCCGAGGCCCCGGACGTCCCTGACGGGGCGGCGCCTGGCGGTGTGTCCCAGGCCGATGCCTCTGACGGCGTTCATCTTGACGCCTCCTCCGCACCACAAACCGACCCTTGCGTCGAGCGCTTGGGTCGGTTCCGCGTAGACTTTGAGGCCCTCCACAAGAGAAAGGAGGCCTCAGGTGGCGAAGATCGCCCCAGCCGCCTATTGAAGCGCAGGAAGTACTTCGCCATCGATGAGTAAGACCTTCTTTTTCCTGGTTCCTTACTTTCCTGTTGCTTCGGCTGATCATAGCCTTTCAGGGCCTTTCCCGCCGAGTTGATGGAGACGGCTGGGGAGCCATTCCCTCAAGCTTCACCTTCTCCGCCGATTTTGAATGCCCCGAGCTCGAGTACCGCCCTTGCCGTGGGGCTGCCTGGAGAAGTTGACCGCCCCGCGGAGCATCTTGATCCCGCGTGCCTTGAGCCCCTCCTTCGCGAGCTCTCCTGGGGCATGGCCAGCCTGCCCCACGCTCCCTATTTAGCTGTAGATGTTGACTGGCTGAAGTTGATCTTGAGCTCTTCATCAGGGGACGAACCAGCGCCGGGCTAGATCCATGGCGTGGCCCGTCGGGCGGTTATGGGGGCGCCAGCCCCCAGCCCCTAGCTGAGAGGGGGTGTGCTGCCTCATGGCCCTCCGCGTGCGCCAGGGGCGGAGGACGACGTGGAAGACGTGCTTAGGCGCGCTCGGGAGCACAATGCCCTTCGTTGAGAGTTCCTTCAGAAGGCAGCACACGCGGTGAACCAGCTCGGGGAGGAGCTTGCTGGCGAGGATGCACGCCTCGAGGCCGAAGACCCGCGCCTGGCCGATGAGAGGCGCAAGCTGAGGGTGGTTCTCAGCCTCGCGCGGCACCAACGTGATCTTGAGAACGCAAAGGCTGAAGCGTCACTGGCGGCCTCGCGTGGGGCCTGCTCCCAAGCTGTTGAGGAGGCCCAGGAAGCAGACCGTCGGTGCAAGGCTGCGGAGGAGCGCGCGTGGGAGCTCCATGCCTGGAGCAACTCTCTGGAGCGGCAGGTGGAGCTGCACCAGGCGGCCCTTGTGTCGTCGAGAGGGGGGCCTGACGACGAGGCGGAGCTCCAGAGGCGCGGGGAGGTGCTGGTGCTGGGGGGCCGCTGAGCACAATCTTGATTGAGGGAGTCCTGGATTAGGGGGTGTCCAGATGGCCAGACTATGACCTTTGGCCGGACTCCCGGAGTATGAAGATACAAGATTGAAGACTTCGTCCCGTTTCCGGATGGGACTTTCCTTGGCGTGGAAGGCAAGCTTGGCGATACGATATGAAGATCTCCTCCCTTTGTAACCGACTCTATGTAACCCTAGCCCTCTGCAGTGTCTATATAAACCGGAGAGTTTTAGTCCGCAGGACGAACAACAATCGTACCATAGGCTAGCATCTAGGGTTTAGCCTCTCTGATCTCGTGGTAGATCAACTCTTGTACTACCCATATCATCAATATTAATCAAGCAGGAGTAGGGTTTTACCTCCACCGAGAGGGCCCGAACGTGGGTAAAAACATTGTGTCCCTTGTCTCCTGTTACCATCCGCCTAGACGCACAGTTCGGGACCCCCTACCCGAGATCCGCCGTTTTTGACACCGACATTGGCGCTTTCATTGAGAGTTCCTCTGTGTCGTCACCGACAGGAAGGATGCCGCACCCCGTCTTTAAAGACGACGATGTTGCTAAAGGAGCTTTGGCTGTCGGCCAAACTCTCCGGCTAGGCAGTTTTTTGATGACCGCTGTTCGGCCGCCGCGCCGGCGATGACCTCTCGGGTCATCGAAAGCAATCTCCAGATCAGCTCGGACCTTGCCGAGCAGTTAGATCTGATGGAGCTCTCTTCCCTAAATGAGCTCTTGGATCGCATCGCCGCCCTGGGAGTCGCTACAGATTACGGCCAGATTGGGCTTAAACCCGATCAGGGAGAGATCGACTCTCCCCATGTCACCCAACACGTTGAAGTGGTGGAAGAACAATGCGGCGAATCTTCGCCCATCCTAAGGACCAGATGTGTCCGGATTCCCGACCCCTCCAAGCCGGACATCCGCGGAGGGGAGGACGTCGCCCAAGCCCTGAACCTAAAGTCAGGCAGCAGGCCTGATTCATTGAATAACATCCAAGAAAACAAGCTTCTGTATTCGGAAATTTCTTGGACCCTGAGTCTTAGATCGGGCGAGGTTCCGGATTTAAAGCCACCCGCCCACCCAAATATAAGGGATCTATCCCAAATACGGCAAGAGCTCGGGGAAACAGTACACCACTACTGGGCCAGATTCCTCCTGGTTATGAACAGGATAAAGGACTGCCGTGAGAAGGACGCAATTTCATTCTTCTGTAACAACTGCACGGACATCGGAATCCTCAACGCCATAAGTCACCGCAAAATTACACGCTTCGCCGACCTGACATCCATAGTACGAAAGTACTGTGCGACAGAAAGCATTCGGAAAACTAAAACTAAATTCTAGGACAATCCGACCCTGAATACAATCCCAGTCCGAAACAAAAGGGCGCATTATCGCCAGGCACCTGAGCCAAATAGCAAAAAACAAAAACCCTCTATAGGGTATGGAACCGTATTGGAGGGATGGCTCAATGGACCCTGTAAAATTCATAGTTCAGGGGAAGTCACACCAACTCACTGCCTTAGAGCATGTTGGATACTCCAGCAGGTGGCCAGAAGTGGCGAGGAGCTTCTAACTCCAGAATCCGCAGAGCACCACCCCAGAAACGCCAGTACGGTGTCAACAGTCTTCGAGACTTTCACATCAAACAATGCGAGGAAACTAACGCTCCACAGCCTTCCCGAAGTCTACCAAGTAGCAACAATAAACCCATGGAGTGACATGGCTATTACCTTTAATGCCAGTGACGAACATAAATTCCGGACAGCCCGAGCACCAGCTGCACTGGTCCTCAGTCCTATAGTGGACGTCTTCCGGCTTACAAAGGCACTCATGGACGGTGGCAGCGGACTGAACCTCATCTATGAGGAAACACTTCGAAAAATGGAAATAGACTAGAGCCGCATTGAGCGAAGCAACACAACCTTTAGAGGAATAATCCCCAGCCGGGAAGCATGCTGTTCAGGGAAAATCACACTGGACGTGGTGTTCGGCACGCCGGATAATTACAGATCCGAGGAGGTCACATTTCAAGTGGCCCCGTTCAGCAGCGGATACCATGCTATCTTAGGGCGAGAAGCATTCACAATTTTTCAAGCTATACCCCATTACGGGTACATGAAGCTCAAAATGCCCGGACCCAGCGGAATCATCACTCTTGCTAGTGATCCGGATACAGCGCTCCGCGCCGAAAACAAGACAGCCGCACTGGCCCTCGAGTCATTATCCGAAGCCCTGGCGGCCGAGGAACTAACTGTGTTGCGCTCCACGGTGGACAGGGACGACGTGATACTCAACAAAAGATCCAAGTCCACCTCTTTCAAGCCGGCAGACGAAATAGTCAAGTTCCAAGTCCATCCAACAGACACTACAAAAACGGCCTCCATCGGGGCACAACTAAAACCTGATGTAGATGCCGCACTCAGAGAATTCCTACGAGAAAATTGGGACATTTTTGCCTGCCACGCTTCAGACATGCCAGGAATCCCACGCAGGCTGGCCGAGCACAGCCTAAAGATCCTAAAAGGATTCAAGCCCGTTAAGCAGACTCTTCGGCGTTTCTCCGAACCCAAGAGACAAGCCATGGGAGAGGAGCTAGCAAAACTATTGGAAGCCGGATTCATCAGAGATATAAAACATCCGGACTGGCTAGCAAACCTGGTGATGGTACCAAAGAAGGACAAATCCTGGCGCCTATGCGTCGATTTCAAAGACCTAAATAAGGCCTGCCCAAAGGATCCCTTCCCCCTCCCCCACATTGATCAAATCATCGACGCCACTGCAGGACACGATTCATTGTGTTTCCTCGATGCATACTTTGGCTACCACCAAGTCAAGATGGCAGAGTCAGACCAAGCCGCAACGGCATTCATCACCCCATACGACCCATTCTGCTTCAACACGATGCCCTTCAGGCTCAAAAACGCCGGCGCGACATATCAGCACATGATTCAGACATGTGTGGCCAACCAGATCGGCAAAACAGTTGAAGCGTATGTGGATGATGTGGTCATCAAATCCAAGCATGTCGAAACTCTAGTAGATGACTTGAGGATCACATTCGACAATCTCCGAGCATATGACATTAAGCTCAACCCGGAAAAATGCGCTTTCAGCGTACCAGCCGGAAAGCTCTTGGGCTTCATCATATCTGGTAGAGGAATTGAAGCAAACCCAGCCAAGATCTGAGCTCCGTCACAATTGGATATCCCAAAAGACCTCAAGCAAATACAAAAATTGACTGGATGCGTGGCGGCTCTAAGCCGCTTTATCTCCCTCTTAGGAGAAAAGGCATTACCCCTTTATCGCCTCCTGCGGTGCACCGAACACTTCGAGTGTACAGATGCTGCCACGGCCGGACTCGAAGAAATCAAAGCCATACTGGCAATAAATCCGGTCCTGGCCGCGCCCAACATGGGCGAACCAATGCTATTATACATCGCAGCAACCCATCAAGTTGTAAGTGCGATGCTCGTTGTCGAACGAGAAACGGACGGACACAAGTTCCCTCTCTAGAAACCAATTTACTACGTGTCCACTGTCCTAACTCAATGCAAGTCACGGTACCTGCATTATCAACAGAAAGCATATGCGGTGTTCATGGCATCCCGGAAGCTGCGACACTATTTCCAAGAGTGTTTGATAACAGTAGCCTCCACAGTACCTCTTAATGACATTATAAACAACCGCAACGCAACGGGACAGATTGCCAAATGGGCCATTGACCTCCTCCCGTTCGACATAACTTACAAGCCACGGCAAGCTATTAAGTCGCAAGTTTTGGCTGAATTCATCGCCGAATGGACTGAAGCCAAGCTCCCTAAAGAGTACGGCGCATATTCCAACTGGATCATGCACTTCGATGGCTCCAAAATGTTGGCTGGCCTGGGGGCTGGCGTCGTTCTGACATCCCCAACTGGAGATACAGTCCAATACGTACTTCAGATAATGTACACGGACTCCAACAACGCAGCCGAATACGAGGCCCTTCTACATGGTCTCCGGATGGCAGTTTCCATGGGTATTCAGCGCCTAGAGGTCCGCATGGATTCAAACCTCGCGATATCCCAAATAAATGGAGACTTTGATGCCAAGGATCCGAAAATGGAAGCTTATCGCAACGCCGTCTTAAAGATGTCAGCTCGGTTTGAGGGGCTCGAATTTCACCACATAGCCCGGGAGAACTACCAGGCAGCAGATGTGTTGGCACGCATTGGCGCAAAGCGCGATGCTGTCCCTCCCAACATCTTCCTAGAGAGGATTTTCAAGCCATCTGTATCATGGGAGGGAGAGTTCGGAAACAACAGCCTGGACACAACCACACTACCCCTCACCGAACATTCTGACACAGTTGGTGGCTCCGCCAACGAAACAACACTGTCAGCCCACACAATAATGGCAGTCATTGCCCCGTGGACAGAACCATTCCTAGCCTACCTAACTAGGCAGGAACTTCCCGAGGACCAAAACGAGGCCCGCTGCATAGTGCGGCGATCTAAAGCCTATAAAGTCCACGAGGGAGAGCTATATAAGAAAAGCACAACCGGAGTCCTTCAAAGGTGTATCTCCGAAGAAGAAGGGCAAAATCTTCTGGCTGAAATACATGCCGGACTCGGCGGGCACCACGTTGCAGCCCGCGCCCTTGTAAGAAAGGCGTTCCGTACCAGATTTTATTGGCCGACGGCCCGGGCAGACGCTCAGGACTTAGTGCAGCGATGCGTCGGTTGCCAATTATTCGCTAATCAAAGCCACATGCCGCCTACCGCACTACAAACCATACCCATTACCTGGCCTTTTGTGATCTGGGGGCTTGACATGGTTGGACCCCTTAAAGGAGGAACCCACAAGAAAAAATATCTACTGGTCATGGTGGACAAATTCACCAAATGGATAGAGGCCAAGCCTGTAAAGACGGCCGAATCCGGACCGATGATAGACTTCATATCCGGGGTTGTACACCGTTACGGCGTCCCCCACAGCATCATAACTGACAACGGCACAAACTTCACGGCCGACGAAGTTAAACTCTGGTGCAAAAACATGGGCATCAAGCTTGACTACGCTTTAGTCTATCACCCACAAACTAACAGTCAAGTCGAGTGAGCCAACGGTCTCATCATGAGCGGCATCAAACCCAGATTAGTGCGATCCCTCAAGGAATCTAACACGCACTGGGTAGAGGAGCTTGACTCCATACTCTGGGGGCTGCGGACCACGCCGAATCGCACTACCGGATTCGCACCATTTTTTATGTTATACGGTGCAGAGGCAGTCCTGCCCTGCGACATAATTCATGACTCACCTCGCGTGCGCATGTACGAAGAAAGAGAGGCCGAGCTCGATCGGCAGGACAGCTTGGACGCATTAGAGGAGGAGCGCGACGTGGCAAAAGCCCGTTCCGCATTCTATCAACAGCAGGCTCGAAGATATCAAAGCAGAGAAGTACGGGCCAAAACATATAACGCTGGCGAACTAGTTCTATGTCTGTCGGACAAGAAAAAGGACAAACTAAAGCCCAAATGGGAGGGTCCCTTCATAATCGACCAAGTACTGACTGGAGGAGCGTACCGTCTGCGAACATCGGACAACCGACTCGAGCCGAACCCATGGAGCGCAGCACGCCTACAAAGATTCTACGCCTAGTGCCGGACTCCGTGTTCGTCTCCTTCCTCTGTCCCTTTTTTTATTTTTTTCAAATTAGCTTCCTGGTATTTCTCTCCTTCTCCCAACCTTGTTTCTCCCAACCCCTTAGGGGCTTGCTTGCGCGTTGTTCGCACATACTTGACGCGCCACCCGCGCTCATTATACCTGGGGGCTTCTTTATCAGAAGTTTATATAAACGGGCCTCATGCCCAAAACATGTGTGACACTTCCGCATGAACCTTTTATACACCATTATATGCATCAGTATGACTTAAGTTTTGGCCAAGCTGGGTTGCCTGGCTCCTGTTCTTACCCCTACGTTCCCGTTTGTTTGGCTAGGTGGTAAAGGGAGCACCTCTGCGATTGTTACTGTCGGGTCAGCCGGATGTGTACCTCAGACTGGGTGAAGCCGAAAGCTAGCGTTCTTAAGGGAATATTCGGTCGGTGAACTAAAAGATGATTTTTATTGTTTATTTATCTGCCCCCAGATGCTTTTTCTGCTCTTTCTCGCAGTTCGGACATGCACTTTAGGGCATGCTTCCCAGGGAAAGGAACCCCTAACGGAACTATTCTCCCTAGAAGATGTTTCTTACTAACCATGTAATATAACATTACTAGTTGGGCACTTGTCTGCTAAAGCACTTATGACCCCTATGCCTTGTCTCCATGCATGTCCCGGTTCTTACATAACCGAGAGGGTATTCGGACACACTCCAGACTATCGGGTCCAGAGGTCGAAGCGAAAAGGTCCGCAATGACAAACAATGTACAATCCGGCTAGAAGGCATTTTTCATGTCATTTTAAATTACATAGTCAATTCGACTCGGTATATTCTTCTTCAATACCATCCAACAGGGAGTCTAATTTACAGTCTTGTTGAGAATACTTGGCAGCCAGCTCTACCTGTCCATACACTAAACTGACAGGGATCTCCTTTTCGTCAGGCCCCATAGGGCCGACCTCGGCCATGTGGTTCGGGTCAGCCTTCGTGTACCGAGTCTTCACCATGGCCCAGGCCTCCCTGGCACCTTGACCGTAGGACGATATCTTCCACAACCGGAAGCGCGGCCGCACTCCCTCCAGCTTCTCTGCAAGATCCCCAAGGCCTTCAGGCATGGAGAGGGATGGCCACATAGCCTGGACGACGCCTTGCATCGCCTGCCGAACTCGTTCGTGCAGTTGCAACAGCTCGGAAGAAGGTCCCCCGTTGAACCGGGCATTTCCTCCGCAGGACGACCTGTCAGCATATCTACAGACATAGCTCTGTCAATCGACTTCCTCGCTGAACTCTTTTTTCGAAGATTCGTTCAAGTACTTACTAAAAATGCCACGTCGAAGTCGCCGATTCTCCTTTACGGAAGCAGACAGCTGAGCACGAACATCCTTCAGTTCCTCGCCCAGCTGGGTATTGGCGTCTTGAAGTTTGTTCTTCTCTTGCCTCACCCTCGTCAGCATGCTCTCGCCAGCCTTTAGTTGGCGTAGGAGTTTTTGCTTGTCCGGATTTACTCCGGCCCCGTCTGCACTGTTATCGTCAGAATTGCACACATGCCGCACTTCACAACAAAATTATCTTTCGAAGCATATATTACCTGAGGGGGTCCCCTTGGCACTATCTGAAGCGGCCAGTGCGGCCTCGAGTTGGGCCTTGCACTCTTCCAGCTCCTGGGACAGTTGCGTGTTCTTTTTTGTAAGATCCTGCATAACATATGATCCTTAAATCGGTTATCTTAACTGTTTCAAATCTCGGGGGCTACTGACATATATAACCATCAGATTTACTCACCCGTACGTCTTTCACATACTGCTCTGTGGCTCTGGCTAGACCATTTTGAGCGGCACGGAGGTACGCATCTCCCGTATTAAAGGCGTCCAACACCTCTGGGGAAAAACATGCGTCACGAAGAACAGTCCGGCGACACCTGTGGTTCATGGCACTCTCAACCTCTGAATTAGTGGCAGATAGCCCGTCTGCGTCCTCTGTCCGAGGAACGCCCGATGCACGCCCCATGTTCGCCTCCGCTTCCGGACCCGGCCTTGGAGCCTGGCCGGTGGGTATAGTCCGGCGGGCTCTCTTCTTCCTGAAGAGAGCATGAGCGTTAGTGTGACTGGAGGGCATAAACCCTAGGCCTTAAATTTGCACGCCGTACCGTTGCGCCGGAATCTCGATCTGGTCCGCACTTCTTTTTAGCCCGCCTGGCTTCAGCGGCCCTTGTTGGCTGCCTACTGCGGGCTCGGCTCTCCGCCTCAAGGATTTCCCCTGCAAAAAAAATACTATTGGTTTACGGCATTCAAAATAAGGCATGGATAGATCTTCTTGAAAGTACTGGGACTTCGGTTTCGGTTACCTTTGAGGCTGGAAGTAGTCCGGGATAGTCGGCCGTAATGGCCACTAAGGTATTGTCCTTACTCAATTGATGAAACACCCCATCAATTAACTCCACACATAAGTCCGGGTCCTCTTGGGAATCCGGATCGAGGGCTGTTTATCTCCTTCGCAGTCTGGCGCAGCTCCTGCGTTAACATCGCGAGACTAAGTACTGAATTATGGGAATTTCGAAAGCGGGTAGACAAGTGAAAGTGTTCGGTCACCCAGCTTGGAGGACTGTACATAGAGAATCCGCCCCGTGGGTTGACACAGAGGAATTCCTCTTCTTCTCCCTTGTACAAATCGGATAAGATCTTTGTTAGAGTGGCAGCCGAATCCGGCCCCTTGCGACCGCACTGGGTGGCGTCGTCCTCCCCGTTGAAATCCCACATGGGGTGGCCTCTGTACTGAAGCAGCTGCACCCCCCGTGTAATGCATGTGGCCAGGACCTCGATCATGGTCAATCCGGAATGAGCCAACAATCTTATCTGGCTCATTAGGTAAAGAACGTCCCTGTCAGTTTCCCTTTGAGGGTTCCGTGGGCGCCAGCTCAGGTGTTTCTTTAACAGAGCGTTATTAAACTCAGGGAGGCCAATCCGTACAGGGTCCGGCAGGGGGACGACATCCATATAAAACCATTCCGAAGGCCAGTCCTCAGACGCCTTCTTTGGGGTACCGGATAGATATCCGGTCCCGGCGATGCGCCATAGTTTGGTTCCGCCCACTTGATAAATTGACCCCTCCTGAAAGCGGGGCACAAGGCAGAACAACCTCTTCCACAGCGCGAAATGGGCCTCGATGCCCAAGAATAGCTTGCAGACGGCCACGAAGCCCGCAACATGCAGTATGGAGGCAGGCGTGAGGTTGTGCAACTGGAGGCCGTAGAACTCCAGTAGACCTCGGAGAAACAGATGAATTGGAAATCCGAGTCCTCTTATTAAATAAGGAACTAGGCACACCCGCTCTCCTTGAGAGGGATTGGGGACGCTCTCCGCCTGCTCTCCGCTACTATAGGTGGCAATCCCGGATCGAACTGGGACCATATATGCTGGGGGGAGTAGCCCCTTGGATTGAAGTGCTACTAGCTTGCTATACGGGACTTGGGGCTGGGAGCGCGAGAGGAGGAGCCGCGTAAACTGTCCATGATGGAATGGATTTTTTGTCAGAGGCGCTCGGCTGAAAGCTCGCGAAGGGGAGATGGTGTGATTCGGATGCAGATCCTCGTCTCTGTTTATATAGGTAGCTTATTTGAGCAGCTAGGGGGGAAAATGTAAAAATACCCTGGCTTTTCGCATTCGTTCGACACGTGGAAGATGGCCTTTATTGGGCATGGAAGCCAAGGAGCGCAGCATTTATCACAAGCCGGACACTATTCGACAAGTATATGGAGTTTGGAGAAGAACCCACCTCACAATGCCAAAGACAATCTACGCGCTGGACTCGTCGTCATTGAAGCCTGGTTCGGGGGCTACTAAGGGAGTCCTAGATTAGGGGGTGTCCGGATGGCCGTACTATGACCTTTGGCCGGACTCCCGGACTATGAAGATACAAGATTGAAGACTTCGTCCCGTGTCCGGATGGGACTTTCCTTGGCGTGGAAGGCAAGCTTGGCGATACGATATGAAGATCTCCTCCCTTTGTAACTGACTCTATGTAACCCTAGCCCTCTGCGGTGTCTATATAAACCAGAGAGTTCTAGTCCGTAGGACGAACAACAATCATACCATAGGCTAGCTTCTAGGGTTTAGCCTCTCTGATCTCGTGGTAGATCAACTCTTGTACTACCCATATCATCAATATTAATCAAGAAGGAGTAGGGTTTTACCGCCACCGAGAGGGCTTGAACCGGGGTAAAAACATTGTGTCCCTTGTCTCCTGTTACCATCCTCCTAGACGCACAGTTCGGGACCCCCTACCCGAGATCCGCCGGTTTTGACACCGACATTGACCTTGAGCGGTTGGAGACGAGGGAGCGCCTGGTGACCCAGGCAGAGGATGACGTCAGCGCGCGGGAAGCCCGAGTCCAAGTGGAGGTCGACCTTCGCGTGGCGGAGGCTCGCACGAATCTTGAACACGAGTACGAAAGAAGGCTGGAGCTGATTAGGGCCGAAGCTGACGGCAGGACCACTGCCCTCAGGGCCAAGCGGGCTGGAGCGACGCGGCGTGCGAACGCCTCCGGGGCCGCCCTTGGCGCAGCGCAGGCCGAGCTGGCTTCTTCCCGCACCGAGGTGCTTCTTCTCCAACAGAGGGTCGATGGCGCCAAGGCCGTGGTGCGGCGGAATGAGGACGAGATCTGTCAGCAGTAGACTCTGGAGCACGTGCATGGCCCCATGCTTCAAAAACTCAGGGAAAGGGCCAACGCAGCCCTGGGCAACATCTGCGAGGCGGCCGTTGTGGAGCCCTGCGTAATCAACTACGCTGGCAACCTATGGTTCTTCACAGATGTGGTGACACAGCTGGAGACCCGCTCCGACAGGGCCCACAGGCTTGTTGAGGACTGGAGCCGAGCCTTGCTTGGGCGTGCTTTTTCCTGAGTTTTAAGTTATCTTCAGGACAGGGACCCCCATTTCGACTTTGACGCTGCCATCACTCCGGTGCCCGTAGCCATCCAGGGCGATCTGGCGCAGTGGGTGGAGGACAACGTGGACGCCCTCGTTAGGGCCTTCGCCACTGATGACGACGGCGTGGTCATGGCTGCCGATGAAGGCGGCATGGTGAATGATTAGGACGCCGATGACGGCGATGGCGTGGGTGATGGTGGGGCCAGTGACGCCAGTGACGCCTCTGGAGGTGCTCCCGAAGACGCATTGGGGGATTTGTCTGATTGATGGCGTGTCATCTCCGCTGTTTGCCGTGCGCGAGAATAGTTCGGGCTTGGCCCTGAAGGTTGTGAGAGCATTTTGGGAGGGGATCCCCCCGTGTAAAGGTTTGTAGTTACTGTACTTGTAGACATAACGCCGCATGTATGCTTATGCTGAGCCATTGGCCCTACGATGGGACGGTTGACTTGTTTACCTTTGGCCCGGATAGGTCCCGAGCGATCCTGCGGGGGCCGTAGTGCCCTAAGTGTCTTCTGAGTGAACCCATTGATCATGTGATGAGAACCTCCAGAGAGGGTGCGGCGACAGTGGTCCGGATCATAGCCATGCTTGGCTCGGTCGGGCTTGCGAGGGGCTCACAAGGGGAGGCAGCTGACGCTAACTTTCGACGCAAAGCCGAAACGAGAACGCGAGAGATTGCTCGAACGAGACTAAACACCCCTTCCCCGAACACACGCAAGTCTGAAGCTCAAATCCAACTTAAATTCAAATCGAAGGAACTTGACAACAGAGAGAAAGGCAAAGAGCAAAAAGCCGCGTCTGCCACCTAGTCTAGTCTTCGACGTCTTCTCACCAGCACGGAGCTAAGTGCTGCCACTGGGCATGGGCGGGAGCCCCCAAAGCCCGAGGGCGGCTCTCCGGAGACTCCGGGGTGTGTACAGCCCCAACTCATTATTACGTGAGAGTGTCATGGGCGGCGAGCTTCACAGACACTGGGCCTTCTTCACAGGTACAGGCCTTGCTTCATATCGCCAGACGAGGGCCCCGCCTTGCGCCACACTCTACCACCATTGACGGTGACCGGAGACCAAGGATAACACCAATGGGATAGAGCGATCGCCAGCGGTTCCCCCGACGACCACGGGTCCTCTGCTGGGGGCAGGCCCTGAGGCACCTCCCCGGCAGAGGGCCTACCTCCTAAGGACTCCTTGCTCCGGGCGCCGCAGGGGTGAGCCCGGATCTCGTCCCCTCTCTTGTAGCCCCCGGCGCCCTCCTCCTGAGGGGTAGGAGGTTGCAGCATTGGGGCATCCATCTACTGCCGTGACCTGCACCTCCTGCGACCCATGGTTAGCATAAGCTTGCTCTTGAGGAATCAGTGGTACCCGATAGTTGCCGCCACTAGCGCGGTTGTCGTGGTTCTCATGGGGTTCCTGAAAGAGCTCAGCTTCTTGCATTTCCTCACCCCAGCTTGGCCCGAGGAACGAGTCGTGGTCTTCTTCTAGTGCGCACTCTTGATCCACCATGTGGGGCACATAGGCTTCTGGGGCCGCCGTCGCGAGGGCTTCGCCGCAGGGCCCTTGAGGCTGCATTGTACAAATCTATCTTGCGTCCAAGGTTGCCCGTTGCAACATTTCATCAAATACAAAGGGCGTCCAAGGTTGCCCATTGCAACATTTCTTTGTCACAAATTCTGTTACATGTATCTTGCGTCCAAGGTTTCCTGTTGCAACATTTCATCAAATACAAAGGAGACTAACATGCATGCTATTCCATCTCAATGATTGACAGATCATAGCAAATATGTACTCCCTCCATTCCAAAATAAGTGTCTCAACTTTGTGCAAACTTTAGTACAAAGTTGTACTACTACTAAAGTTGACACTTATTTTGGAACAGAGGCGGATAAAGAAAAAAACGATCCATGCAGTCCCTAGCCCTTGAACCGTGGACCCTAAGCAGGATTCAATTTGCTGGCAACGTTCGAGCTTCCTAATAAATGAAGTTTGCAACCTTTTGACCATCGGATCATTTTGTGCAGTTTCACAAAAATCGAGATGAGCATCCCTGTGGCAAAGAAATTGAAGAAGCGTGATTAGAATAAGATTACTGGGACTGGTTGATGAGACATAAACTCATCACAAATACAGTACACAGAAGCCAGTAGAGGTATGTGCGGGGCAAAGAAGTAGAGAAATATCCACAGGGAGTGATGTGGGCAGCTGGAGCAGTGGTGCAAGCCGGCTGTAAAGGGAGTTGTACCTGAGGGACGTAGCTCAACCTTGAGGACGGCGGCGGGAGGCGGCAACTGCCCATGTCGCGGCAGTGAGCAAGGGACGAAGGCAACCTCATTGTCTTTGTGAAAGAGAACGGCGGGGACCCCTGATCGGGACATGCCGACAATGTGTTTTCGCCGTTGGCGACGGCGACCGCATCTACACTAAGCATCCACCCCTTCCTCCGGCGGACGTGATCCACCGGGATGTTAGGATGTGGCCCCAGTCGTTTTGTGAGAGAGAGTGTAAAGAGAGGAACCCCAGCAAGCAACCGTGTAGGCTGGCCCGTCCTGACTATTTATATAGTGGAGGGTTTCCTTTTCTCTCCATATGAACCTATCATATTGCGTACGTGCCACTGAAGAAAAAAAAACTTTATTTATAAATGACACGGCACCTACTACTCGTTCTCCTATAACCTTTCACTTGGCATCTCCAAAATATTAACCTAGCGATTGGCTCTTCGCCTCTTCGGGAAGTTGAGCAATAATGGTAGTGCAGTATATATCATTCTGGCTATATGGGACCGAACGAATTGCTGCACATCCTCCACGTGGGCAAGGGTCGAGGGGCGAGGGAGAGTGCTACATATGGAGAAAAATGAGTGAATCTACACTCTAAAATACGTCTATATACATCAGTGTTTGGAGTATGTACTAGTAGTTCATATTGAAATCTACTAAAGGACATATATATTCCAAAAAATATGATACAATCTCTATAACCAAGGTAGTAGGGACGAGGAGTAAACGGAGGGAGTAGTAAATTTTTCTCCTCGTCCTGCGAGCCACCGCGCGCTTGGGCGAGGGAGCGGGCGTAAGGCGGAGCAAGCTTCACCTCATCCTGCGAGCCACCGCCCCCGTGGGCGGGGGAGACGGCGTACTAAGCAAGCTTCTCCTTGTTCTGCGAGTTGACGGAACACATCAAAAGTACTCCAGTGTATAGAGCCTTGCCTCTAAGGTTTGCCACTTTTTTTAATTTAACATAACGCGTCAAGTCGCAATTTGTTTGTTCACCCGTGGTACACGATCCTCCCTCCACAAAGTGGATAACCAGTACACGTGCCAAATTACCACGTGGGCTGCCTTTTTCATACAAAAATGAGCTCCCCCGTGTACCCGCGCGGGTGTGGTTGGGAAAGAGACGGGAGTACGTGCGCCGTGCATACACCTCTTCTCCTCGTGCACGTCCCCCACCTACGTGGGTGTGTGTGAGAGATACAAACCGCGTTCGTGAGTATTTTTTGTTTTGGGGTGGGGGTGGGGGTGGGTTGGGGGTTGATTTCGTGAATTATTTCTGGGAATATGTGTTGATGACATCTCAAACAAAATTTTGCATGCAATGTGTGTGAAATGGAGGCCTATCCATATCATATATAGAGGGTCTGGCAATCCACGAGACGAGAGGGAGGGGTCATAGCTATCGATAGAGATGAAGAGAGGATCAAGTGGGTGGGTGCGAGATCGATGAAGAGAGCCATCGAAATTGTGTGTGTGCAAGTCAAAGATATAGGGCGACTGGCCTACCGGAACGTTAGAGGGCACATGTCTAGTTTGTGTGTGGCATGGAGACATGACTAGAGCGCTCGATGTATCAGTGTGTGGGGGGGAAGGGGTGGGGGAGGGGTAGGCAGAGGCCTAACTATAGAGGTAGAACGAATCGTATATATGTTGAGAAGGAGAGACCCAGCTATGTCTTGAGGGAGATCGGTTGACATCCATACATAATTGAAGGACGGGAAATATGATGGGACGGAGAGAGAGAGAGAGAGGAGAGAGAGGGAGGGAGAGGGGTAGAGTGCTGGATGGGTGATGGAGTTGCTTCTCGAAGATGGTGGGAGAGGCCTACTAGACAAACTGAGAGTGGAACTGCAATTTTATCAATAAGAGTGGGGATGTGTTTCTGTGTGTGCCTGTGCTTGATAGATCTATCGGGACGCATCCATGGATGATGAAGGGGAAGCATGTGTTTGGTAAGCAAACCTAACTAGATCGATAGATCAATTGTTGTTTGTCGAAGGAAGGGAGAGACACAACTAATGAGGTAGATCGATCAACGCGTGGGTAAAAATGAGTTATAAGGACCTAGATAGCTATATGTATAGAGAGAGATCGGTCGGTGTACGTCCATTTGTTAGAGGCAAATAAGGCCCAGCGAGATGGATAGACAGAGAGAATGGATCTAGGAGGTGGTGCGAGAGGCCCAGCTACTAGCTAGATAGGGGGACGAGTGTGCGGTTGTGAGATCGATGAAAAGAGGGGCGAGAGTTTACACGTGTGTGTGACCGTATGAGAGACACGAGGCAAGGACACATATAGGAGGAGATTGAAGGTGTGTGTGTGTGTATGTTGTAGGCAGGCATCGCTGGAGAAGTTTATCGATCGGTGTGTGTTGGAAAGGAGTTGTGGAGACTCTGGGAGAACGACCTAAAGAAAAAAATGAATGTGCCCTGTGGATAGAATGCCGAGGGAGGGGGAGGGCGAGGAGGGCGTGTGCATGCATGAGAGAAAGTTAGTGGTAGCTACAAAGGTTAGAGGATTGTGTGGGTGTATGAGACTAACAAAGATCATAATTTGATATGAAAGCGGATTCATATATTTGAATAGGAGATCATAGTGTTTTAAACATATGCATGCATGAATATAGCGGTGATACACGTGATGTGCACATGTTATACCATAATGTGATAATGCATGGCGTTTGCAACTCACAGCTAAATGCCGAACAATCTAAACCATACTATACATCAAACAATCTCACATTTTATTGGAATTTGTGATAATGTGTGGCGTTTGCAGCTTACAACTAAATATCGAACAATCTAAACAATACTATATATCGAACATTCTCACATTTTATTTGAATTTGCGGTAATGTGTGGTGTTTGCAACTCACATCTAAATACTTGTAGGCGTAGGGGGCGGGGCACCATATATAATGTGATAAACACATTATACATATGAGACATGGTTTAGATTATGAAGATCTAGCTAGAGCTAGAAATGTAATGTGATTTGAAAGCAACATAATGTGGATTCAAGAAATCGAGTTCGAGTTCATATAGTACACATAGTTCATATGTAACTCGAGACTATTCATGTGGTGTGCTGTGAAGATAATACACAAACGATGGTTTAACTTGACAATAATGATGATTGTAGATCTTATTAAAACAGAGAAATGAATTAAAATGCTTTGACTTCACAACAATCATTACTGTAGATCTTATTCAAATAGAGAAATGAATTCAAATTTAGTTCATATTGAAGCGGTAGTATATACATTTGGAATGCACTAAAATGTTCATTTGAGTAGTAGGTTGCATGCATTATACACGTAGCGAAATATTTTAATTGAACAAAACACGAATTCAAAGTTTTGAATGACATTTGTAGTGCACATAGATTTGGTACAGTACACGTTAGGCTTGTCCGGAAATTTCAACCCGCACCTTGTTAGCCTGAAATATTTAAGATATATCTTTGTCTCGTCGTGCTCCGACAACTCCCTCCATCTCAACCCACGCCTTGCTATTCTGAAATTACAACGCGCGCGAAAACTCCCACCTCTTGTGAAATCCCGACACGTGAAATGCCCGTGGTACCCCTGGACCGAAAGAACCGCCTCAAATCGGTGGGGGTACTTTCGTAACTTACTCCACATTTCGGACAAGCGTGTCCCTAAGCCATGGTTCCCCACTGCCATCCCATACACCCAACCATTCGTACACCGAGGCCGCGAAAACCCGCGACGAAGCCCCACACCCTGCTCCGTCCGCCACCCAGCCGGAGCCTCTTCCCCGACGATGTCATCCACAACAACACCTCGACTTCCCTCATCCACCATACCGGATGAGGATCCATCGTTGATCTCGTCGTCCCGCTGGTTCAGCCACCCCGTCCTCCACCTCCAAGGAGTTGCCCCGATGTTCCCCTCGTCTTTTGCGCCACCTCCATTCCCACACCGCCATCTTCACCTGCACCACCGAAAGAGCATCATCATCACCGTTTCCTCGGATGAAGCTGCGGCCTAATCGGCGCCACTAAAGAGGTTGTACACTAATCACCGCATTTTCTTCTGATTCGATCTCACGGTGCTGCCAGCGCTCGTTCCCGAGCCGACACGGCGCGGCTCCATCCACGGCGGCGTCGCCGGCCACTTCCTCCACAACATCGCTCCCTCGGCGGCGACGTCCACATCAGTAGGAGCTGCTGCTGCTTTAGCTCTCGCTCGCGCTGCTGCTCTGCTCTTGCTCTCGGTCCCCTGCCTGGTCTGCTCTTGCTCGCGCTGCTGCTCTCACTCTTGCTCTTGCTTGTGATGCTGCTCCGATTTAGCTACACTTTAGTCGACTGAATCGACTTTTGGGTCAATCGATTTTCAGGGGGTGGGGGGGCTCGCCGGGGTGAAGGAAGAACCAGCCGCGGCAGGGAGGGGGGCTCGTGGGAGAGGTACCCCACTATGTATCTTAGGGTTCAGGGTGGGGGCGGTGGTCGCCGGTGGTGGCGGGGCGGTGGCGTGGGGATCGCCGAAGAAAAAGCTCGGCACGGGGGGCCTAGAGGGATGGCCGTGGCGGCGGCGGACCGGTTGTGGGGAGTGTTTTCAGGGCGGGCAGGGCGGCGCACCGCCAGCCGCGGGTGGCGGGGGCCTGCTGTTTGGCCGGTGATGGCTAGCGGCTCAAGGGGGTGGAGGTTGAAGATGAACTGCAGGCCCTTGATTTCGTATCCAACGGTTCCAAAAGCGACTGACCAGAGATGAAAAAGTCAGTCGACCGACATGTAGCCTCACCTTGCTAGTGCGTTCAGTTTCGACAACAAAATTCAGTTTCGACAGCAAAATTCAGTTTCGACAGTTAAGTTCAGTTTCGACAGTTAAGTTAAGTTTTGACAGTTAAATTCAGTTTCAACAGTTAAGTTCAGAGATGAGCGGCTGATGTATTTTACATCTAGCACTTTGTGGTTATGTATTTTATGTCATGTATTGGAGATGCTATTAGAATTCCACTCAGGTTAACATTGTCTCTCTTGTCCTGCATTAGCATCAGCGTCGTACAACTCACCGGAGCTGCTCCAACGACGAAACCCTCCATCACAGCGGAGCAGTACCTCGGGCTCCATCTCCAGACGCCTAAGATCTTCTTCCCCTCCTCCAACAGTCAAGTCAGCCGAAGCATCCTCACCGGCCAACCCAATCACGCTGAGATCAACATGGCTTCGCCAAAGAGGTTATACACTTGTTGCATCTCTTTTTTACTCTACATGTTATATATATTGTCCACTGAGCATACAGATTTGTTCCTTTAGTGTCTCCTTGAAAGAAAAAACGTAGGAATTTTAGTTTCACTTGTCCTCCGTTTCAAATTCCTATGCATGAAGCACAAGACTAAGAGATAGTAGCATAATAGCATTATAACCATACATTTTCTTGTGGTTTTACTTAATCTCACCATGCTTCTTTGCATCATGTGATCCTCCAATTGTTGTGTATCAAACACCCAGATTGGCAGAAATTCTGTGTTTTTAAATTCTCTGTTTTGCACGTGCATTGCTATCATATTCCTGTCTATTTCCTATCCCTGCATTGTTGGAATCCTCCAAATCAAACGATCCCTGACAGAATTACTTCTCTTACAGATAGTTGTCAAAGAAAACCTTGCATGGTTTGTCCCGCTCCTGCTGCGTCGTCGTCCACCCCACCTCAGCTGCTCCAATGATAGAAGGATCCAGCACAGCAGGGATCCGGCCTCCAGACTGTCTTTTGCTGCCTCAGATCTTCTTCCCCACCGCCGGCAGCCATGAAAACTGCATTACCATCATCAACCAAGCAGATGACCTCGAGGACTACACGGGTCCGCAAGAGAGGTCGCACTCTTTCATGTCTGCTTACGTTATGCATCGCTTAATATTACATGCTACTTTATTATCCTATTCACCGATTAGACTCTGAGTCAGCCCCAAACTAATGGTCAAACTTGAGTTTTTAAATGGTTGTGGGGTACATATCCGGGCCGCAATCAATTGTATCTATCTACTATCTGGTTAATCTCCGGTGTCTACTATGAGTTTCATGTTGGGTGGGAAACAAACAGTAAAGAAGGCATTATCTGTATTTTTTAACTGAAGCCATTAGCTGCCTGCTATTATTGGTTTTGGGTCTATCCACAGGTTGCTACCATCACTTTGGATTTCTGCATGCACTCTTTACATAATCTCGGTATGTTTTATTCCTATGCATGGCAGTTATTGGAAACAATGGAACTGAACATGTACAGCAAAAGAGACGAGTCTTGTGTGGCAATAAAATTTCATGCAGACGTCGCTCCATGGTAGGCGCAAAGGCAGCCCCCCTCCATGCATTTCGGATTGTAATCGAGAGGAAGATATCTGTTCTTGGGGGATTCAGAAGGAGAAGACAACACCTATTTACCCCCTGAGGTCTTCGCTCTAACTTGGCAAACTGATGTTGGTTATATCATGCATATCTTGTCTTACACTGCTTACTTTATACATTAAATATGTCATCTGCTTAGTTTACACATCCTTTGTGTGAATGCCATCTGTTTAGTTTATTCATCGTTTATGTGAATTATGCAACACCATCTTGTTTAGCCAGGCACCATATATGTGAATTTTGCAATGTCATTCTGCTTAGCCAGTCATATTATATGTAAATTATATCAGGCCATCCTTTTTTTCGTTACATATTACATTTGTCAACAATGTTAGTACATTCAACTGCTCTTCGTGTGAATCAGCCATTTGACACGATGATGGCAAATTCTGGAGTGAAAACAAGGTCTTCAGAGTAGACTATGCTATCCGACGAAGCGCATATCTTGCTGGTTACGGATAGCTCCTCAGAGGAGTATTCAGAGGCAGATGACCAGTCCTATTCCCCCCCCCCCCCCCCGAGGTGTATGCTCTAACTTGGAAGGGTTATGTTGCTCATATCGTGTGTATGGTGTCTCGCTTTGCTATGTCATTTGATTAGTTTAGACATGCTTTGTGTGAATGCCACCTGTTCAGTGTCTAATTACCATATATGTGAATTATGCATTGCCATCTTGTTGCAAGACATTATATATGCGAATTATACAATGCTATCTTGTTGCAAAGGCATTATATATGTGAATTATGCAATGCCATGCTGTTTAGCCAATCATCATGTATGTGAATTATATCATGCTATCATTTTTTTGTATTACTTGTTCCATTTCTCGACAATGTTTGTATATTCAGCCATTTGAAGCAGTGATGGAAGTACCTGGAGTGAAAGCAAGGTATTTAGAGCAGACAATGCTACCTGCTGAAGCAGACATCTTGCTGGTTACAGAGAGCTCCTCAGAGGAGGATTCAGAGACTGATGACCAGTCATATTTCCCCCCGAGGTCTATGCTCAAAATTGGCAGGGTTATATTACCCATGTCATGCATTTTGTATTGCATTGTTTAGTTTTTACATCATATATGGATTGCCATCTGCTTACTTGCTTACTATATCAATCACATATTTGAATAATATCATGCCATCATGTTTACATAGTACATACACATCATCTATCTGAATTATGGCATGGCAACCCATTTAATAAAGACATCATATAGTTATATCATCTCATCATGTTTAGTGTTTACAGTCATCATATTTTGAATTATGGCATTCTATCCGTGAATTTATGTGAATTATGGCATGCCAACCCATTTAATAAACACATTATATAGTTATATCATGTCATCCTGTTTACATAGTCTCATATTTTGAACTATGTCTTTCCATGTTTTTTAGTTAGCCATCATAATGTGAAATCGTGTCATGCTATCCTATTTAGTTAGCCATCATATAGGTGAAATTGTGTCAGGCTATCCTGTTTGGTTAGACAACATAAATATGAATTATATCATGCCCTCTTTTATTCCCCACTATCCATTGCACCTGTCTATCATACAATGTCTATACTTTCAATTACTTTTCTTGTTTATCAGTGTAACGCCCCGGTTTCAATGCGCCAGGTGTCTCCCAGTTATTCGCGTAGTGCCATGTCATTTGCTTGCGTCTTGCATTTTGCCATGTCATCATCTGCATTCCATCTGCATGTTCTTTAAAACTTGCATCCGTTCGGGTTCCCCCGGTTCTCTCCATTGTCCGTTTGGAGTCCAGACCTCTCACGCGCGCCCGTCGCCCCCTCTCAGACTTTGTTTCGTGAGAGGGAGAAAAACGTTCTCGGAATGGACTAAGGTTTGCCCAATGGCCTTGGTATAGCACCAGTAGACCGCCCGTCAAATTTCGTTCCATTTGGAGGCCGTTTGATGACCCAACGGTTAACCGGGGAACCGCAAAGGCCTCTTTGTCCGCAGCCCAACACCCCTCCAAAGTGGCCCAATAACCCATCCTAACCCCCTTCATGCTCTCGTTCGTTCAATCACGATCGTGTGGGCGAAAACCGCACCCCATTTGGACTCTCCAAGGTCCCTCTACCTATTTAAACACCCCATCCCCCAAAATTTCGGATCAAATCCACCCTAACCCTAGCCTTCTTCTTCCTCCGCGCGCCGGACATGTCCACCCGTTGCCGGACACATCCGTCGCCGCCGCCCGACGAATCCCAGCACGCCACGTGGCCCTCCGCCGCCAGCCGCCGCCGCCGGCCCGCGGGGCCCAGGGCAGGCCCAACACGGCCCGCGCGCGCCCGCGCCGCCCTGCGTCTGGCTCCCGCCATCGCGCCTCCTCCTGTGCGCCGCCCGACCCTCGCCGCCGGTGTGCCCCAGCACCGAGCCTGCGGCTCCGCGCGCCTCCCGCCGGCACCGACCGCCGCCTCCGGCCGCCCCCGCGTTGTCCCCACCGCCGCAACCCGCGCCCCCCGCGCTGGAGCCCGCAGCTCAGCCCGCCGGCGCCGCCCTCTAGCCAGACCCGCCGCCTGCGCCTTCGCGCCCGGCTTCGTCGCCGGCGTCCCGCCTCGCCTCCGGCTGCCCGAGTTCACCGGAGTGCCCCGCCTCCTACCGCCTCCGTGCCCCAGCTCACCGACAGCCCCTTCTCCGGCCAGATCCGGCTAGGGGACGGCCGGATCCGTCCTTCCCTGGCCTCCACGACCTCTCCCTCGACTCCGGCTGCCGTCCCCATCATCTCCGGCGATAACTCCGGCGAGATCCCAGAGGGTGGATGAGATCCACCACTCCCTCCATCCAAATGTGTCGTCCTGATCCGGATCCCTCCGTCCCGTACAACCCCGTCCAGTTTCGGAGGGTAAAATTCCACCACGTCCCTGAGTTTTTCAACATTCTGGTGCACTGTTTGCCATGCCATAAATTCATGTGTGCTGCACCATTTCATGCATATGATATCTCAAATTGTTCATCATGAGATGCTCTACATTTCATTCCATTGTTCCATGCATTTTTGAGTTCATCTTCATGCCATTATCATCATTGCAAGAGTGTTATATGATGTAATCTTCTGTCTATTAACAGAACTGGGGATTTGTGTTTTTCATTGCATTTTGCGTGTGCATCCCATGAGTTTGATGTCTACATGTGTTTTGAGCTACATCATGCCATCTTTACAGTGGCGCCATCCATGTATTTTTGTGTGCCTTGTGGTGAGTGCATCAAGCTCGTTGAGTAGGGTACTTGTTATTGTTTTGCATGTCTGAATCAGTTACAACATGAAGCTATGTAAACCTGCTGCTACAAGTCATTCTATGCATAATCTGGAGATGTTCACTAAGGATGTTTTGTTATACATGTCATGCTCTATCCATACATGTCCTTGGTTGCATTTATAGCCTGATGAAGCTTGTTCTAATCTTGCTCTCAAATTGCTAAATAATGTTGCTGTCAGCTTGTTAACTTTAAGTTCAGTTTTGCCATGAGCTTTACTAGTGATCCATGCACCCTATGAACTTGCTCTTGCCATCCTTAGTTTCATAAATGTGTCTTCTTACTGGTGGTTACATTGACATGCCATGTAATGCTCTGTGGTGAATGGTACAAGCTCACCAACATGCCTACTTATTGTTGTTCATGCCATGTCTGAATCTGTCATACCATTTGCCATGTTTGCATGGATGCTACCATCTTTTCTGTTGATCTTTGGAACAAGTTCAGTAAGTGAGTATTGTTCTTTGTCTTTAGTAATATCATGCCATGCCTTTTTTTGCCATGATAAGTCCCGTAACATGTTGTTTTATAGCTCTAAACATTGCAACCTGATGTCATTTCTGCCAAGTCTGTAAACTGTTATTATTTGCAATCTTGCCATGTCCTTTTGAGCATGTTATAGTGTTTTCTGGAGATAGCCCAGTGTTCATGTTTTGTCATGCTTTACCTGTACTTAATGCTCATGCCTTTTGTTTTCCCGTTGGGATGCTGTAGCATATTGTTTTGATGCTTGCTAGATGCCTAGTTGTTGTTTTGGACAACTTGTCCTTTAAACTTGTATAGTGTGTATGTGTTGAACCGTTGCGCCGTTTTGAGTGTGCTCTATATGAAACTTGCTTAGAAATGCATGTAGTTTCATGTTACCTTGTTGCATCCATGTTTTGAGTGTGTTTGCTTGATGATTTAATGCATTTTGCATCAATGCCATGTGTAACTTGTTTTGCTCATATCTTCTTGGCCATAGCTCCGAACTAAATGAACTTTATATGTAACTTGACTAGATTTTTGTGTAGATCATCTTGGTGCATCTTAACTTTCTGCTTAACAACTTGAACATAAGTTTTATTCAGTTCTGAACCAATTTCTAAATTTGCATGAGGACTTACCGCAATTGTTATATGTTGTTTCCGGCCTCATTTAACCTTGCCTTGATGTGTTGCACTTGTTTGCATCATCTCTTGCCATGAGTAGCTTCATGTAGCCTTTGTCATGCATCATACTTGGTTGAGCATCATGCCTTGTTCATGTGTGGTGTGTTTACCATGTTGTGTGCTTCTTCTCGATAGTTCCTGTTTCGTTGCGATCGTGAGGATTCGTTCATCTACACTTGGTTCGTCTTTGTGGCTTCATCTTCTTCATGGACTCGTTCTTCTTCCTTGCGGGATTTCAGGCAAGATGACCGTCACCTTGGATCTCACTAATATCATTGCTATGCTAGTTGCTTCGTTCTATCACTGTGTTGCGCTACCTATCACTTGTTCTTCAAGCCTCCCAATTTGCCATGTCAGCCTCTAACCTTTTTCACCTTTCCTAGCAAATCGTTGCTTGCTTATGTTACCGCTTTTGCTTAGCCCCTCTTATAGCGTTGTTAGTTGCAGGTGAAGTTGAAGATTGCTCCTTGGTGGACAGGATTATGTTGGGATATCACAATATCTCTTATTTAATTAATGCATCTATATACTTGGTAAAGGGTGGAAGGCACGGCCTTATGCCTGGTGTTTTGTTCCACTCTTGCCGCCCTAGTTTCCATCATACCGGTGTTATGTTCCCAAATTTTGCATTCCTTACACGGTTGGGTGATTTACGGGACCCCCTTGACAGTTTGCTTTGAATAAAACTCCTCCAGCAAGGCCCAACCTTCGTTTTACCATTTGCCTCACCACCACCTATACCCTTCCCTTGGGTCGGCCAACCCAAGGGTCATCTTTATTTTAGTCCCCCCTGTCCGTGTCAAAACCGGCAGATCTCGGGTAGGGCGTCCCAATTTGTGCGTCTTAGGCTGATGGTAACAGGAAGCAAGGGACGCAATGTTTACCCAGGTTCGGGCCCTCTCGATGGAGGTAAAACCCTACTTCCTGCTTGATTAATATTGAAGATATGTGGAATACAAGAGTTGATCTACCACGAGATTGTAGAGGCTAAACCCTAAGAGCTAGCCTATGATGGTATGATTGTAAATGTGATCGGCCTTCTAAGGACCATCCTCTCCGGTTTATATAGACACCGGAGAGCTTGGGTTTACATGGAGTCGGTTACAAGGAAGGAAACATAATATCCGGATCGCCAAGCTTGTCTTCCATGCAAAGGAGTGTCCCATCCGGACATGAGCCGAAGTCCTGAGTCTTGTATCTTGACGCTTCTATAGTCCGAATGATGAATATAGTCCAACTGTCCGGATACCCCCTTATCCAGGACTGCCTCAGTAGCCCCTGAACTAGGCTTCAATGACGATGAGTCCGGCGCGTAGTCTTGTCTTCGACATTGCAAGGCGGGTTCCTCCTCCGAATACTCCAAGGTTATTATCGAACACGTAGGTTGTGTCCGGATCTACAAAATGATCCTCACATACCACCGTAGAGAGAATGATACTTCAGTTGACGATTTTTAGACAACGTGGCATGCCACTAGATCTAGGTTATTATTCAAACCGTTTTTCACAACCAGCCACAGCGTGTATTGCGAGGCGGTTTCCTTGACACGTCTTGTCAAAGCAGAGATCATGTCCCCTTATCACGGGATTCTCATCAATACGGGTATGGGTAATCCCCCCGTGCCATCAATCGTGGCGCTTGGGAAGTAAGCGATTCTCAACAGGCTAGTGGGCAGGCGCACCGCTTCCGTCGCCTCTATATAAAGGGATAAGAGTTCCCCATTCTTACCCACGCCTTCTTCCTCCCTCGCATACTTTGCCCCCTCGAGCTCCAGCGCCCTAGCCCAGGTTTTCTCCGCACAGTTAGTCAAGTCCGGAGCAGGAGGCAAGTGGGTAGCTTCCACCATGATGAAGAAGAAGATCACGAATCTCCGGATGGCCGGATACTTGGCCGCGGATATAGCGCACCGGCTACCAGACAAGGGGTAGGTCATTCCAACTCCAGGACCCCACGAGAGGGTCGTGTTCCAGGCCCACTTCATCAGTGGACTGGGGTTTCCACTCCACCCCTTCGTCCACGGGCTCATGTTCTACTACGGGCTAGACTTTCATGATCTAGCTCCGAACTTCGTCCTCAACATCTCAGCGTTCATCGTCGTATGCGAGGCTTTCCTCCGCATCAAGCCTCATTTCGGCTTGTGGCTGCAAATCTTCTGCGTGAAGCCGAAGATCGTGAGTGGCCAACAAGCGGAGTGCGGAGGAGCCATGGTGGGCAAAATTCCTAATGTCACCTAGCCTGAAGGCTCCTTTGCGGAAACTGTGAAGCGGTGGCAATCGGGGTGGTTCTACATCATCGAGCCGTGCGACGCAAACTGGGTGGCAGCCCCCGAGTTCCGATCTGGAACCCCTATGCGGCTCCCCTCCTGGGAACAGAAGGGTCTGCTATGGGGTGAATCTACAGAGCTGACCGGACTCATCAACTGCATCAAGGGCATGAAGGACAAGAACATCAAGCTTGTCAACGTGATCCAAGTTATGCTCATTCGCCGGATTTTGTCGTGCCAAAGGCGGGCATTCACTCTGTGGGAGTTCGTCCCGACCGAACACCAGATGCTTCAGAGGCTCTACGGCATGAAGCACAAGGACGCATGGAAGGCTCTATTCAAGGCCTCCGAAGTACCTCCTCTTATAACCGAGGACCGCGGGCTCCACGCCGCATGGCACCCCACCCAGGTGAGTTCTCAGGCCGCCACCGGGTCCGGTTCTTCCCAACGTATTTATGGAACATTCCTAAGTGATTGTGTATATTCATTTTAGGAGTATGTGGAGACAGCGGAGCGGATCAACAGTCCGGCTCCACTACCAGAAGGCCCAGCCAATGATCTTCTGACAAGGATGCTGGTCCTGGCACCCTATAAGGGGCCGGAGAAGAAGGCCGATAAGAAGGCCCTGGGGACCCGAAAGGGTCTCCGAAATAAGGTTGCGCAAGCCTCGTCCGAAGATGATGAGGCGCATTCCTCCCCTGAAGGGGAAGAAGAAGAAGAGGAGGAGGAGGAGGAGGCCGCCCCGTCCGGAAAGGATGGGGGGCCAGGAGAGGCCCCCGCCGTAAGGTCGTCATACCCTTGTTGTCCGATGATGACGAGGCAGATTCCTCCCACAGAGGTGAGGCGGAACAAGGAGAAACACCACCTCCCCGCACTGGGGGAGGGAGGAAGAGGAAGGCGGCCCCGGTGGGAGAGACTGGGACGTCCAAGAAGGGAAAAGCATCCCTTCCGGACTACTCCGCCACCGCGCCGATAGCGAGGAAGGGTGGCTGCCCAGGAAGAAGCCCTTTGTGCGATCATAAGTGTCCGCACTCAATAGTAATTTCGCTTCATAGCATTGCTTATAATGCCGAACTTGTATGCAGTCCGGCCAGGGTCCATCCCGAAGTATCGTCTTCAGACGGGTCCTTGAGTGAGTCGGCAATGAACTCACTCCCGACGGCCACGTCTCCTCGACCTGCGGACGACACGGAGGTGTTGTCCCGAAGGCTCCCGATGATGGCGGAGGTGGCCTGGAGGCGCCTCAAG
Organism: Triticum timopheevii; assembly: GCA_963921465.1. Classification (NCBI taxonomy): domain Eukaryota; kingdom Viridiplantae; phylum Streptophyta; class Magnoliopsida; order Poales; family Poaceae; genus Triticum; species Triticum timopheevii. The sequence continues at coordinate 100,519,754 of OY997266.1, forward strand.
GCGGCGTCCCAGACGTCGGACTCGCGGGGTTCAAGGTCCCCGCGGATCGTGTTGATGAGAGCCACGGTAAATCGGGCTCTCAACTGAACACTGTTCCGGAGCTTTCAGGGGTTCCGGACTTAGGCGGGCAGCCCCTCGTTATGGAGGGAGGGTCGTCTATATCAAGGACTTCCGTTGCACCCCAGGCGCCGGATTGTCTGCTGGAAGCGCTTCGCGGCGCTTCCCTAGGTAAAGAGCACCGTACTCTCATGAGTGCGGTGATTCAGAAGGTTTTGTCCGCCAAGAGCGGACTAACCGAAGCCTGCACCAGCCTTCTAACAGGCTTTGAGGTAAGCAGTTAAAATATGTGAAGTTACCAGCCGATAGGTAGTAGCCCCTGATACTCAGTTTGGTGTTCGAAAAGAAAAGCCAAACGGAGGGTCAATTATAATCCGCAGGAGTCTGACAATAGTTTTGAATGTAAATAAACAGGCTGTGCTGCTGGCCGCTGCTGCTCGCACGGCTGAAATCGCCGGCCTAACGCAGGATTTAGAGCGGGCACAGGGAGAGCTCGGCTTCATGAGGAGGCAGCTAGAGGAGAGCAAAGGTAAATGATTCCCCTGTCTCATATGATGAATAGTAAATAAAATTTGACTATGCTAACGACGAGACGTCGTGATATGGTAACAGAGGCCACCACCGAAGTGTCGTCTCTCAAGAAGGCGTTGTCCGAGGCCAAACACAAAGTGGCCTTGGAACTCAAGGAGTGCGAAAAGCAAGAGGCCCGAGTGGGCGAGGTACAAGACGAGCTCCGGGAGCTTGGCAAGAAGCTCGAGTCTGCGGAGCGGGAGCTGATAGTAAAAGAGGCTGAACTTGCAAAGGCCCTTAAAATACAAAAGATGCCAAGGCCGAAGCCGAGAGGGCTCAGCAAGAGATCCAGGAGGCCAAGAAAATAGCGGCGGGTATGAAATTTTTTATGCAAAGCAAACATGTGGAGGAGGCGTTTCTTTTACTTAATCGAATCCGGAGCTCTCCAGGGGCATTCGCAGACCTGCCACGCAGCGTACCAGATGCCGCGGAGTTCTACCATGCCCAGGAGGGGAGCTCAACGAAGAAGTTGTTCTGGTCCTAGTATGCTAGGGCCGAACATGCAACGCCTCTGAGTGACCAACTGAAGCAGTTGGTCGAACTCCACAAGGCGGCCGAAGTGGCTATCAAAGATCTCATAGTCCGGATATGGCCTGGCGAGCTTCTGCCCACCAGCTACTTCGGCCTGATCAAGCGGATGGTGTATTCCTGTCCGCGACTAGAAGTCATCAAGCGATCTGTTTGTATTGAGGGCGCCCGTCGGGCCCTTGCCCGCGCCAAGGTGCGTTGGGGCAAGCTAGATGCGGAGAAGCTGGTGAAGGATGGGCCGCCGAAGGGCAAGCCGCATCGCGTCCCCGAGAAGTATTATGATGGCGTTTTGAAGGGTGCTTGCCTCGTGGCCGATGAATGTAGCAAAGACATAATTTTTGAATGATTTCACTTCTGTCATGTTTGTAATTTAAAGACGAAGTTACTTGCGCTATGTAGCGCCTTTGTGATTTAACATATTACCTTCTGTGTGGCTATTTATCAAATTCTGAAAGTAGTCTAGTCGTCGGCTTCCGCCCCTGTGTAACTAGTACTGGGGTGTTCGTGGAAAACCCGGACACTCTTTGTCCAAATATTTGGTCCCTTAAGGAGGTGTCCAGCGCAGCGAACTAGGCAATTAGACTATACGGCTTTATAACCTTCACTTAGCCATAGAAGTCTATGATTTTAAATTTCGGCGAAGCCCCTAGTATCTGGAAGGCCGAATTGGGGTGCTATACACGCCTATATCGCACAAAGCCGAATAATCGCCTAAGGCGGAAAAATCTTTAAGGATTTTAAGACCTCTCGAACAGCGACCAGCCTCTCGCCACATCATGTCAGACAGTTTTGTGCTTTCTCTACTGAGGTGCTCATCCGGAAAAACCAGGGCACAATCTCAGTAGTTCTCCCTGCGCTACCTTAGCCGAATTAACGGAACGTAAGGTACCAAAGCAAGGGAGCCAGGCTATCCCAACTGTAACCCAAGACATGATTCGGAGTTGATGCATATAATGTTATAAGTTCGGGGTGACGCACTGTTGAAAGTGTTCGGACTTGTCTTGCCGTATTATGGGGGGCTATAAGAAGCCCCTGGCAAACTCAATGTACCGAAGTGTACGGATGCAAAATCAAATAAACATTTATAAAAAATGCAAAAAAATAAGAAGTAATAATAAGTTGACGCTGTATATTGTCTCCCATTGATAAACAATACGTTTAAGCATGTGTTTACAATGAATGTACTTCGCGGAGATAAATAGGATTATTTGACATACCCTATCCAGGAGCAGGCTACGTATAGGTAGATAAAGCAGGAACAACGATCGTAAATAGATTCCACCTGGGTGTTTCCTGGTGTGCCTGAAGCCTGTGACCTCCTGGGTTTCCTCTCCTCTGTAAGTCCGACATTCTGGCGATTCTGGAGCAGCTGCACTAAAGCGATGTCCTTAAGGGTAAAAGGAAAGGTTATGAAGCAATACCGTATTGTTGACTGAGCCACTGCTACGCCTCCGCCTGTGCCCATGGTATTTTGAGTGCGTAATTGTGTACGCGTGGCACGAATGCTTCTTGGGTGGGACTTGGGCGGAGGCCAGACTGCTAGTCGTGCTCTTGACGTGCCTGCTGATCCTGTTGTGGGGTGTTCCGCCCTCGCTTGATGGGGCTTGAGGTTGTCATCGCCGGATTGGTGATTTGCCTGAGGAGGCCGCATTGTACTTCGGCCGCAAGGGCCGTAGTGTGTTCCTCTGTACGGAGAGAGCGGTCCATATTCCCATTGACTGTTATGACCCCGCGCGGGCCTGGCATCTTGAGCTTCAGGTATGCATAGTGTGGTACCGCATTGAATCTAGCAAATGCGGTTCGCCCGAGCAGTGCGTGGTAACCACTGCGGAAAGGGACGATATCGAAGATTAACTCTTTGCTTCGGAAGTTATCCGGGGATCCGAAGACCACTTCCAATGTTATAGAGCCTGTACAGCGGGCCTCTACTCCAGGAATGACACCCTTAAAGGTGGTTTTGGTGGGCTTAATCCTTGAAGGATTGATACCCATTTTCCGGACTATGTCCTGATAAAGCAGGTTCAGGCTGCTGCCTCCGTCCATAAGGACTCTAGTGAGGTGAAATCCATCTATAATTGGGTCTAAAACCAATGCGGCTGAGCCACCGTGACAGGTGCTAGTCGGATGATCCCTACAATCAAAGGTGATCGGACAAGCTGAACATGGGTTGAATTTGGGGACGACTGGCTCCATCGCATATACGTCCCGTAGTGCTACCTTCCGTTCCCGCTTGGGGATGTGGCTGGCGTAGCTCATGTTGACAGTATTCACCTGGGGGGGATTTCTTTTGCCCCTGCCCCCATGTTCAGACACCGGGGATCATCGTCATCGTCGCTTTGTAGCCCCTTGTCCTTGTTTTCGGCGTTTATTTTGTCCGCCTGTTTGAATACCCAGCAGTCTCTGTTGGTGTGGTTGGCTGGCTTGTCCGGGGTGCCATGAATTTGGCACGAGCGCTCCAGTATACGGTCCAGACTGGACGGTCCTTGATTGTTACGCTTGAATGGCTTCTTCCACTGACCGGATTTGGATCAGCTAAATTCGGCATTGACTGCCATATCCTCGGTGTTATCACTGTTGTTCCGTCGCTTGTGTCTGTTGCGCCGTGGCTTGCCATTACTGTCACGGACATCTGAAGTTCCAGAGTGTGGCGTAGTGCTACTGCGAGCCAACCAGCTGTCCTCGCCCACGCAAAAGCGGGTCATTAGTTTCGCCAGAGCTGCCATGGACTTGGGTTTCTCCTGGCCGAGGTGTCTGGCGAGCCACTCGTCAGGATATTATGCTTGAAAGCCGCCAGGGCTTCGGCGTCCGGACAGTCGACTATTTGGTTCTTTTTAGTTAGGAACCGAGTCCAGAATTTCCTGGCCGATTCTTCAGGCTGTGGAGTAATGTGGCTCAAGTCATCGGCATCCGAAGGTCGCACATATGTGCACGGGAAGTTGTCAAGAAATGCGTCTTCCAGATTTTCCCAGCTGCCAATGGAATTTGCGGGCAGGCTGTTTAGCCAGTGTCGGGCAGGTCCTTTGAGCTTAACGGGAAGATACTTGATGGCATGTAGATCATCTCTGCAGGCCATGTGAATGTGGAGAAGGAAACCTTTGATCCATACAGCAGGGTCTGTGGTTCCATCGTATGATTCGATGTTTACGGGTTTAAACCCTTCTGGGAATTCATGATCCGTCACTTCCTCAGTGAAGCAGAGGGGGTGTGCGGCGCCTCTATGTCGGGCTATGTCACGGCGCAGTACGGCTGTGTCTGACTGGTTGTATCCGGCCCGGCCGGATTTTCTGTTAGTGTATCCGGTATTACGGTCGTCATCATGTGCTTCGGCGTGCCCCCATGATCCGTAGATCAATCTTGGTTGTCCTGCGGTGTTATCTAGTTTATCGCGCAGGTCCTGAGTATTGCCCCAGGCCGTAGTAAACCCGCGCGGGGGTACAGACTGGTATTTCGGCTGATATGTCATTTTGTCTCGACCTCGAGGTGGTCGGTCAACCATGGGGTGCTCGAGTCCGTATTCCTTGGCTGCCAGGACTTCTATCCATCTGTCTGCAAGCAGATCTTGATCAGCTTGGAGCTGTTGTTGCTTCTTCTTCAGGCTTCTCGCAGTGGTAATAAGCTGGCGCTTGAAGCGCTCCTGCTCTACGGGGTCTTCGGGTACGCCAAACTCGTCGTCAATGAGGCTAATCTCGTCTTCGAAGAGGGGCATGTAGTTGTCCTCCTCCGGGTACCCGTCTGCCGCCTGTTCATCTAGGATGTCATGCCCGTCTTCCTGTTCGGCATGCTCGAAGGCGGGTTGTTCGGGGTTGTATTCGTCGTCGGCACCGTCCGGATTGTTATCGTCTCCGGTGCCGGTATTGCCTTGGCAGGGCTTGGAGCGGCGCTGGCGACGCCCATGCTTTGCTTTCTTCTTGGAGGGGTTATCCTCCGTTGCCTCATCGCCATTGGTTTCTTTCGAGGTGTCCACCATATATATATCATATGAAGAGGTGGTTGTCCACTGCCCTGTGAGCGGTGGGCCGAGTATGTCTCCTGCATCGTCGTCCATACCATCGATGTCTTCAAAGTCAAAGTCGAGTACGTCAGTTAAATCATCGATCGTGGCGACAAAGTGGGTGGTGGGTGGGGAGCGAGTTCCTTCGTCTCCTGCTTCCCACTTAGGCCGGACATAGTTCGTCCCAGAGCCTCCTGACAAAGAGAGAGACTTCAATGAGCTTAGCATGTCGCTAAAGGGCGAGTGCTGAAAGATATCCGTAGTGGTAAACTCCATTACCGGAGCCCAGCCTGGCTCAGCTGGCTCGAGAGTGAGCGGACCAGGGCCATCAGCCGGATATGAGTCTGGGGGCCCAGGGTTACAGGCCTCCACCGAGGTGGGACCCGTGTTCGGCTCCACCACCGATAAGTGTGCGGCCTGCGGGGCGGGGTCCAGCCCTCCGTCCGTAGGCAACGCAACCTGCCCTAGATTTAGATCTGGGGCTGCTTCGGGGATGATGTCCCGGGCACTGTCTGACGGCAGGTCTAGGCCGTGCTCGTCGTGACTGTCCGGCGCTCCTGGCACAGGCCCGAACCCGTCGAAGATCAAATCTCCGTGAATGCCTGCCATGTAGTTCAAGTTTCCGAACCTGATCTCGTGGCCAGGGCGAGGCTATCAATCTTCTCCAACTGGCCAAGCGAATTGGCCCGTAGTGCGAAGCCGCCAAACACAAAGATCTGTCCGGGGAGAAAAGTCTCACCCTGGACCATGTTGTTGACAATTGAAGACGCCATCAAACTTCGAAGCGACGACACAGAGGAACTCTCAATGAAAGCACCAATGTCGGTGTCAAAACCGGCGGATCTCGGGTAGGGGGTCCCAATCTGTGCGTCTTAGGATGATGGTAACAGGAAGCAAGGGACACAATGTTTACCCTGGTTCAGGCCCTCTCGATGGAGGTAAAACTCTACTTCCTACTTGATTAATATTGAAGATATGTGGAATACAAGAGTTGATCTACCACGAGATCATAGAGGCTAAACCTTAAGAGCTAGCATATGATGGTATGATTGTAAATGTGATCGGCCTTCTAAGGACCATCCTCTCCGGTTTATATAGACACCGGAGAGCTAGGGTTTACATGGAGTCGGTTACAAGGAAGGAAACATAATATCCGGATCGCCAAGCTTGTCTTCCATGCAAAGGAGAGTCCCATCCGGACACGAGCCGAAGTCTTGAGTCTTGTATCTTGACGCTTCTATAGTCCGGACGATGAATATAGTCCGGCTATCTAGATACCCCCTTATCCAGGACTCCCTCACCCCCAGGCCAGTGCTTCTCTAAGTGTTGGTCCGAACCGGGCAGACTGCGGGGCCACCTCGGGGCAACTCGAGGGCTAGTTTTACTCGTAGGCTGACCTATCCGGTGTTGCCCTGAGAACGAGATATGTGCAGCTCCTATCGGGATTGTCGGCACATCGGGCGGCTTTGCTAGTCTTGTTTTACCATTGTTGAAATGTCTTGTAAACCAGGATTCCGAGACTGATCAGGTCTTCCTGGGAGAAGGAATATCCTTCGTTGACCGTGAGAGCTTGTGATGGGCTAAGTTGGGACACCCCTGCAGGGTATAAACTTTCGAGAGCCATGCCCGCGGTTATGTGGCAGATGGGAATTTGTTAATGTCCGGTTGTAGATAACTTGACACCAGATCCGAATTAAAACGCATCAACCGCGTGTGTAGCCGTGATGGTATCTTTTCGGCATAGTCCGGGAAGTGAACACGGTCTTTGGGTTATGTTTGACATAAGTAGCAGTTCAGGATCACCTCTTGATCATTGCTAGCTTCACGACCGTTTTGTTTGCTCTCTTCTCGCTCTTATTTGCGTATGTTAGCCACCATATATGCTTAGTCGCTGCTGCTACCTCACCACTTTACCCCTTCCTTACCCATTAAGCTTTGCTAGTCTTGATACCCATGGTAATGGGATTGCTGAGTCCTCGTGGCTCACAAATTACTACAATAATAGTTGCATGTATAGGTTATGTGATGATCATGACGCGAGAGCGATGTTTGCTTGTTTTGGAGTTCTTCTTCTACTTCTTCTTCGATTAGGGGATAGGTTCCAGGTTAGCAGCCTGGGCTAGCAGGGTGGATGTCGTTTGAGTTTCCGTTTGTGTTTCATCCGTAGTCGGATGTTTCTCTTATGTATGATGTTGTTGTACTCTTGTGGCATTGTATGCCTTGTATGTATCCCCATCCATTATGTAATGTTGATGTAATGATATCCACCTTGCAAATGCATCTCAATATGCGGTTCTATCCTTGGTGGGACCGTTGAGTCTCTTTCGGATAGTATCGCATATTGGGCGTGACAATCAGCCATTTGAATTGGAGAAGGTGATGGCAATATCTAAGGGAGTAACAACATGGTCTTCAGAAAAGATAATGCTACTAGTTGATGCAGATAAAACCACGGTTGTACTTTCCCAAGCACCAGATCCGCCACACATAACCCAGACTCTCGCAGGTTGTACCCCTACCCAGTGGGACAGAGAAGCAGCTACACCCCTTCTAACCCCAACCCCGGCAGATAGTAACCTAGTTCCAGTTGACACAGCACCGTCTCCACCATAGAGCACCCAAATATGATCAGTAAGTAAGGGAACTGCAGTGCCAAAAGCACGAGGACCACCACTCCGAATCCCAACTCAACGCTTAGAGGAGAAGAAGATTTGTTCTCAGGTCAGGTTCTGTAGCTATGGTTCATACTCCTTTGCTCTTGCATTACTTTATTTACTCATACCAACTATTTTCAAATTTGAAGGATGGAATTGAAACTCCAATGGCGCAACAGGTATGTTTTAAACCTGTTTCTTTAACTAGTTTGCTGTTGTGACCTGCATAATGTTGATTTCAGTTTCAATTGAATAAACAGTTCTGTTCTCATGTCATACACATTACAAGTGTTGTTATTGCTCTATAGTTTCCCACACTTATATTCTGTCTATTTTGCTTTGTCTTGAACAAATATTATTTGAACTGTGTCTCTATCTTGATTTGGCAACAAAAACTAGAATGATATAGACCATAAAGTGACCATGGTACATAGATATATGTTTGTTTCATGCTGTTATCCTGTCCACTTTACTACTGAACTCATTTACCAAAATGAGTTTCATATACAACATGGTAAACATGTGATGTGTCTGCTTGTTTCTCTTTTAGAATGCAGACAAATTATTGGAGAACAGTACCGCGTTATCCAATGGTATAGGAAGTAATGCAGATAAGGTTCAAGATAGTGAGACATCCCAGTTGGTCTCCAAGAAAGCTGATAAAAAATATCTTGACAACAGTGAGAGAACCCAAAAATCTTGTTTTGATGTAGTGTTCGAGTTACTGGCCAGTACTGCTGGCACAAGCTCTTCGAACTTGCTGCCTGAATCAGTTCGTCTTCTTGAGTCTCAACTTCAAGTTGACAAACATCAATTAGATGTGATGCGTTAGGAAGCTCAAGTACTGAGGAAGTCCCTGCGGAATTCAGATGCATATTTCCTGGTGCAACAGCAAGTGTTGGAGGATTTAAGCGCTAAACAAGAGAAAGTTAATAAGCTTGCTAAGCATCTTGCCAGCATTATGGGTACCCAGGATATTGTTTCTTGAGATCTTCTGAAGTGGTTTCAGTTCCGGATTTGTTTTGCTGCGGCGTTTATTTGTGTTGGTCGCCAACTTTGACAACCAGTGTATATGATATGCTGCTTTGTTCCCTATATTTGCACTGGTGGTGAACTTTGATGCCCAGTGGATGTAATATGTGTAATAGCCTTGATAGCCTAGTGTTAGTTGCTTGCTTATTTATTTCCTTGTCGTCTTTTTTATTTGTTTGCTTGTAGTCATTGGAGTTCTTTTTCCGCGGTTTGCTAGTGGCTGCAATAACCTATTTTTTGAAACTAGGCCACAATAACCATGGGCTAATATTTACTGTAGTGACACTGGGCCTCCTATGGGCCGCAGAAACAGTAGGCCTTCTACGGGCTGTAGAAACAATGGGCCTTCTCCGGTCGTAGAAACAATGGGCCTTCTGCGGGCCGTATCATCAATGGGCCTTATACGGGCCATATGATCGATTGGCCAAACATGGGCCAAACAGACCGCATTATGGCCGTAAACGGGCTAGAGTTGGAATCGTCCATTCATGGGCTGACCATAATGGACCATCGTTAATAGGCCATATTTGATGACGATATGAAAATGGCCCAATGTATTAATGGACCACAAATGGGCCGACTGTAACCACGGGCTGAATTTGGCCCACAAGCAGAAAATGACAGTAACGGGCCGTAAATAAACGAATGCTGGAAAAGAGCCCAAGAATAAATGGGCTCTGAGAAGGCCGAAAGATAACATGGGCTGGAAACGGCCCAACGGAATGACGGCCCGCTAATGGGTATAAGGTGATACACTGTTCATTATGGGTCAGTTTCACCACGGGTCGTTAATGGGTGTAAAGTGATACACTGTTCATTACGGGCCAGTTTCACCACGGGCCGTTAATAGGCCAAAAGTTACAAAGGGCCTCATATGGGCCGAAAGACGTCATGGGCCATACATGGGCCAGAAGTGAAAGTGGGCTGGAATCATATTGGATGGCCCAAAAGACGCTACTGGGCATAATTCGGATAGGGTATAATGGGCCTTGGGTTAGCGAGCTATAAATGGGCTATATGCGAACAGGCCGTTAACAGGCTTTCCATGGGCCGGCTCGCCACCTTTTGACCAAGTCAAATGGGCCGGCCTTCTCATAGGAATGGGCCTCTGTTGGGTAGTACCAAGTGTCGACGTATCATAGGCGCCTTCTGTCCAATGAGTGGATGACATCTGTCCAAACGATGAGCCGACACGTGTTTCCTCCAGCCAATGATCATTTTACACGTGGAAATCCACCATTGGTCGGGGTTGTTAACGGGTTATCGGATCCAAAACCCGACCTGATAGCTTAACGGCGTTCCGTTACGGTGGATGCCACGTGTCAGTCACCCTTGACGAAAGCAATTCTGTGATGCGTGATTTATCATCATGGAAGTGGAAACTTCATGGAAGTGGACACTTCCATGGTGATAATTTTGGTAATGTCATGGAACACTTCTACGACAGCACAAGTATAACTATCTTGATTCTATCATAAAATTGTCATGGATGTACATGCATGACAAAAAACGCGACCTACTGTGACAAACACGTATCATCACAAAACTGTATTTTTTTGTAGTGTTACGTGAGAGTGTCACGGGTGGCAAGCTTCACAGGCACTGGGCCTTCTTCACAGGCACTGGTCCTTTCTTGGGGCGTCGAGCTTCACAGGCACCGGGCCTTCTTCACAGGCACTGGGCCTTTCTTTACAGGCACTGGGCCTTTCTTCAAGGATAGATCTTCCAAAGGTGCTGAATGTTCCAAGCGTTTGGGATGGGCACCCCCTCCTGAGTCTCCAGGCACGTGGCGCCAGGCCTGGAAACATGAACAACCTTGAACGGGCCCTCCCACATGGGCGAGAGCTTATGCAGCCGTTCCCTGGAGAGCACCCGCCTGAGCATGAGGTCACCTACCTCAAGAGTCCTAGGGCGGATGTTGCAGCAATGATACCGCCGTAGTGCCTGCTGGTATCTTGCTGCTCGTAGCGCGGCTTCTCGACGGTGCTCCTCCCCAGCACGAGGTCCATCCCCTGCATGCCGTCCTATTGCACTTCATCAAATGCTAGGACCCATGCGGAGCGACGCTTGGCCTCGTGAGGGAGGACCGCCTCTGCTCTGTAGACGAGGAAGAACGGGGTCTCGCCAGTCGACTTGGTGGCGGTAGTGCGGATGGACCACAGCACGGACTGGAGCTCGTCGTACCAGCCCCTGCTACAGGCCTCTAGCTTCTTCTTGAAGGTCCTGGTTTTGAGGCCTTTCAGGACCTCTGCGTTGGCGCGTTCGGCCTGGCCATTACTCCGGGGGTGTGCACCGAATCGTAGCATATCTACGTTCCAAGGTTAGCATAATAAGTTTTGAAGAGACTGCTGGTGAACTGCGGACCATTGTCGGTGATGTTGTGATTAGGGACCCCGAATCGGCTCACGAGGCCCTTGATGAACTTGACTGCAGAGCGAGCTGGGATGGTGCGGATGGCTTCCACCTCCGCCCACTTGGTGAACTTGTCGATAGCGACGTAAAGGTAGTGGTAGCCCCCGGGCGCTCGAGGAAACGGGCCCAAGATATCCAGCCCCCAGACCGTGATCGTTCACGAGAGTGGGATGGTCTGTAGGCCCTGAGCTGGCTGATGGATCTGCTTGGCATGGAATTGGCAGGCTTCGCAAGACTTCACCATCTCGATTGCGTCGTTGAGTGTTGTAGGCCATTAGAATCCGCCGTGAAACGCCTTGCCGATGAGGGTCCGCGACGACGAGTGGTGTCCGCAATCTCCTCCTTGTATGTCAACCGGCAACTCCTTCCCCTTTTCCCTGGAGATGCAACGTAGGGAAACAACATTTGGCCACTTTCAGTAGAGCTCTCCGTCTTGGATGCAGTAGATCGTGGCCTGCCAGGCCACGCATTCCGCGTCCTCCTCTTTCTCCGGTAGCATCCCTCGCATCAGGTAGTCCTTGAATTCCGTAGTCCAGCATCCCTCCTGAGGCTCCAGTGCCAGGAGTAAGCGTGCTCCCGAGGTCGGGCCACAGGTCGGGGCTCCTGTGGCAGGTGGCTGAGGGAGTTCCTCCCGAGGCTGTGTTGTTCTTGATAGTGATGGCGCCGCTGATGGCTTGAAGAGTCGTTCCTCGAAAACACCAGGCTCTTGAGGCAGCCGCCTAGATGCCCTCCTGGCAATGTCATCAGCCTCTTGGTTGGTGCCGCGGGGCACGTGCTGCAACTCCAGCCCTCAAAACTGCTTTTCTATCCTGCGCACCTCTGCTAGATACGCTTTCATGTGCTCGTCCTTTGGCTCGTACACCTTGTTGGACAAGTTGGCGAGGAGCTGTGAATCACCCTTGATGACTAGGCGGTTTACCCCAAGTGCTGCTGCAGCTTTCAAGCCTGCTATGAGACCCTCGTATCCTGCTATGTTGTTGGAGACCTTCTCGCCATGCTGGAAATAGAGCTGCACGGCATAATAGAGCTTGTCTTGAGTGAGGGATATAAGCACTGGACCGGCCCCCGCGCCGTGCCGCGAGAATGCCCCTTCGAAGTACATGACCCAGCCATCTGGTGCCCTACTTCCTAGGGAAAGTGACCGATCCTCGCCCGCTTCGAGCCCTGGCGCCTCTGTCCATTCTACCACAAAATCTGCAAGTGCGGCTCCCTTGACGACCCTGGTTGTGCTGAATTCCAACTGAAACGCTTGTAACTCGATGTTCCATTCGGCGACCCTTCCGGCTGGGTTGGGGCTCCTGAGTACCCTTTCCAATGGGTAGGTTGAGACGACCTTGATGGGGTGACCTTGAAAGTAGTGTCGCAGCTTTCGTGAGGCCACCAATAGTGCGAGCCAGAGCTTTTGCGGCATGGGGTATCGTGCCCTTGCATCCCGCGGCATCGTGCTGACGAAATACATCAGATGATCGACGAGGGTAGGTGTGCTGACGAGGTTCGTGCCCTCCGGAGGGTTAGGCGTCTCCTAAGACAATGGAGCCCCCAACACCTGCCTGCCTGGTGAGGCCTCTTCAGCCCTAGGGGCATCCTCCTGTTGAGGCTGGTCTCCATCCGGCGAGACCATGGTCTTCGCGAGGTCTTCTTGGTTTTGTGTTGCTGCGCCGGGGCCGTGGCCAGTCATGACGTGGCCTTGGTCTGGCGCTCTTCCTGAACCGCCACTAGAGCTGCACTGGCGGAGTAGGGTGTGGCGGCGAGGTAGAGCACCAGGGGCTCCTGAGGGCGTGGCGCCACCATCATAGGAGGGATGGTCAGGTACTTCTTGAGGTCATGAAACGCTTGGTCGGCCTCCTGTGTCCATTCGAACGGACCCTTCTTGTTCATCAGCTTGAAGAAAGGCAAGGCGCGCTCCCCCAGCTTGGAGATGAAGCGCCCTAACGCAGTTACGCGTCCGGCGAGCTTCTGCATTTCTCTGAGGGTTTGCAGCGGACTGATGTCTTCGATTTGCTTGACCTTCTCCGGGTTGGCATCGATCCCTTTGTGGGACACGAGGAAGCCCAGAAGCTTGCCGAAAGGGACACCAAACACACCTTTATCCGGGTTGAGTCATAGGTCCACTTCGCGGGGGATCGCGAAGGTCTCTTCCAGGTCCTGGATCAAGGTCTTTGCCTCCCGAGACTTTACCACAATGTCGTCGATGTAAGCCTCAGTGTTTTTCCCGAGTTGCCTGCCTAAGGCGATGGGCATCAGCCGCTAGAAGGTTGCCCCGCGTTGCGCAACCCGAACGGCATGCATGTGTAGCAGTATACTCCACATGGTGTCAGGAAGGCCGTCTTCTGCACATCTTCTACCACCATCTTGATTTGGTGATAGCCCGAAAATGCATCCAGGAAACATAGCAGGTCACACTCGGCGGTGGAGTCGATGATTTGGTCGATGCGAGGGAGCGGGAAAGGATCTTGAGGGCAGGCCTTGTTGAGGTTGGCGAAGTCGATGCACATGCGCTCCTTTCCTCCTTTTTTTGGCACAATGACAGGGTTTGCCAGCCATTCGGGGTAGCAAACCTCGCGAATAACACCTACCGCCTCCAGCTTGCGGGTTTTTTGGACGATGAAGGCATCCTTCTCGGTGGACTGTCGTCTTGCCTTCTGCTTCACGGCGCGTACATTGGGGCACACATTCAAGTGATGCTCAATCACCTGCCTTGGGACCCCTACCAGCTGCTTGGTTTCCCATGCGAACACTTCCTTGTTCGAGATCAGGAACTTTACTAACGCCTCCTCTTGGTCGGGGTCTAGATTGGCATTTATGGTGAAAGTGGCGCCGAAGGACCCGTCCTCCTCAACTGGTACCTGCTTGGTCTCCGCCTTGTCCTGGGTGAAGAGCTTCTTCTTCTTGGTTAGTGCAGCCCCCTTGGCCTTGGAGGTGTCTGTGCCACCAGGCTACGCTGTCGCGGCTATCTTGAGGGCGAGCTTGAGCGCCAGCAGAGCATCCTTGGTATCCCCAGCTACAGTGAGGACGCCGCTGTTCCCGGGCATCTTCATCAGGTTGTAGGCCGGATGGGTCGCTGCCATGAACTGGGCCAAGGCAGGATATCCGAGGATGGCATTGTACGGAAGGCCGATGCAGGCGATGTCGAAGTTGACCAGCTCCATGCGGAAGTTGTCGTGGGTGCCGAAGGTCACAGGAAGGCGGATCTACCCCAGGGAGCTGGTGGAACTACCTTCAAAGCCCGAGAAGGGCTTGCTGGGTTGGAGCCATTCCAGAGGTACATGGAGGAGGCTGAAGGCCTCCACCAATAGCACGTTGAGGCCGGTGCTGCCGTTGATGAGGGTCCTGGTGACGGCCACCTAGCATATGGTGGGCGTGCAAAGCATTGGGAGCACACCCGAATAGGCGGTGTTGACGAGGTGATCGTCCGAGTTGAAGGTCAGGTCGGCCTTGGGTGGGCGGCGCCGATCTGGCAGAAGAACGGCTTGGCGTGGCGGTTTGAGGGTGGCGCCTGCGAGTAGCCAATGAGAGCTGTGACGACTAGGGGCATCGGCGCAGTGTACTGGGTGGGGAAGAGGTTGCACAACTCCTCCCAGGAGGCCACAGAAGATGCTGGCAAGTTGAGCAGCCAAACGCGCGGGACGCCGGTGAGGGCCATGGGGAACCAGTTGGCCATGACCTTGTCGTCGCCTCCGGCCTTGAGGATGGCCTCTTCGTATGCCAGCGGGAAAGCCAGCGGGTCCGTCGCGCCGTCGTAGCACGGCGGCATCTTTGGCTTGAACTTGTGCAGCCACTGCACCTGCCGCAAGGCGGGGGCCAAGACTCGGAGCCCCCTGGCCCCAGCGTTGGCGTCGGCCGCCGGAGCCGGTGGCACATTGTCCGCCATGAGGGCGAAGCGCGGTGTTGGTGGAGAGCAAGCCAACGGAAGGGAGAACTCCGGCGCACCCCTACCTGGCGCGCCAAATGTCGGATATTGGGTTCTAGCAAAACCCTTAAGGTTCGAACTCTGGGGTGTCCATGAAGATCTTCTCCCTACCGATTCACGCCCCAGAACCTCGCCGTGATTCTAAGCTAGCACGATGAACAACACAAGAGACAAGAGGTTTATATAGGTTTGGGCCACCATTGTGGTGTAATACCCTACTCGTGTGTGTGGTGTGGTGTATTGCCTCTTGGGCTGATGATGAACACTACAGAGGAAGAATAGCCTCGCGAGAGGTCTTCTTGAGCTGGTGTGGTGCTCTACTTGTCCTGGTATTGGTGCGATCTAGATGAGATGGCTCTCTACTGTGGTGGATATCTCTATATATAGAGGCCCTGGTCCTCTTCCCAAATATTGAGTGGGAAGGGAGCCAACAACGGCCATTTTGAAAGGGGACAGCTAGTACAAGCTATCCTAACTAAAGGTGGTCTTCGACTGTCAAAGGCTCTGGCGATGACGCCGTCTTGGGCTCCACGGTGATCTCTGTTATGCTGTCCTGCTGGTCTTGGTATCGTTGCACCAATATGGAAACCTTTTCTTGATGCATCGGTACTCCGCGTCTGTGCTTGCCCCCTTTACACCAAAGAGGAAACAAGGACACTGCACAGGCTGGTGCCCTCCTGGCGCCCACCTAGTCTTGATCTTCATGGCTTGCGTCAAGAGCACCTCGCGAGGTACCCCTTGCCTTGATCTCTCCGCCTCCTCGTGAGCCTCCCTGGTGAGGCTGCCCCTGATGAGGCCTTGTGTCATCTTCCCGGCGAGGCTTGGCCCCTCGTGAGGGTCTTGGGCGTTGGGTTGATGAATACGGGCTGTACTGGGCCACTGGTTAAGCCACGCTGCAGGCCGCAAGCAGGGAAGTCTGGGGACCCCCATTCCCAGAACGCCGACACATGGCCCCTGCTTCCTGAAGGCCCTGAGTGGTCTTGGTGATGAACTCCTGAATGTTGGGCTTTCGCTGCCTCGTGCCTTCCTGAGGGAAACGTGCCGCGAAGCACGCCTCCAAGTGGTGCCCGAGTGCCTCCCTCATGATCTTGGCGAGGTCTGAGGCCCTCCAGAAGAGAGCCCCCGAGCCCCGCCCGAGGAGGGCGCCGGGCGTGCCTTCCTATGCGATGGAATGAGGCGCCCCAGGCACGGGCGCTAATCCTAACACGGCACCGCCCGAGATGCCGACCTCCTGAGGCCTGGTGCAGAGCGGTTGCTTCTTCTTCTTAGGGATGGTCTCGGGAGGGTTCTCGCCTTGCTGTCCGGGTCCTCGATTGATGCAGCTTGGAAGGCACGCTCGAGGGAGCACACCGCATCTCTCTCTTTGCAGGGGACCGTGATGATTCCGCTGCTTCCTGGCATCTTGAGGATGTTGTAGCTGTGGTGGGTCACTGCCATGAACTTGGCCAGGGCTGGATACCCGAGGATGGCATTGTACGGCAGGTGGATGTGGGCAACGATGAAGTTGATGAGCTCGGTGCGGTAGTTGTCGCACTGTCTGAAGGTGGTAGGTAGGTGAACCTGTCCTATTGGGGTGGTGGAACCGTCAGTAATTCCTGAGAAAGGCTTGGTAGGCTGGAGCTGATCGTATGGCACTTGAAGGTTGTCAAACATCTCAACGGACAAGACGTTAAGCCCTGCGCCGCCATCGATGAGTGTCCTGGTGACTTGCACGTTGCTGATGACTGGTGAACAGAGCATTGGGAGGAAGCCAGTAGTAGCCGCGCACTTGAGTTAATCTGCCGAGCTGAAGGTGATGGCGCACTTGGACCACCTAAGCGGGCGTGTGGCCTAGAGCTTGGGGAGGACTGCGTTCACCTCGCGAGCGAACTGCTTGAAGATGCGCTGAGAGGTTGGGGCCTAAGCTCCGCCCAAGATGCAAGCGATAGCACGTGGCTCCTGGAAGCCCCCAGCCC
The DNA here is from genome assembly GCA_963921465.1 of Triticum timopheevii. Lineage (NCBI taxonomy): Eukaryota > Viridiplantae > Streptophyta > Magnoliopsida > Poales > Poaceae > Triticum > Triticum timopheevii. The sequence goes on from OY997266.1 coordinate 100,536,863, forward strand.
CCTCGTCCTGGTGATGGTCGTCATTCCTTCTTGGCGGCGGCGGCAGCGGAGGAAGGCCTGCGTTACCCTGTGGGCGGTCCTCGCGAGGCTGATCCTACCAGGCGCCCTCGCGAGGCTGGTCCTGCCAGTGACCCTCACGAGGTCGGTCATGCCACTCCTAGCGAGGGCCGTGGTCATCCCATCGTCCTCCGCCATGTCCTCCTCCTCGGTTGTAGCCCCGGTCGTTGTGCTTGGGGCATCGACCAAAGCGTCCTTCTCGAACGGCCCTGATCTCCTGGCAGTCGCTGATGTTGTGGGTGTGGACGTTGTGGTAGGCGCAGAACGGTCGGCTGCCCTTGGACAACTCCGGCTGGTCCCTGCAGCGCTTCGTGTCCGGTTCTAATGCGAGCACGACCAATCCCTTGTGCTTCATGTCCTTGGCCTTGGTCTTCTTTTCTTCCGAGTCAGCAGCTGGAAGCTCGAGGAGGGAGAGGCGTCCTTCCTCAGCTCTTGTGCAATTGTCGCCAGGTTGAACAGCTCCAGGGATGTGCACAACTCCTCGTGGATGGCGAGCTCCTCCTTCATCTTGATGTCACGGACGCCATCAGAGAACGCCGAGATGATGGCCTCGTCTATCACCTTGGGGATCTTGAGGCAGACATTGTTGAAGCGCTGGATGTATTTCTGTAGGGTCTCCCCAGGCTGTTGTTTGATGCAGCGCAGGTCACCCGCGGCCGAGGGGCGGTCGCGAGTGCCCTGGAAGTTGGCGATGAAGCGACTGTGCATCTCGTCCCAGGAGGAGATCGAGCCGGGAGCCAGGTTCAGGAGCCATGAGCGGGCACCGTCCTTGAGCGCCATGCGAAACCAGTTAGCCATGACCTTCTCGTCTCCATTGGCCGCCTCGATGCTCAGCTCGTAGAGCTGCAAGAACTCCGCAGGGTCGGGGGTGCCGTCATAGCAAGGAGGTAGGTCCGGCTTGAACTTGCCCGACCAGGCGACGCTACGTAGCTCGACGGTGAAAGCGCGGCAACCTGCTGTGGTCACCGTGGCCCTTGGCTGATGCGGAGCTTGCTCTCGATGGTACCCGTGCATCGTCGCCAGGGGCAGCACATGGTCTTGTCGCGCTGGTGCAGGGACACGGTCTTGTCATGCCGGTGGAGGGAGCACGGGGGCGCCTTCTTGAGGCCGAGGGATTTCTTGGCAGTTTCTTTCTTGTCGCACGGGCATTGGATGCGGTGGGTCACGTCCAGGGGCCGCACGCCTTGGAGCCAGGGCGCCGTCTTGGGGGAGAGGTGGTGGAGGCACTCCTTGAGCCACGTCACCCATACCTGGAAGAGGGCGAGGCAGCGAGAGAGACGACGCGGGAGAGCCCCCTGTGGTGCTGACGAGCTCGGTGATGCGAGCGAGCCATTCTTCGTAGAGGTCGTCGACGGGGCAGTAATGCAGGAGCTCACGTGCCAGAAGCAGCAAGGCCTGCGCGTCCATGGGGGCGCAACGAGCGTGGGACGACGAACTAGCTAGGGTCAGTGACGGAGTGGCGGTGTGCCCCCCCCCCCCCCCCCCGCCGCACCGAGGGGTGCAGCGAGGATGCTTGCTCATCGTTCCCCGCCGGGCCGGTGACGGCATTGGCGGCAGGCGACGGAGAACGACGAGAAGGCCCACCGACAGGAGCCGTCTGGGCGACGCGAGTGGCGAGAGTAGCTCGGCTCTCGGCGCGGGCTCGGCGGGCGTCAGGCATGGATGCGACGAAGCGATGGAACACGGATCAGCGGAAAGAAGACTTCAGTGCACCCCCTACCTGACGCGCCAAATGTCGGATATCGGGTTCCGGCAAAACACTTGAGGTTTGAACACTAGGGTGTGCACGAAGATTTCCCCCAACCGAATCTCGCTCTCAGGCTCGCCGCGATCCCTAGGCTAGCTCGGTGAACTCACAACACAAGAGACACAAGATTTATACAGGTTCGGGCCACCGTTGTGGTGTAATACCCTACTCCTGTGTGGTGGTGATGGGTTGCCTCTTGGGCTAATGATGAATAGTACAAGGGAAGAACAGCCTCGCTAGGAGAGGTGTTCTTGAGCTGGTGTGTTGTGTTCTACTTGGGAAGGATTCGATCCCCTTTTACTGTGGTGGCTAGCCCTATTTATAGAGGCCCTGGAACTCTTCCCAAATATTGAGCGGGAAGGGATCCAACAACGGCCATTTTGAAGGGGGACAGCTAGTACAAGCTATCCTGACTAAAGGTGGTCATCGCCTGCCAAAGGCGCTAGTGATGACGCCATCTTGGGCTCCACGATGACCTCCGTCCTGCCGTCCTGCTGGTCTTGGTCTTGTTGCACCGATATGGAAATCTTTGCCTGATGCCTCTGTACTCCGCGCCTGCGCTTGCTCCCCTTAGCACCAAAGAGGAAATGAGGACACTTCGCGGGTAGGCGCTCGCCTGGCGCCCGCCTGGCCTTGGTCATCATGGCTTGCGTCACAGGCACCTCACGAGGTACCCTTTGTGTTGATCTCTCCGCCTCCTCGCGAGCCTGCTTCGTGAGGCCGCTCCTGAGGAGGACTTGCGTCGTCCGCCCCGCGAGGCTCGGCCCCTCGCGAGGGTCTTGAGTGTTGGTTGATGAAGACGGGTCGTACTGGGCCACTGGTGGAGCCACGCCGCAGGCTGCAGGCAGGCAAGTCTGGGGACCCCCGTTCCCAGAACACCGACAAGATGGCCCCCACTCCTGCGCCTTGTCGCGCAAACGCCCCGTCGAAGTACATGATCCATAGGTCTGGCTCCTCGTCTCCTGGTAGGAGGGAGCAGTCCTCGCCTACTCTGTGGTCGGGAGCGTCAGTCCACTCGTCCACGAAGTCCGCGAGGGCCGTGCCCTTGATGAACCTGGTGGTGCTGAACTCGATATTGAATACCTGAAGCTCAATGTTCCATTCAGCAACTCGCCTGGCTGCGTTCGGGCTTGGAGCACCCTCTCCAGCGGGTACGCTGAAACAACTTTGATGGGGTCACCTTGGAAGTAGTGGCACAGTTTCCTGGAGACGACCAGGAGTGTGAACAGGAGCTTCTGAGGCATGGGGTAGCATGCCCGTGCCTCCCTCAGTACCGTGCTGACGAAGTAGACAGGGTGCTCGACGAGGAGGGTGGCATCAGTGGAGTCTTGTTCTTCACAAGGGCGAGGATCCTCCATGGCCTCACGAGGCCCGCCTTTGGGAGCCTTGACAGCCGCAGTGTTCATTGTGTCTGAGGGAGTCCCGGATTAGGTGGTGTCCGGATAGCCAAACTATCACCTTTGGCCGGACTCCTGGACCATGAAGATACAAGATTGAAGACTTTGTCCCGTGTCCGGATGGGACTTTCCTTGGCGTGGAAGGCAAGCTTGGCGATACGGATATGTAGATCTCCTACCATTGTAACCGACTCTGTGTAACCCTAACCCTCTTCGGTGCCTATATAAACCGGAGGGTTTTAGTTCGTAGGACGAACAACAATCATACCATAGGCTAGCTTCTAGGGTTTAGCCTCTCTGATCTCATGGTAGATCCACTCTTGTACTAGCCATATCATCAATATTAATCAAGCAGGAGTAGGGTTTTACCTCCATCGAGAGGGCCCGAACCTGGTAAAAACATCGTGTCCCTTGTCTCCTGTTACCATCCACCTAGACGCAGAGTTCGGGACCCCCTACCGGAGATCCACCGGTTTTGACACCGACATTGTTGCTTTCATTGAGAGTTCCTCTATGCCGTCGCCATCAGGAAGGATGCCTCATCCCGTCTTTAAAGACGGCACTGTTGCTAAAGGAGCTTTGGCTATCGGCCAAACTCTCCGGCTAGGCGTTTCCTTATGACCGCATGTCCGGCCACCGTGCCGATGATGACTTCTCGGGTCATCGAAAGCAATCTTCACGTTAGCTCGGAACTTGCTGAGGAGTTAGATCCGATGGAGCTCTCTTCTGTAAACGAGCTCTTGGATCGCATCGCCGCCCTGGGAGTCTCTACAGACTACGATCAGATTGGGCCTAAAACCGATCTGAGAAAGACCAATTCTCCCAAGGTTACTCACCACGTTGCCGTGGTTGAGGAGCAATACGGCGACCCTTCCTCTATTTTAAGGACTAGCTATGTTCGGATTCCCGATCCCTCCATACCGGATTCCCACGGAGGGGAGGGCGTAACTCAAGCCCTGAACCTAAAGTCAGGCAGCAGGCTAGATGCATTGGACAACATCCAAGAACCCAAGCTTTCGAGTTCAGAAACTTCTTGGCCCCTAAGCGTCAGATTGGACGGGGTTCCGAATTTAATTCAACCCGCCCACCCAAACATAAGCGATCTATCCCAAATCCGGCAAGAGCCCGCAGAAATAGTACACCATTACTGGGCCAGATTCCTCCTGGTTATGAACAGGATAAAGGACTGCCGTGAGGAGGACGCGATTACATTCTTCTGCAATAATTGCACCGACAAGGGAATCCTCAACGCCGTAAGTCATCATGAAATTACACGCTTCGCTGACTTGGCGTCCATAGTACGAAAGTACTATGAGATGGAAAGCGCCTGGAAAACCGAAATCAATTTTTGGGACAATCCGGCCCTGAATACAACCCCAGTCCGAAATAAAAGGGTGCATCATCGCTAGGCACCTGGGTTAAATACCAAGAAGAAAAAACCCTCTATAGGGCATAGAACCGTACTGGAGGGATGGCTCAATGGACCCTGCAAAATTCATAGCACAGAGGGCGCCACTCCAACACATAGCCTTAGAGTATGTTGGATACTACGGCAGGTGGCCAAAAGTGGCGAAGAGCTTCTAGCTCTAGAGCATCAGCCTAAGGATACCAGTACGGTATTAACAGTCTTCGAGACTTTCGCATCAAATAATATGCGGAAACGAACACTCCGCAGCCTTGCCGAAGTATACCAAGTAGCAACAATAAACCCATGGAGTGGCACGGCTATTACCTTTAATGCCAGTGACGAACCTAAATTCTGAACAGCCCGAGCACCAGCCGCACTGGTCCTCAGTCCAATAGTGGACGGCTTTCGCCTCACAAAGGTACTCATGGACGGTGGCAGCGGATTGAACCTCATTTATGAGGAAACCCTCCGAAAAATGGAAATAAACTGGAGCCGCATTGAGCAAAGCAGCACAACGTTTACAGGAATAATCCCCAGTCGGGAAGCATGCTATATAGGAAAAATCACACTGGATGTGGTATTCGGCACGCCGGATAATTACAGGTCCGAGGAGGTCACGTTTCAAGTGGCCCCGTTCAGCAGCGGATATCACGCTCTATTAGGGCGAGAGGCATTCACAATTTTTCAAGCTATACCCCATTACGGGTACATGAAGTTCAAAATGCCCGGGCCCAGCAGAATCATCACTCTTGCTAGTGACCCGGACATAGCACTCCGCGCCAAAAATAAGACAGTCGCACTGGCCCTTGAGGCATTATCTGAAGCCCTAGCGGCCGAATAACTCACTGTGCTGTGCTCCATGATGAATAGGGACGATGTGATACTCGATAAGAGATCCAAGTCCACCTCCTTTAAACCAGCGGACGAAATAGTCAAATTCCAAGTCCATCCAACGGACCCTACAAAAACAGCCTCCATCGGGGCGCAATTAAACCCTGATGTAGACGCCGCACTATGAGAATTCCTACGCGAAAATTGGGACATTTTTGCCTGACACCCTTCAGACATACCAGGAATCCCACGCCGGCTGGCCGAGCACAGCCTAAACATCCTAAAAGGATTCAAGCCAGTCAAACAGGCTCTTCGGCGTTTCTCCGAACCCAAGAGACAAGCCATGGGAAAGGAGCTAGCCAAATTATTGGAGGCCGGATTCATCAGAGATATAAAACATCTAGACTGGCTAGCAAACCTGGTGATGGTACCAAAGAAGGACAAATCCTGGCGCCTATGCATCGACTTTAAGGACCTCAACAAGGCTTGCCCAAAGGATCCCTTCCCACTCCCCCGCATCGATCAAATTATCGACGCTACCGCAGGACATGATTCATTGTGTTTCCTCGATGCATACTCCGGCTACCACCAAATTAAGATGGCAGAGCCCGACCAGGCCGCAACGGCATTCATCACCCCATACGGCCCATTCTACTTCAACACAATGCCCTTTGGGCTCAAAAACGCCGGCGCAACATATCAGCGCATGATTCAGACATGTCTGGCAAACCAGATCGGCAAAACAGTGGAGGCATACGTAGACGATGTGGTCGTCAAAACCAAGCACGTCGAAACTCTAGTAGACAATTTGAGGCTCACGTTCGATAATCTCCGAACATATGACATTAAGCTTATCCCGGAAAAATGTGTTTTTGGCGTACCAGCCGGAAAGCTCTTGGGCTTCATTGTATCCGGTAGAGGAATTGAAGCAAAACCAGCCAAGATCCGAGCTCTGTCACAATTGGATATCCCAAAGGACCTCAAACAAATACAAAAATTGACGGGATGTGTGGCGGCTTTAAGCCACTTTATCTCCCGTTTAGGAGAAAAGGCGTTACCTCTTTATCGCCTCCTCCGATGCACCGAACACTTCAAGTGGACGGACGCCGCCATGGCCGGACTCGAAGAAATAAAAGCCATATTGGTAACAAACCAGGTCCTGACCGCGCCCAACATGGGCGAACCAATGCTATTATATATCGCGGCAACTCATCAAGTTGTGAGCGCAGTGCTCGTTATCGAACGAGAAACGGACGGACACAAGTTCCCCCTTCAAAAACCAGTTTACTACATGTCCACTGTCCTAACTCCATGCAAGTCACGGTACCCGCATTATCAAAAGATAGCGGACGCGGTGTTCATGGCATCCCGGAAGCTGCGACACTACTTTCAAGAGTGTTCGATAACAGTAGCCTCCAAAGTACCTCTTAACGACATTATAAACAACCACGACGCGACGGGCCGGATTGCCAAATGGGCCATTGAGCTCCTCCCATTCGACATAACCTATAAGCCACAGTGAGCTATTAAGTCGCAAGTTTTGGCCGACTTCATCACTGAATGGACTGAAGCCGAACTCCCTAAAGAGTACGGCGCATATTCCAACTGTATAATGCACTTCGATGGCTCCAAAATGTTGGCCGGTCTGGGGGCTGGCATCATTTTGACGTCCCCCAACCGGAGATACGGTTCAATACATACTCCAGATAATGTATACGGACTCCAACAACGCAGCCGAATACGAGGCCCTTCTACAGGGCCTCTGGATGGCAGTCTCCATGGGCATTCAACGCCTAGAGGTGCGCGGGGATTCGAACCTCGCGAATGGAGACTTCGATGCCAAGCATCCGAAAATGGAAGCTTATCGCAACGCCGTCCTAAAAATGTTAGCTCGGTTTGAAGGGCTCGAATTTCACCATATAGCCCGGGATAACAACCAGGCAGCAGACTTATTGGCGTGCATTGGCGCAAAGCGCAATGCCGTCCCTCCCAACATCTTCCTAGAGAGGCTGTTCAAGCCATCCGTACTATGGGAGGGGGAATCCGGAAATAACAAACTGGACCCAACCGCACTGCCGGACACCAAACATTCTGACACAATTGGGGGTTGTGCCAACGAAGTAACATCTTCAGCCCACGTAATAATGGCAGTCATTGCCCCGTGTACGGAACCATTCCTAGCCTACCTAACCAGGCAGGAACTTCCCGAGGACCAAAACGAGGCCTACTGCATAGTGTGGCGATCTAAAGCCTATAAGGTCCATGAGGGAGAGCTTTACAAGAAAAGCACAACCGAAGTCCTTTAAAGGTGTATCTCCGAAGAGGAAGGGCGGAACCTTCTGGCTGAAATTCATGCCGGACTCAGCGGGCACCACGCCGCAGCTCGAGCCCTTGTAGGCAAGGCCTTCCGTATAGGATTTTATTGGCCGACAGCCCGGGCAGATGCTCAGGACTTAGTCCAACGATGCGTCGGTTGCCAGCTCTTTGCTAATCAAAGCCACATGCTACCCACCGCCCTCAAAACTATACCCATAACCTGGCCCTTCGCGGTCTGGGGGCTTGACATGGTTGGACCCCTTAAAGGAGGAACCCACAAGCAAAAATACCTACTGGTCATGGTGGATAAATTCACCAAATGGATAGAGGCAAAACCTGTTAAGACCGCCGAATCTGGACCAGTGATAGACTTCATATCATGGGTCGTACACCGTTACGGTGTCCCCCATAGCATCATCACGGATAACGGCACGAACTTTACGGTCGACGAGGTCAAACTCTGGTGCAAAAACATGGGCATCAAGCTCGACTATGCTTCAGTCTATCACCCTCAAACTAACGGTCAAGTCGGGCGAGCAAATGGTCTGATCATGAGCGGCATCAAACCAAGATTAGTGCGGTCCCTCAAGGAATCTAACACGCACTGGGTAGAGGAGCTCGACTCCGTACTATGGGGGCTGCGGACCACTCCAAATCACACCACCGGATTTACACCATTCTTTATGGTATACGGCGCAGAGGCAGTTCTGCCCTGCGACATAATTCATGACTCACCTCGCGTGCGCATGTACGAAGAAAGAGAAGCCTAGCTCGATCGGCAGGACAGTTTGGACGCATTGGAGGAGGAGCGGGATGTGGCAACAGCCCGTTCCGCATTTTGTTGACAACAAGCTCGAAGATATCAAAGCAGAGAAGTACGGGCCAAAACTTACAACGTTGGTGAGTTAGTTCTACGCCTGCCGGACAAGAAAAAGGACAAACTCAAGCCCAAATGGGAAGGTCCCTTTATCATCGACAAAGTCCTGACTGGTGGAGTGTACCGTCTGCGCGATGCATTGGATAACCGACTCGAGCCGAACCCATGGAACGCAGCCCATCTCTGAAGATTCTACGCCTAGCGCCGGATTCTGAGTTCGTCTCCTTCCTCCATCTATATTTTACATATTAGTTGTCTTCTGTTTCTCTCCTTCTTCCTCCTTTTCTATTACAGCCTTTGAAAGCTTGTTCGCGCATTGTTCGCACACACTTGAAGCGCTATCTGCGCTCATTATAGCTGGGGGCTTCTTTAACAGAAGCTTATTTATACGGGCTCCATACCCAACACATGTGTCACACTTCCGCATATACCTTTTATTCACCATTATATGCGTCGATATGACTTAAGTTTTGGCCAAGCTGGGTTGCCTGGCTCCTGTGCTTACCCCTATGTTCCCGATTGTTCGGCTAGGTGGTAAAGGGAGCACCTCTGCGATTGTTACTGCCGGGTCAGCCAGATGTGTACCTTAGGCTGGGTCAAGCCGAAAGCTAGCGTTCTTAAGGGAATATTCGGTCGGTGAACAAAAAGATGATTTAATACCTATTTACCTGCCCCCAGATGTTTTTCTGCTTTTTTTGCAGTCCGGACATGCACTTTAGGGCATGCCTCCCAGGGAAAGGAACCCCTAACGGAACTATTCTCCCTGGAAGATGTTTCTTACTAACCATGTAATATAACACAACTAGTTGGGCACTTGTCTGATAAAGCACTAATGACCCCTACGCCTGGTCTCCACGCATGCCCCGGTTCTTATATAACCGTGAGGGTATTCGGACACACTCCGGATTATTGGGTCCCGAGGTTGAAGCGAAAAGGTCCGCTATGACAAACGATCTACAATCCGGCTAGAAGGCATTTTACATGTCATCTTTAATTACATAGTCAATCCGACTGATTGTATTCCTCTTCAATGCCATCTAATAGGCTGTCTAGTTTACAGTTCTGCTGGGAATACTTTGCGGCCAACTCTACTTGGCCGTACACTAAGCTCACAGGGATCTCCTTCCCATCGGGCCCCGCAGGTCCGACCTCGGCCATGTGATTTGGGTCAGCCTTCGTGTACCACATCTTCACCATGGCCCAGGCTTCCCTGGCGCCTTGATGGCAGGCCGATATCTTCCATAATCGAAAGCGCCGCCGCGCTCCCTAAAGCCTCTCTGTAAGCTCTCCAAGGCCTTCGGGCGGGGAGAAAGATGGCCACAAGGCCAGGGCGACGCCTTTCATCACCTGCCGAACTCGTTCGTGCAGTTCTAAGAGCTCTGGAAGAAGGTCACCCGTAGAACCGGGCATTTCCTCTGCAGGACGGCCTGTGAGCATACCTACAGATATAACTTTGTTAGTCGACTTCCTCGCTGAACTCTTTTTTTTTCAAAGGTTCGTTCAAGCACTTACTAAAAATGCCGCGTTGAAGCCGCCAATTCTCCTTAACGGAGTCAGACAGCTGGGCACGAACATCCTTTAGTTCCTCACCCAGCTGGGTGTTGGCATCTTGGAGATTATTTTTCTCTTGCCTCACCCTTGTAAGCACATTCTCGCCGGCCTTTAACCGGCACATGAGATGTTGCTGGTCCGGATCTATCCCAGCGCCATCTGCAATATTATTGTCAGACTTTTACACACGCCGCACTTCACAAGTTACTTATCTTTTGAAGCATATATTACCAGAGGGAGTCTCTTTGGCTTCCCCCGCTGCGGCTAGTGTGGCCTCAAGTTGGGCCTTGCACTCCTCCAGCTCCTGGGACAGTTGGGTATTCTTTTCTGTAAGATCCTGCACAATAAATGATCCTTAAATCAGTTATTCTAACTATTTCAAGTCTCGGGGGCTACTGGCACATATAACTGTCAAATTTTCTCACCCGTATGTCTGTTACATATTGCTCCGTGGCTCTGGCTAGAACATTTTGAGCAGCACGGAGGTGCGCATCTCCCGAATTAAAGGCATACAATGCCTCTGGGGAGAAACATGCATCGCGAAGAACTGACCGGCGACGCCTGTGATTCATGGCACTCTCCTCCTCGGAATTGGTGGAAGATAACCTGTCGGCATCCTCTGTTGGAGGAGCAGTCGACGTGCGCCTCATGTTTGCCTTAGCTTTTGGACCTGGCTTTGGAGCCTGGCGAGCGGAGGATGGGTTGGCAACCTCTCCGGTTACAGTCCGGCGAGCGCTCTTCTTCCTGAAAAAGGACGAGCGTTAGTATGTCTCCCAGGAATAAAGCCTGGGAGTAAGGTGGTACGCCATACCGTTGCGCCGGAGTTTCAATCCGGACCGCACTTCTTTTTAGCCTGATGGTGTAGGACCTTGAGAAGAGGTGTCTGGGGGGGGTGATTAGACACTAAGTACCAAAGTTGCAGTTTTTAAGTTTCTTTAAAGTTTAAGTGGAGTTTAGGCACAAATTTAACATTCACAACACAAAGACAGCAAGCATGCAAAGAGTATATGAGCAGTGGAAAATAAAGCATGCAACTTGCAAGAATGTAAAGGGAAGGGATTGGAGAACTCAAACGCAATTGGAGACACAGATGTTTTTGGCGTGGTTCCGATAGGTGGTGCTATCGTACATCCACATTGATGGAGACTTCAACCCACGAAGGGTAACGGTTGTGCGAGTCCACGGAGGGCTCCACCCAAGAAGGGTCCACGAAGAAGCAACCTTGTCTATCCCACCATGGTCGTAGCCCACGAAGGAGTTGCCTCACTAGCGGTAGATCTTCACGAAGTAGGCGATCTCCTTGCCCTTACAAACTCCTTGGTTCAACTCCACAATCTTGTCGGAGGCTCCCAAGTGACACCTAGCCAATCTAGGAGACACCACTCTCCAAGAAGTAACAAATGGCGTGTTGATGATGAACTCCTTGCTCTTGTGCTTCAAATGATAGTCTCCCCAACACTCAACTCTCTCTCATAGGATTTGGATCCGGTGGAAAGAGGGTTTGAGTGGAAAGCAACTTGGGGAAGGCTAGAGATCAAGATTCATATGGTAGGAATGGAATATCTTGGCCTCAAGACATGAGTAGGTAGTTCTTTCTCAAAAATAGGATGCTGCAAGTGTAGGTTTAGTCTGATGGCTCTCTCCACGAATGAAGAGGAGGTGGAGGGGTATATATAGCCTCCACACAAAATCTAACCATTACACACAATCTACCAAACTCGGTGGGACCGAATCGTTAAACTCGGTCAGACCGATTTAGCAAATAATGTGACCGTTAGGGTTTTCGGTGGGACCGAAATGCAACTCGGTAGGACCGATTCGGTTAGGGTTAGGGCATAACATAATCTCGGTGAGACCGATTACACAAACTCGGTAGGACCGATTTTGGTAATTAGCTAACCAGAGAGTTGGTCAGACAAACTCGGTTGGACCGATTATCAAACTCGGTGGGACCGATTTTGATAATGAGTCAGCCAGAAAGTTTGCATTGTAATCTCGGTAGTACCGATTGCTCAAACTCGGTGAGACCGATTTTGATAATGGACATACACAGAGAGATTACAATCCAATCTCGGTGAGACCAAGATCCCTATCGGTGAGATCGATTTGCCTAGGGTTTGTGGCAGTGGCTAAGACATCAAAACTCGGTGGCGCCGGATAGAAAGAATCAATGGAGCCGAGTTTGACTTTAGGTTTAGGACATATGTGTGGAAGTGGGAAAGTAGTTGAGGGTATTTGGAGCATATCACTAAGCACTTGAAGCAAGAGGCTCATTAAGCAACACCTCATCCCTCCTTGATAGTATTGGCTTTTCCTATAGACTCAATGTGATCTTGGATCACTGAAATGTAAAATGAAGAGTCTTGAGCTTGAAGCTTGAGCCAATCCTTTGTCCTTAGCATCTTGAAGGAGTTCTCACATCCTTTAGTCCATGCCACTCCATTGTTGAACTTGTCTGAAATATACTAGATAAAAGTGTTAGTCCAACAAGAGATATGTTGACATTAATTACCAAAACCACCTAGGGAGCACTTGTGCTTTCAATATCCCCCTTTTTGGTAATTGATGACAACATACATCAAAGATTTAGATAAAGATATAAAGAACAGCAAGTAAAGCTTTGGAAAGACATGTAACAAGCATAGGCTCCCCCTACATGTATGCAATCATGTGAATATGAAATATAGAAGCATGTGATAGCATAACCATGATAGAGCAGGCAATGTGTTACATGTATCTTGGCCATATGCATCAGAGCAAAAGAAAATATTAAAGGAAATACCTTCATGCCCATGAGTCCTTCTTGCAAACAGTATGTACATCGGCAAGAATTCCTCATGCACATGATTGTGATGCATATACTTACCTTGTAGTCTTGAGTTGGCTTAGGATGGAATGAGCCTGCGTAAACAAGGTTAGATAACACAGATACATCTACTGGCCAGAGCAAACAGAAGAAACCACAAGAATACCAAGACTGGGATGACATGTAGAGAGTAAGTCCTAAGTACCACATTTGAATTGACATGTCCCCAAGAGTAAAGATATGCAATGAATTTAAATGATTTCTTTCCCTTAGATGTCTTGCTCCCCCTAAATCTAACATGGGATACTGGGAGAAGATAGGGAACAGAAAATCAGAGCTGAAAGATACAAAGAACAGAGCTCATGCAAGCTAATGCAAATAAGCACATATGAACATGTCTTTCCCCTCAAGAAGACATGTGGCATCTCTCCTCTTGAACACCAAGCATCTGGGATCCTTGAGAAATACTTTCTACTAGTATTATCTCCCCCTGGAGATCTCTCTCTCTCCCTGAAGGATCTTCTCTCTCTCCCTCTAAGATGTGATCTCTCTCTCTAAATGATAAGCTTTGATGTGATCTCTCTCTCCCCCTTTGACATCAATTTCCAAAAAGGGCTGGATAAAGATGTAATCTCTCTCTCTTTCTGGAATTCGACATGAATGGGTTTGATCCTTGAGTCACAACATAAAGCAATGGTAAAAATGTGATGCTTGTAGAGGACAAGATTCATTGAGTGGAGCTAGATCAGAAGAAACACAGAATAAGTGGCAAACTGATTTTCCTGTTGTGAAATCGGTGGCACCGAGTTGTAGGCTTCGGTGGTACCGACAGTTTTCGGTTGGACCGAAAATAACAAATCGGTGTAACCGAGTTCATCGCAGGGAAAACACTTGTCACCTCAGCTCACTAGACTAGAAAGATCTCACAAAGATTTGCAAGGAATTAACTAAATGATATGCAAGGAATTGATGCAGAAAATGCAGAGCAAATAGAAAGAAATCTAGATGAAGTTTTTTTTTGAAAGGGGAAACACATATGCATGAGAAAAATGCAAAAACACAGAAGAAAACACAAGGGATCTTCATCTAGAGATGGTCGGTGACGAAGTCACCTATGTTAGAGTATATTGTCTTAGGAGTCAAGTGAGATCACTTGATCATAGGTCATACTCATCGTTTAAGCTCAAAATGGGGTTGCCATTTTTTTAAGCATCTTGATGTATTCACATCTTGTCGAGTTGCTTTAGCTCATGACTTGGAGTAAAGCTTCTCTAAGATGGAATAACATACCTTGGATGGTGGTGTTGTCCATGTAGTTGAACTTGTGTGGGTTGCTCAAGGTTGATGTAGCTCATCAAGAGTTTGGAGCACCACTTGGAATTTGAGTCCATCTACCCACATGGGTTAGTTCTTGCAAGGAAGAGCACTTGTGTGTCCAAAAATGACACTCATGAAGTTTAACATAGAATTTGTCAAAGGATATGTTTGAATAGTTTCATGCTTCCTTGTCTTCAACCACCTTTGTATAGAGACTTGGTGATGTAGAGATTGCTCAAGTTATGAGTAGATTACAATCTCATGGAATTAGATTCAACCAAGTACCTACAAGGGTCAGATAGCATGCAAGATACAAATATATAAAAGACATATGATTTTGATCATAAGAGAAATATCAAGGATTAGTCATAAGCTCATGTCTTGCATGTATCCAGTGGAGTTTCTACTCCAAGTTTGAAGCATCAATGATGTTCAATTCTCCTCTCAACCTGCAAAACACTTTCTCATCAAGAGGTTTAGTGAATATATCGGCTAATTGCTTTTCGGTGCGAACATGCTTAAGATCAGTGTCACCCTTAGCAACATGATCTCGAATGAAATGATGACGAACTTCAATATGCTTAGTTCGAGAATGTTGCACAGGATTATGACCAATTTTGATAGCACTTTCATTGTCACAAAGCAATGGAACATGTTTCACTTATATCCCATAATCTTTAAGGGTTTGAGTCATCCAAAGTAATTGAGCACAACATGAACCAGCGGCAATGTATTCCGCTTCGGCGGTGGATAAGGATACCGAGTTTTGTTTCTTGGAAGACCAAGACACAAGAGATCTACCAAGAAATTGACAAGTACCCGAAGTGGACTTTCTATCAAACTTGTCTCCGGCATCGTCCGAGTCAGAGTAGCCAACAAGATCGAAAGAGGCCCTCTTAGGATACCAAATGCCAAAGGTGTATGGATTAAGTATCTCACTATCCTTTTCACAGCCTTAAGATGACATTCTTTAGGAGCAGCTTGATATCTTGCACACATGCACACACTTAGCATAATATCGGGACGTGAAGCACATAGATATAACAATGAACCAATCATAGAGCGATAAACCTTTTGATCAACTGGTTCATCATCTTTGGTCAAATCAAGATGTCCACTAGTAGGCATGGGTGTAGACATACCTTTTCATTCTTGCATATTGAACTTCTTGAATAAGTCCTTAGTGTACTTCATTTGAGATACAAAAGTACCTTCCTTAGTTTGCTTGATTTGCAACCCAAGAAAGAATTTGAGTTCACTCATCATTGACATCTCAAACTTCTCCGACATTAGCTTTCCAAACTTTTCACCAAAATGAGGGTTAGTTGAACCAAATATAATATCATCAACATAGATTTGGCACACAAATAGTTCACCATTAACCCTTTTTGTAAAAAGAGTAGAATCAATCTTCCCAATTTCAAAGCCTTTTTCAATAAGGAACTTGGTCAAGCATTTATACCATGCCCTAGGAGCTTGTTTAAGACCATAAAGAGCTTTGTGAAGTTTGTAAACATTATTGGGTTTCTTAGGATTGACAAAGCCAGGAGGTTGTTTAACATAAACTTCCTCCTCTATTTCACCATTTAGAAAAGCACTTTTAATGTCCATTTGGTACAAGGTGATATCATGGTGATTAGCATAGGCAAGTAAGATGCGACTGGACTCAAGTCTAGCAACGGGAGCATAAGTCTCACCATAGTCCTTACCTTTGACTTGTATGTAGCCTTGGGCGACGAGACGTGCTTTGTTGCAAACTACTTGTCCATCTTCATCTTGCTTGTTGCGAAACACCCATTTGGTACCAATGATGTTGTGGTTGTTGTCGGGCTTCTCAACCAATGTCCAAACTTGGTTCCTCTCAAAGTTGTGTAGCTCTTCATGCATAGCATTTATCCAATCCGGATCTTCCAATGATTCTTCTACCTTCATAGGTTCAATGCTAGAGATGAAAGAATAGTTTTCACAAAAGTTAGCTAGACGAGTTTTAGAGCGAGTGATCCTCCCGGTTTGAATATCATTGTAGATTTGCTCGACGGGATGGTCTTTAGCAATTCTTGCTCGAACTTGTGAAAGCTTTTGCTTGGATCTTAGTTGAACATCTTCTTCATCTTCTTCTTCTTCTTGGCCTTCTTCATTCTTGGCGTTGTCGTTCTCTTGTCGTGGTGGAGAAGGAGGTTGTTGACGTTCATCTTGATGCACTTCCTCGTTTCCTTCATCTTGGTGTGTCCCACTTGTGGATGCTTCTAAATCACCTCTTGGTTCACCTTGTCGTGAAGTAGAAGGTTCCACTTGGACAGACGAGGTACTCTCCTTCACCTCCGTTGGACGAACCTTGCCAATAGACAAGTCTTGGATTGCTTCTGAAGGATCTTTGTCTCCTACATCAATTGGCAATTGCTCTACTTGTGAGCCATTAGATTCATCAAACTTCACATCTACCGTCTCTTCAACCTTTCGGGTGAAATTGCTGTAGACACGTAAGTGTGAGAGTTTGAGCCATAACCTAGTAGGAAACCTTCATGAGACTTAGGATCAAATTTAGAACGATGATGCTTATCAAGAATTTAGCACTTTGAGCCGAATACTTGAAAGTATACAACTTGGGGTTTGTTACCGGTGAGGAGCTCGTATGCCGTCTTGCCAAGTAGCTTGTGAAGATACAAGCGATTTGTTGCATGACAAGCTGTCTCAACCGCTTCTGCCCAAAAGTGCTTTGGCGTCTTGTACTCATCAAGCATCGTTCTCGCCATTTCAATGAGCGTCCGGTTCTTCCTATCAACAACTCCATTTTGCTGAGGTGTGTACGTAGCCGTGAACTCGTGTGAAATCCCTTCTTCGTCAAGAAAGGTGTCCACATTTGCGTTCTTGAACTCCGTTCCGTTGTCGCTACGAACCTTCTTGATCTTCACTTCAAATTGATTTTGGGCCTTCCTAGCGAAGTTTTTGAAGATCTTCTGAACCTGCGATTTATCATCAAGAAAGAACACCCAGGTAAATCTGGAAAAATAATCGACTATAACTAGACCAAAAGAATTTCCACCGAGACTCTTGTAAGAGTTGGGACCAAAGAGATCCATGTGAAGTAGCTCGAGTGGCCTCTTTGTGGTCATGATGTTCTTCACGGGATGCCTTCCTCCAACCTGTTTACCTGCTTGACAAGCACTGCAAAGTCTATCCTTATCAAATATGACATCATTAACTACAAGGATATGATTTCCTTTAATAAGCTTGTCAAGATTTCTCATGCCAACGTGACCTAGTCGTCTATGCCATAACCAACCTTTTGAGGATTTAGCAATGAAGCAAGTTTTAGGTTGAGCCTTTTTAGTGAAATCAACAATGTATAGATCACATCTACGTATGCCGGTAAAGACCATTTTATGATTGTGTCGACGAAACACTTGGCAATCTACTTCAGTAAATAGAACATTGAAACCGAAATCAGCAAGTCTAGATACTGAAAGTAAGTTGTATCCAAGAGATTCAATGAGCATGACATTTTGTATGGAGCTATCATGTGAGATCGCCACCTTACCAAGGCCAACCACCTTACCCTTTGCGTTGTCACCGAAAGTGACATACTTTCGAGGACTATCATTATCAGCAAGCTCACGAAACATGTCTTTATCTCTGGTCATGTGATCGGTACATCCACCATCAAGGACCCATTCCTTTCCTCCTAACATATATCCCGAAGATTTGCCATAAGACCAAAATGTCTCATTGCATCATCAAGATCGAAGTCACTATCATCATCCTCATCATAGTATCCATGTTCAACATCGTCATGTGGTGGATCAAATCCTAGAGAGGGTGATTCGTTAGAGTGATTTTGACAATGATCTAGTCTATGAATTTTTATAGCTTCGGAAATAATATCACTAATAATACCAACATTTCCTTTGGCACGCATAAGATTTGTAAGCTCAAATAGACGATCACCAAACATGGGATCACTAGTATTCATCTTACTCAATGCAATAGACTTATGAAGAATTTCATCAAGATTTCTCAAAGAATAATCAAGAAATCGTTCCTCAAGAAATTTCCATATGGTGTAGGCACACTCAAGAGTAGGCAGTTTTATAATCAAGTTTCTGGGCAAGCCTCTAGTGATAAGATTAATAGTTCTAAGATTCCTAATCATGTCAATTGACTCATCAAGTGTAGGATGCATAGGATCAACACAAGGTGCACGAGGACTAGCAATGTACTTGTTCAAATGATATTGATTGAAAATTACAAGCATCTCATTTTTCCACTCATGAAAGTACTCTCCATCAAGAATAGGCACTCTATGTCTAAGACTCCCCAAAGTAGACTCATCCATCTTCCTCCAATGGTGATTAAACCAAAGCAATGGAGACCAATGCTCTAATACCACTTGTAGGACCTTGAGAAGAGGTGTCTAGAGGGGGGTGATTAGACACTAACTACCAAAGTTGCAGTTTTTAAGTTTCTTTAAAGTTTAAGTGGAGTTTAGGCACAAATTTAACATTCACAACACATAGCAAGCAAGCATGCAAAGAGTATATGAGCAGCGGAAAATAAAGCATGCAACTTGCAAGAATGTAAAGGGAAGGGATTGGAGAATTCAAACGCAATTGGAGACACGGATGTTTTTGGCATGGTTCCGATAGGTGGTGCTATCGTACATCCACGTTGACGGAGAATTCAACCCACGAAGGGTAATGGTTGCGCGAGTCCACGGAGGGCTCCACCCAAGAAGGGTCCACGAAGAAGCAACCTTGTCTATCCCACCATGGCCGTCGCCCACGAAGGACTTGCCTCACTAGAGGTAGATCTTCACGAAGTAGGCGATCTCCTTGACCTTACAAACTCCTTGGTTCAACTCCACAATCTTGTTGGAGGCTCCCAAGTGACACCTAGCCAATCTAGGAGACACCACTCTCCAAGAAGTAACAAATGGTGCGTTGATGATGAACTCCTTGCTCTTGTGCTTCAAATGATAGTCTCCCCAACACTGAACTATCTCTCATAGGATTTGGATCTGGTGGAAAGAGGGTTTGAGTGGAAAGCAACTTGGGGAAGGCTAGAGATCAAGATTCATATGGTAGGAATGGAATATCTTGGCCCCAACACATGAGTAGGTAGTTCTTTATCAGAAATAGGATGCTGGAAGTGTAGGTTTAGTCTGATGGCTCTCTCCACAAATGAAGAGGAGGTGGAGGGGTATATATAGCCTCCACATAAAATCTAACCGTTACACACAATCCACCAAACTCGGTGGGACCGAATCGTTAAACTCGGTTAGACCAATTTAGCAAATAATGTGACCGTTAGGGTTTTCGGTGGGACCGAAATGCAACTCGGTAGGACCGATTCGGTTAGGGTTAGGGCATAACGTAATCTCGGTGAGACCGATTACACAAACTTGGTAGGACCAATTTTGGTAATTAGCTAACCAGAGAGTTGGTCAGGAAAACTCGGTTGGACCGATTATCAAACTCGGTGGGACCGATTTTGATAATGAGTCAACCAGAAAGTTTGCATTGTAATCTTGGTAGTACCGATTGCTCAAACTCGGTGAGACCGATTTTGATAATGGACATACACAGAGAGATTACAATCCCATCTCAGTGAGACCGAGATCCCTATCGGTGAGATCGATTTGCCTAGGGTTTGTGGCAGTGGCTAAGACATCAAAACTCGATGGCGTCGGATAGAAAGAATCAGTGGAGCCGAGTTTGACTTTAGGTTTAGGACATATGTGTGGAAGTGGGAAAGTAGTTGAGGGTATTTGGAGCATATCACTAAGCACTTGAAGCAAGAGGCTCATTAAGCAACACCTCATCCCTCCTTGATAGTATTGGCTTTTCCTATAGACTCAATGTGATCTTGGATCACTGAAATGTAAAATGAAGAGTCTTGAGCTTGAAGCTTGAGCCAATCCTTTGTCCTTAGCATCTTGAAGGAGTTCCCACATCCTTTAGGCCATGCCACTCCATTGTTGAACTTGTCTGAAATATACTAGATAAAAGTGTTAGTCCAACAAGAGATATGTTGACATTAATTACCAAAACCACCTAGGGAGCACTTGTGCTTTCAGATGGGCCGTGCTGCCCTATGTTGGCTAGCCGCCGCGGGCTCGGCCTTCCGCCTCAAGGGAGCCCCCTGTGAAATGCCATCGGTATACGGTGATCAAAAATAAGCACGGATGGGTCATTTTCAAAGTATTGTGACTTTGGTCTCAATTACGTGTGAGGCTGGAAGTATTCCGGGGTAATCAGCAGTAATGGTGACCAAGGCATTATCGATGCTCAGTTGGTGAAATACCCCATCGACCAGCTCCACTGATATGTCCGGATCCTCTTGGGAGGTCGGATCGAGGAACCATTCCGGATCCTCGGGTTGTGGAGGCGGGTTGTTTATGTCCTTTACGGCCTGGCACGGTTCCTGCGCCGAAATCACAAAATGAGATACTTGACTATGGGAATATGGATCGGATAGGCAAAAAGAAATGTCCGCTTACCCAGCTCAGAGGATTGTGCATAGAAAATCCGTTCTGTGGATTGACGTGGAGAAACTCTTCCTCTTCTCCCTTGTACAACGCGGACAAGATCTTCACCAGATCGGCCATCTCGGTCCCGGCCCCTTACGGCCGCAGCGGGTGGCATCATCCTCCCCGTTGAAATCCCACATAGGGTGGCCTCTATACTGGAGCGGTTGCACCCCCCGCATAATGCATGCGGCCATGACCCCGATCATGGTCAGTCTGGAATGAGCCAACAACCTTATTCGGCTCATCAGGTAAAGGACGTCCCTATCATTTTCCTTCTGAGGGCCCCGTGGACGCCAGCTTAGGCGTTTCTTTAAAGGAGCGTTATTGAACTCAGGGAGGCCGATCCGAACAGGGTCCGGCAGGGGGACATCTTCTATATAAAACCACTCCGAAGGCCAGTCTTCGGACGCCTTCTTCGGGGTTCTGGATAGATATCCGGTCCCGGCGATGCGCCATAGTTCGGCTCCACCCACTTGATATATTGACCCCTCTTGAGAACGGGGCACAAGGCAGAACAGCTTCTTCCATAGCGCAAAATGAGCCTCGACGCCCAAAAACAGCTCGCAAAGGGCCACGAAACCCGCAATATGCAGAATACAGGCAGGCGTAAGGTTGTGCAACTGGAGGCCGTAGAACTCCAGGAGCCCTCGGAGAAACGGATGAATTGGAAATCCGAGCCCTCTTATCAAATAAGAGACAAGGCACACCCGCTCTCCTTTGGAGGGGCTGGGGACGCTCTCCACTTGCTTTCCGCCCACATAGGTGGTGAGTCCGGCTCGAACCGGAACCATGAAGGCTGGGGGAAGAAATCCCTTGGTTTGGAGCGTCACTAACTTGCTGTGCGGGACGGAGCATCTCTCCCAATCTCTAGGATGGGGGCTGGAAGGGCGAGAGGAGGAGCCGCGTCGACTGTCCATGATGGAATGGATTTCTATCAAATGCTCTCTGATGAATGCTCGCGAAGGGAGGATGGTGTGATTCGGATCTAGATCCTCGTCTCTTTTATAGGCAGCTCATTTGCGCGGCTAGGGGAGTATAATGTAAAAATACCCTATCTTTTCGCATTCGTTCGACACGTGGAAGATGGCCATTATTGGGCGTGGAAGCCGAGGAGTGCAATATTTACAAGAAGCCGGATGCTATTCAGATAGGTACACAGGATTTGGAGAAGAACCCGCCTTGCAATGCCGAAGACAATCTACGCGCCGGACTCATCGCCATTGAAGCCTGGTTCGGGGGCTACTAATGGAGTCCCAGATTAGGGGGTGTCCGGATAGCTGAACTATCACCTTTGGTCGGACTCCTGGACCATGAAGATACAAGATTGAAGACTTCGTCCCGTGTCCGGATGGGACTTTCCTTGGCGTGGAAGGCAAGCTTGGCGATACGGATATGTAGATCTCCTACCATTGTACCGACTCTGTGTAACCCTAACCCTCTTCGGTGCCTATATAAACCAGAGGGTTTTAGTCCGTAGGACGAACAACAATCATACCATAGGCTAGCTTCTAGGGTTTAGCCTCTCTAATCTCGTGGTAGATCATCTCTTGTACTACCCATATCATCAATATTAATCAAGCAGGAGTAGGGTTTTACCTCCATCGAGAGGGCCCGAACCTGGGTAAAAACATCGTGTCCCTTGTCTCCTATTACCATCCACCTAGACGCACAGTTCGGGACCCCATACCAGAGATCCGCCAGTTTTGACACCGATAGTGGCCTTAGGAGGAATGTCAACTTCCGGGTCGGTCGAGGCCCCGGATACATTGTCCTGAGGGTGTTGTGCCTTGCTCAATGGTTGTGCATCCTGCTGAGGTTTCTTGACCGGGTGTTCCTTCCTTAGTACCACCAAGGCGGCGCTTGCTGAGTGAGGGGTTGCTGCCAAATAGAGTACCAAGGGCTCGAGTGGGCGCGGTGCCAACATCACTGGCGGGCTGGTCAAATATCTCTTGAGGTCCTGGAAGCTTGTGTCTGCCTCTGGGGTCCACTCAAATGGCTCCTTCCTCTTCATCAACATGAAGAACGGGAGGGCGCGCTCCCTCATCTTGTAAATGAAACACCCAAGTGAGGTTACATAGCCCGCCAGCTTCTGCATCTCCTTCAGGGTCTGTGGGGGGTTCATGTCCTCTATTTCCTTGACCTTCTCCGGGTTGGCCTCGATCCCTCTGTGTGACACCAAGATGCCAAGCAGCTTGCCGAAAGGGACCCCGAAGACGCACTTCTCGGGGTTAAGCTGAAGATCCACCATGCACAAGCTAGCGAACGTCTCCTCCAGATCTTATATCAGAGTCCTGACCTCCCGAGACTTCACCACTATATCATCAACATAGGCCTCTGCGATCCTCCCAAGCTGCGAACCCAGGGCAATATGCATCAGTCAATGGAAGGTTGCCCCGGCATTACGCAGCCTGAAGGGAATGCAGGTGTAGCAGTACACCCCGCATGGGGTGAGGAATGTCATCTTCTCCACATCCTCCACGGCCATCTTGATCTGGTGATAGCCGGAGAAGGCATCCAGGAAGCACAACAGGTCGCACTCGGCGGTGGAGTCAACGATCTGGTCGATGCGAGGGGGCGGGAAGGGGTCTTGTGGGCAGGCCTTGTTGAGGTTGGTGAAGTCGACACACATGTGTTCCTTCCCTCCTTTTGGGGGGACGATGACGGGATTCGCCAACCACTCTGGGTACCACACCTCTCTGATGACCCCTGCGGCTTGTAGCTTACAGGTTTCATTGACGATGAAGGCCTACTTCTCGGTGGACTGGCGGTGAGCCTTCTGCTTCACCAGCCGCACATTTGGACATACCCTTAGGTGGTGCACGATTATCCCTCTTGGGACCCCAGCCAGGTGTTTGGGTTCCCAAGCGAACACATCCTTGTTGGCTCGCAAAAAGTTGATCAATGATACCTCTTGATCCTGAGGGAGGCCTGCCCCTATGGTGAAGGTGGCGCTGGCCGTCCCATCTTCACAGACCGGCACTTGCTTCATCTCGGCTCGGTCTTGGGAGAACAACTGCTTCTTCTTAGCTGGCGCTGCTTCTGTGGCCTCCTGACCCTTCTTCTTGTCGGGAAGCGCAGACGCGGCTGTCCTGAAGGCGAGCTTGAGGGCCTGCAGCGCGCCTTTGGTGTCCCCCGCCACCATGAGGACACCGTTGCTGCCAGGCATCTTCATGAGGTTGTACGCGGGGTGGGTCATAGCCATAAACTGGGCCAAGGCCGGGTATCCTAGAATAGCATTGTACGGCGGGTCAATCTTGGCGATGTCGAAGTTGATGATCTCGGTGCGGTAGATGTCACGGGTCCCGAAGGTGACAGGGAGATGGATCTGCCCCAGGGGCCTGGTGGAGCCGCCGCCGACCCCGGAGAAAGGGTTGGAGGGGCGAAGCCGGCTGGGCGGCACGTGGAGCAGGCCGAACGCCTCCGGGGAGAGCACGCTGAGGTCGGCTCCACCGTCGATGAGAGTCCTGGTGATAACACGTGGCAGACGATGGGAGTGCAGAGCATTGGGAGCGCGCCTGCTCCCGTCGTGGCGACGGGGTGATCCTTGGGGCTGAAGGTGAGGTCAGCCTGGGGCGCCGCCCAGCCCGAGGGAGCCCCCGAGTCCGCCTGAGTGGCGCCTACCCATTGGTAGAACTGCTTGATCTGGCAGTCGGAAGGTGGTGCCTGGGAGCCACCTAGGAGAGTTGCGACGACTGGGGGCGTCGGTGCCGCGTAGTGGGAGAGGAAGAGGTCGAGAAGCTCCTCCCAGGAGGCCACAAAAGACGCGGCAGGTTGAGCAACCAGGCACGTGCCGCGCCTACAAGGGCCATGAGGAGCCAGTTGAACTTCACCTTGTCGTCTCCACCGGCCTCCCAAACTGCCTCCTCGTATGGTTGAAGAAAGGGGGTTGGATCTAGCACGGCATCATCTCCAGTCCGAACTTGGGCGGCCACCGCACCTCCGTAGGGAAAGGCTGAAGCATCGCAGCCCCTGCGCTTCTTCGGGAATGCGCGTCGACCGGGCCAACAGAGGAGCGCCTGCCATAGGAGTCAGTGCCACGATCTAGAGGTCGAGGAAGAAGATTCCGACTCACCCCTACCTCACGTGCCAAATGTCGGTGTCGGTGTCAAAACCAACAGATCTCGGGTATGGGGTCCCGAACTGTGCATCTAGGCGGATGGTAACAGGAGACAAGGGACACGATGTTTTTACCCAGGTTGGGGCCCTCTCGATGGAGGTAAAACCCTACTCCTACTTGATTAATATTGATGATATGGGTAGTACAAGAGTGGATCTACCACGATATCATAGAGGCTAAACCCTAGAAGATAGCCTATGGTATGATTGTTGTTCGTCCTATGAACTAAAACCCTCCGGTTTATATAGGCACTGAAGAAGGTTAGGGTTACACAGAGTCGGTTACAATGGTAGGAGATCTACATATCCGTATCGCCAAGCTTGCCTTCCACGCCAAGGAAAGTCCCATCCGGACACAGGACAAAGTCTTCAATCTTGTATCTTCATAGTCCAGGAGTCCGGCCAAAGGTGATAGTGATGGGGAACGTAGCAGAAATTCAAAATTTTCCTACGTGTCACCAAGATCTATCTATGGAGAAACCAGCAACGAGGGGAAGGAGAGTGCATCTAGATACCCTTGTAGATCGCTAAGAGGAAGCGTTCAAGAGAACGGGGTTGAAGGAGTCGTACTCGTCGTGATCCAAATCACCGGAGATCCTAGTGCCGAACAGACGACACCTCCACGTTCAACACACATACAGCCCGGTGACGTCTCCCACGCCTTGATCCAGCAAGGAGAGAGGGAGAGGTTGAGGAAGACTCCATCCAGCAGCAGCACAACGGCGTTGTCGTGATGCAGGAGCATGGCAATCCTGCAGGGCTTCGCCAAGCACCGCGGGAAAGGAGAAGGGAGAGAGGTAGGGCTGCGCCAAGAGGGTGGTGAAACTCATGTGTTGGGCAGCCCCTACACCTCATCTATTTATAGGGGGAGGGGAGGAGGCTGCGCCCCCTCTAGGGTTCCCTCCCCAGGGGTGGCAGCAGCCCCAGATCCCATCTGGGTGGCGGCCAGAAGGGGGGAGAGGGGAGGCGCACCTAGGGTGGGCCTTAGGGCCCATCTGCCCTAGGGTTTTCCCCCTTCCCACTCTTCCCTGCGCCTTGGGCCTTGTGGGGGGGCGCACTAGCCCACCTGGGGCTGGTTCCCTCCCACACTTGGCCCATGCAGCCCTCCAGGGATGGTTACCGATAAAACCCGAAACTTTTCTGGTGACCAAAACAGGACTTCCATATATAAATATTTACCTCCGGACCATTCCGGAACTCCTCGTGACGTCCGGGATCTCATACGGGACTCCGAACAACATTCGGTAACCACATACAAACTTCCTTTATAACCCTAGCATCATCAAACCTTAAGTGTGTAGACCCTACGGGTTCGGGAACCATGCAGACATGACCGAGACGTTCTCCGGTCAATAACCAACAGCGGGATCTGGATACCCATGTTGGCTCCCACATGTTCCACGATGATCTCATCGGATGAACCACGATGTCAAGGACTCAATCGATCCCGTATACAATTCCCTTTGTCTAACTGTATTGTACTTGCCCGAGATTCGATCGTCGGTATACCGATACCTTGTTCAATCTCGTTACTGGCAAGTCTCTTTACTCATTCCGTAACACATCATCCCGCGATTAACTCTTTGATCACATTGTGCACATTATGATGATGTCCTACCGAGTGGGCCCAGAGATACCTCTCCATCACACGGAGTGACAAATCCCAGTCTCGATTCGTGCCAACCTAACACAAACTTTCAAAGATACCTGTCGTGCACCTTTATAGCCACCCAGTTACGTTGTGACGTTTGGTACACCCAAAGCATTCCTACGGTATCCGGGAGTTGCACAATCTCATGATCTAAGGAAAAGATACTTGACATTAGAAAAGCTTTAGCATACGAACTACACGATCTCTGTGCTAGGCTTAGGATTGGGTCTTGTCCATCACATCATTCTCCTAATGATGTGATCCCGATATCAACGACATCCAATGTCCATGGTGAGGAAACCGTAACCATCTATTTTTCAACAAGCTAGTCCACTAGAGGCTTACTAGGGACATGGTGTTGTCTATGTACCCAGACATGTATCTGAGTTTCCTATCAATACAATTATAGCATGGATAATAAATGATTATCATGAACAAGGAAATATAATAATAACTAATTTATTATTGCCTCTAGGGCATATTTCCAACAGTCTCCCACTTGCACTAGAGTCAATAATCTAGTTCACATCGCTATGTGATTAACACGGATAGGTCACATCGCCATGTGACCAACATCCAAAGAGTTTACTAGTGTCTAAAATAGTTCACATCACCTTGTGATTAAGTCTCAATGAGTTCTAGGGTTTGATCATGTTTTGCTTGTGAGAGAGGTTTTAGTCAACGGGTCTGCTACATTCAGATCCGTATGTACTTTGCAATTCTCTATGTCATATTGTAAATGCTGCTTCCACGCTCCACTTGAAGCTATTCCAAATGGTTGCTCCACTATACGTATCCAGTTTGCTCCACTAAACGTAACCCTTTACACCGAACTCTTTATCACCTCCATAATTGAGAAACATTTCCTTATTCCTCTAAGGATAATTTTGACCACTGTCCAATGATCCGTTCCTGGATCATTCTTGTACCCCTTGACTGATTCATGGCAAGGCACACTTCTGGTGCGGCACATAGCATAGCATACTATAGAGCCTATGTCTGAAGCATAGGGAACGGCCTTCATCCTTTGTCTCTCTTCTGCCGTGGTTGAGCTTTAACTCTTAACTTCATACCTTACAACTCAGGCAAGAAATCCTTCTTTGACTGATCCATCTTGAACACCTTCAAGATCATGTCAAGGTATGTGCTCAATTGAAAGTATTATTAAGCATTTTGATCTATCTTATAGATCTTGATGCTTATTGTTCAAGTAGCCTAATCTAGTTTTTCCATTGAAAAACACTTTTCAAATAACCCTATATGCTTTCTAGAAATTCTACATCATTTCTGATCAACAATATGTCAACAACATATACTCATCAGAAATTCTATAATGCTCCCACTCACTTCTTTGGAAATACAAGTTTCTCATAAACTTTTGAATAACCCAAAATCTTTGATTATCTCATCAAAGCGTACATTCCAACTCCGAGATGCTTACTCCAATCCTTAGAAAGATTGCTGGAGTTTTGCATATTTCTTAGCGTTCTTCAGGATTGTCAAAACCTTCTGGTTGTATCACATACAACCTTTCCTCAAGAAAACTGTCGAGGAAACAATGGTTATTTGACATTCTATCTGCAAGATTTCATAAATGCAGCTTATGCTAACATGATTCCGACGGACTTAAGCATTGCTACGGATGAGAAGATCTCATCGTAGTCAACTCCTTGAACTTGTGAAAAACTCTTCGCCACAAGTCGAGCTTCATAGACGGTGATATGACTGTCCATGTCCGTCTTCTTCTTAAAGATCCATTTATCTCAATGACTTGCCGATTATCGGGCAAGTCCACCAAAGTCCATGCTTTGTTCTGATACATGGATCCTATCTCGGATTTCATGGCTTCTAACCATTTGTCGGAATATGGGCCCACCATCGCTTCTCCATAGCTCATAGGTTCATTGTTGTCTAGCAACATGACCTTCAAGACAGGATTACTGTACCACTCTGAAGCAGTACGCATCCTTGTCACCCTACGAGGTACGGTAGTGACTTGATCCAAAACTTCATGATCACTATCATAAGCTTCTACTTCAATTGGTGTAGGCGCCACAGGAACAACTTCCGGTGCCCTGCTACACACTTGTTGAAGTGACGGTTCAATAACCACATCAAGTCTCCACCATCCTCCCACTCAATTCTCGAGACAAACCTTTCCTCGAGAAAGGACCCGATTCAAGAAACAATCCCTATTGCTTTCGGATCTGAATTAGGAGGTATACCCAACTATTTTGGGTGTCCTATGAAGATGCATTTTATCCTCTTTGGGTTCGAGCTTCTCAACCTGAAACTTTTTCACATAAGCATCGCAGCCCCAAACTTTTAAGAAACGACAACTTAGGTTTCTCCAAACCATAATTCAAATGGTGTCGTCTCAACGGAATTACGTGGTGCCCTATTAAAGTGAGTGCGGTTGTCTCTAATGCCTAACCCATGAACGATACTGGTAATTCGATAAGAGACACCATGGTACGCACCATATCCAATAGGGTGCAACTATGATGTTCGGACACACCATCACACTATGGTGTTCCAGGCGGTATTAATTGTGAAACAATTTCCACAATGTCTTAATTGCGTGCCAAAGCTCATAACTCAGATACTCATCTCTATGATCATATCATAGACATTTTATCCTCTTGTCACGATGATCTTCAACTTCACTCTAAAATTACTTGAACCATTCAATAATTCAGACTTGTGTTTCATCAAGTAAATATACTCAACATCTACTCGAATCATCTGTGAAGTAAGAACATAACGATATTCACTGCATACCTCAGCACTCATTGGACTCCACACATCAAAATGTGTTACTTCCAACAAGTTGCTTTCTTGTTCCATTTTACTGAAAACGAGGCTTTCAGTCATCTTGCCCATGTGGTATGATTTGCATCTCTCAAGTGATACAAAATCAAGTGAGTCCAAACGATCCATCTGCATGGAGTTTCTTCATGCGTATACACCAATAGACATGGTTCGCATGTCTCAAACTTTTCAAAACGAGTGAGTCCAAAGATCCATCAACATGGAGCTTCTTCATGTGTTTTATACCAATATGACTTACATGGCAGTGCCACAAGTAAGTGGTACTATCATTACTATCTTATATCTTTGGCATGAACATGTGTATCACTACGATCGAGATTCAATCAACCATTCATTTTAGGTGCAAGACCATTGAAGGTATTATTCAAATAAACAGAGTAACCATTATTCTCCTTAAATGAATAACCGTATTGCGATAGACATAATCCAATCATGTCTATGCTCAACGCAAACACCAAATGACAATTATTCAGGTTTAATACTAATCTTGATGGTAGAGGGAGCGTGCGATGTTTGATCACATCAAACTTGGAAACACTTCCAACACATATCGTCAGCTCACCTTTAGCTAATCTCCATTTATTCCGTAGCTCTTTTATTTCGAGTTACTAACACTTAGCAACCGAACCGGTATCTTAATACCCTGGTGCTACTAGGAGTACTAGTAAAGTACACATTAACATAATGTATATCCAATATACTTCTATCGACCTTGCCAGCCTTCTCATCTACCAAGTATCTAGGATAATGTTGCTCCAGTGGCTGTTCCCCTTATTACAGAAGCACTTAGTCTTGGGTTTGGGTTCAACCTTGGGTTTCTTCACTAGAGCAGCAGCTGATTTGCCGTTTCATGAAGTATCCCTTCTTGCACTTGCCCTTCTTGAAACTAGTGGTTTCACCAACCATCAACAATTGATGCTCCTTCTTGATTTCTACTTCCGCGGTGTCAAACATCGCGAATACCTCAAGGATCATCATATCTATCCCTGATATGTTATAGTTCATCACAAAGCTCTAGCAGCTTGGTGGCAATGACTTTGGAGAAACATCACTATCTCACCTGGAAGATCAACTCCCACTCGATTCAAGTTATTGTTGCACTCAGAAAATCTGAGCACAAGCTCAATGATTGAGCTTTTCTCCCTTAGTTTGCCATCTAAGAAAATCGTCGGAGGTCTTATACCTCTTGACGTGGGCACGAGCCTAAAATCCCAATTTCAGCCCTCGAAACATCTCATATGTTCCGCCACGTTTCGAAAAACGTCTTTGGTGCCTCAACTCTAAACCGTTTAACTGAACTATCACGTAGTTATCAAAACGTGTATGTCTGATGTTCGCAACATCCACAGACGACGATTGGGGTTCAGCACATTAAGCGGTGCATTAAGGACATAAGCTTTCTACTGTCCGCATAATCGCTACTGTCAACTTTCAACTATATTTTCTCTAGGAACATATCTAAACAGTGGAACTAAAGTGCGAGCTTACGACATAATTTGCAAAGATCTTTTGACTATGTTCAGGATAATTAAGTACATCTTATGGACTCCCACTCAGATAGACATCCCTCTAGACATCTAAGTGATTACATGATCCGAGTCAACTAGGTCGTGTCCGATCATCACGTGAGACGGACTAGTCATCATCGGTGAACATCTTCATGTTGATCGTATCTACTATACGACTCATGCTCGACCTTTCGGTCTCTTGTGTTCCGAGGCCATGTCTGTACATGTTAGGCTCGTCAAGTTAACCTAAGTGTTTCGCGTGTGTAAATTGGCTTACACCCGTTGTATGTGAACGTAAGAATCTATCACACCCGATCATCACGTGGTGCTTCGAAACGACGAACTTTCGCAACGGTGCACAGTTAGGGGGAACACTTTCTTGAAATTTTAATGAGGGATCATCTTATTTACTACCGTCGTTCTAAGCAAATAAGATGCATAAACATGATAAACATCACATGCAATCAAAATAGTGACATGATATGGCCAATATCATTTTTTGCTCCTTTTGATCTCCATCTTCGGGGCTCCATGATCATCATCGTCACCGGCATGACACCATGATCTCCATCATCATGATCTCCATCATCGTGTCTTCATGAAGTTGTCTCGCCAACTATTACTTCTACTACTATGGCTATCGGTTAGCAATAAAGTAAAGTAATTACATGGCGTTGTTCAATGACACGCAGGTCATACAATAAATAAAGACAACTCCTATGGCTCCTGCCGGTTGTCATACTCATCGACATGCAAGTCGTGATTCCTATTACAAGAACATGATCAATCTCATACATCACATATCATTCATCACATTCTTCTTGGCCATATCACATCACATAGCATACCCTGCAAAAACAAGTTAGACATCCTCTAATTGTTGTTTGCATGTTTTACGAGGCTGCTATGGGTTTCTAGCAAGAACATTTCTTACCTACGCAAAAACCACAACGTGATATGTCAATTGCTATTTACCCTTCATAAGGACCCTTTTAATCGAATCCGATCCGACTAAAGTGGGAGAGACTGGCACCCGCTAGCCACCTTATGCAACAAGTGCATGTCAGTCGGTGGAACCTGTCTCACGTAAGTGTACGTGTAAGGTCGGTCTGGGCCGCTTCATCCCACAATACCATCGAAACAAGATTGGACTAGTAACGGTAAGCATATTGAACAAAATCAACACCCACAACTAGTTTGTGTTCTACTCGTGCAAAGAATCTACGCAATAAACCTGGCTCTGATACCACTGATGGGGAACGTAGCAGAAATTCAAAATTTTCCTACGTGTCACCAAGATCTATCTATGGAGAAACCAGCAACGAGGGGAAGGAGAGTGCATCTACATACCCTTGTAGATCGCTAAGCGGAAGCGTTCAAGAGAACGGGGCTGAAGGAGTCATACTCGTCGTGATCCAAATCACCAAAGATCCTAGTGCCGAACAGACGGCACCTCCGCGTTCAACACATGTACAGCCCGGTGACGTCTCCCATGCCTTGATCCAGCAAGGAGAGAGGGAGAGGTTGAGGAAGACTCCGTCCAGCAGCAGCACAACGGCGTGGTGGTGATGGAGGAGCGTGGCAATCCTGCAGGGCTTCGCCAAGCACCGTGGGAGAGGAGAAGGGAGAGAGGTAGGGCTGCGCCAAGAGGGAGGTGAAACTCATGTGTTGGGCAGCCCCTAGACCTCATCTATATATAGGGGGAGGGGAGGGGGCTGCGCCCCCTCTAGGGTACCCTCCCCAGGGGTGGCGGCAGCCCCCAGATCCCATCTGGGTGGCGGCCAGAAGGGGGGAGAGGGGAGGCGCACCTGGGGTGGGCCTTAGGGCCCATCTGCCCTAGGTTTGCCCCCCTCCGACTCTTCCCTGCGCCTTGGGCCTTGTGGGGGGGTGCACCAGCCCACCTAGGGTTGGTTCCCTCCCAC
Organism: Triticum timopheevii; assembly: GCA_963921465.1. Classification (NCBI taxonomy): domain Eukaryota; kingdom Viridiplantae; phylum Streptophyta; class Magnoliopsida; order Poales; family Poaceae; genus Triticum; species Triticum timopheevii. Next base: position 100,569,725 of record OY997266.1, read on the forward strand.
ACTTGGCTCGTGCAGCCCTCCGGGGATGGTGGCCCCACTTGGTGGACCCCCGGGACCCTCCCGGTGGTCCCGATACGTTACTGCTAAAACCCGAAACTTTTCCGGTGACCAAAACAGGACTTCCCATATATAAATCTTTACCTCCGGACCATTCCACAACTCCTCGTGACGTCCGGGATCTCATCCGGGACTCCGAACAACATTTGGTAACCACATACAAACTTCCTTTATAACCCTAGCGTCATCGAACCTTAAGTGTGTAGACCCTACTAGTTCGGGAACCATGCAGACATGACCGAGACGTTCTCCGGTCAATAACCAACAGTGGGATCTGGATACCCATGTTGGCTCCCACATGTTCCACGATGATCTCATTGGATGAACAACGATGTCAAGGACTCAATCGATCCCGTATACAATTCCCTTTGTCTAACGGTATTGTACTTGCCCGAGATTCGATCGTCGGTATACCGATACCTTGTTCAATCTCGTTACCGGCAAGTCTCTTTACTCGTTCCGTAACACATTATCCCGCGATCAACTCTTTGATCACATTGTGCACATTATGATGATGTCCTACCGAGTGGGCCCAGAGATACCTCTTCGTCACATGGAGTGACAAATCCCAGTCTCGATTCGTGCCAACCCAACAGACACTTCCGGAGATACCTGTAGTGCACCTTTATAGCCACCCAGTTACGTTGTGACGTTTGGTACACCCAAAGCATTCCTACGGTATCTGGGAGTTGCACAATCTCATGGTCTAAGGAAAAGATACTTGACATTAGAAAAGCTTTAGCATACGAACTACACGATCTCTGTGCTAGGCTTAGGATTGGGTCTTGTCCATCACATCATTCTCCTAATGATGTGATCCCGATATCAACGACATCCAATGTCCATGGTCAGGAAACCGTAACCATCTATTTATCAACAAGCTAGTCAACTAGAGGCTTACTACGGACATGGTGTTGTCTATGTACCCACACATGTATCTGAGTTTCCTATCAATACAATTATAGCATGGATAATAAATGATTATCATGAACAAGGAAATATAATAATAACTAATTTATTATTGCCTCTAGGTCATATTTCCAATAGATAGTTCAGCTATCCAGACACCCCCTAATCCGGGACTCCCTCAGTAGCCCCCGAACTAGGCTTCAATGGTGATGAGTCCGGCGCGTAGATTGTCTTCGGCATTGCAAGGCGGGTTCTTCTCCAAATCCTGTGTACCTATTTGAATAGCATCCGGCTTCTTGTAAATATTGCGCTCCTCGGCTTCCATGCCCAATAATGGCCATCTTCCACGTGTCGAACGAATGCGAAAAGCCAGGGTATTTTTACATTATACCCCCCTAGCCACGCAAATGAGCTGCCTATAAAAGAGACGGGAATCTAGATCCGAATCACACCATCCTCCCTTCACGAGCATTCATCAGAGCGCATCTGACAGAAATCCATTCCATCATGGACAGTCGACGCGGCTCCTCCTCTCGCCCTTCCAGCCCCCAGCCTGGAGATTGGGAGAGATGCTCCATCCCGCACAGCAAGTTAGTGACACTCCAAACCAAGGGATTTCTTCTCCTAGCCTTCATTGTTCCGGTTCGAGCCAGACTCACCACCTATGTGGGCAGAAAGCAAGCAGAGAGCGTCCCCAGCCCCTCCAAAGGAGAGAGGGTGTGCCTTGTCTCTTATTTGATAAGAGGGCTCAGATTTCCAATTCATTCGTTTCTCGGGGGGCTCCTGGAGTTCTACGGCCTGCAGTTGCACAACCTTACGCCTGCCTCTATTCTGCATATTGCGGGCTTCGTGGCCCTTTGCGAGCTGTTTTTGGGCGTCGAGGCTCATTTTGCGCTGTGGAAGAAGCTGTTCTGCCTTGTGCCCCGCTCTCAAGAGGAGTCAATATATCAAGTGGGCGGAGCCGAACTATGGCGCATCGCTGGGACCGGATATCTATCCGGAACCCCGAAGAAGGCGTCCGAAGACTGGCCTTCAGAGTGCTTTTATATACAAGGTGTCCCCCTGCCGGACCCTGTTCGGATCGGCCTCCCTGAGTTCAATAACGCTCCTTTGAAGAAACGCCTAAGTTGGCATCCACGGGGCCCTCAGAAGGAAAATGACAGGGACGTCCTTTACCTGATGAGCCGAATAAGGTTGTTGGCTCTTTCCGGACTGACCGTGATTGGGGTCATGGGCACATGCATTATGCGGGGGGTGCAGCCGCTCCAGTATAGAGGCCACCCTATCTGGGATTTGAACAGGGAGGATGATGCCACCCACTGTGGCCGTAAGGGGCCAGGATCGGTGGCCGATCTGGTGAAGATCTTGTCCGCGTTGTACAAGGGAGAAGAGGAGGAATTTCTCCGCGTTAATCCACAGAACGGATTTTCTATGCACAATCCTCCGAGCTGGGTAAGCGGACATTTCTTTTTGCCTATCCGATCCATATTCCCATAGTCAAGTATCTCATTTTGTGATTTCGGCGCAGGAACTGCGCCAGGCCGTAAAGGACATAAACAGCCCGCCTCCACAACCCGAGGATCCAGAACGGTTCCTCGATCCGACCTCCCAAGAGGATCCGGACATATCAGTGGAGCTGATCGATGGGGTATTTCACCAACTGAGCATAGATAATGCCTTGGTCGCCATTACGGTTGATTACCCCGGAATACTTCCAGCCTCACAGGTAATTGAGACCAAAGTCCCAATACTTTGAAAATGACCCATCCATGCTTATTTTTGATCACCGTATACCGATGGTGTTTTGCAGGGGGCGCCCTTGAGGCGGAAGGCCGAGCCCGCGGCGGCTAGCCAACAAGGGGCAGCACGGCCCATCAGGCTAAAAAGAAGTGTGGTCCGGATCGAAACTCCGGCACAACGGTATGGCGTGCCACCTTACTCCCAGGCTTTATTCCTGGGAGACATACTAACGCTCATGCTTTTTCAGGAAGAAGAGCGCTCGCCGGACTGTATCCAGAGAGGTTGCCAATCCATCCTCCGCTCGCCAGGCTCCAAAGCCAGGTCCAGAAGCGGAGGCGAACCAAGGCGCACGTCGGATGGTCCTCCGACAGAGGATGCTGACAGGTTATCTGCCACCAATTCTGAGGTGGAGAGTGCCATGAATCATAGGCATCACCAGACAGTTCTTCGTGACGCATGTTTCTCCCCATAGGCATTGGATGCCTTTAATTCGGGAGATGCGCACCTCCGTGCTGCTCAAAATTGTCTAGCCAGAACCACGGAGCAGTATGTAAAAGACATACGGGTGAGTAAATTTGACAGTTATATGTGCCAGTAGCCCCCGAGACTTGAAATAGTTAGAATAACTGATTTAAGGATCATTTATTGTGCAGGATCTTACAGAAAAGAATACCCAACTGTCCCAGGAGTTGGAGGAGTGCAAGGCCCAACTTGAGGCCGCACTAGCCGCAGCCGGGGAAGCCAAAGAGACTCCCTCTGGTAATATATGCTTCAAAAGATAAGTAACTTGTGAAGTGCGGCTTGTGTAGAAGTCTGACAATAATATTGCAGATGGCGCCGGGATAGATCCGGACCAGCAACATCTCATGCGCTGGTTAAAGGCCAGCGAGAATGTGCTTACAAGGGTGAGGCAAGAGAAAAATAATCTCCAAGATGCCAACACCCAGCTGGGTGAGGAACTAAAGGATGTTCGTGCCCAGCTGTTTGACTCCGTTAAGGAGAATTGGCGGCTTCGACGTGGCATTTTTAGTAAGTGCTTGAACGAACCTTTGAAAAAAAAGAGTTCGGTGAGGAAGTCGACTAACAGAGTTATATCTATAGGTATGCTCACAGGCTGTCCTGCAGAGGAAATGCCCGGTTCTACAGGTGACCTTCTTCCCGAGCTCTTACAACTGCACGAACGAGTGCGGCAGGTGATGAAAGGCGTCGCCCAGGCCTTGTGGCCATCTTTCTCCCTGCCCGAAGGCCTTGGACAGCTTACAGAGAGGCTTCGGGGAGCGCGGCGGTGCTTCCAATTATGGAAGATATCGGCCTGCCGTCAAGGCGCCAGGGAAGCCTGGGCCATGGTGAAGACGCGGTACACGAAGGCTGACCCAAACCACATGGCCGAGGTTGGACCTGCGGGGCCCGATGGGAAGGAGATCCCTATGAGCTTAGTGTACGGCCAAGTAGAGTTGGCCGCAAAGTATTCCCAGCAGGATTGTAAACTAGACAGCCTATTAGATGGCATTGAAGAGGAATACAATCAGTCGGATTGACTATGTAATTTAAGATGACAGGTAAAATGCCTTCTAGCCGAATTATAGATCATTTGTCATAGCGGACCTTTTCGCTTCAACCTCGGGACCCAATAGTCCGGAGTGTGTCCGAATACCCTCACGGTTATATAAGAACCGGGGCATGCGTGGAGACCAGGCGTAGGGATCATTAGTGCTTTATCAGACAAGTGCCCAACTAGTTATGTTATATTACATGGTTAGTAAGAAACATCTTCCAGGAAGAATAGTTTCGTTAGGGGTTCCTTTCCCTGGGAGGCATGCCCTAAAGTGCATGTCCGGACTGCGAAAAAAGCAGAAAAACATCCGGGGGCAGGTAAATAGGTATTAAATCGTCTTTTTGTTCACCAAACAAATATTCCCTTAAGAACGCTAGCTTTCAGCTTCACCCAGTCTGAGGTACACATCCGGCTGACCCGGCAGTAACAATCACAGAGGTGCTCCCTTTACCACCTAGCCGAACAATCGGGAATGTAGGGGTAAGCACAAGAGCCAAGCAACCCAGCTTGGCCAAAACTTTAGTCATATCGATGCATATAGTGGTGAATAAAAGGTACATGCGGAAGTGTGACGCATGTGTTGGGTATGGAGCCCGTATAAATAAGCTTCTGTTAAACAAGCCCCCAGGTATAATGAGCGCGGATAGCGCTTCAAGTGTGTGCGAACAATGTGCGAACAAGCTTTCAAAGGCTGTAATAGAAAAGGAGGGAGAAGGAGAGAAACAAAAGACAGCTAATATGTAAAATATAGACGGTGGAAGGAGACGAACTCAGGATCCAGCGCTAGGCGTAGAATCTTCGGAGACGGGCTGCGTTCCATGGGTTCGGCTCGAGTCGGTTATCCGATGCATCGCGCAGAAGGTACGCTCCACCGGTCAGGACTTGGTCGATGATAAAGGGACCTTCCCATTTGGGCTTGAGTTTGTCCTTTTTCTTGTCCGGCAGGCGTAGAACTAACTCGCCAATGTTGTAAGTTTTGGCCCGTACTTCTCTGCTTTGATATCTTCGAGCTTGTTGTTGATAAAATGCGTAACGAGCTTTTGCCACGTCCCGCTCCTCCTCCAATGCGTCCAAACTGTCCTGCCGATAGAGCTCGGCTTCTCTTTCTTCGTACATGCACACGCGAGGTGGGTCATGAATTATGTCGCAGGGCAGAACTGCCTCTACGTCGTATACCATAAAGAATGGTGTAAATCCGGTGGTGCGATTTGGAGTGGTCTGCAGCCCCCAAAGTATGGAGTCGAGCTCCTCTACCCAGTGCATGTTAGATTCCTTGAGGGACTACACTAATCAGGGTTTGATGCCGCTCATGATTAGACCATTTGCTCGCTCGACTTGACCGTTAGTTTGAGGGTGATAGACTGAAGCATAGTCGAGCTTGATACCCATGTTTTTGCACCAGAGTTTGACCTCGTCGGCCGTAAAGTTTGTGCCATTATCAGTGATGATGCTATGGGGGACGCCATAACGGTGTATGACCCCTAATATGAAGTCTATCACCGGTCCGGATTCAGTCGTCTTCACAGGTTTGGCCTCTATCCATTTGGTGAATTTACCCACCATGACCACTGGGTATTTTTGCTTGTGGGTTCCTCCTTTAAGGGGTCCAACCATGTCAAGCCCCCAGACCGCAAAGGGCCAGGTTATGGGTATAGTTTTGAGGGCAGTAGGTGGCATGTGGCTTTGATTAGCAAAGAGCTGGCAACCGACGCATCATTGGACTAAGTCCTGAGCATCTGCCCGGGCCGTCGGCCAATAAAATCATGTACGGAAGGCCTTGCCTACAAGGGCCCGGGCTGCGGGGTGGTGCCCGCCGAGTCCGGCATGAATTTCAGCCAGAAGGTTCCGCCCTTCCTCTTCGGAGATACACCTTTGAAGGACTCCGGTTATGCTTTTCTTGTAAAGCTCTCCCTCATGGACCTTATAGGCTTTAGATCGCTGCACTATGCAGCGGGCCTCATTTTGGTCCTCGGGAAGTTCCTGCCTGGTTAGGTAGGCTAGGAATGGTTCCGTCCATGGGGCAATGACTGCCATTATTACGTGGGCTGAAGATGTTACTCCGTTGGCAGAACCACCAATTGTGCCAGAATGTTCGGTGTCGGGCAGTGCGGTTGGGTCCGGTTTGTTATTTCCGAATTCCCCCTCCCATAGTACGGATGGCTTGAACAGCCTCTCTAGGAAGATGTTGGGAGGGACGGCATCGCGCTTTGCGCCACTGCGCGCCAATACGTCTGCTGCCTGGTTGTTATCCCGGGCTATATGGTGAAATTCGAGCCCTTCAAACCGAGCTGACATTTTTAGGACGGCGTTGCAATAAGCTGCCATTTTCGGATCCTTGGCATCGAAGTCTCCATTTATTTGGGATATCGCGAGGTTCGAATCCCCGCGCACCTCTAGGCATTGAATGCCCATGGAGACTGCCATCCGGAGGCCATGTAGAAGGGCCTCGTATTCGGCTGCGTTGTTGGAGTCCGTATACATTATCTGGAGTACGTATTGAACCGTATCTCCGGTTGGGGACGTCAAAACGACGCCAGCCCCCAGACCGGCCAACATTTTGGAGCCGTAGAGTGCATTATCCAGTTGGAATATGCGCCGTACTCTTTAGGGAGTTCGGCTTTAGTCCATTCAGCGACGAAGTCGGCCAAAACATGCGACTTAATAACCTGCCGTGGCTTATAGGTTATGTCGAACAGGAGGAGCTCAATGGACCATTTGGCAATCCGGCCCGTCGCGTTGCGGTTGTTTATAATGTTGTTAAGAGCTACTTCAGAGGCTACTGTTATCGAACACTCTTGAAAGTAGTGTCGTAGCTTCCGGGATGCCATGAACACCGTGTACACTATCTTTTGATAATGCGGGTACCGTGACTTGCATGGAGTTAGGACAGTGGACACGTAGTAAACTGGTTTTTCAAGGGGGAACTTGTGTCCGTCCGTTTCTCGTTCGACAATGAGCACTGCGCTCACAACTTGATGAGTTGTCGCGATATATAATAGCATTGGTTCGCCCATGTTGGGCGCGGCCAGGACCGGGTTTGTTCCCAATATGGATTTTATTTCTTTGAGTCCGGCCGTGGCAGCGTCCGTCCACTCTAAGTGTTTGGTATGTCGGAGGAGGCGATAAAGAGGTAATGCCTTTTCTCCTAAACGGGAGATAAAGCGGCTTAAAGCCGCCACGCATCCCGTCAATTTTTTATTTGTTTGAGGTCCTTTGGGATATCCAATTGTGACAGAGCTCGGATCTTGGCTGGTTTTTCTTCAATTCCTCTACCGGATACAATGAAGCCCAAGAGCTTCCGGCTGGTACGCCGAAAACGCATTTTTCTGGGTTAAGCTTAATGTCATATGTTCGGAGATTATCGAACGTGAGCCTCAAATCATCTACTAGAGTTTCGACGTGCTTGGTTTTGACGACCACATAGTCTACGTATGCCTCCACGGTTTTGCCGATCTGGTTTGCCAGACATGTCTGAATCATGCGCTGATATGTTGTGCCGGCGTTTTTGAGCCCAAAGGGCATTGTGTTGAAGCAGAATGGGCCATATGGGGTGATGAATGCCGTTGCGGACTGGTCGGGCTCTGCCATCTTAATTTTGTGGTAGCCAGAGTATGCGTCGAGGAAACACAATGAATCGTGTCCTGCGGTAGCGTCGATAATTTGATCGATGCGGGGGAGTGGGAAGGGATCCTTTGGGCAAGCCTTGTTGAGGTCCTTAAAGTCGACGCATAGGCGCCAGGATTTGTCCTTCTTTGGTACCATCACCATGTTTGCTAGCCAGTCCGGATGTTTTATATCTCTGATGAATCCGGCCTCCAATAATTTGGCTAGCTCCTCTTCCATGGCCTGTCTCTTGGGTTCGGAGAAATGCCGAAGAGCCTGTTTGACTGGCTTGAATCCTTTTAGGATGTTTAGGCTGTGCTCGGCCAGCCGGCGTGGGATTCCTGGCATGTGTGAAGGGTGCCAGGAAAAAATGTCCCAATTTTCGCGTAGGAATTCTCATAGTGAGGCGTCTACATCAGGGTTTAATTGTGCCCCGATGGAGGCCGTTTTTGTAGGGTCCATTGGATGGACCTGGAATTTGACTATTTCGTCCGTTGGTTTAAAGGAGGTGGACTTGGATCTCTTATCGAGTATCACATCATCCCTATTCACCGTGGAGCGCAGGGCAGTGAGTTCTTCGGCCGCTAGGGCTTCGGATAGTCCGTCAAGGGCTAGTGCGGCTGTCTTATTTTCGGCGCGGAGTCCTATGTCCGGGTCACTAGCAAGAGTGATGATTCCGTTGGGCCCGGGCATTTTGAGCTTCATGTACTCGTAATGGGGTATAGCTTGAAAAATTGTGAATGCATCTCGCCCTAATAGAGCGTGATATCCACTGCTGAACGGGGCCACTTGAAACCTGACCTCCTTGGACCTGTAATTATCCGGCGTGCCGAATACCACATCCAGTGTGATTTTTCCTGTACAGCATGCTTCCCGACTGGGGATTATTCTTCTAAATGTTGTGCTGCTTCGCTCAATGCGGCTCCAGTTTATTTCCATTTTTAGAGGGTTTCCTCGTAAATGAGGTTCAATCCGCTGCCACCGTCCCTGAGTACCTTTGTGAGGCGAAATTTGTCCACTATTGGACTGAGGACTAGTGCGGCTGGTGCTCGGGCTGTTCGGAATTTAGGTTCGTCACTGGCATTAAAGGTAATAGCCATGTCACTCCATGGGTTTATTGTTGCTACTTGGTAGACTTCGGCAAGGCTGCGGAGTGTTCGTTTCCGCATATTATTTGATGCAAAAGTCTCGAAGACTGTTAATACCGTACTGGTATCCTTAGGCTGATGCTCTGGAGCTAGAAGCTCTTCGCCACTTTTGGCCACTTGCCGTAGTATCCAACATGCTCTAAGGCTATGAGTTGGAGTGGCGCTCTCTATGCTATGAATTTTGCAGGGTCCATTGAGCCATCCCTCTAGTACGATTCTATGCCCTATAGAGGGTTTTTGCTTTTTGGTATTTAACCCAGGTTCCTGGCGATGATGCACCCTTTTATTTTGGACTGGGGTTGTATTCAGGGCCGGATTGTCCCAAAAATTGATTTCGGTTTTCCAGGCGCTTTCCATCTCACAGTACTTTCGTACTATGGACGCCAAGTCAGCGAAGCGTGTAATTTCACGATGACTTACGGTGTTAAGGATTCCCTTGTCCGTGCAATTATTGCAGAAGAATGTAATCGCGTCCTCCTCACGGCAGTCCTTCATCCTGTTCATAACTAGGAGAAATCTGGCCCAGTAATGGTGTACTGTTTCTGCGGGCTCTTGCCGGATTTGGGATAGATCGCTTATGTTTGGGTGGGCGGGTGGAATTAAATCCGGAACCCCGTCCAATCTGAGGCTCAGGGGCCAAGAAGTTTCCGAACTCTTAAGCTTGGGTTCTTGGATGTTGTCCAATGCATCTAGCCTGCTGCCTGACTTTAGGTTCAGGGCTTGAGTTACGTCCTCCCCTCCACAAGAATCCGGCATGGAGGGATCGGGAATCCGGACATAGCTAGTCCTTAAAATAGAGGAAGGGTCGCCGTATTGCTCCTCAACCACGGCAACACGGTGGGTAACCTGGGGAGAATTGATCTCTCTCAGATTGGCTTTAGGCCCAATCTGATCATACTCTGTACCGACTCCCAGGGCGGCGATGTGATCCAAGAGCTCGTTTACGGAAGAGAGCTCCATCGGATCTAACTGCTCGGCGAGTTCCGAGCTAACGTGAAGATTGCTTTCGATGACCCAAGAAGTCATCATCGGCGCGGTGGTCGGACAGGCGGTCATGAGGAAACTGCCTAGCCGGAGAGTTTGCCGATAGCCAAAGCTCCTTTAGCAACAATGTCGTCTTTAAAGACGGGATGAGGCATCCTTCCTGATGGCGACGGCACAGAGGAACTCTCAAGGAAAGCACCAATGTCGGTGTCAAAACCGGCGGATCTCGGGTAGGGGGTCCCGAACTGTGCGTCTAGGCGGATGGTAACAGGAGACAAGGGACAGGATGTTTTTACCCAGGTTCGGGCCCTCTCGATGGAGGTAAAACCCTACTCCTGCTTGATTAATATTGATGATATGGGTAGTACAAGAGTGGATCTACCACGAGATCGGAGAGGCTAAACCCTAGAAGCTAGCCTATGGTATGATTGTTGTTCGTCCTACGGACTAAAACTCTCCGGTTTATATAGGCACCGAAGAGGGTTAGGGTTACACAGAGTCGGTTACAATGGTAGGATATCTACATATCCGTATCACCAAGTCTTCAATCTTGTATCTTCATAGTCCTGGAGTCCGGCCCAACGTGATAGTTCGGCTATCCGGACACCCCCTAATCCGGGACTCCCTCAGTCGGATTTAGGGATCTGCAAACCCTTGAGAGGTTCAAACTCTGGGGTGTGTGCGGAGATCTCAACCTAGCTAACCTGCCTACTCGCGATCCTACTAAGCCTAGCGTGTCGAGCTCAAAGAAACACAAAGACACAACGATTTATACTGGTTCGGGCCACCATTGTGGTGTAATACCCTAATCCAGTGTGGTGTGGTGGATTGCCTCGAAGGGCTATGGATGAACTGGTATAGTGGATGAACAAGCCTCTGGAAGGGAGGTGTTCTTGAGCTGATGCGGTGTATGCTAGCTCTACTTGTTCTGATCTCTCCCCTTTCTACGGTGGTGGCTACTCCTATTTATAGTGGCCTTGGTCCTCTTCCCAAATATGAGCGGGAAGGGATCAAACAACGGCCGGATTTGAAAGGGGAGAAGTAGAATAGTCTATCCTAACAAAAGTAGTCTTCGCCTGCGAAAAGCCTCTGGTCGTGACGCTGTGGTGGGCTCGTCGATGACCTCTGTCTTGCTGTCCTGGCGGTGATGGTCTCATTGCAATGAAATGGAAACCTTTGGCTGATTCCTCAGGACTCCGCGCCTGTGGCTTGCCTCCCTTGCACCAAAGAGGAAACCTGCGCTCTGCACCCGCCTGGCGCCCGCCTGGCCTTGGTCGTCATGGCTCACGTCAGCTGAGCCTCGTGAGGTAGCTTGCATAGAACTCTCCACCCCTGAGGAGCCCTTCTGAGGAGGCCGATTCCTTCGGGGGTCTTAGCGTTGCCTGCCTCGTGAGGCTTGGCCCCTTGCGAGGGTCTTGTGGTGTTGGTGTTGAAGCTGGGCCAAGCTAGGCCGTCGATGAAGCCACGCGGTGGGCCGCAGGCAGGTAGGGCTGGATACCCCCGAATCCAGGACACCGATCATATTTGTGATGAAGGTCACAGCAGTTGGCCCATTCAGCTTCTTGATTGGCTTTGCTTCAATCCACTTGGTGAACTTGTAAACGGCGACAAGCAGATGAGTCATGCCTCCGCGTGCCGTCTTGAATGGAACCACCATGTCCAGCCTCCAGACGGCAAAGGGCCAGGTGAGGGGGGTGGTCTTGAGTGTAGAAGCCGGCAGGTGTTGCTTGGAGCTAAACATCTGGCATCCCTTGCAGTGCTTGACTAAGTCCTTGCCGTCTTCCAAAGCAGTCGGCCAAAAGAAGCCATGGCGGAAAGCTTTGGCCACAAGTGATCTTGAGGCCACTGTTGGATATCGGGTTCCGGCAAAACCCTTAAGGTTCGAACTCTGGGGTGCATGCGAAGATCTTCCCCCTACCGATCCATGTTCCAACGACTCGCTGAGAATCTAAGCTAAACGATGAACAACACGAGGGACACAAGATTTATACTGGTTCACGCCATCGTTGTGGTGTAATACCCCACTCCAGTGTGTGGTGTGGTGGATTGCCTCAGGGGCTGATGATGAATAGTACAAGGGAAGAACAGACTCACGAGAGGTGTTCTTGTGGTGGTGGTTTGCCTGAGAAGGATTCGATCTGCTCTCAATGGCTCTGGCTCAGATCCTGACGACCTGATCCTCTACTGTGGTGGCCATCCCTATTTATAGAGGCCCTGGTCCTCTTCCCAAATATTGAGCGGGAAGGGCGCCAACAACCAACATTTTGAAGGGGAACATCTAGTACAAGTTATCCTGACTAAAGTTGGTCTTCGGCTGCCAAAGGCACTAGCGATGACGTTGTCTTGGGCTCCACGGTGACCTCCGTCCTGCTGCTCTGCTGGTCTTGGTCTCGTTGCACCAAAAAGGTAACCTTTGCTTGATGCCTCGGTACTCCGTGCATGTGCTTGCCCCCTTTGCACCAAAGAGGAAACGAGGACACTGAGCAGGCCGGCGCCCGCCTGGTCTCGATTGTCATGGCTTGCGTCATGAGCACCTCGCGAGGTACCCCTGCCTTGATCTCTCCGCCTCCTCGCGAGCCTACCTGGTGAGGCCGCTCCTGAGGACGCCTTTCGTCGTCCGCCTCGCGAGGCTTGGCCCCTCGCGAGGGTCTCGAGCTTGGGTTGATGAAGATGGGTCATACTGGGGCACCACTTGAGCCACGCCATAGGCCGCAGGCAGGCAAGTCTAGGGACCCCCGTTGCCAGAACGCCAACAGTAGCCCCCGAGCCCAAGGCACGCTCAGACTTGGCTTAGCAGAGAAGCAAAAGGAGAAGCACAGAGCGCCGCGGGCCCCAACAGCCTGCGGCCTTGGGCGCAACGTGGCGGTTGATTGGACGTGGGCATCTCCGCTTCCCCATGTTGTCTCGGCAATTGCCCATCTGACAAAAGGCTGGTCCGGGTTAGGCTTACCTTCATTGCTCTCGTTCGTCTTGCTTCAGATCCCCTTTCTTGCTCTTGCCTTCTTGCTTCTGAAATCTCCAGATTCGCCTCAACCTTTCACCTCCAGCGAGCAATGGCGCCCCGCAAGACCGCGACCGGGGCTCCATCGGCCTGGTACTTGCCGGCTCTGGATCCCCCAAACATGACGGAGAAGAATCTCGCCCTCACGCGCCTAATGACGGTGGCGCAAGGCAGCGAGATGGGGGAGACTGCGCTCCGGCCCGGCTCCGCCTAGCCGGAGGACAAGGGGAGCACCTTCTATCCCTTCTTCATGAGTGTCATCATTGTTGGTTTGGTGCCTCCTTTCTCTGTGTTCTTCTTTGCTGTCCTCCGCCAGTATAAGCTGCATGCTTTGCATCTCCACCCCAACTCTGTTCTCGTCCTGTCGATCTTCGCCGACTACTGTGACGCACGCGTCGGGGTGATGCCCTCCATGGCCTATTTGCGCCACTTCTTCTCCCTCCGAGTCACTGGCACCAATATCTCGGCGTGCCCAGGCTTTGTTGCGTACTCCAAAGCCAACGCCATCTCGAAGGCAGGGAAGAGGGCCGATGGCTTCCGGAGCAAGCGGGTCATGATGGATGCCGGATGCACCAACTCCCGGATGGCGCAATCCACGGGGCAGCCCCAGACCGTCGAGGCGTGGTCTCATGCGAAGCTTGACGACCAGCGGGTGAAGCTGGTGCTGGAGAAGATGAACGCTGACCTGAGGCTGGGCAACCTGAGGGCAGCGAAGCTAACCGGGGCCACGCTCCTGAGGGAGTTCTTGGTGCACCTGGTGGCTCCACATCAGGCGCACTCGCTCCCACTATGGAGGATCGAGGATGCGGACGCCATCCTCCGCCTGAGCTTAGAGACCCTGGCTGACGAGCATCTGACCGCAGCTCTTCGCTTCCTGGTCGGAGAGGACGTGGCAAGCCCGGAGGGCGCTCCGGTCCCCTTGTTACTTCGCGACGACTGGGAACGGGTGGTGGACACCATGCCCACCTTTGCCGGGGACGGTCTGGTGCCGGCGGAGGCTCCTGAGGGCCCGGCGGCGACGGCGATGGTGGACTTGTCGTCCGATGATTCCGGCGGGGGGAGAGGAGGAAGATGAGGAGGAGGAGGAAGAGCGCGACTCGGAGGCGACCACCGAGGGGACGGGGGAGACTTCCCCTTGGCGCAGGTTCAGCGCCCTCTACTCCATGCCGGACGACGATGAAGCCGGCGCCAGGCGAGGGGGAGAGGACCCGCCCTTGATCCCGAAGAAGGACGGGTCGGGGCTGATCCCCCGAGGGTCTACTCCAGCCCTGGTGCTTGTTGGAAATATGCCCTAGAGGCAATAATAAATTAGTTATTATTATTATATTTCCTTGTTCATGATAATCGTTTATTATCCATGCTATAATTGCATTGATAGGAAACTCAGATACATGTGTGGGTACATAGACAACACCAAGTCTCTAGTAAGCCTCTAGATGACTAGCTCGTTGATCAATAGATGGTTACGGTTTCCTGACCATGGACATTGGATGTCGTTGATAACGGGATCACATCATTAGGAGACTGATGTGATGGACAAGACCCAATCCTAAGCCTAGCACAAAGATCGTGTAGTTCGTATGCTAAAGCTTTTCTAATGTCAAGTATCATTTCCTTAGACCATGAGATTGTGCAACTCCCGGATACCGTAGGAATGCTTTGGGTTAACCAAACGTCACAACATAACTGGGTGGCTATAAAGGTGCACTACAGGTATCTCCGAAAGTGTTTGTTGGGTTGGCACGAATCGAGACTGGGATTTGTCACTCTGGTTGACGGAAAGGTATCTCTGGGCCCACTCGGTAGGACATCATCATAATGTGCACAATGTGACCAAGGGGTTGATCACGGTATGATGTGTTACGGAACGAGTAAAGATACTTGCCGGTAACGAGATTGAACAAGGTATCGGCATACCGACAATCGAATCTCGGGCAAGTACAATACCGCTAGACAAAGGGAATTGTATACGGGATTGCTTGAATCCTTGACATCGTGGTTCATCTGATGAGATCATCGTGGAACATGTGGGAGCCAACATGGGTATCCAGATCCCGCTGTTGGTTATTGGCTAGAGAGTTGTCTCGGTCATGTCTACATGATTCCTGAACCCGTAGGGTCTACACACTTAAGGTTCGGTGACGCTAGAGTTGTTATGGGAATTGGTGTGCAGTTACCGAATGTTGTTCGGAGTCTCGGATGAGATCCCAGACGTCACGAGGAGTTCCGAAATGGTCCGCAGGTAAAGATTTATATATGGGAAGTCCTATTTTGGCCACCGGAAAATGTTCGGGATTTTTCGGTATTGTACCGGGAAGGTTCTAGAAGGTTCCGGAGTGGGGCCCACCAGCATGGGGGGACCCACATGAACGTGGGTAGTGGGGGCAAGGCCCCACACCCTTAGTCAAGGCGCACCAAGATCCCCCCTTAGAAGGAATAAGATCATATCCCGAAGGGATAAGATCAAGATCCCTAAAAAGGGGGATAACAATCGGTGGGGAAGGAAATGATGGGATTTCTTTCCTCCTACCTTTGCCAACGCCCCAATGGACTTGGAGGGCAAGAAACCATCCCCCTCCACCCCTATATATAGTGGGGAGGCGCATGGGAGCTTCACCCTTGCCCCTGGCGCAGCCCTCTCCCTCCCCAACACTTCCTCCTCCGTAGTAGTGCCTGGCGAAGCCCTGCCGGAGAACTGCAAGCTCCACCACCACGCCGTCGTGCTGCCGGAGCTCTCCCTCAACTTCTCCTCTCCCCTTTCTGGATCAAGAAGGAGGAGACGTCCCCGGGTTGTACGTGTGTTGAACGCGGAGGTGCCGTCCGTTCGACACTAGGATCTCCGGTGATTTGGATCATGATGAGTATGACTCCTTCAACCCTGTTCTCTTGAACGCTTCCGCTTAGCGATCTACAAGGGTATGTAGATGCACTCCCCTCTCTCTCGTTGCTAGTTTCTCCATATATAGATCTTGGTGACTCATAGGAAAATTTTGAATTTCTGCTACATTCCCCAACAGTGGCATCATGAGCTAGGTCTATTGCGTAGATTCTTTGCACGAGTAGAACACAAAGTAGTTGTGGGCGTTGATTTTGTTCAAGATGCTTACCGTTACTAGTCCAATCTTGTTTCGATGGTATTCTGGGATGAAGCGGCCCGGACCGACCTTACACGTACACTTACGTGAGACAGGTTCCACTGACTGACATGCACTTGTTGCATAAGGTGGCTAGCGGGTGCCAGTCTCTCCCACTTTAGTCGGATCGGATTCGATGAAAAGGGTCCTTATGAAGGGTAAATAGCAATTGACATATCATGTTGTGGTTTTTGCGTAGGTAAGAAACGTTCTTGCTAGAAACCCATAGCAGCCACGTAAAACATGCAGACAACAATTAGAGGACGTCTAACTTGTTTTTGCAGGGTATGCTATGTGATGTGATATGGCCAAAAAGAATGTAATGAATGATATGTGATGTATGAGATTGATCATGTTCTTGTAATAGGAATCACGACTTGCATGTCGATGAGTATGACAACCAGCAAGAGCCATAGGAGTTGTCTTAATTTATTGTATGACCTGTGTGTCATTGAACAACGCCATGTAATTACTTTACTTTATTGCTAACCGGTAGCCATAGTAGTAGAAGTAATAGTTGGCAAGACAACTTCATGAAGACACGATGATGGAGATCATGATGATGGAGATCATTGTTCATGCCGGTGAGGATGATGATCGTGGAGCCCCGAAGATGGAGATCAAAAGGAGCAAAATGATATTGGTCATATCATGTCACTTTTTGATTGCATGTGATGTTTATCATGTTTATGCATCTTATTTGCTTAGAAGAACGGTAGTAAATAAGATGACCCCTCATTAAAATTTCAAGATAGTGTTCCCCCTAACTGTGCATCGTTGCGAAAGTTCGCCGTTTCGAAGCACCACATGATGATCGGGTGTGATAGATTCTAACATTCACATACAACGGGTGTAAGCCAGATTTACACACGCGAAACACTTAGGTTGACTTGACGAGCCTAGCATGTACAGACATGGCCTCGGAACACAAGAGACAGAAAGGTCGAGCATGAGTCGTATAGTAGATACGATCAACATGAAGATGTTCACCGATGATGACTAGTCCGCCTCACGTGATGATCGGACACGGCCTAGTTGACTCGGATCATGTAATCACTTAGATGACTAGAGGGATGTCTATCTGAGTGGCAGTTCATAAGATGAACTTGTTTATCCTGAACATAGTCAAAAGGTTTTTGCAAATTATGTCGTAGCTCGCGCTTTAGTTCTACTGTTTTAGATATGTTCCTAGAGAAAATATAGTTGAAAGTTGACAGTAGCAATTATGCGGACAGTAGAAGGCTTATGTCCTTAATGCACCGCTCGGTGTGCTGGACCTCGAACGTGGTCTGTGGATGTTGCGAACATCTGACATACACGTTTTGATGACTACATGATAGTTTGGTAATGTTAAATGGTTTAGAATTGAGGCACCGAAGACATTTTTGAAATGTCGCAGAACATATGAGATGTTTTGAGGGCTGAAATTGGGATTTCAGGCTCGTGCACATGTCAAGAGGTATAAGACCTCCGACGATTTTCTTAGCCTGCATAATAAGGGAGAAAAGCTCAATCTTGAGCTTGTGCTCAGATTGTCTGAGTACAACAATCACTTGAATCGAGTGGGTGTTGATCTTCCAAATGAGATAGTGATGTTTCTCCAAATACATTGCCACCAAGCTACTAGAGCTTCATGATGAACTATAACATAACAGGGATAGATATAATGATCCTTGATCTATTCGCAATGTTCGACACCGCGAATGTAGAAATCAAGAAGGAGCATCAACTGTTGATGGTTAGTGAATCCACTAGTTTTAAGAAGGGCAAGGGCAAGAAGGGGTACTTCATGAAACGGCAAATCAGTTGTTGCTCCAGTGAAGAAACCCAAGGTTGAACCCAAACCCGAGACTAAGTGCTTCTGTAATAAGGGGAACAGCCACTGGAGCAGAATTACCCTAGATACTTGGTAGATGAGAAGGCTGTCGAGGTCGATAGAAGTATATTGGATATACATTATGTTAATGTGTACTTTACTAGTACTCCTAGTAGCACCAGGGTATTAGATACCGGTTCGGTTGCTAAGTGTTAGTAACTCGAAATAAAAGAGCTACGGAATAAACGGAGACTAGCTAAAGGTGAGATGACGATGTGTGTTGGAAGTGTTTCCAAGGTTGATGTGATCAAGCATCGCCTGCTCTGTCTACCATCAAGATTGGTGTTAAACCTAAATAATTGTTATTTGGTGTTTGCGTTGAGCATAGACATGATTGGATTATGTCTATCGCAATACGGTTATTCATGTAAGGAGAATAATGGTTACTCTATTTATTTGAATAATACCTTCAATGGTATTGCACCTAAAAGAATGGTTCATTGAATCTCGAACGTAGTGATACACATTTTCATGCCAAAAGATATAAGATAGTAATGATAGTACCACTTACTTGTGGCACTGCCATGTAAGTCATATTGGTATAAAACGCATGAAGAAGCTCCATGTTGATGGATCTTTGGACTCACTCGTTTTTGAAAAGTTTGAGACATGCGAGCCATGTCTATTGGTGTATATGCATGAAGAAACTCCATGCAGATGGATCGTTTGGACTCACTTGATTTTGAATCGCTTGAGAAATGCAAATCATACCACATGGGCAAGATGACTGAAAAGCCTCGTTTTCAGTAAAATGGAACAAGATAGCAACTTGTTGGAAGTAACACATTTTGATGTGTGCAGTCCAATGAGTGCTGAGGCATGCAGTGAATATCGTTATGTTCTTACTTCACGGATGATTTAAGTAGATACTGAGTATATTTACTTGATGAAACACAAGTCTGAATTATTGAATGGTTCAAGTAATTTCAGAGTGAAGTTGAAGATCATCGTGACAAGAGGATAAAATGTCTATGATATGATCATAGAGATGAGTATTTGAGTTATGAGCTTTGGCACGCAATTAAGACATTGTGGAAATTGTTTCACAATTAATACCGCCTGGAACACCATAATGTGATGGTGTGTCCGAACATCATATTTGCACCCTATTGGATATAGTCCGTACCATGATGTATCTTATCGAATTACCACTATCGTTCATGGGTTAGGCATTAGAGACAACCGCACTCACTTTAATAGGGCACCACGTAATTCCGTTGAGACGACACCGTTTGAACTATGGTTTGGAGAAACCTAAGTTGTTGTTTCTTAAAAGTTTGGGGCTGTGACGCTTATGTGAAAAAGTTTCAGGTTGATGAGCTCGAACCCAAAGCGGATAAAAATGCATCTTCATAGGACACCCAAAAAAGTTGGGTATACCTCCTATCTCAGATCCGGAAGCAAAAATAATTGTTTCTAGAAATGGGACCTTTCTCGAGGAAAAGTTTCTCTCGAAAGAATTGAGTGGGAGGATGGTGGAGACTTGATGAGTTTATTGAACCATCACTTCAACAAGTGAGTAGCAGGGCACATGAAGTTGTTCATGTGGCACCTACACCAATTGAAGTGGAATCTGATGATAGTGATCATGATGCTTCAGATCAAGTCACTACCGGACCTCGTAGGTCGACAAGGACGCGTACTACTTCAGAGTGGTACGCAATCCTGTCTTAGAGGTCATGTTGCTAGACAACAATGAACCTACGAGCTATGGAGAAGCGATGGTGGGCCCGGATTCCGACGAATGGCTCGAGGCCATAAAATCCGAGAGAGGATCCATGACTTTGGAAGAAATACTTGATGGTCGTAAGGCCGTTGGGTACAGATGGATTTTAAAAGGGAGATAGACAATGATGGTAAGTATCTCCATTAAGAAAGCTCGACTTGTCGTTAAGATGTTTTCCGACAAGTTCAAGGAGTTGACTACGATGAGACTTTCTCACTCGTAGCGATGCTAAGAGTCTGTTGGAATTATATTAGCAATTACTGCATGATTTATGAAATCTTGCACATAGGATGTCAAAACATTGTTTCCTCGACGATATCCTTGAGGAAAGGTTGTATGTGATACAACCAGAAGGTTTTGTGAATCCTGAAGAACGCTAACAAGTATGCAAAGCTCCAGCAATCCTTCTAAGGACTGGAGTAAGCATCTCGGAGTTGGAATGTATGCTTTGATGAGATGATCAAAGATTTTGGGTTTATACAAAGTTTATGAGAAACTTGTATTTCCAAAGAAGTGAGTGGGAGCACTATAGAATTTCTGATGAGTATATGTTGTTGACATATTGTTGATTAGAAATGATGTAGAATTTCTGGAAAGCATATAGGGTTATTTGAAAAGTGTTTTTCAATAGAAAACCTGGAATAAGCTGCTTGAACATTGAGCATCAAGATCTTTGAGGATAGATCAAAAATGCTAAATGGTACTTTCAAATGAGCACATACCTTGACATGATCTTGAAGGTGTTCAAGATGGATCAGTCAAAGAAGGAGTTCTTGCCTGAGTTGTAAGGTATGAAGTTAAGAGTTAAAGCTCGACCACAGCAGAAGAGAGAGAAAGGACGAAGGTCGTCCCCTATGCTTCAGACGTAGGATCTATAGTATGTTATGTTGTGTACCACACCAGAAGTGTGCCTTGCCATGAGTCAGTCAAGGGGTACAAGAATGATCCAGGAATGGATCATTGGACAGCGGTCAAAATTGCCCTTGGAGTAAATAAAGGACATGTTTTTCGATTATGGAGGTGATAAAGAGTTCGGCATAGAGGGTTACGTCGATGCAAGCTTTAACACCTGTCTGAATGACTCTGAGTAGCAAACCGAATACGTATAGTGGAGCAACCATTTGGAATAGCTCCAAGTGGAGCGTGGAAGCAGCATTTACAATATGACATAGAGAATTACGAAATACATACGGATCTGAATGTTGCAGACCCGTTGACTAAAACCTCTCTCACAAGCAAAACATGATCAAACCCCAGAACTCATTGAGTCTTAATCACATGGTGATGTGAACTAGTTTAGTAACACTAGTAAACTCTTTGGATGTTGGTCACATGGCGATGTGACCTGTCAATGTTAATCACATGGCGATGTGAACTAGATTATTAACTCTAGTGCAAGTGGGAGACTATTGGAAATATGCCCTAGAGGCAATAATAAATTAGTTATTATTATTATATTTCCTTGTTCATGATAATCATTTATTATCCATGCTATAATTGTATTGGTAGGAAACTCAGATACATGTGTGGGTACATAGACAACACCAAGTCCCTAGTAAGCCTCTAGATGACTAGCTCGTTGATCAATAGATGGTTACGGTTTCCTGACCATGGACATTGGATGTCATTGATAACGGGATCACATCATTAGGAGACTGATGTGATGGACAAGACCCAATCCTAAGCCTAGCACAAAGATCGTGTAGTTCATATGCTAAAGCTTTTCTAATGTCAAGTATCATTTCCTTAGACCATGAGATTGTGCAACTCCCGGATACCGTAGGAATGCTTTGGGTTAACCAAACGTCACAACATAACTGGGTGGCTATAAAGGTGCACTACAGGTATCTCCGAAAGTGTCTGTTGGGTTGGCACGAATCGAGACTGGGATTTGTCACTCTGGTTGACGGAAAGGTATCTCTGGGCCCACTCGGTAGGACATCATCATAATGTGCACAATGTGACCAAGGGGTTGATCACGGTATGATGTGTTACGGAACGAGTAAAGAGACTTGCCGGTAACGAGATTGAACAAGGTATCGGCATACCGACAATCGAATCTCGGGCAAGTACAATACCGCTAGACAAAGGGAATTATATACGGGATTGCTTGAATCGTTGACATCGTGGTTCATCCGATGAGATAATCGTGGAACATGTGGGAGCCAACATGGGTATCCCGATCCCGCTATTGGTTATTGGCCAGAGAGCTGTCTCGGTCATGTCTGCATGATTCCCGAACCCGTAGGGTCAACACACTTAAGGTTCGGTGACGCTAGAGTTGTTATGGGAATTGGTGTGCAGTTACCGAATGTTGTTCGGAGTCCCGGATGAGATCCCAGACGTCACGAGGAGTTCCGAAATGGTCCGCAGGTAAAGATTTATATATGGGAAGTCCTATTTTGGCCACCGGAAAATGTTCGGGATTTTTCGGTATTGTACCGAGAAGGTTCTAGAAGGTTCCGGAGTGGGGCCCACCAGCATGGGGGGACCCACATGAACGTGGGTAGTGGGGGCAAGGCCCCACACCCTTAGTCAAGGCGCACCAAGATCCCCCCTTAGAAGGAATAAGATCATATCCCGAAGGGATAAGATCAAGATCCCTAAAATGGGGGATAACAATAGGTAGGGAAGGAAATGATGGGATTTCTTTCCTCCCACCTTTTCCAACGCCCCAATGGACTTGGAGGGCAAGAAACCAGCCCCCTCCACCCCTATATATAGTGGGGAGGCGCATGGAGCTTCACCCTTGCCCCTGGCGCAGCCCTCTCCCTCCCCAACACCTTCGTAGTAGTAGTAGTGCTTGGCGAAGCCCTGCCGGAGAACTGCAAGCTCCACCACCACGCCGTCGTGCTGCCGGAGCTCTCCCTCAACTTCTCCTCTCCCCTTGCTGGATCAAGAAGGAGGAGACGTCCCCGGGTTGTACGTGTGTTGAACGCGGAGGTGCCGTCCGTTCGGCACTAGGATCTCCGGTGATTTGGATCACGATGAGTATGACTCCTTCAACCCCATTCTCTTGAACGCTTCCGCTTAGCGATCTACAAGGGTATGTGGATGCACTCCCCTCTCTCTCGTTGCTAGTTTCTCCATAGATAGATCTTGGTGACTCATAGGAAAATTTTGAATTTCTGCTACGTTCCCCAACAGTGCTGCCCGAAGCCAGCTCCAGCCCTTCTGTTGCGCCTTCCTATGCTTCTGGACCTCCTGAGGCTGAGCCCCGCGGGAGGCTCTCAGGCTTCAAGCTCGGCCAGTGGCCGTTGGAACCCACGGCAAGTGATCAGTAAGTACTTGAACTCTGCTTTGCTCTTGTTTTTGCCATCAAGGCCTGACATCCTCCATTTTTTGTTAGGCCGCCGCCTGCGGCGAAGAGGCTGAAGGGGGACATGGCGGCCCCACTCGGGGCAAGCTCGTCTGTTGTGGCCGTGCCTTTACCTACGAGAAAGGGAGGCAGCGGGGCTCGCACCTCCCCTGCCCGATCGTCCTCGTGAGGCCAGGAGGGACGCTCTAGTGGGGAGCCAGCCCCCGTGGCCCCGCTGACTCTGGAGGCGCCTGTGCTTGATGCTGTCGCCGAGGTTGCCAAGGCTCTGGAGGTCCCGGCCTCTCAAGCCGTGATCACGCTGTCGTCTTCTCCTCCTACTCCACGGCCTCCCGTCTCCACTACCTCTTCTGCCGCCTTGGATCGTGCTACTGACGAGCTGAGCCGGCTGTGAGAAGATCTTCAGGGCGCCAACCCCCGCCTGGTGGCCTGGCGCCTGGAGTTGGTCTCTGGCTAGGTTCGCTCTAACGCTTTCATCCGAGCGGCGCTGAGCCAGGCTGTGACGGCCTTCGAGGAGGATAAGCAAGTCACCTCCCAGGCCATAGCCGCTCGCGACACGGCTTTGAAGGATGCTTCGACTATCTGGGGCCACTGCAAGGCGCTGGAGGACGAGCTGCAAGGCTTGTGTGATGAGCTCGCCAAGGAGGTTCGCGAGCGTCAGGCGAAGGAGGAGGACATGAAGGCTGTCGTCAGGGACCGCGATGCCGAACTCTCAGCTGATCGCGGCTGGCTGAAGACGCTGGAGCAGACACTAAAGGCGGAGAGGGTTGAGCTAGACGCCAAGGCGAAAGTCTTGGCCAAGGATCGTGCGTCCTTCATGGACTACGAGGTGAGATCTCACAAGGCGCTAAAGACGCTTTATGAAGAGGGTCTGGAGAAGCCGCTGGCCGGAGCCACGGAAGGCCCCGCCAAGCTACTTCCCTGCCTGGTCGAGGCGCTTGAGGAGGCCGTGACCGACATCGGTCCCATGGCCGAGGTTGAAGCTCGCGTCCTTCCCTCCGCAGCGCTAACGCGGATCCTCAGCCATGTCTACCTCCGCAACCCCAACGCCAACCTTGACGACCTGCTAGAGGCTGTGGATGCCAAGCGCTCTGCCACTGCTACTAAGGCCTTGAAGGGCCGAGCGGAGGCCTTCCTGGCGAAGTTCCACGCCTTCAACACTGCACCCAAGCGAGGTGCTACTGGCTCCGTGGCCTCGGGGGGTGGACCTGACAAGCGCAACTCCACCACGAGCGGCGGCGCTGCCCAAGGGTGATATTCTCGTGGCTTCTTTCCTGCTCCAATTCCTGCAACATGTACTGTGCCTCATGGAGGCATTTAAACTTGTGTTTAGTATCATGAGAACAATTTATGGTCTGTAATATTTACTTTTGAATTTCCGAGATTTTGCAGTTTCCTTCCTATTTGCTTTGTGTTCTACGTCGGCAAGGCCCGGCCCCGCGCATACCTCAGCCGCCGTTAGCCCCGACCGGATCACTGGGACGGGACTAAGGAGTGAGGGGCAACATGGCAAGTTAGGCTCCTGAGTCGCGATGCTTAGGAGTCCCCCTTGACGCGCAAACAGCAAATAGGGAGGGGTGTAGGAGTGGATCTGTCGTTCTACGTCGGCAGGGCTCGGCCTCGCGCATACCTCAACCGATGTTAGCCTTTCAGAACTAAGGAGTGAGGGGCTACGTGACCAGTTAGGATCCTGAGTCGCGATGCTCAGGACTCCCCCTTGACGCTCAAACGGTCTTCATACCTTGGCTCCGCTCAGGGAGGGGCACGCGATGACCAAGTCCGAGTGACCCGGGCGTAGCCCCTGTGTCCAGCCCCCTCGCGCGGCGCTCCTGAGGGGAGGCATTACGATGAGGCCAGACACTGAGCTATGGGCTCCCTGAGGTTGATACAGCTGTGGGCTGCCCTCGGTTGTTTATGACCAACGCGAAGCACAGCGCTTCCATATGTGTACGCGCATAGCCGCTCCTTGGCAGTGTCCTCAGCCAGCACGGAGCATGGTGCTTCCACTGGTACGTGGGAGGGGGGCCCCTCTGGGAGGAGCCCCCGGGGCGTGTACAACCCCGTCCTGACACGTGGTCGGCATGGTAGGGCCAGACGAGGTGTATCTAGGCACTCGTGAGCCAGCGCGGGACTCACGAGGCCCTACCTCAAGGCGGGTTGCGCCTGATCTTGAGCCTTGGGGGCTGGGTGTTCCTGCATGTTGGTTAGATGCAAATGCTCTACGTTCTCAGGTCACGGCCCCCGAGAAAGCTCAGCTGCCGCTGCTATGCCAGGTCGCGATGCCGTGGACAAGGCCAGGGGGTGAGGGCTGGAGAGCCAGTAAGAGCTCCTGAGTCACCATGCTCAGGCGCCCCCCTTTTAACATGCAAGCGCTTTGCATGAGGGAGAAAAAGGGGACGCGATGGGCGAGAGATGATGATCATAAGTAGGTTAACCACAAGGAGAAAATCAGCTTAGATAGATGCAGGAAAGACACATGCCACTGGGTGAGGCCCGAGCGGCTTGGGGATGATGCAGCCCGAGGGGCGCCCCCAACAAGGTAAGCTAAAGAGATAAGCAAAACGGATACATGCCGCGGGGACAGACCCATGCGACCTGGGAATGATGCAGCCCTGAGGGCGCTCCCAGCTGAAATGAAACTCGAAAGATGTCACCTGATGTAATTGCAGAGCGAGCATTGGAGTAGCTGACGACGCGCGGTGAAGAAGCCAATCCTCAAGAGCCTTCGGAGCCCTGAGCCTCGGGAGGCTCTGGAGGTCCGGGCGGCTCGGCAAGGTCCATCTGCATCTCCTCCAGGAACGCATGGTTCTTGGCCACCTGAGCCTCCAGAATGCTCCTCATCAGGCGCTGGTGAGCAGCAGTCGTGTTCGGCAGGCTGAAAGGCATGCGAACATAGTTGTGTGGTGGACCCTCGCAATGTCCCACGCGCGAAGGCCAGAAGCGCTCCTGAGATGCGACTCGATTGAGCCCTGCTACGTCTTGAGCTTGCGTTGGTTTTCCTTGAAGAGGAAAGCGTGATGCAGCAATAGTAGCGTAAGTATTTCCCTCAGTTTTTGAGAACCAAGGTATCAATCCAGTAGAAGGCTCCTCAAAATTCCCATGCACCTACACAAACAAACAAAGAACTCGCAACCAACGCAATAAAGGGGTTGTCAATCCCTTCACAGCCACTTGCAAAAGTGAGATCTGATAGAGATAGTATGATAAGATATATATATTCTTGGTATTTTATAATATAGATGCAAAAAGTAAAGATGCAAATAAAAGTAGATTGAAAGCTTATATGATAAAAGATAGACCCGGGGGCCATAGGTTTCACTAGTGGCTTCTCTCAAGATAGCATAAGTATTACGGTGGGTGAACAAATTACTGTTGAGCAATTGATAGAAAAGCGAATAATTATGAGATTATCTAGGCATGATCATGTATATAGGCATCACGTCCATGACAAGTAGACCGACTCCTGCCTGCATCTACTACTATTACTCCACACATCGACCGCTATCCAGCATGCATCTAGAGTATTAAGTTCATAAGAACAGAGTAACGAATTAAGAAAGATGACATGATGTAGAGGGATAAACTCAAGCAATATGATATAAACCCCATCTTTTTATCCTCGATGGAAACAATACAATACGTGCCTCGTGTCGGATTTCGGGTTCTGACAGACCCTTGAGGTTCGAACACTGGGGTGTGCACAAAAATCTTTCCCCTACCATCTCGCGTGACACTCAAAGAATCTAGACTAGAAAGAAGAACACACAAGGGACACAAGATTTATACTGGTTCAGGCCACCATTTTGGTGTAATACCCTACTCCAGTGTGTGGTGTGGTGGATTGCCTCAGGGGCTGATGATGAACAGTACAAGGGAAGAACAGCCTCGCGAGGGGTGTTCTTGTGGTGGTGTTGTCCCTTTGGAGGGGTCGATTCGAGATCCTCTTTCTGGATGCCTCTACTCTGTGGTGGCTAGCCCTATTTATAGGGGGAGGCCCTGGGCCTCTTCCCAAATAATGAGCGGGAAGGGCGCCAACAATTGGCCATTTTGAAGGGGAACATCTAGTACACTTATCCTGACTAAAGTTGGTCTTCGGCTGCCAAAGGCTCTGACGATAACGCCGTCCTGGGCTCCACGATGACCTCCATCCTGCCGCTCTGTTGGTCTTGATATTGTTGCACCGAAACGGTAACCTTTGCCTGATGCCTTGGCCTGTGCTTGCCCCCTTTGCACCGAAGGGGAAACAAGGACACTGCACAGGCCGACGCCCGCCTGGCGCCCGCCTAGTCTCGATCGGCATGGCTTGCGTCACAGGCACCTCATGAGGTACCTTGCCTTGATCTCTCCGCCTCCTCGCGAGCCTGCCTGATGAGGCTGTGCCTGAGGAAGCTTCCTGTCGTCCGCCCCGCGAGGCTTGGCCCCTCGCGAGGGTCTTGAGCTCCAATCTATGAAGATGGGCCGCACTGGGCCCCCTACTTGAGCCACACCGCAGGCCGCAGGCAGGCAAGTCTGGGGACCCCCGTTCCCAGAACGCTGACACCATGCAACCCTTTCTGTCACTGGGTAAGGACACCGGAAGATTGAACCCAAAGCTAAGCACTTCTCCCATGGCAAGAAAGATCAATCTGGTAGGCCAAACCAAACTGATAATTCGAAGAGACTTGCAAAGATAACTCAATCATACATAAAAGAATTCAGAGAAGATTCAAATATTTCTCATAGATAAACTTGATCATAAACCCACAATTCATCGGATCT
Source organism: Triticum timopheevii (assembly GCA_963921465.1). NCBI lineage: Eukaryota > Viridiplantae > Streptophyta > Magnoliopsida > Poales > Poaceae > Triticum > Triticum timopheevii. The sequence continues at coordinate 100,597,532 of OY997266.1, forward strand.
CAACAAACACACCGCAAAAAAGAGTTTACATCGAATAGATCTCCACAAGAGAGGGGGAGAACATTGTATTGAGATCCAAAAAAGAGAGAAGAAGCCATCTAGCTAATAACTATGGACCCGAAGGTCTGTGGTAAACTACTCACAACTCATCGGAAGGGCTATGGTGTTGATGTAGAAGCCCTCCGTGGTTGATTCCCCCTCCAGCGGAGCGCCGGCGAAGGCTCCAAGATGGGATCTCGCGGATACAGAAGGTTACGATGGTTGAAATTGTTTTTCGTTGGCTCCCTGGATGTTTTCAGGGTACGTGGGTATATATAGGAGGAAGAAGTAGGTCAGTGGCTGCTCGAGGGGCCCAGGAGACAGGGGGCGCGCCCAGGAGGGGTGGGCGCGCCCTCCTATCTCTTGGCCACCTCGATTGCTTCTTGACTTGCACTCCAAGTCCTCTGGATCACGTTCATTCCAAAAATCACGCTCCCGAAGGTTTCATTCTGTTTGGACTCCGTTTGATATTCCTTTTCTTCGAAATACTGAAATAGGCAAAAAAACAGCAATACGGGCTGGGCCTCTGGTTAGTAGGTTAGTCCCTAAATGATATAAATGTGTAAAATAAAGCCCATAAACATCCAAAAATTGGTAATATAATAGCATGGAACAATCAAAAATTATAGATACATTGGAGACGTATCAAGCCCTAGGTAGTCAATGCAGATGCGCAGCCTGCCATCCTCACCTGGATGAGGAGCTACGCTGGGTAGGCGGTGATGACCGCGCATGACTCTCGTTTCGTGCAGCTCCTGAGTGGCCTTGGTGATGAACTCCTGAGGGTTGGGCCCTCCTTGCCTCATGCCTTCCTGAGGGAAACATGTTGCGAAGCACGCCTCAAAGTGGTGCCCGAGCGCCTCCCTCGTGATCTTGGCAAAGTCAGTGGCCCTCCAGGAGAGAGCCCTCGAGCCTTGCCCGAGGGGGGCGTTGGGTGCACCTTCCTATGCGACGGAGGGAGGCGCCCCTTGGATGGGCGCGAATCCTGACGCAGCGCCATTGGAGGTGCCTGCCTCCTGAGGCCTTGAGCTGGGTGATGTCTTCTTCTTCTTCTTGGGGGCTGCCTTGGGAAGGTTCCCACTCTTGCTGTTTGGGTCCTCGATTGATGCAGCTTGGAAGGCGCGCTCGAGAGAGCACACCGCATCCTTCTCTTCGCAGGGGACTGTAATGACTCCGCCGCTTCCCGACATCTTGAGGACATTGTAGCCATGGTGAGTCACTGCCATGAACTTGGCCAGGGCTGGATACCCGAGGATGGCATTGTACGGCAGGTGAATGTGGGCAATGTCAAAGTCGATGAGCTTGGCATGGTAGTTCTTGCACTGTCCAAAGGTGACAGGGAGGCGGACGTGCCCTATCAGAGTGGTGGAACCATCAGTGACTCCTGAGAAAGGCTTGGTTGGCTGAAGCTGATCATATGGCACTTGGAGATTGTTGAACATCTCAATGGACAGAACGTTGAGTCCTGCTCCACCATCGATGAGGGTCCTGGTGACTTGCACATTGCTGATGACTGGGGAACAGAGAATCGGGAGGACACCGGCTATTTCCGCACACTTGAGCTGATCCGCTGAGCTGAACATGATGGCACACGTGGACCACCTGAGACGGCGCGTGGCCTCGAGCTTGGGGAGCACTGCATTCACCTCGCGAGAAAACTGCTTGAAGATGCGCTGAGAGGCTGGGGCCTGGGCATCGCCCAAGACGCAAGCGATAGCACGCGGCTCCTGGAAGCCCCCAACCCCCTCGTCCTGATGATGGTCGTCATTCCTTCTTGGTGGTGGTGGCAGAGGAGGAAGGCCTGCATTGCCTTGCGGGCAATCCTCACAAGGCTGATCCCTCCAAGCCCCCTCACGAGGCTGGTCCTGCCAGCGGTCCTCGCGAGGCCGGTCACGCCACCCTTGGCGAGGGCCACGGTCGTCCCATCATCCTCCACCTCTTCCTCCTCCTCGGCCATAGCCCCGATCGTTGCGCACGGCCCTGAGCTCTTGGCATTCGTTGGTGTTGTGGGTGTGGAGGTCGTGGTACACGCAGTATCGGCTGCCCTTGGACGACTCTACCTGGTCCCTGCCGCGCTTCATATCTCGCTCTGATGTGAGCATAGCTGCCCCTTTGCGCTTCACGTCCTTGGCCTTGGCTTTCTTCTCTTCTGGGTCAGCGGCTAGGAGCTCGAGAAGGGAGAGGCGTCCCTCCTCAGCCCTTACACACTTGGTCGCCAGGTTGAACAGCTCCAGAGACGTGCATAGATCTTCGTGGATCGCCAGCTCCTCCTTCATCTTAACATCATAGACGCCATCAGAGAACGCTAAGATGATGGCCTCCTCGGTCACCTTCGGAATCTTGAGGCGAGCATTGTTGAAGCGCTGGATGTACTTCTGCAGGGTCTCTCCGGGTTGCTGCTTGATGCAGCGCAGGTCACCCATCACCGGAGGACAGTCGCGAGTGCCCTGGAAGTTGGTGATGAAGCGGGTGCGCATCTCGTCCCAGGAGGAGATCGTGTCGGGAGGCAGGTTCAGGAGCCAGGTGCGGGCACCGTCCTTGAGCGCCATGGGAAACCAATTCGCCATGACCTTTTCGTCTCCGTTGGCCGCTTCGATGCCCAGCTCATAGAGCTGCAGGAACTCCGCGGGGTCGGCAGTGCCGTCGTACCGAGGAGGCAAGTCCAGCTTGAACTTGCCCGGCCAGGCGACACTGCATAGCTCGGTGGTGAAGGCGCGGCAACCTGTGGTGGCCACCGGAGCCCTTTGCTGATGTGGGGCTTTCTCCTGGGGATTCCCGCGCGGGGTCTTGATGCGGTGGCGCTGGAATGCATTCATGGCATGCTGGTGCAGGGAGTACGCTAGCACCTTCTTGGGGACGAGGGATTTCTTGGCAGCTCCTTTCTTGTCGCGCAGGCGCTGGACGCGGTGGGTCTCGTCCAGGGGTCGCGCGCCTTGGAGCCAGGGCGCCTTATTGGGGAGGAGGTGGCGGAGGCACCTCCTGAACTGCATCACCCGCACAGGACATAGGGTGAGGCAGCAAGAGGGACGGCGCAGGGGAGCCCCCTGCGGCGCTGACGAGCTCCGTGATGTGAGCGAGCCACTCCTTGTAGAGGTCGTCGATGGGGCAGTAGTGCAGGAGCTCACCTTCCACGAGCAATGCGGCGTGCGCGTCCGTGGGAGCACGACGGGCGTGCGACGACGAACCAGCTGGAGTCAGCGACGGAGTGGCAGTGCGGCCTTCCCGTCGCACCGAGGGATGTAGCAACGACACCTTCTGCTCGTTCCCCACTGGGCCGGTTGCGGCATGGGCGGCAGGCAACGGGGAATGATGGGGAGGCCCACCAACGGGAGCCGTCTGGGCGACGTGGGCGGCAAGAGCAGCCCGACGCTCGGCGCAAGCTCGGTGAGCATCAGCCATGGATGCGAAGAACGATCGAACGCAGAACAGCGGAAGAAAGATTCCGGCGCACCCCTACCTGGCATGCCAAATGTCGGATATCGGGTTTCGGCAAAACCCTTAAGGTTCGAACTCTAGGGTTCGCGCGAAGATCTTCCCCCTACCGATCCACGTTCCAATACCTTGCTGGGAATCTAAGCTAAACGATGAACAACAGGAGGGGCACAAGATTTATACTGGTTCGGGCCACCGTTGTGGTGTAATACCCTACTCCAGTGTGTGGTGTGGTGGATTGCCTCATGGGTTGATGATGAACGGTACAAGGGAAGAACAGCCTCGCGAGAGGTGTTCTTGCGGTGGTGGTTTGCCTGAGAAGGATTCGATCCGCTCTCGATGGCTCTGGCTCAGATCCTGATGACCTGATCCTCTACTATGGTGGCTAGCCCTATTTATAGAGGCCCTGGTCCTCTTCCCAAATATTGAGAGGGAAGGGCGCAAACAACGGCCATTTTGAAGGGGAACATCTAGTACAAGTTATCCTGACTAAAGTTGGTCTTCGGCTGCCACAGGCACTAGCGATGACACCGTCTTGGGCTCCGCGGTGACCTTCGTCCTGCCGCTCTGCTGGTCTTGGTCTCGTTGAACCGAAATAGTAATATTTGCTTGATGCCTCGGTACTCCGTGCATGTGCTTTCCCCGTTTGCACCAAAGAGGAAACAAGGACACTGCGCAGGCCGGCACCCGCCTGGCGCCCACCTGGTCTCGATCGTCATGGCTTGCGTCACGAACACCTCGCGAGGTACCCCTGCCTTGATCTCTCTGCCTCCTCGCGAGCCTACCTAGTGAGGCCGCTCCTGAGGACGCCTTTCGTCGTCCGCCCCGCGAGGCTTGGCCCCTCGCGAGGGTCTTGAGCTTGGGTTGATGAAGATGGGTCATACTGGGCCACCACTTGAGCCACGCCGCAGGCAGGCAAGTCTGGGGACCCCCGTTCCCAGAACGCCGACAGCCGTGTAGTGGCCGCACTCGCCTTGATGGATGTCGTACAGGATTTCCATGCCCTTCTCAGGCTCAACGCAATGCTGGAAGGCTCCGGTCACGCTGCGCCTAACGAGCTCTCTGTTTACTATTGTGTAGGCTCCTAGCCGACGCTGAACTTGTCGGGCCGAGATCTCATCAGTCGGCAGCTCTCTGTTCACCAGAAAGTTGAGGATGGGCTAGGCCCATGATGGAGCTGCGACTTCTTCTATTGTCAGCATGGCCAGTGCAACTAGGGCAGTTGGGCTGGGAGGTGGTGGGTTGGAGTCGGCCACCGCATGCTGTGTCGTTGAAGTCTCCGGGCCGACTGCTGCAGTCCCTAGGCCGGGCTCTGAAGTCCTTGGGCCGGGTGTGGCTACTGCAGTCCCTGAGCCGCCTATCGAAGTCCCCCAGCCGACTGCTGAGGTTCCCAAGCCGGATCCGACTACTTCGGGGTCAGCCGGCACGAAGATGCAATCTGATTCCGGCGACGGCTTGATAGAAGGCTTGAGGAGGCGCTGAAGGGAGGCGCCGGTTGGTACGTCTTGCTGGGTGGAGCCGATTCATGCCAGGGCATCTGCTTGCTCGTTGTCGGCCCGTGGCACGTGGAGGAATTCGCACCCTTCAAAATATCCGTTGGGTTGCTGAACGAGGAAGCGGTAGCTCACCATGATTGCATCCTTGGCATCCCAGTCACCGGAAGACTGTTGGACCACCAAGTCTGAGTCGCCATAACACAGGATCTGGCGGATGCCGAGTTCTTTGGCCAGCCAGAGCCCATGTATGAGCGCCTCATACTCAGCCACATTGTTGGAGGCGGCGAAGTGGATTTGCAATGTGTACCTAAGCTTGTCGCCTTTGGGATAGGTGAGGATGATGTCGGCTCCCAAACCAGTGCGCATCTTTGATCCGTCGAAGTGCATCCGCCAATGGGTGGAGTCGGGTGCTGGCGGCAGGTACTGGGTCTCAGCCCAGTCGGCGAGGAAGTCAGCCAGCACTTGGGACTTGATGGCGGTGCGAGGCTGGTAGAAGATGGTGTAAGGAGCCAGTGCGATGGCCCACTTGGCCACCCGACCTGATGCATCACGGCTGCCCATGATCTCCGCAAGTGGAGTAGTGCAAATGACCATGATGGGGTGCTCTTGAAAGTAGGGCTTGAGCTTCTTGGCGGCAAAATACACGCCATAGCACATCTTCTGGTAGTGGGGGTAGTTCTACTTTGAGGTCGACAATACTTCGCTCAAATAATACACAGGCCTCTGGACCGGCTGTGCCTTGTCATCTTCTGGGCGCTGAACCACGATGACTGTGCTGACCACCCGGCTGGTTGCAGCAATGTAAAGGAGCATGGTCTCTTTGTCAGTTGGAGCCGCCGGGATAGATGGCGTGGTCAACATGTTCTTTAGCTGGTGGAAGGCTTCGTCCGCTTGGTCATTCCACTCGAAGTGAGTGGTTTTCCTCATGAGCTGGTGCAGGGGGAGAGCCTTCTCTCCCAGCCGACTGATAAAGCGGCTATGGGAAGCCAAGCACCTGGTGAACTTCTGGACGTCTTGCAGCCGGGTGGGAATCTCCATCCTCTCGATGGCCTTGATCTTCATAGGGTTGCACTCTATGCCGCGTTCAGAGACCAGGAAGCCAAGAAGCTGGCCGGCTGGTACTCCAAAGATGCATTTCTCAGGGTTGAGCTTGATCTGAAAGCGGCGTAGGTTGTCGAATGTTTCCTTGAGATCTCCTAGCAGGGTGCCACGCTTCTCCGTCTTCACCACAACATCGTCTACATAAACGTGGGCATTTCTGCTGAGCTGTTTGAGGAGGCACTTCTGCATGCAACATAAAAAGTGGCACCGGCATTTCTCAAGACGAATGTCATAAGCAAGTAGCAGAAGGCTCCAAATGGTGTGATGAAGGCGGTCTTCAAGCGGTTGGCTGGGTCCAACTTGATCTGGTGGTACCCTGAGTAGGCATCCAAGAAACTCAACAGCTCGCATCGGGCTGTGGAGTCTATCACTTGATCAATCTGAGGCAAAGCAAACGGATCCTTGGGACAAGCTCATGCGCCATTTATTGTTCTTCTTCAGTACAAGGACTGGATTGGCTAGCCACTCTGGAAAGAACACCTCCATAATGAAGCCGGCTGCTAGAAGCCGGGCTATCTCTTCTCCAACAATTCTTCTTTTCTCCTCCGACAGTCGGCGGAGGGGCTGCTTGACTGGTTTTGCGTCTGCTCTCACATGTACCTTGTGCTCGGCGAAATCCGTCGGAACACCCGGCATGTCCTTCGGGGACCATGCAAAGATATCCCGATTCTCACGGAGGAAATCGATGAGCTCGCTTTCCTATTTGCTGTCAAGGTTGGTTCCCATAAGAGCGAACCTCTTTGGGTCCTCCGGGTCCAAAGGTATCTTCTTGGTTTCCTTTGCCGGCTGGAAGGAGCCCTGAGTTTCCGACTCCTTGGGGTCCGGAGACAGGTCTGGCTGCTTGCCGGCCATATCCACAACCCGGTCAAGGATCTTTTTCTCTACAGCGATCATGAGGGACTTGGCCAGCCGGCTGCTCGCTGCAGCGCAGGCGGATGATTTCTTGTAGTCTTCGACTATGGTTATGATGCCCTTGGTGCTTGGCATCTTCATCTTGAGGTACGCATAGTGGGGCATAGCCATGAACTTGGCCAGAGCAGGTCGGCCAAGTAATGCGTGATAGGGGCTCTCCAGGTCCACCATTTCAAACCAAACAGCTTCACGATGGAAGTGATCTTTGTCTCTGAAGAGGACGTCTATCTTGATCTTGTCGATTGGTGAGCATGAAAGGCCGGGTACAATACCATGGAAGATGGTCCGACTGGGCAAGAGTTGCTTTGTCTTGATGTTCAGCTTCTCCATGGTGTCACGGTACAGGATGTTGATGTTGCTTCCGCATCAACCAGGACTCGGGAGAAATGAGCAGCTTGCCTCTCTGTTGCAAAGGTCGCATCCAACACCATGGCATAGGAACCCGTAGAAGGCATTACCTCCGGGTGATCAGCTCGGCTCCAGCTGATGGGCTTCTTAGATGAGTGCATGAACTCTAGAGGCAATAGCATTGACCTCTTGGTGCTGCCGGCGCCGGCTGCGCCTGTCGTCAGCTTGGCTCGTGAAGACGATGTAGGTTGTGTGCTCTTCGGGGAACTCGTCTTGGATGGCACCGACTGTTGGGCAGCCCGCCGGCTGCTGAGGAGCCGGAGGCATCTGGCCAGCAGGTGTACGAGGCAGCAGCCCCTCGCCTTTGGAGATTCGGGTGAGCCAATGGCACTTCCGGGTTGTGTGGTTGGACGGCTTCGCACCGCTGTGTAACTTGCAGGGGGCATCAAGGGTTTGCTCATAGGAGAAAGCGGGATGCCAAGCCGGCTTGTCGCCTTTCTGACACTTGGGTATGGGCTGCCCTTCTGGCCATGGATCTTCAACCGTTGCCACCTGCCGGCTGGTGGATGCTGGCATCGGGGCCTTGCGCTTGTTGTCATTCTTCTGCGGGCGCCGACTGGTGTCGCCAGCCGGTGTTCTGGGAGTCGGATGTACCACCTTCCCAGAGGCGTCTTGTAACGCCCCGGATACAACTTTCCATATTTGTAACTCCAACTCTTGCCTTTTCCGGAGATGCGATATGTTATTTCCTCCATGGTTGGGTTTTGTCTGTGTTTTGCATTTTGTTCTTGTTATGCATCTCGTCTCATGTCATCATCTGCATTTCATCCGCATGTTTTTCAAAACTTGCATCCGTCCGGGTTTCCCCGGTTCTCTCCGTTGTCCGTTCTGAGCCCGAACACACTCGCACGCGCCCGCGGCACCTCCGAAATATTATTTTATAAGTGGCATAAAAATGTTCTCAGAATGGGTTGCAACTTGTCATGCAGTCTTATTATAGTGTAGACAGGCCGCTTGTCAAGTTTCGTCGCATTCGGAGTCTGTTTGATAGCCCAACCGTTAAAGTTAGCCGCACTATAGCCAGTCTAGCGTCGGACGTTTTCGGTATCCGGAAGCTGCCACCGGGTCGCTCTATTTCTCTCTCTTCTTAGCTCGAGGCATTCTGCACAGCCCACCTGCAACCCACCTAAACCCCCCTCCGTTCCTGATCGTCGGATCGCGATAGGAGGCTCCGAAATGGCCTCAAACCCCCCAACCCTAGCCCCTCTATGTGATATATATAGACCCCTCCTTCCAAATTTGGGCTAATCTAGGCCTCCACCAACCTCCTCCTCGAATTCTAAGCCTCCAGCCGCCTCCTCCATCGTTTTCCGCGCCGGACCTCGCCTTCGTCGCCAGTTGTCGCGCCGCCAACCGCCAGCCGCCGCCACGTCGTCGCCCTCGGCCAATCAAGCGCCGCCACCTCGCCTATCTATGCGCGCCCAGCCAACGGGACGGCGCCACGCATCCTCCCCGCACCCTCCTCTCCTCGCGCGGCCCGCGAAGTCCATCCAGGGCCCGCATGGGCCCGAGCCCCGCCGCCGCGGCCTGCAGCCGCCCGAGCTCTCGCAAGACGCGCCCCGCTCGATCCCGTCCTCGCCGCCCGACTCCTCTGCCGCCGGCGCGTGGGATCCTCGCCGCCGCCGTGGTCCGCCTCGCCACCGGCGCCCTGCAAGGTCGCTGCCTCCCCGTCGCCCTCTCCTTTCCTCCCTCCCTCTTCTTCCATCGGATCCCTCCATCTCTCACATCTCTCTCTGCCCGTAGGTTGCCATGGATGTGGAGCCGCGCCACCCCTGAGCTCTGTCCACGCCGTCGTTGCCCGGATCTGGCGCCGGCCAGCCGGATCCGCCCCATCTCCACCTCGTCGGCCTTCCCTGCAGCCGCTGCCGCTCGAGTCCGGCCGTGGCCATCGCCCCTGCATCGAGTTGTTCGTCCTCTGCAACGAGCAGAGCGCAGCCGCCCGCTCGCGTTGACCGCGCCCAGCGACCGCGCCTGGGCCACCTCTGCTTCGGCCCAGCGGCCCCCCTCCGTTGAGCGAGGCCCAGCGCCCCAGCTGGCCTCCTCTGCCTCGGCCCATGAGGCCTGGTGAGCAGCCCCGCCCCTGTGCATTGATGGGCCAGCCTCAGATTCGGCCCGTGTCATTTTTTTCCTGTTGCCAATTTAGCATTATTCCAGTGATTTACTATTTTACAGAAAACCCCCCTAGATTTCATGCATATAAAAACTCACAAATGGTGCACCGGATTAAAATGTTTTATATATGTAAGATGCTTAGAATTTTGTGTAGATTAATAATATGCAACTTTCACCCATGTTAAAATTGTTTAAATGTGTTGTTTGAATTAATTTGCATAAATGCCATGTTAAATGATTTATTTCATAACTAATTAACCGGAGCTCCGAATTTAATAAACTTTATATGTAAATGGGGTGGAAAAATGCCTAGATTAACATGGTCCACTTTGTTTTACTGTTTAACAACTCTAAAATTGTGTTTAGGTCAGAACAGTACCAAATCCATAATTTGCATATGGGGATTTTCCGGAATTGTTGTTTGTTGTTTCCGGCCTCATTTAAACTTGCCTAGATAGGTAGTTTTAATATGCTTCACCCCTTGCCATGTTTAATAACATTTAATATTGTTGGGTACAAAATCGAGATCAACTAAATAACTCAATGTGGTGTTTGGTCAATATGCAACTCGTTGCATATTGAGCTCCACTTAACTTGTAGTATTGTTTGTTGCACTTTGCCATGCCATGCCATGCCTCATTAAACCGGACATGCATCATACTTGCTTGTGAATCATGCCATGCTTATGTGATGGTTGTTTACCATGTTGTTTGCTTCTTTCCGGGTTACCTTCGGTTTCGTTCTGGAGTTGTGAGGATTCATTCGACTACGTCCGCTTGTCTTCTTCATGGACTCGTTCTTCTTCCTTGCGGGATTTTAGGCAAGATGACCGCTACCCTGGATCTCACTACTATCATTGCTATGTTAGATGCTTCGTTCTATCGCTATGCTGCGTTACCTATCTTTTGCTCATCAAGCCTCCCAAAATGCCATGAACCTCTAACCTTTGACACCCTTCCTAGCAAACCATTGTTTGGCTATGTTACCGCTTTGCTCAGCCCCTCTTATAGCATTGTTAGTTGCAGGTGAAGTTGAAGATTGCTCCATGGTGGACAGGATTTTGGTTGGGATATCACAATATCTCTTATATTATTAATGCATCTATATATTTGGTAAAGGGTGGAAGGCTCGGCCTTATGCCTGGTGTTTTGTTCCACTCTTGCCGCCCTAGTTTCCGTCATACCGGTGTTATGTTCCCGGATTTTGCGTTCCTTATGCGGTCGGGTGATTTATGGGACCCCCTTGACAGTTCGCTTTGAATAAAACTCCTCCAGCAAGGCCCAACATTGCTTTTACCATTTGCCTCATCACCACCTATATTTCCCTTGGGAGTAATTAACCCAAGGGTCATCTTTAATTCAGCCCCCCCCCCTCGGGCCAGTGCTTGTCTAAGTGTTGGTCCGAACCAGAGCCACTTGCAGCGCCACCTCGGGGAAACTTGAGGGCTGGTTTTAGTTGTACGTAGTGTTCATCCGGTGTTGCCCTGAGAACGAGATATGTGCAGCTCCTATCGGGATTGTCGGCGCATCTGGCGGTCTTGCTGGTCTTGTTTTACCATTGTCGAAATGTCTTGTAAGCCGGGATTCCGAGTCTGATCGGGTCTTCCTGGGAGAAGGTCTATTCCTTCGTTGACCGCGAGAGCTTGTCATGGGCTAAGTTGGGACACCCCTGCAGGGTATAATCTTTCGAAAGCCGTGCCTGCGGTTATAGGCAGATGGGAATTTGTTAATGTTCGGTTGTAGATAACTTGACACCAGATCCGAATTAAAACGCATCAACCGTGTGTGTAGCCGTGATGGTCTCTTTTCGGCGGAGTCCGGGAAGTGAACACGGTTTCTGTGTTATGTTTGACGTAAGTAGGAGTTCAGGATCACTTCTTGATCATTGCTAGTTTCACGACCGTTCCTTTTGCTCTATTCTCGCTCTTATTTGCGTATGTTAGCCACCATATATGCTTAGTCGCTGCTGCAGCCTCACCACTTTACCCCTTCCTTTCCCTTTAAGCTTTGCTAGTCTTGATACCCATGGTAATGGGATTGCTGAGTCCTCGTGGCTCATAGATTACTACAACAACAGTTGCAGGTACAGGTTGTGCGATGATCATGACGCGAGAGTGATGCTTGCTTGCATTGAGTTCTTCTTCTGCTTCTTCTTCGATCAGGGGATAGGTTCCAGGTCGGCAGCCTGGGCTAGCAGGGTGGATGTCATTTGAGTTTCTGTTTGTGTTTCATCCGTAGTTGGATGATGCTCTTATGTATTGCGATGTTGTATTCATGTGGCATTGTATGCCTCTTGTATGTATCCCCATCTATTATGTAATGTTGATGTAATGATATCCACCTTGTAAAAGCGTTTCAATATGCGGGTCTATCCTTGGTGGAACCTTCGAGTTCCTTTTGGATAGGGTCGCATATTGGGCGTGACAGCGTCTACCCGAAGCTCTGACTTCATTGAGGAGTCGGCAGTGGCGTACTTGTATGCTATGATCAGCAGCTCATCGAGTGTAGTCGGCTCGTCGCAGAGGAGTCAGTGCTTGAGGAGGGTGCCTGCTCTACACCCGGCGGTGAAGTACTCTATAGCTTGCACCTTTTGCACCCTATCACATGAGTTGCGAAGCTCGGCCCAACGTGTCAGGTAGTCGCGACTGGACTCGGTTGGGCCTTGGACGCACAGAGAGAGTTGGCGAGGCTTGGCTACCCGCTTGTACGTGCTGGTGAAGTTGCGGATGAAGACTTCGGTGAAATCCACCCAGCTATTGACGTTGTAGGGCTTGAGGCTGTTCAGCCAGGTGCGTGACATGCCTTGAAGCATGAGAGGGACGTACTTCACGGCAACGCGCCTATTGCCATTAGCTATGCTGACTGTGGTGGAGTAGTCGATCAGCTAGTCTTCCGGCTTCACCAAGCCGTTGTACTTAGGCGTGTCTCTTGGGAGCAAGAACCCTTTGGGGAAGGGCTCGTCGTGAATGTGGGGGCCAAAACAAGGCAGGCCGACTACGTCCTCTTCTTCTAACGCCAGGGATCACGCCAGGCGGTTGATCCGATGGCGGGCGTCGTTTTCCCCAATTCCTTCACGGCGGCCCAGCCGGCCACTGAGCGTTGGGTGCTCAACAGGCGGCGAGGAGGGGTATCTCTCCCTGCAGGGTGGAGGAGGTGGCAGGTAGTCACCTCACCGCTCCATGGCTCGTGGGCGGACTTCTTCATCGCGCTCAATGCTAATGCACGTCCGGCTGCGGCTAGCAGCCGGCTCTTTGTCTTTCCGCTCGCGGGCGCCGCCTACAGTCGTTGTCTAGGAGGTCGCGCCATGCTCTCGGCGGGGGGGACTCTCGGCGCGGGCGCCGGCTTCTTGCCATTCAGCAGCCGCGTTGATGAGCTGCTGGACGCGCCTTGTCATGCAGCATAGCTCGTCACCGTCCAAGTTCTCTAGCTCATCTGCTGCCGCCTGGGCAGCGCGCAGGTTCTCAAGGGGCATGGCATAGACCGGGCGGTCGACTTCCAGCATGCTGGCGATGGCCACACCAAGCTGCTTGACAAGGCCTAGCTGGCTAGGCCCGCCAGCAGCCCATGTGCCACAGACGGCACGGTTAACTTCGTGCTGGTAGGCCTCGGTGAGACGTCTCATAGTGGCTAGCTTCTTTCCGCTCTCGATGAGCACAAGGCGGTGGGCCTCTAGTGTCTCGGCGTCGGCGTTGCCCGCAATGGGCACCAACAGGTCACGCATCATCGCCTGTAGTGGGTCGTTGGTGTCAGCGCTGGATGATGCACCATGGCTGATGATGAGCACCTCGGTGACGGTGCTGCCGCTGCTGTCGGCACGAGGAAGTCGGTCGTCGATGACCATCACGTTGGTGGGGAAAGCGTCAAGGGATGCCGTGTCGGAGTCGACAAGCATCGGGTCGGTGGAGCCGATCGACTCCAAGTCAGAGGCGGGCTCGTTGGCGATGTCGAGCTTGCCAAGGAGGTCGATGAGGCAGCTCTCGGAGCTGGCTGCACCCACGTCTGGTGCGGGCTCATCGAAGAGGCGGATCTCGCCAATGAGATTAGCAAGGCAGCTCGCCGTGCAAGCGGCTTCGATGCCAAGCAACATGTCGGTGCAGGCGCCATCGTGCGTGTCGGGCTAGCTACGCTCGCTGGGAAGGAATAGGGTTCCCGTCTAGATGTCGGTCTCTGGACGACGGTGCACCTAGCACCACAGTGGGCGCCAAATGTCGGGTGGTAGGTGCGACATATGCCAAAGGATGGCTAATCATAGTGGGAGCTAGTAAGACGTCACTAGTGCCTGGAAGCGGGATGAGGCGAAGACATGCACGCCGGTGAATCTTGCCCAAGTTCGGGGCTCTCCTAGGAGATAACACCCCTAGCCCTGCTCTACGGGGTCTCCGCATGATCACTAAATCAACAAGTAGCTGCAAGTTGCTCCTCGAGTTGTTCGGCTAGAGGAGGAAGAAGGGCAAGGCTAGCTCTACTCCTCTCTCTAGGTGGTGTGGGAAACTCTAAGAGATCAACCCTTTGCATGGGTGCCCTGGGGGGTTTATATAGGCCTACCCCCCAGGGGTACAATGGTAATCCGGCTGGGCGTCGGCCCAGTCCATCAATGTCTATGATCGTCGGCTTCTCCGCCGACCACTGGGGCCTGCCGACTGGTGGGTCCTCCCGGCCGTTGGACTCTTGGCCGACAGGTTGGGCCCACTACGTGTGGGCCCTATCAACTACTTGTTACTGTAGCCTTGCCCCTGATGATGATGGCTCGGTCAGGGCGAGCGTGGCTACAGTGCCGCCTCCTAGCGGGCGTTCACTGTAGCCACACCTCGTCTTATCTGGTTAATGGCGCACAAACTTCTAGGAAGGGGGGAGCCGACTGTTGGGGGTCGGCCTCCATCTCCGCCGACTGGACTAAGCCGGCCGCCTTCTGGTATCTCGCTGCCAGGTAGGGCCCACCGCTAGAGGGCCGTACCAACAGCTCATCGTGGGAGCATGGCCGTTCTGCCATAGATGATGTCATGGTCAACATGGCAACAGTGTCGCGCCGGACGGGGGATGGCCGCCCGGTACGTTGCACTGTGGCCACGCTCGCTCCGGGATTCGGGGGTGGTAGGCCGCACTATAGCCACGCCCCGTCTTATCGTCGTTATGTGGGTGCAAACTTTGAGGGTGCATGGTGGGCCGCCTGCTAGGAGTCGGCCACCCTGGTGGCCGCCTGCTAGGAGTCGGCCCACTTTGGGACAGCTCACTGAGCCTTTCCACCTTCCTGCAGCCGGCTGCTTGGACCAGTCGGCCACGTGAAGGCGGGCCTTCATCTTGGATGCTTGAGGGGCACAGTCGGCCCGATGTCTTGAAACGCCAGGGGGAGCAGATAAGGCTACCCGTGGTCATTTACTCTGACAAAAAGAAAAGGAACTTCAAGAAGAATGGCAAGCAAGTTGCCACTCCCATGAAGAAGCCCAAAGATGGACCTAAGCCTGAAACTGAGTGCTTGTACTGCAAAGGGAATGGTCACTAGAAGCGAGACTACCCCAAGTGTTTGGTGGATAAGAAGGATGGAAAAGTGAACAAAGGTATATTTCATATACAGATTATTGATGTGTACTTTACTAGTGTTCGTAGCAACCCCTGGTTATTTGATACCGGTTCAGTTGCTAAGATTAGTAACTCTAAACGGGAGTTGCAGAATGAGCAGAGACTAGTTAAGGACGAGGTGACGATGTGTGTTGGAGGTAATTCCAAGGTTAATACGATCACCATCGCACACTCCCTCTACCTTCAGGATTAGTGTCGAACCTAAATAAATGTTATTTGGTGTTTGCGTCGAGCATGAATATGATTAGATCATGTTTAGTGCAATACGATTATTCATTTAAAGTCAAAGAATAATTGTTGTTCTGTTTACATGAATAAAACCTTCTATGGTCATACACCCAATGTGAATGGTTTATTGAATCTCGATCATAGTGATACACATATTCATAATATTGATGCCAAAAGATGCAAAGTTGATAATGATAGTGCAACATACTTGTGGCACTGCCATTTTGGTCATATTGTTGTAAACTGCGTGAAGAAACTCCATGCAGATGGACTTTTGGAATCTCTTGATTATGAATCATTTTATACTTGCGAATCCTGCCTCCTGGGCAAGATGAAAAAAAATTCGTTCTCCGGAACAATGGAGCAAGCTAATGACTTATTGGAAATAATACATACCGATGTATGCAGTCCAATGAGTGTTGAGGCACGTGACGGGTATCGTTATTTTCTGACCTTCACAGATGATTTGCATAGGTATGGGTATATCTACTTGATGAAACCTAAGTCTGAAACATTTGAAAAGTTCAAAGAATTTCAGAGTGAAGTGGAGAATCATCGTAACAAGAAAATAAAGTTTCTATGATCTGATCACAGAGGCGAATATTTGAGTTACAACTTTGGCCTTCAATTAAAACAATGTGGAATTGTTTCACAACTCACGCCACCTGGAACACCACGGCGTAATGGTGTTATTAGATAAGGTGTGGTCTATGATGTCTCTTACCGATTTACCACTATGCTTTTGGGATTATGCATTAGAGACAATTGCATTGACATTAAATAGGGTACCGTCTAAATCCGTTGAGACGACATCGCATGAACTGTGGATTGGCAAGAAACCTAAGCTGTCGTTTCTTAAAGTTTGGGGTTGGGACACTTATGTCAAAAGGCTTCAGCCTGATAAGCTCGAACCCAAATCGGAGAAGTGTGTCTTCATAAGATACCATAAGGAAACAATTAGGTACAGCTTCTACCACAGATCCGAAGGCAAGATCTTTGTTGCTAAGAATGGATCCTTTCTAGAGAAGGAGTTTCTCTCGAAAGAAGTGAGTGGGAGGAAAGTAGAACTTGATGAGGAAATTGTACCTTCTCTCGAATTGGAAAGTAGCACATCACTGAAAATTGTTCATGTGATTCCTACACCAACTAGACAGGAAGATAATGATAATGATCATGAAACTTCAGATCAAGTTGCTACTAAACTTTGTAGGTCAACCAAAACATGATCCGCACTAGAGTTGTACAGTAATCTTGTCCTAGAAGTCATGTTACTAGACCAAGGTGAAATTGCGAACTATGAAGAATCTATGATGAGCCCATATTCCGACAGATGGCTTGAGGCCATGAAATTAGAGATAGGATCCATGTATGAAAACAAAGTGTGGACTTTGGTGGACTTGCCCGATGATCGGCAATCCATAGAGAATAAATGGATCTTCAAGAAGAAGATCGATGTTGACGGTAATGTTACTGTCTACAAAGCTCGACTTGTCACAAAAGGTTTTTGACAAGTTCAAGGGGTTGACTATGATGAGACTTTCTCACCCGTAGTGATGCTTAAGTTCGTCTGAATCATGTTAGCAATTGCCGCATTTCATGATTATGAAATCTGGCAAATGGACGTCAAAACTGCATTCCTTAATGGATTTCTTAAAGAAGAGTTGTATATGATGCAACCAGAAAGTTTTGTCTATCCTAAAGGTGCTAACAAAATGTGCAAGCTCCAGCAATCCATCTATGGACTGGTGCAAGCATCTCGGAGTTGGAATATACGCTTTGATGAGGTGATCAAAGCATATGGTTTTATACTGACTTTCGGTAATGCCTGTATTTACAAGAAATTGAGTGGGAGCTCTGTAGCATTTATAAAATTATATGTAGATGACATATTGTTGATTGGAAATGATATAGAATTTCTGGATAGCATAAAAGGACACTTAAATAAGAGTTTTTTAATAAAAGACCTTGGTAAAGCTACTTATGTATTGGGCATCAAGATCTATAGAGATAGATCGAGACACTTAATAGGACTTTCGCAAAGCACACACCTTGACAAGATTTTTAAAGAGTTCAAAATGGATCAGTCAAAGAAAGGGTTCTTGCCTGCATTGCAAGGTATGAAGTTGAGTAAGACTCAAAACCCGACCATGACAGAAGATAGAGAGAGAACGAAAGTCATTCCCTATGCCTCAGCCATAAGTTCTATAAAGTATGTCATGCTGTGTACCAGACCTATTGTGTACCTTGCCATGAGTTTGGCAAGGCGGTACAATAGTGATCCAGGAGTAGATCACTGGACAACGGTAAAAAATTATCCTTAGTTACTTAAGACTACTAAGGAAATATTTCTCGGTTATAGAGGTGATAAAGGTTTTGTCATAAAGGGTTACATCGATGCAAGCTTTGACACCGATTCAGATGACTCTAAGTCTTAATCTGGATACATATTGAAAGTGGGAGCAATTAGCTAGAGTAGCTCCATGCAGGGCATTGTAGACATAGAATTTTGGAAAATACATAAGGATCTGAATATGGCAGACCCGTTGACTGAACCTCTCCCACAAGCAAAACATGATCACACCTTAGTACTCTTTGGGTGTTAATCACATGGTGATGTGAACTAGATTATTGACTCTAGTAAACCCTTTGGGTGTTGGTCACATGGCGATATGAACTATGGGTGTTAATCACATGACGATGTGAACTATTGGTGTTAAATTACATGGCGGTGTGAACTAGATTATTGACTCTAGTGCAAGTGGGAGACTGAAGGAACCCAGAGGCAATAATAAAGTTGTTATTTTATATTTCCTTATTCATGATAAAGGTTTATTATTAATGCTAGAATTGTATTGATCGGAAACTTAAATACATGTGTGAATACATAATAAATATCATGTCCCTAGTAAGCCTCTACTAGACTAGATCTTTGATCAAATATGGTTAAGGTTCCCTAAACCATGGACATGTGTTGTCACTTGATAATGAGATCACATCATTAGGATAAAGATGTGATGGACAAGACCCATCCGTTAGCTTAGCATATTGATCGTTCCGTTTATTGCTATTCCTTTCTTCATGTCAAATACATATTCATTCGACTATGAGATTATGAAAATCCCGAATACCAGAAGAATGCCTTGTGTGCTATCAAACGTCACAACGTAACTGAGTGATTATAAAGATGCTCTATAGGTATCTCCGAAGGTTTTTGTTGAGTTGGCATAGATCGAGATTAGGATTTGTCACTCTGAGTATCAGAGAGGTATCTCTAGGCCCTCTCGGTAATACACATCATAAGCTTGCAAGCAAACAACTAAGGAGTTAGTCACGAGGTGATGTATTATGGAACGAGTAAAGACACTTGCCATTAACACGATTGAACTAGGTATGAAGATACCGATGATCGAATCTCGGGAAAGTAACATACTGATGGACAAATGGAATTACGTATGTTCTCATAATGGTTCGGCCGATAAAGATCTTCGTAGAATATGTAGGAACCCATATGAGCATCCAGGTTCCGCTATTGGTTATTGACCGGAGAGGTGTCTTGGTCATGTCTACATAGTTCTTGAACCCGTAGGGTCCGCACACTTAACGTTCGATGATGATATAGTATTATATGAGTTATGTGATTTGGTGACGGAATGTTGTTCAGAGTCCCGGATGAGATCATGGACATGACGAGGAGTCTCAGAATTGTAGAGAGGTAATGATTGATATATAGGTGTAACGCCCCAGATTCGATGCGCCAGGTGCCTGCCAGTTTTTTGACCGCGAGGTAAATTTTCTGCTAAGTCCTGAAATCCCTGATATTTTGGGGCTCTGTTTATCATACCATAACTTCATGTGTGCCGCTTCATTTCATGCGTGTGATATGTCAAATTATTCATTGTGAGATTTCTTCATTTTGTTCCATTGTGCCATGTTTGTTTGAGGTCATCTTGATGCCCTAATCATCGTTTCAAGAGTGCTATATGATGTTAACTACTGTCTGTTAACAGAACTTGATGATTTGTCATTTTTGTTGCATTTGATGTCTGCATCCTATGAGCTTGATGTCTACATGTGTTTTGTACTATGCCATGCCATATTTAAAGGGGTGCCATCCATGTATTTTGTGAGTTGTGTAGTGAGTGTATCAAGCTTGTTAAGTAGGGTACTTGCTGTTGCTATTTTGCTAGACGGATTCTGTTATATTTTGTTGCCATGTAAACCTGCTGCTACAAGTCATTCTATGCATAATCTCGAGATGTTCACTAAGGATGTTTTGTTTTCCATGTCATGCTCTATCCATCAATGCCCCTGGTTGCATTTATAGCTTGCTGTAGATTGTTCATATCTTGCTCTCAAACAGCTAAATAAAGTTGCTATCAGCCTGTTAACATTAAGTTCAATGTTGCCATGTCTGTTGTTAGTGATCCATGCACCCTATGAACTTTCTCTTGCCATGTTTAGCTTCCTAAACATGCCTTCTTACTGTTGGTTGCCTTGCCATGCCATGTATTGCTCTGTGGTGAGTGGTACAAGCTCACCAACATGCCTACTTATTGTTGTTCCTGCCATGTCTGAATCTGTCATATCATTTTCCATGTTTACATGGGTGCCATCATATTTTCTATGCCCTTTTGGCTCATGGTCAGTAAGGGACTTTTGTTCTATGAAATTAGTAGATTCATTCCATGCCTTTGTTTTCCATGATAAGTTCCTGTAACATGTTGTTTGATAGCTCTAAACATTGCAATCTGATGTTATTTCTGCCAAGTCTGGAACTGTTATTATTTGCAATCTTGCCACGTCATTTTGAGCATGTTCTAGTAGTTTCTGGAGATAGCTCAGTGTTCATGTTTTGTTATGCTTTACCTGTACATCATGTACATGCCTTTTGTTTTCATGTTGAGGTGTTGTAGCTTGTTGTTTTTGTGCTTGCAATATGCCTACTTGCTGTTTTGGATAGCATGCCCTTTAAACTTGTATAGAGTGTATGTGTTGAACCGTTGCTCCGTTTTGAGTGTGCTCTATATGAAACTTGCTTGATTTTGCATGTAGTTTCATATTATCATGTTGCATCCTTGTTTTGAGGTGTTTGCTTGATGTTTTTATGCATTTTGCATCAATGCCATGTTTAACTTGTTTTGCTCATATCTTCTAGGCCGTAGCTCCAAATTAATTGAACCTTATATGTAACTTGACTAGAATTTCGTGTAGTTCCTCTTGGTGCTCTTTAACTTGCTGTTTAACAACTGCAACTTAAGGTTTATTCAGACCTGGACCAACTTCTAAATTTGCATATGAGGACTTATCGGAATTGTTATATGTTGTTCCCGACCTCATTTAAACTTGCCTTGATATGTTGTTCTTGTATGCATCATCTCTTGCCATGAGTAGCTTCATGTAGCCTTGTCATGCATCATGCTTATTGTGCATCATGTCTTGTTCATGTGTGGTGTGTTTACTATGTTGTGTGCTTCTTCTCGATAGTTCCTGTTTCGTTGCGATCGTGAGGATTCGTTCGTCTACGCTTGGTTCGGCTTCATCCATTCATCTTCTTCATGGCCTCGTTCTTCTTCCTTGCGGGATTTCAGGCAAGATGACCGCTACCCTGGATCTCACTACTATCATTGCTATGCTAGTTGCTTCGTTCTATTGCTATGCTGCGCTACCTATCACTTGTTCTTCAAGCATCCCAAATTGCCATGTCAGCCTCTAACCTTTTCACCCTTCCTAGCAAACCATTGCTTGGCTATGTTACCACTTTTGCTCAGCCCCTCTAATAGCGTTGTTAGTTGCAGGTGAAGTTGAAGATTGCTCCATGATGGACAGGATTTTGTTGGGATATCACAATATCTTTTATTCAATTAATGCATCTATATACTTGGTAAAGGGTGGAAGACTCGGCCTTATGCCTGGTGTTTTGTTCCACTCTTGCTGCCCTAGTTTCCGTCATACCGGTATTATGTTCCCGGATTTTGCGTTCCTTACGCGGTTGGGTGATTTATGGGACCCCCTTGACAGTTCGCTTTGAATAAAACTCCTCCAGTAAGGCCCAACCTTGGTTTTACCATTTGCCTCACCTAGCCCTTTTTCCCTTGGGTTTCCGGAGCCCGAGGGTCATCTTTATTTTACCCCCTCCCCCCCCCCCCCCCGGGCCAGTACTCCTCCGAGTGTTGGTCCAACCTGAGCGATGTCCGGCGCCCCCTGGGCAACCAGGGTCTATGCCAACCCGACGTCTGGCTCATCTGGTGTGCCCTGAGAACGAGATACGTGCGACTCCTATCGGGATTTGTCGGCACATCGGGCAGCTTTGCTGGTCTTGTTTTACCATTGTCGAAATGTCTTGTAAACCGGGATTCCGAGTCTGATCGGGTCTTCCTGGGAGAAGGTATATCCTTCGTTGATCGCGAGAGCTTATCATGGGCTAAGTTGGGACACCCCTGCAGGGTATTATCTTTCGAAAGCCGTGCCCGCGGTTATGTGGCAGATGGGAATTTGTTAATGTCCGGTTGTAGATAACTTGACACCAGATCCGAATTAAAACGCATCAACCATGTGTGTGGCCGTGATGGTCTCTTCTCGGCGGAGTCTGGGAAGTGAACACGGTTTCTGGGTTATGTTTGACGTAAGTAGGAGTTCAGGATCACCTCTTGATCATTGCTAGTTTCACGACCGTTCTGCTTGTCCTCGTCTCGCTCTTATTTGCATATGTTAGCCACCATATCATGCTTAGTCGCTGCTGCAACCTCACCACCTTACCCCTTCCTTTCCCATTAAGCTTTGCTAGTCTTGATACCCATGGTAATGGGATTGCTGAGTCCTCGTGGCTCACAGATTACTACAACAACAGTTGCAGGTACAGGTTATGCGATGATCATGACGCGAGAGCGATGTTTTGTTGTCTCGGAGTTCTTCTTCTGCTTCTTCTTCGATCAGGGGATAGGTTCGAGGTCGGCAGCCTGGGCTAGCAGGGTGGATGTCGTTCGAGTTTCGGTTTGTGTTTCATCCGTAGTCGGATGTTGCTCTCTTGTACGATGATGATGTATTCATGTGGCATTGTATGCATTTTATATGTATCCCCATCTACTATGTAATGTTGATGTAATGATATCCACCTTGCAAAAGCATTTCAATATGCGGTTCTATCCTTTGTGGGACCTTTGAGTCTCTTTAGAATAGTATCGCATATTGGGCGTGACAATAGGACAGTGGCATTCGGACACTAGAAGTGTTCCGGAGGGTACTGGGTACATATCGGGTCATCGGAAGGGGTTCCGGGCACCCCCGGCGAAAGATATGGGCCTTAGGAGCCAAGAGGGGAAACGCACTAGCCACAAGGGGCTAGTGCGCCCCCACATATGGGACAAACCAGAGAAGAAGGAAAGAGGGGAAGGGAGAAAGGAAAGGGGGGATTTGGCCTCCCCCTTCCTTCCCTCCTCCCTTCTCTTTCCTTCCCCCTCCGTTAAATAAGGCATGGGGCGCCGGCCATGGGGAGACCCCAAGTAGGATTCGGCCTACTTGGGCGCCTCCTGGGGGGTGCCCCTAGCACACCCTAGACAATTGCCTAGCCATGTGCGGTGCCCCCTCTACAGTTTACTCCCCCGATCATATTTTCGTAGTGCTTAGGCGAAGCCATGCGGAGATCACTTCACCATCACCGTCACCACGCCGTCGTGCTAAAGCAACTCATCTACTACATCGATGTCTTGCTGGATCAAGAAGGCAAGGGACGTCACCGAGGTGAACGTGTGCAGAACTCGGAGGTACCGTACTTTCAGTACATGGTCGGTGAATCGCAAAGAAAGTTCGAATACATCAACCGCATTGTGAAACGCTTCCGCTTATGGTCTATGAGGGTACGTAGACACACTCTCCCTCTCATTGTTATGCATCTCCATGGATAGATCATTGCATGTGGTTAGAATTCTTTTTGTTTTCCATGCAACATTTCCCAACAAATTTTGCACTAAGTAGAGATACTACTTGTGCATCCAAAACCCTTAAACCCATTTTCTTTCCATGAGAGTCCATCATATCAACCTATGGATTGAATAAGACCCTTCAAGTAAGTTGTCATCAGTGCATAAAATGATAAAAATTGCTCCTAAATATGTATGATCTTTTATTGTAAGCGAAAATAAGCTTTGTATGATCTTGTGATGGAAAATAAATAAAAGCGACGGACTGCATAATAAAGGTTGCTATCATAAGGGGCAATATAAAGTTACGTTCCTTTACATTAAGAGCTTGCAAATCCAAAAATAAAAAGCGCATGACAACTGAGGGAGTCCTGGATTAGGGGGTGTCCGGATAGCCGAATTATCACCTTCGGCCGGACTCCTGGACTATGAAGATACAAGATTGAAGACTTCGTCCCGTGTCCGGATGGGACTTTCCTTGGCGTGGAAGGCAAGCTTGGCGATACAGATATGTAGATCTCCTACCATTGTAGCCGACTCTGTATAACCCTAACCCTCTTCGGTGCCTATATAAACCGGAGGGTTTTAGTCCATAGGACGAACAACAATCATACCATAGGCTAGCTTCAAGGGTTTAGCCTCTCTGATCTCGTGGTAGATCCACTCTTGTACTACCCATATCATCAATATTAATCAAGCAGGAGTAGGGTTTTACCTCCATCGAGAGGGTCTGAACCTGGGTAAAAACATCGTGTCCCTTGTCTCCTGTTACCATCTGCCTAGACGCACAGTTCGGGACCCCCTACCCGAGATCCACCGGTTCTGACACCGACATTGGTGCTTTCATTGAGAGTTCCTCTGTGTCATCATCTTTAGGCCCGATGGCTCCTCCGATCATCAACAATGATGCGGTCCAGGGTGAGACTTTTCTCCCCGAACAGATCTTCATACTCGGCGGCTTTGCACTGCGGGCCAATTCGCTTGGCCATCTGGAGCAGATTGAAAGCTACGCCCCTGGCCATCAGGTCAGATTTGGAAGTTTGAATTACATGGCTGACGTCCGCGGAGACTTGATCTTCGACGGGTTCGAGCCACTGCCAAGCGCGCTGCACTATCGTGATGGGCATGATCTAGCTCTGCCGCTGGACAGTGCCCTGGAGGCCGCACCAGTGTCCGCTCTGACCCTTAGCTCGGAGCCGACTCCATCGATCAAGGACGGGTGGCTGGACACCGCCTCGGGGGCTGCTATCTCTACGGCGACTGCGCCGAACACCAACCCTGTCCTCTGCGAAGCTCGTGACTCCAAGGTGCCGGACTCCTCTCCGGACTCCGAATCTTCCGTGCCCCTGCCGATCAAATCCGATTGGGCACCGATCATGGAGTTCACCACCACGGACATCTTTCAGCACTCGCCCTTTGACGACATCCTGAATTCACTAAAGTCTCTCTCTTTATCAGGAGAGCCCTGACCGGATTATGGTCAGCAAGGTTGGGATGCGGACGACGAAGAAATTCAAAGCCCACCCACCACCCACTTCGTAGCCACTATCGAAAGTTTGAATGACGTGCTCGATTTTGACTCCGAAGACATCGATGGTATGGACGACGATGTAGGAGGTAAGCATGAACCAGCACCTATAAGGCACTGGACAACCACCTCACCTCACGATGTATACATGGTGGACACACCTAAAGGAAGCGACGACGAGGAACAACGGGACGCCACGAGGGATCATTCCCTCAAAAAGCAGACAAAACGGCGACGTAAGCGCCGCTCAAAATCCCGCCTCGACAAGGACAGCAGCCATACAGACCCAGCCATAGAGCAGGGCGAACCGGTGGACAACGAACAGGCCATCGCGCAACCATCCGAACAGGACAACCTGGATAAACAATCCGTCCTCGGCGAAGATAACAATCCGTCCCCGGCGAAGATAACAGTCCGGACAAGTTGCTGGAGCAGAAGAACCTCCACAAAAGGCTCGTCGCCACTGCGCGTAGCCTGAAAAAGCAGAAGCGGAAGCTCAAAACAGCGGAAGATGCACTCAGAATCAGATGGAGCAAAGTACTCAACACCGCAGACAAATACGACGATAGTCGCCAAATGAAGAGCTACCCGAAGTGAAAACTACTGCCCGAATTTGATGAGGAGGCCGTAGAGCCCCCGCAATCAAAAAACAAGGAGACCACCCGGTCAGATAGACGACCCCTTGGAAAACATAGAGCGGCAAACGGCGCCGCACACAAGCCTGCACGCGATCTGCACACGGATTCGCATCAAAGAGATGGCCCAGTTAGATCTATCTACGGGCCAAGAAAGAAAGCTCTAGCAAGCAATGCAACACATCAAGTATCCGAATGCTACGGTACACCTAAATATAGAGGTGCCGCACACCCCCCATGTTTCACCGATGAGGTTCTGGATTATGAATTCCCAGTGGGATTCAAGCCCGTGAACATAGAGGCATACGACGGAACAACAGACCTCGGAGTCTGGATTGAGGATTACATCCTCCACATACCCATGGCTAGAGGAGATGACCTCCACACATAAAATACTTACCCCTCAAGCTCAAAGGGCCAGCCCGGCATTGGCTCAAAAGCCTCCCTGAAAACACCATTGGAAGTTGGGAAGAGCTTGAGGATGCATTTCGGGCAAATTTTCAAGGGACCTATGTCCGACCTCCGGATGCAGACGATTTAAGTCACATAACTCAACAACCCGGAGAGTCAGCCCGAAAATTCTGGAACAGATTCCTTACTAAAAAGAACCAAATAGTCGACTGTCCGGACGCCGAAGCCTTAGCAGCTTTCAAACACAACGTCCGAGACGAATGGCTCGCCAGACACCTCGGCCAAGAAAAGCCAAGAACAATGGCGTCATTAACAAGCCTCATGACCCGCTTTTGCGCGAGAGAGGATAGCTAGCTGGCAAGATGCAGTACCAGCGACCCAAGTACATCCGAAGTCAGGGATGGAAATGGGAAACCGCGACGCAGCAAGGACCAGCACAGGACCAAGGGAAACAGCCCGAAGAGCATGGCAGTTAACGCCAGATTCAAAAGCTCTCGGCAGAATTATAAAAATCTGCCCCTTAAGGATAACAGGGACGAGCTATCTAACTTAAACAAAATCTTGGACAAGATTTGCCAAATCCACAGTACTCCCGGGAATCCTACAAACCATACCCACAGAGATTGTTGGATCTTCAAGCAGTCCGGCAAACTCAACGCCGAACACAAGGGGCTCGATACACCAAGTGAGGATGAGGATGAACCCCACAAGTAGAGCAGCGGAAAACAAAAGAATTTCCCGCAAGAAGTCAAAACAGTAAACTCACTTCACATGACAAAAGGGAAAAATAGAGCGGTGCCCATAGAGGTACGCGCCATAGGGCCTATCCCAGAGGAGTCCCGCAACTGGTTGTTAAAACCAATCACCTTCGACCATCAGGATTACTCTAGAAGTATCTGGAATGCAGGATGGACTGCCTTGATATTAGATCCGATAATTGACGGGCCCAATTTACAAAAGTCCTCATGGACGGCGGCAGTGATCTAAACCTGCTATACCAGGACACAATCCACAAAATGGGGATAGACCCAACCAAAATTCGCCATAGCAACACTTCCTTTCAAGGGGTAATGCCAGGCCCATATGCCCATTGTACGAGCTCTCTACTGCTAGAAGTTGTGTTTGGCTCACCCGACAACTTCCTCCGCGAAAAGTTAACCTTCCACCTCTCCCCATTTACAAGTAGCTACCAAGCACTACTGGGGCGCAAAGCTTTCGCCCGCTTTAATGCAATATCGCATTATGCATCCCTTACACTTAAAATGC
Source organism: Triticum timopheevii (assembly GCA_963921465.1). Taxonomy (NCBI): domain Eukaryota; kingdom Viridiplantae; phylum Streptophyta; class Magnoliopsida; order Poales; family Poaceae; genus Triticum; species Triticum timopheevii. The sequence goes on from OY997266.1 coordinate 100,624,592, forward strand.
CCGGTCCACGAGGCATCATCTCCTTAAAGGGAAATATCGAGTGTTCCTCGAGCGCGGAAGATTGTGTGACTGCCTTGACAGCCACACACTAAACCATCTTCACTAATCAAAGCACCTAAATAGGTCGTTCAGACCCCGGACACAGTTAGACGATGCCGGCGTAAACATACAAGGGCTTGCTAGCCGCATACCCCCGAACAAGGGGCTCCGCGCATGCACAACAAGAGACAATTAAGCTCAATTTTATTCATTCTTTGAATTGTACTTCGTTCATTTAATATAACGTACATTTTCGCACGATCTTTTTCAACTAAGTTCCTCTCTTTTATAGATGAACACCGTGCTACACCCATCCAGGATACGGCACAACGGAGACACAGGCGCAGACGTGCAGTAGGGACCCGTGACAAGGATTCTTTTTAGATTAAGACCCTGTGTAAACCTTTTTTACTGTCTCTTGTTGATACACATCCCCTGGTTTCTTGCTATAACCAAGGAGGAGGCTGACGTTTTGGCATGGACCACGTCAGAATTTTGCACGTACCTGGACACCAGGGGCTTATTACCAAGGGCGTTGTTCGGCCTGTTTTCATAAAGATTGAATACCTTAGGGAGTGTTCGGCGTCTCGAGTTAGGCCTTATATGCATCAGCTCCGAATCATGTCTTTGTTCAAATGTTGGGTTTGCCTGGCTCCTGTGTTTTGCTGCCTTACGTTCCGCTCTATCGGCTAAGGCGGCACCAGGAGAACTATTGCGATTGTGCCCCGGTTCGGCCAGGCAAGCACCTCAGTAGAGAAAGCCGAAAACTGACTGTCACAATATAGCGTGAGACTGGTCAACCACTCGATGACCCGCCGGAATCTATAGGATTCCTCCGCATTGACGAAGGACCATTTCCCGGTCAGGCACATACGCGCCCCAAATTCGGGTGAGCGCGGTGCCCCTAGGGGCTATGTCGTAGCCCCACTGTCAAACTCCTATGGCTAAGTGAAAGTGATAAAGCACTATAGTCCGGTTGCCTAGTTTGCTGCGCTACCACCTCCTTTATAGGACCAAGACATTGGATCAAGTGTGAAAATGCGCCTTTTTGCAAACACCCCCGCATTATATGCATGGGGGCTGAAGCCGAAGACTGCCATCTTTCAGGTTATATATACATATACATTAGCGGCCGCACAGGAGGTATTTTAATTCTTGAAAGGCACAAGTATAAAAAGCTCTTATATTCCATCGATACATTGTTTCACAATAATACATGTTATTCAAACATAATATCCTTCGAGCATTGCGTCTCTATTAAACGAGCGCCCTGCAGAACTTCCTGAAAATAGTGCTTGACAGGTACTCGACTTTCGTCCGAATCTTGGGATGCAACATCGGTGGCCTTCATCTCCGCCCAGTATGTCTTGACACGGGCAAGAGCCATTCGCGCACCCTCTATGCATGCCGACCTCCTCATTGCATTGATATGCGGCACCGCACCAAGGAACTGCTGCACCAAGCCAAAATAACTCTTCGGCTTGGGCCTTCTCGGCCACAAAAGACTCACGACATCCTTCATGGCAAGTCCGGATAACCTATTCAGCTCCGCCCATTCGGCCAAGCGATCGATTAATGGAAGTGGGCGCTCTGGATCATGGAACTGCTACCAAAAAACCTTTTCCATTTCGTGATCTTTTTTATCTCGGAAGTGTTCGGCCGCGTCCGGGGCACTTGCCGCCAAGTCCAGATAAGCATCCTCCAGACTCCACAGCCGGTCCAACTGAGCATATTTAGGATCCATGAATTTCCTCCGCAACAGAAAGGGCTTTCCAGCCGTGATATCTCCGGCCTGACGCAGCTCCTCCTTCATAGCTCTCATCGCAGAGCGAGCATCCTTGGCCTCGGTAGTGGCCTTCTTCAGGTCCTCTTGCACCGCTCGATCTTCTTTTTCAAGAAGCTTATAGCGGTCGGCCGCATTCTTAAACTTCACGGCCATCTCAGCCACTTCCTTCTTGCTTCGGCAGTGAGCAGCCTGTTCGGCTTTTAGCTCTTCGGCCGCCTTTATGGCAGCTGCATCACTCTTTCTGGCCTGCTCCTTGGCTCGGGCGAGCTCCGCCCGAAGGTTCTCCATGGCAGCGGCACCATCTGCATCAAGCATACATGTTGTAAGGCACGGGCATCAAGCTCCCTTACCAGGTGTCTGCGGAGAAATTGCATACCTTGCGACTCGTCAAGTCGCTTATTGACAAGCGAGATGTCGGCATCCTCCACGTCAAGTTGCCGCTTTAGTTCGGCAAATTCCTCAGTCCTGCTAGCCACCGGACCCTTCGCCACCTACATAGGAAGGGCGACACATTATACCTGGGATTATGATCCTCGGCGCGCTGTCATTTTTGACAACACACCGAGCCTCAGGGGCTACTATGTACACAGGGCGCATGTTATATGCGGAACTGTCAGAGGGTACATCATTTTGCATACCTCAAAGCCCATCAGTAAACTCCTGACGGCTTCGTGCAATCCGCTCTCGGCGGATGAGATCCTTTCAATCACCGTACCCATTAACGCACGGTGATCTTCTGAGATAGACGCTCGCCCGAGCAGATCCTTCAGCTCCTCCGACCGTACACCAGGTGGTGCCGGACTCGTCCGATGGCCTTTTTCGAAGGCCGGACGCAGAGGGCTTTGAGGGGACATGCGGCTGCCTTCCGGCCCCGCCGGACTCGGAGAAACCCTCCACGATGACACCTCAGGGTTGCCTGCCTCGCAAGACGGTATGGCAGGGGGAGGCGTTTCGCTCTCTATCATCTCCGGACGAAGATCCCCCGAAGATGAGCTCTGCGAAGAAGGGCTGAGATCCGAACTACAAGGTAAAATTTCAGTCATCTTCATCAGAAATAGGGCAGGGATATCCTTTATTTTAAAATAAACTCCCCTTTTTACTTACAGTTCGGTAGAGGGCTGATCCCCTTGGGGGCATAATGCGGCCGAGGCATCTCTCGGCGCAGGACCCTCTGACGAAGATTTCTTCCCCCGCTTTGAGACCATGGTCTCCGGGTCTTCAGAGGCGGTCCTCTTCTTCCCTTGGATGGAGGGATTCTCGATCCCACCTCTCCTGATAGCCTCCTTGGCAGAGGCGATAGCTTCCTTGTTCCCCCCTTCGCCCTCTTCCGAAGGCGCAACCTCCATCATCCTGGTTAACACGGACACCTGATTAACTTTGCCTTCGCTGTCCACTCCTGTTCAAGGAACAGCCCTTTTAAAGGGCAAGTTCGTAATAAATACAGGATAGTGTGTTCGGATACAGGGCTACTTACTTGAGTATCCGGGCGATTGCAGCTCAGACCTGCGTCCTCGGTCAAACCCGGACACATCACTTGTGATCCGAAGAGAAGCTTGTACATCTCCGCGGACGGCACGCCCATAAAATGTTGGAAATCTCGTGGTCCCTCCGGGTTAAATTCCCACAGGCGGAGGGGGCGACGTTTGCAGGGCAGGACGCGACGAATCAGCATGACCTGCGCTACTACGACCAGAGTGATCTCTCTCTCTAGGAGGTCTCGAATGCGGCCCTGCAACAAGGGCACGTCATTTGATGGCCCCCAGTCAAGTCCTTTATTGACCCATGACGCCAGCCGCGGTGGAGGACCCGAGCGAAAGGCGGGTGGCGCCACCCATTTGGTGCCCCTGGGAACTGTGATATAAAACCACTTTTGTTGCCATAAGCCGAGCTCCTCTTGAAAAGATCCCTCGGGCCATGGAGCATAAGCATTCTTGCTTATAACAGCCCCTCCGCACTCTGCCTGCTGCCCCTTGATCATCTTCGGCTCCACCTTGAAGGTCTTGAGCCACAATCCGAAATGAGGGGTAATGCGGAGGAAGGCTTCGCATACGACAATGAGTGATGAGATGTGGAGGATGGACTTCGGATCCAAGTCATGAAATTCCAACCCATAATAAAACATGAGCCCCCTCACGAAGGGGTCCATCGGGAAGCCTAGCCCCCGAAGAAAGTGAGACGCGAACACCACGCTTTCACCAGGCTTGGGAGTGGGAATAACCTGCCCTTGGGCAGGCAGCCTATGAAAAATTTCGCCGATTAAATACCTGGCATCTCTTAGCTTTAGCACGTCTTCTTCCGTAACGGAGGAAGGCATCCACCGGCCTTGCAGGTCGGAGCCAGACATCATCGAAGGTCCGACGCGCCTGAGTTTGGAGCTTTGGGTGTTGGAATTCGAGGCGAGGGGAGGATTCGATTGAGATTGAAAGAAAGGAGTGGAACCTTGGTCTCTTTATAAAGAGGTTGAATACCAAGAGCCTTCCCCGTGACCGTTCGGGACTCGCCTTCGATAGAGGATACGCGCCAACGGGCCCGACTGGGTTACCCGTGCCCGTATTAATGAGAATCCTGGAATAAGGGGACACAATCTCTGCTTTGACAAGACGTGCCAAGGAAACCGCCTCGCTAAACGCGCTAAGGTGGGATAGTAAAAACGATTCGAATAAAGGCTTGGCCGTGGTGTGATGTCACGCCACGGAATACGTCAGAAGATTGAACTTGTGTAAATATTATTCTCTCTACGGTGGTATGTGGAACTTATTTTGCAGAGCCGGACACTATCCTTGTGTTCAAAATCTTCTATGAAGTATTCGGAGGAGGAACCCGCCTTGCAATGTCGAAGACAATATGCGCGCCGGACTCGTCATCATTGAAGCCTGGTTCAGGGGCTACTGAGGGAGTCCTGGATTAGGGGGTGTCCGGATAGCCGAACTATCACCTTTGGCCGGACTCCTGGACTATGAAGATACAAGATTGAAGACTTCGTCCCGTGTCCGGATGGGACTTTCCTTGGCGTGGAAGGCAAGCTTGGCGATACGGATATGTAGATCTCCTACCATTGTAACCGACTCTGTGTAACCCTAACCCTCTTCGGTGCCTATATAAACCGGAGGGTTTTAGTCCATAGGATGAACAACAATCATACCATAGGCTAGCTTCTAGGGTTTAGCCTCTCTGATCTCGTGGTAGATCCACTCTTGTACTACCCATATTATTAATATTAATCAAGCAGGAGTAGGGTTTTACCTCCATCGAGAGGGCCCGAACCTGGGTAAAAACATCGTGTCCCTTGTCTCCTGTTACCATCCGCCTAGACGCACAGTTCGGGACCCCCTACCCGAGATCCGCCGGTTTTGACACCGACAACAACCTCTGCTTTCCTCCGCCAAGGGCCTTGATACGTCCATTTTGTATCATGTTTTCCTACTGATATTTATGATGTTTTCATCCATAATAATGCTTTTTGGAGTGCTTATAATGCCTTTTCTCTCATAATATGCAAGGTACACACAAAGAGGGAGAATTCCGGCAGCTGGAAATCTGGACCTGAAAAAGCTACGTCAAGCTACCAATTTTGCACAACTCCAAAGAAGTTGAAACTTCACGGAGAATTTTTATGGAATATATGATGAATATTGGAGCAAATAAGTACTAGGGGGGGCCCACCAGGTGGGCACAACCCACCTGGGCATGCCCGGGAGCCCAGGCGCACCCTGGTGGGTTGTGCTCACCCAGACCCACCTCTGGTGCCCATCTTCTGGTATATAGGTCATTTTGACCTAGAAAAAATAAGGTGAGGACTTTTGGGATGAAGCACCGCCGTCTCGAGGCGGAACTTGGACAGGAGCGTTTTTGCCTTCCGGCGGAGCGATTCCACCGGGGGAACTTCCCTCCCGGAGGGGGAAATCATTGTCATCACCATCACCAACAACTCTCCCATCTTGGGGAGGGCAATCTCCATCAACATCTTCAACAGCACCATCTCATCTCAAACCCTAGTTCGTCTCTTGTGTTCAATCCTGTTATCGGAACTATAGGTTGGTGCTTGTGGGTGACTAGTAGTGTTGATTATATCTTGTAGTTGATTACTAAATGGTTTATTTGGTGGAAGATAATATGTTCAGATCCAATATGATATTTAATACCCCTCTGGTCTTGAGCATGATTATCATTTGTTTGTAGTTAATTTTGTTCTTGAGGTCACGGGACAAGTCATGTTGCAAGTAATCATGTGAACTTGATATGTGTTTGATATTTTGATAGTATGTATGTTGTGATTCCCTTAGTGGTGTCATGTGAACGTCGACTACATGACACTTTACCATATTTGGGCCTAAGGGAATGCATTGTGGAGTAGCAAGTAGATGATGGGTTGTGAGAGTGACAGAAGCTTAAACTCAAGTTTATGTGCTATTCCATAAGGGACCGATTGGATCCAAAAGTTTAATGCTATGGTTAGAATTTATTCTTAATACTTTTATCGTAGTTGCGGATGCTTGCGAGAGTGTTAATCATAAGTAGGAGGCTTGTTCAAGTAAGAACAGCACCTAAGCACCGGTCCACCCACATATCAAATTATCAAAGTAGCGAACACAAATCGAATCAACATGGTGAAAGTGACTAGATGAAATTCCCATGTACCCTCAAGAACGCTTTGCTTATTATAAGAGACCGTTTTGGAATGTCCTTTGCCTCAAAAGGATTGGGCTACCTTGCTGCACTTTTGTTACTATTATTGTTACTTGCCCATTACAAATTATCTTGTTATCAAACTACTCTGTTACTTACAATTTCAGCACTTGCACACATTACCTTATTGAAAACCACTTGTCATTTCCTTCTGCTCCTCATTGGGTTCGACACTCTTACTTATCGAAAAGAGCTACAATTGATCCCCTATACTTGTGGGTCATCAGGCCTATCTTTTACTTTTTCTCTATTTACTTCTATGCAAGAGTCAATAGTTACTATCCCTTTTCCTTTCTTATTTATCCTTTAAGTGGCAAGCATCATGTGGCGGGGAAAGATCCAGGAACATATATCTAGTTGGATGTAAGTGATCATGAGTTATTATTGTTGACATTATCCTTGAGGTAAACGAGTTGGGCGGCAAAAACAATAAGCCCTTATCTTTCTATGTGTCCGACGAAAATGTTTGTAAAAAATATGCATTGAGTGTTAGCAATCATAGAAGACTAAATGATGGTTGAGTATGTGAATTTGCTAGAAACAGAAGCTCGTACATAGACTCTTCCTAGAAATATGATGAATTGTCATTGTTTCTATGACTGAGAACACAACTTGTTTGTTTTCAAGAAAGTTTATTCTTTGTACTTCAAGGTGGTGAATGAATTGTTACTTGCTTAATTATGAAAAGCTATATGATAAATATTTGCTGCTATGTTAGTGATCATGATGATATCATGTCTGTATTTTGTTTTATCGACACCTTTCCCTCTAAACATGTGGTCATGATTATCGGCTTCGGCTTTTTCTTAAGGACAAGCGAGGTCTAAGCTTGGGGGAGTTGATACGTCCATTTTGCATCATATTTTTGCTACTATTATTTCTATTTTTTGCCATAATTCCTCTTTATGATGCAATGCTAATGCCTTTTCTCTCTTAATTTGCAAGATTTACATGGAGAGGGAGATTACCGGCAGCTGGAATTCTGGACCTAAATAAGCTACAGCAGAGAAACCTATTCTACAGAGCTCCAAATGGCCTAAAACTTCACTGATATTTTTTATAGAATATATAGAAAATAATGGAGCAAAGAAATACCAGAGGGGGCCCACCAGTTGCCCACAAGGTAACAGGGTGCAACCACCCCTAGGCATGCCCTGATGCCTTGTGGGGCCCACAGCTGGCCTCTGGTGCCCATCTTTTGCTATATGAAGGGTTTTGACCTTGAAAAAAACAAGAGAAGACTTTCGAGATGAAGCGCCTCCGTCTCAAGGCGGAACCTAGCAGGAGCACTTTTTTTCTCCCATGGAGCGATTCCGCCAGGAATACTTCCCCCCGAGAGGGGGAAATCAAAGCCATCGACATCACTAACGATCCTCTCATCGTGGGAGGACCAATCTTCATCAACATCTTCATCGGCACCATCTCATCTCAAACCCTAGTTCATATCTTGTATTCAATCTTTGTCTGAAAAGCTCAAATTGGTACCTATGGTTTGCTAGTAGTGTTGATTACATCTTGTAGTTCATGCTAATTAGTTTATTCGGTGGAAGATTATATGTTTAGATCCTTAATGATATTCAATACCCCTCTGATATTGAACATGAATATGATTTGTAAGTAGTTACTTTTGTTTTTGAGGACATGGGAGAAGTCTTGTTATAAGTAATCATGTGAAGTTGGTATTCGTTTGATATTTTGATGATATGTATGTTCTTGCTTCCTTTAGTGGTTTCATGTGAACGTCGAATATATGACACTTCACCATACTTGGGCCTAAGGAAAGGCATTGTGGAGTAATAAGTAGATGATGGTTTGCTAGAGTGACAGGAGCTTAAACCCTAGTTCATGCATTATTTTGTAAGGGGCTGATTTGGATCCACATGTTTCATGCTATGGTTAGATTTATCTTAATTATTCTTTCATAGTTGTGGATGCTTGCAACAGGGGGTAATCATAAGTTGGTTGTTTGTTCAAGTAAGAAGAGTACCAAGCATCGGTCCACGCACATATCAAATTATCAAAGTAACGAATGCGCATCAACTAAATGTGATGAACGTGACTAGACGAAAATTCCCATGTGTCCTCGAGAGCAATTTTCTTTATATAATAGAACTTTATGGCTTGTCCTTTGCTATAAAACGGATTGGGCCACCTAGCTGCACCTTTGTTACTATTGCTACTTGTTACTTGTTACGAGTAACCTTACTATAAAATTATCTATTACCGCTACTTCCAGTACTTGTAGAGAACTTGCTGAAAACCGCTTATCATTTTCTTCTGCTCTTCGTTGGGTTCGACACTCTTACTTATCGAAAAAACTACGATTGATCCCCTATACTTGTGGGTTATCAGCTGGAAATCTGTAGAGAGGTCGTGCTTTTGGTCTTCGGTTCGAGGGATCGTTCGTGAATGGTTTCAGGGACTTCATCAATGATCTACACCAACTCTTCTTCTCCTACAACTCTAAGTTGTTAACAATCTGATCTAAACCTCAATATGCATCTTCATAGTGTTCCTATACCATGATCGTAGCTTGAAAATTTTGTTTTCTACTACGTTTCCCAACAGTGGCATCATGAGCGGTTCTATGTGTAGATGCAGATTCCGATCTAGATCACATGTGGATGTGTGAGTTTGATGTTCTTGCTATGCTTCCCTCGAGTGTTGCTTCGGTTCAATTCATTGACGTCATGATGTAGCTTTGTACAAAGTTCCGACAATCCATCGGCTCTAGCTATCGATGATTTGCTAACATTTCTTTGGGATTCATTATAGTCAACAATAGTGAACTATTGCAAACACGAGAGGCAATGAAGATGGTCAATCTTCTAGGGGGTCACGCGTATTGACGAAGTTTAGTGTGGGGCTAGACATTTTTAATTAAGTCTGTTCCTTCACACACCCCGAAAGTTAATCTAGCAACAAGAATTATCTCGTTGATGGTGTACATAGGTAGATAGAGTTATCCAGAAACTTAGAAGTCATGTAATTAAAATTTGCCAAACCGATTAGAGGACGTCAAACTTTGTTTGCATATTACATGTGATGTGGTATAGCCTTCATCATGACAATGACTTTATGTATGAGATGGTTATATGTTGTAACGTTAAGTGACCTGCACGTCATAGTACGACATGATGGCTAGAGCTAAAGGATTATCACTTAATGACCTACATGTCAAAACTCATTATTTTGTGTTATCGACAGGAGTGACGGACATGCTACGGAGGACCCCGGAGCAAAGTGGCTTCACCAGGCGCATGTGATCATGGTGGTGGCTAATACATCACCTCGGAGATCATTAAGACATTCCTGACGCCAAAGGCTATACCATATCATGCTATTATGAATTGGTTGATATGTTTATACCTTTGTTGTTTGCACCCTTTAATTGTGCAGTAGTCTATTATTAGGGTAATCTCTCACTAAAAATATCAAGCTAAAAGTGCTCTTCCCAATGTTCCAATGTCTATAACACATATCATTTCGGAGTGCGTCATTTCCACATGAGTACAAACAGATCATGAGGTGTATATGGATGAAAGGTTAGACTGTGCAAGCATAAACACTCGGCTATCTTGAAGTTCTAGTGCTACTTCTTGAGCTTGTGTTGGTTTTTCCCTTGAAGAGGAAAGGGTGATGTACCAAAGTAGAGATAAGTATTTCCCTCACTTTGAGAACCAAGGTATCAATCCAGTAGCAGGAACACACAAGTCTCCAATAGTTGCACCTACACAAACAAACAAATACTTGCACCCAACGCGATAAAATGGGTTGTCAATCCCTTCACGGTTAATTGCAAGGATGAGATCTGATAGAGATAGGTATAAAAGATAAATAAAAGTGCAAAATAAAGTAGAGGTAAATAAATTGTAGCAAGGTATTTTTGTGTTTTTTGTTTTATATATCTAAAAATAATATGATGATAAATAGACCAGGGGGCATAGTTTTCACAAGAGGCCTCTCTCTTGAAAGAACGCATACTGTGGGTAAACAAATTAATGTTGCGAAATTGATAGAAAACCGCATAGTTATGACAATAACTAAGGCAATGATCATGAATATAGGCATCACGTCCGTGACATGTAGACGGACTCCTTCCTTCATCTACGACTATTACTCCACACATCGACAGGTATCCAGCATGCATCTAGAGTATTAAGTTAACAAGAACGGAGTAACGCCTTAAGTAAGATGACATGATGTAGAGGGATAGATCCAATCAATATGGTATAAACCCCATCTTTTTATCCTTAATGGCAACAATACAAATATGTGCTTCGCTACCCCTTCTATCACTGGGTGAGGAGACCGCGAGATTGAACCCATCACAAAGCACCTCTCCCATTGCAAGATAAATAAATCTAGTTCGACAAATCAAATCAATAGATCAGAGAGAAATACAAAGGTATCTTAATCATGCATAAAAGAGTTCAGAAGACTCTAATAATATTCATAGATACTCTGATCATTAATCCACAATTCATTGGATCTCAACAAACACACTGCAAAAGAAGATTACATCGAATAGAACTGCAAGAACATCGAGGGGAACATTGTATTGAAGATCAAAGAGAGAGAAGAATCCATCTAGCTACTAGCTATGGACATGTAGGTCTATGGTAAACTACTCACACATCATCGAAAGGGCAACAAGGTTGGTGTAGAAGCCCTCCGTGATCGAACCCCTCCGGCAGAGTGCCAGAAAAGGCCCCAAGATGGGATCTCGAGAGAACAAAAGCTTGCGGCGGCGGAAAAGTATTTATGGTGTGCCCTCTGGTATACGAGGAATATTTGGATATTTATGGAGCTAAGATTAGGGTTAGAGGTGCCACGGTGGGCTCGCAAGCTCGGGCGGAGGGGCGCCCTATGAGCTTGTGGCCCATCCATGGCTCTTCTGGCCTCCTCCCGAAGCTTCCAAGGTGTCTTCTGGTCCAAGAAAAATTGTCAAAAAATTTCATTCCGTTTGGTATTGATTTTCTATAAAAGACAAAAACAAAGAAAAAACAGCAACTGGAACTGGGCACTAGGTTAATAGGTTAGTCCCCAAAAATGATATAAAATAGCATAATGATGCATATAAATTATCCAAGATGGATTATATAATAGCATGGAACAATCAAAAATTATAGATACATTGGAGACGTATCAAGCATCCCCAAGCTTAATTCATGCTCGTCCTCGAGTAGGTAAATGATAAAAACATAATTTTTGATGTGAAATGCTACCTAAACATGTTTATATCATGTAATATTTCTTATTGTGGCATGCATATTCAGATCCATAAGATTCAAAAAAAAGTTTATTATTGACATAAAAACAATAATGCTTCAAGCATACTAAATAAAGCAATCATGTCTTCTCAAAATATCATGGCTAAATAAAGTTATCCCTACAAAATCATATAATCTTGTCATGCTCAATATTTATCACACAAAGTATTTATCATGCACAATCCCGATGACAAGCCAAGCAATTGGTTCATACTTTTAACGTTCTTACGCTTTTTCAACTCTCACGCAATGCATGAGCGTGAGCCATGGATATAGCACTATAGGTGGAATAGAATATGATGGTGGAGGTTGTGTGGAGAAGACAAAAAGGAGAAAGTCTCACATCGACGAGGCTAATCAACGGGCTATGGAGATGCCCATCAGTTCATGTCAATGCAAGGAGTAGGGATTGCCATGCAACTGATGCACTAGATATATGTGTATGAAATACAAAAGGAAAACTAAGTGGGTGTGCATCCAACTCGCTTGCTCACAAATACCTAGGGAAATTTGAGGAAGCCCATCATTGAAATATACAAGCTAAGTTCTACAATGAAAAATTCCCACTAGTAATATATGAAAGTGACAAAATAGGAGACTCTCTATCATGAAGAACATGGTTCTATTTGAAGCACAAGTGTGGAAAAGGATAGTAACATTGTCCCTTCTCTCTTTTTCCCTCATTTTTTTTTCTTTTTTTTTCTATTGGGCTCTTTGGCCTCTTTTTATTTATTTATTTTGTTTTGGGCTCTTTGGCCTCTTTTTCATTTGAAGTCCGGAGTCTCATCCTGACTTGTGGGGGAATCATAGTCTCCGTCATCCTTTTCCTCACATGGGACAATGCTCTAATAATGATGATCATCACACTTTTATTTACTTACAACTCAAGAATTACAACTGGATACTAGAACAAAAATATGACTCTATATGAATGCCCGATGCATGATGGTGAAAAGCAATATGACAATGATGGTGTGTGTCATAATAAAATGGAACGGTGGAAGTTGCATGGCAATATATCTCGGAATGGCTATGGAAATGCCATAATAGGTAGGTATGGTGGTTGTTTTGAGGAAAGGTATAAGAGGGGGTAATGTGTGAAAGAGTGTATCATATCATGGGGTTTGGATGCACCGGCAAAGTTTGCACCAACTCTCAATGTGAGAAAGGGCAATGCACGGTACCGAAGAGGCTAGCAATGATGGAAGGGTGAGAGTGTGTATAATCCATGGACTCAACATTAGTCATAGAGAACTCATATACTTATTGCAAAAGTTTATTAGCCCTCGAAACAAGGTACTAATGCGCATACTCCTAGGGTATATATTGGTAGGAAAAGAGCATCACTTGTCCCTGACCGCCAGTCACAAGGAAGGCAATAAAAACTAGATCATGCTGCAACTTCATCGCATAATGAGAGACCATACGTGCATGCTTCGGGGATCACAAACTTTAACACAAATATTCTTATTAATCCACAATTACTAAATAGCATGACTCTAATATCACAATCTTTATATCTCAAAACAAATGTAAGGAATCAGACTTATCATATATTCAATGATCATCATGAAAGTTTTTATTATATCCCTCTTGAATACCCACTGATAACCCACAAGTCTAGGGGACCGCAACAGTTTTCGAGGGTAGAGTATTCAACCCAAATTTATTGATTCGACACAAGGGGAGCCAAAGAATATTCTCAAGTATTAGCAGCTGAGTTGTCAATTCAACCACAGTTGAAAGACTTAATATCTACAGCAAATTATTTAGTAGCAAAGTAGTATGGAAGTAGCGGTAACAGTGGCAAAAGTAACAGTAGCTGTTTTGTAGCAATCGTAATAGTGGCAACGGAAAAGTAACGGAGCAAAGATAACGCGCTCATAGGCAATGGATCAATGATGGATAATTATGTCAGATGGCATTCATCATGCAACGGTCATAACATAGGGTGACACAAAACTAGCTCCAATTCATCAATATAATGTAAGCATGTATTCCGAATATAGTCATACGTGCTTATGGAAAAGAACTTGTATGACATCTCTTGTCCTACCCTCCCGTGGCAGCAGGGTCCTAATGGAAACTAAGGGATATTAAGTCCTCCTTTTAATAGAGTACCAGACCAAAGCATTATCACTTAGGGAATACATGAACTCGTCAAACTACGGTCATCACCGGGAAGTGTCCCTGCTATTGCCACTCCAGGGTTGCCGGATCATAACACGTAGTAGGTGACTATTGACTTGCAAGATAGGATCAAGAATACAAATATATTCATGAAAACATAATAGGTTCAGATCTGAAATCATGGCACTCGGGCCCTAGTGACAAGCATTAAGCATAGAAAAGTCATAGCAACATCAATCTTAGAACATAGTGGATACTAGGGATCAAACCCTAACAAAACTAACTCGATTACATGGTAAATCTCATCCAACTCATCACGGTCCAGTAATCCTATGATGGAATTACTCACGCACGGCGGTGAGCATGATGAAATTGGTGATGGAGGATGGTTGATGATGACGATGGCGACGATTTCCCCTCTCCGGAGCCCAAAACGGACTCCAGATCTGCCCTCTCGAGGAAGAACATGAGGTGGCGACGGCTTCCGTATCGTAAAACGCGATGAATCCTTCTCTTTGATTTTTTTTCTCCCCGAACATGAATATATGGAGTTGGAGTTGAGGTCGGTGGAGATCCAGGGGCCCCACAAGGATGGGAGGCGCTCCCTCCACCCTTGTGGCCAAGGTGTGGGCCTCCTTGGGTTGATTCTTTCGCCAATATTTTTTATATATTCCAAAAGAAATCTCCGTGAAGTTTCAGGTCATTTCGATAAATTTTATTTCTGCATAAAAATAACACCATGGCAGTTCTGCTGAAAACAACATCAGTCCGGGTTAGTTCCATTCAAATTATGCAAGTTAGAGTCCAAAACAAGGGCAAAATAGTTTGGAAAAGTAGATACGATGGAGACGTATCGACTCCCCCAAGCTTAACCCATTGCTTGTCCTCAAGCAATTCAGTTGATAAACTGAAAGTGATAAAGAAAAACTTTTACAAACCCTGTTTGATATTGTTGTTGCAAATATGTAAAGCCAACATTCAAGTTTTCAGCAAAGATCATGAACTAGCCATATTCACAATAACATTCAGGTCTCACATTTACTCATATCAATTGCATAATCAACTAGCGAGCAATAATAATAAATCTCTTATGACAATACTTTCTCAAAACAATCATGATATAACATAGCAAGATGTTATCTCGCTAGCCCTTTCTGAGACTGCAAAACATAAATGCAGAGCACCCCTGAAGATCAAGGACTGACTAGACATTGTAATTCATGGTAAAAGAGATCCAGCCACGGTCATATTCAATATAAATTAATAACAATGCATACAAATGACAGTGGTGCTCTCTAACTTGTGCTTTTATAAGAGGATGATGACCCAGCAATAAAAGTAAATAGATAGGCCCTTTGCAGAGGGAAGCACGGATTTGCAGAGGTGCCAGAGCTCGAGTTTTGAAATAGAGATAAATAATATTTTGAGCGGTATGCTTTCATTCTTAACATAACAACCAAGAGATCTCAGTATCTTCCATACTAGATACATTATAGGCGGTTCCCAAACATAATGGTAAAGTTTATACTCCCCCACCACCAGCAAGCTCATTCCACGGCTAGTCCGAAACAACGGGTACCGTCCAACTAACACCAATCCTGGGGAGTTTTGTTTGAAATTATTTTGATTTGATTTGAGCATGGGACTGGGTATCTCGGTTACCAACCATTTCTCATGAATGATTAGCGAAGTCCACTCATCATGACAACAACACACCTAGCATGGAAGACACTGACAACCCTAGTTGCTACATGAGTGATTCGAGCATACAAAACATATTATCATTTGAAGGTTTAGAGTTTGGCACTTGCAAATTTACTTGGAACGGCAGGTAAATACCGCATATAGGAAGGTATAGTGGACTCATATGGAATAACTTTGGGTTTATGGAAGTGGATGCACAAGCAGTATTCTTGCTTAGTACAAGTGAAGGCTAGAAAGAGACTGGGAAGCGACCAACTAGAGAGCGACAACAGTCATAAACATGCATTGAGATTAATGAACATTGAATGCAAGCATGAGTAGGATATAAATCACCATGAACATAAATATCGTGGAGGCTATGTTGATTTTGTTTCAACTACATGAGTGAACATGTGCCAAGTCAAGCCACTCGAATCATTCAAAGGAGGATACCATCCTATCATACAACATCATGATACATCTCCAACGTATCTATAATTTTTTATTGTTCCATGATATTAGATTATCTATTTTAGATGTTTTATATGAATTAATATGCTATTTTATATGATTTTTGGGACTAACCTATTAACCTAGAGTCCAGTGCCAGTTTTTGTTTTTTCCTTGTTTTAGAGTTTCGCGCAAAAGGAATACCAAACGGAGTCCAAACGGAATAAAACTTTCGCGATGATTTTTCTTGGACCAAAAGACACTAGGAGACTTGGAGTGCAAGCCAGAACATCCACGAGGCGGCCACAAGGGTGGAGGGCACGCCCAGGGGTTAGGGCGTGATGCGTCTTGAAGCTATGTTGGTATTTCCCCAAAGAGGAAGGGTGATGCAGCACAGCAACGGAGGTATTTCCCTTAGTGATGAAACCAAGGTTATCGAACCAGTAGGAGAACCAAGCAACACAACGTAAACATCACCTACTCAGAAATAACAAATACTCGCAACCCGACGTGTTAAAGGGGTTGTCAATCCCTTTCAGGCAACGGCGCCAGAAATTGGCAAACGGACGTGAGAGAGTTGTAAATATTGGAAGATCGAACGCCAAATAAAATAAATTGCAGCAAGGTATTTTTGTATTTTTAGTTTAATAGATCTGAAAATAAAAAAGGAAAAGTACATTGTAAAGGCAAATGTATTAAATAAGAGACTCGGGGGCCTTAGGTTTCACTAGTGGCTTCTCTTGAGAAAAATAACAAACGGTGGGTGAACGAATTACTGTTCGGCAATTGATAGAACTTCAAATAATCATGACGATATCGAGGCAATGATCATTATATAGGCGTCACGTCCAAGATTAGTAGACCGACTCCTGCCTGCATCTACTACTATTACTCCACACATCGACCGCTATCCAGTATGCATCTAGTGTATTAAGTTCATGGAGAAACGGAGTAATGCAATAAGAACAATGACATGATGTAGACAAGATCTATTTACGTAGAAATAGACCCCATCTGTTTATCCTTAGTAGCAACGATACATATGTATCGGTTCCCCTTCTGTCACTGGGATCAAGCACCGTAAGATCGAACCCACTACAAAGCACCTCTTCCCATTGCAAGATAAATAGATCAAGTTGTCCAAACAAAACCCAAATATCAAAGAAGAAATACGAGGCTATAAGTAATCATGCATATAAGAGATCAAAGAAGGCTCAAGTAACTTTCATGGATAAAAATTGATAGATCTCATCATAAACTCAAAGTTCGTCGGATCCCAACAAACACAACGCAGAAAGAGTTACATCATATGGATCTCCAAGAGACCATTGTATTGAGAATCAAACGAGAGAGAGGAAGCCATCTAGCTACTAACTACAGACTCGTAGGTCTACAAAGAACTACGCATGCATTATCGGAGAGGCACCAATGGAAGTGGTGAACCCCTCTGTGATGGTGTCTAGATTCGATCTGGTGGTTCTGGACTCTGTGGTGGCTGGAATTGATTTTTGCCGACTCCCTTAGGGTTTCTGGAATATTGGGGTATTTATAGAGCAAAGAGGCGGTTTGGGGGAGTCCCGAGGTGGGCACAACCCACCAGTGCGTCGCCCTGGTGGGTTGTGCCCACCTCGGGACTCCCCCGAACCGCCTCTTTGCTCTATAAATACCCCAATATTCTAGAAACCCAACGGGAGTTGACGAAATATTGATCCAGCCACCGCAGAGTCCAGAACCACCAGATCCAATCTAGACACCATCACGGAGGGGTTCACCACTTCCATTGGTGCATCTCCGATGATGCGTGAGAAGTTCTTTGTAGACCTTTGGGTCCATAGTTAGTAGCTAGATGGCTTTCTCTCTCTCGCTTGATTCTCAATACAATGGTCTCTTGGAGATCCATATGATGTAATTCTTTTGCGGTGTGTTTGTTGGGATCCGATGAACTTTGAGTTTATGATCAAATCTATCTTTTTATATCCATGAAAGTTATTTGAGTTCTTTGATCTCTTATATGCATGATTGCTTATAGCCTCGTATTTCTTCTCTGATATTTGGATTTTGTTTGTCCAACTTGATTTATTTATCTTGCAATGGGAAGAGGTGCTTTGTAGTGGGTTCGATCTTACGGTGCTTGATCCCAGTGACAGAAGGGGAGCCGACACGTATGTATCAATGCTACTAAGGATAAAACGATGTGGTCTATCTCTACATAGATAGATCTTGTCTACATCATGTCACCATTCTTATGGCATTACTTCGTTTCTCCATGAACTTAATACACTAGATGCATGCTGGATAGTGGTTGATGTGTGGAGTAATAGTAGTAGATGCAGGTAGGAGTCGATCTACTAATCTTGGACGTGATGCCTATATAATGATCATTGCCTGGATATCGTCATGATTATTTGAAGTTCTATCAATTGCCCAACAGCAATTTGTTTACCCACCATTTGCTACTTTTCTCGAGAGAAGCCACTAGTGAAACCTACGCGCCACGGGCCTCTTCTCAATATATTTGCCTTTGCGATCTACTTTTTCCTTGCTTTTATTTTCAGATCTATAATTCTAAAAACCCAAAAATACCTTGTTGTAATTTATTTATATTTATTTTATATCGCATTCCCGCAAGATCTATTCATAGAAAATACTACAAAAATATTTATCCTTTTACCCGTGAGGGATTGACAACCCCTCTCTTACGTCGGGTTGCGAGTATTTGTTATTTGTGTGCATGTGTTGTTTATGTTGTGTTTCTTGATTCTCCTACTGGTTCAATAACCTTGGTCTCATCACTGAGGAAAATACCTACTGCCGTTGTGCTGCATCATCCCTTCCTCTTTGGGGAAGTACGACGTAGCTTCAAGCGACATCACTACATTGTGACAAATATCAAATCACCAAACCACTGTACATAGTGAACTTTCGGAAGCTTGACATATCAGAATTAAACCAAATTATTTCAACTATAATAATGCAATAGATATCTTGCCCTCATGCTTCCTTGGTAGTCTTGTTCGAAGACAAATTTCTCTCTACAATCTACCAACATAGCCTGACAGACAAGCAAGAAGCAAGTGAGAAAACATTAAAAAAATAGAACACATTATCCCATCAAAGGAAGCATCACTACATCTGCATAACCAAATAAGCAACCTATCAAGCAGGCACATCTGACATGTCCATCTTCAATCTATGTTTTCTTCCAACTAAATGGTTGTTATGACAAACTCGTATTTCTAAGAATTTTCTGAGCAGCACTATATCCTTCATGGTCCTTTTGATATATGTCATGTGTATATAATAAGAGAAATGCTTAGTCCTTACTCTGCACTTAGTAGCAGTGCAGATTACTACCACCCATTGTTGACATCAAACGAACTGTAAAATCATTTGATGGAAACCTCACCTCCTCAAGGGGTGCAGAATCACTGGAGCAAATCCACCTACTGACTAAGAAAAAGACATAAATAAACATACAAAAGATTGCTTGCTGTGAAAATTTACTATTATTATTCATGAGAAAGTGTGAGACTCATGCGTATAGAAAAGCAACATCTTACAGAAGCCTGGTCAATCAAAACTTGATCCTACCCACAACAATGAAAAATAACTTTTGATTCATCCCTGCTCTTCAGAACCCTCCCCATGCTACTGCTCCCACCCCGCCATGCGACATCATCCTCGTCGCACAAAGGCTCTTCACCAGCCTCTGCAACCACACCCCATGGTGGTTTCCATCAGTGCATTTGTGCTCCTTGCGCTGCTTCTCGTGCTTGCCTTCCTCGCTGCACACCATGCCGCCATGGTGGATGATAGGGGCACATGAGTGAGTGTTGTGGGAGATCGTGAGGAATAGGTTTTCCTTTAACCTAGGGGGTTGGGAAAGCAGAGATGTGTGTGAGTGTGGACTATTTTTGTGCCTATCGTATTTCTACCACGAGTTTTTTGGGTGCATCAACATTGATATAAGTATCAAGCTTTCTTGAATGCTTTCTCTCTAACATTTGAGAGAAAAAGCATGATTAGGAAAAGCTAGTATGAGCCTTGAAATCACACATCAATTCCCAACTAAGTCATGAAAATCTAACCATTAAATCCTATGGTACATGCAACTCATTATTTATTGATTGTAAAGATGGTCCTAGGGTCATTCTTACAGTTCTGCATTATAGAAAATTATCTCACAAAGATGGAACTTCCCTTGAACAGTAATCAATTTATAAGTTGGGCAGATATCAAAACCAAAATATTGAAGCCAGGTACACCAAAAAAGATGCACTTACATTCCTAAGCTAGTCGATGGTAGTAAAATTGAACATTGTCGTTAGACTAATGATACTATCAATGTAGAACACATGTTCTATGTCTAAAACACTGAGGTGGGCCATTCTTACTTTTGTTTGGCCAGCTTCAGCAATTTCCTCTCATTCTCCCACTTTCTCCTTACTATTTATCGTATTTTCCCCTCAGTTGACACCTAACAACATCGTGCATGCAAAAAATAAAGAGCAGAGGAGGGGAGAGGACAGGAACTAAAAGGAGAGGAAGGAGGGAGAGCAGAACATACCTCGCTAGACCTGACAGGGTGGCCGGTGAAGTCCCAGAGCAGTGGAGTCCTGATCCTATCTAATGGGTGTTCATAGCCGGGCCACTATCCACCTCATATGACAACGACATCACATGCCCTTACAAAAATTGAAGAAGATCATAGTGAACACAAATCAAAAGTTTCTCTTAGTTGTTGTTGCCTTCGTTACTGTCTTTATGCATGCCATGAATTCTACACCACAAGGATTTACTTCAACTTCTTCCTGTAACCCTGAAGAGTTATTGAACCATGCAACATCACATGAAGGAAAAATAGTAAACAGTTAAGAAAAAAGAGGGGTATCAATTTCTGTTTTTTCAGCAACCAGAACATGTTAAAATCATACAGAATATTAGTTGGAGATATGTTCCACCAGCAAGAAAAGTACATATAGAAGCAAGTCATATCCGGGGATCAAGAACGTATGGCAGCATTTACCATGAACCCGAAAATGCAATGACATCTCTTTTATTTCTCTCCTACTTCAATTTCAGTGACTACATTGGAGTAAAAACCTGCCAAACAAATGTTGCATCCGGGAATTTAACAATTGATCGTGTGTCCTTGAAATCACACATCAATTGCTAACTAAGGCATGAAAATCTAACTATGAAATCCTATGGTACATGCAACTCATTATTTATTGATTGTAAACATGGTCCTTGGGTCATTCTTACAGTTCTGCATTATAAAAAATTATCTCACATAGACGGAACTTGCCTTGAACAATATCCAATTTATAAGTTGGATAGATATCAAAACCAAACAATTGAAGCCGGACACACCAGAAAAGATGCACTTGGATTCTCATGCAATGACTTCTTGTTTCTTCCTCTCCTACTTCAATCATAGCGATTACTCCCTTCGTTCCAAAATAGATGACTCAACTTTGTACTAACCTTAGTACAAAGTTGACAAAGAATCTGGACTTGTTTGATTTGTTTCAGTTTGATTTGATTTGATAGTTGTGGTAATGTTAAACTCCCGGATGCAACATTTGTTTGGTAGGTCTTTACTCCCATGTACTCCCTCCGTTCCAAAATAGATGACTCAAATGTTAAAATCCCGGATGCAACATTTGTTTGGCAGGTCTTTACTCCCATGTAGTCCCTCCGTTCGAGTCATCTATTTTAGAACGGGGGGAGTACATGGGAGTAAAGACCTGCCAAACAAATGTTGCATCTGGGAGTTTAACATTACCACAACTATCGAGTCAAATCGAACTGAACCAAATCAAACAAGTCCAGATTCTTTGTCAACTTTGTACTAAGGTTAGTACAAAGTTGAGTCATCTATTTTGGAACGGAGGGAGTACATGGGAGTAAAGACCTGCCAAACAAATGTTGCATCCGGGAGTTTAACATTACCACAACTATCGAATCAAATCAAACTGAACCAAATCAAACAAGTCCATATTCTTTGTGAAACCAACAATGTACATAAAGGTGGATGACCTCCTCAAGGAGCAGTCTTGGAGATCCACACTGGCCAAGTGTGTCACCTCCACAACATCTGGCGTCACCCTTTGACCGGTGTTGTCCATCGACATCCATACAATAGTCAGTCCACAAGATCAATTCTACCTTTCTTCTGCGCGTATACGAATATGCAAACAAGTCAATTTTATTCAAAAATCAGCAGCTCACTTCGCAGGTCAATTCATTCATACAACAATAGCAACACAAAGCAATGTGGTGACAAGAATGTAAAAATAAAGAGAGAGACAGAGAGAGAGAGAGAGAGAGAGAGAGAAAGAAAGGATGACAACCTTGCTGCTCGAAGGGTGGTTCCAGTCAACGGAGCTTGCTAGTGTCGCTGGCCCTGTCGAGCCCGGACGGGATAGGGAGACAGGTGATGCTGGTGTTCCTACGGCGTGGGCACCAAAACAGCAGCTGCATGACGGCATCGACGAAAGGCTCATACGAGCTATAGATGAGGTCGCGCTGTTGTTGATTGATGCGCATCCACACCGGTGACATATTTGCCGAAGATTAGCCGAAGATTAGCCGGATGACCGAGATCGAGCATTTGAACCCATGGAGACAGGCGGGGCCATCGACGTTGCCGAGGGCGAGGGCAAGGATTGGATCGAGGGACTCCTCTCGATAGCGCGGCTTATGACATCTCTTTGTGTGGGCGGCGCTGGTCGTGTGAACGGCTTGGGCTACTGCGTCGGCGTGGCGGTTCGGGCTGGACGACAGAGGGATTTTGCTCCGGAGAGAGTGCGGGGCCGCTAACACCGACGAGGGCGAGGATTGGATCGAGGGACTCCTCGGCACGGGCTCCTGCGCCAACGTGACGGTTTGGGCTTGGACGGCAGGGGGAATTTTCTCTGTAGACAGATCGGAGGGGGAGGAGCGAGGTGTTGGTGAGGTCATGAGGAGATGGGGCGTGGGACGGGTGTGCCTGGTCGTGGGCTCGTGGCTGCTTTTTTGGTGGGTTTTCTTTTTCTTTATCGTGCATCGAGTTATGTTGTGCTTTTTTTTGAACATCAGTACAGACACAAGCGCTCATATACATGCACATACACTCAGCCCAATAAACGCACACACGCACACCCTACCCCTATGAGCACCTCTGAAAGACTGAGCCGGCATATCATCTTGAGATTTACGAAGTCACCATAAGCGCCTCGTCGTCGACGGGAACGTCTCCTCCCACTGAATGCGCATCGCCGGAAATCCTGAAATAAATCCAGGAATAAATGCGAGCACCAGGATTTGAACCCTGGTGGGCTGGGGATACCACAGTCCCTCTAACCATCCAACCACAAGTTGGTACGCAGTTATGGTGTGCATTTGTTCTGTTCTTTCCCTGGCTGACCCGGATCGTGTGTGCTTTGGTGGTAGTTAGCAACAATCGAGAGGAGGAGTGAGGGATCGCTGGGATGGTGGGATGGGAAGGTCGAACAAAAATGGTTTCGGTCCTACTTTAACAGTAGAGATTTGGCCTTCAAAAATTGATTAAACATTGATCATGATTTATTCATTGCCATATAAAACTTACCAAATACTATCGAAAATATATCTTATTTCCGGGTACAAGTTAACAAATACTTCAGAATTTGATTATAGATTTATTTTTTTCCATATAAAAGTTACCAAATACTACCGAAAATAGATCTTATTAGTAGATTAAATCAGTTTAAATAGATCATGGGTAAAGTCCGGTTTAAATGTGTTGGTGGGATAAAAAACGGTGAACAAGAATTAACCGGAATGAGGCGAGACTACCAACTCACACATTAGAAATAGAGAGATTGGGTTTCGAACTCTCGATCGCAGGTCTTTTGTGCACTAACACAAGTACCACTACACCACACAAGTTCTGTTGTTCTGCAACTAGGAAAAAGTGCTACTTAACCATTCGTTTAGTGAAACATTTAACGTAAAAAATCTGAAAATTAGTTGAAAAGTTCATTGATTTTGAAAAACAGGTTCATCGATTTTGAAAACTAGTTCATCAATTTTGTTAAAAGTTCACAAAAATTGTAAAAAAGTTCATCGGTTTTCAAAAGAATCATTAATTTTGAAAAAGGTCATCGAATTTGAAAAAAGTTCATCGATTTTAAAAAAATTCATTGAATTTGAAAAAATTTCATCAAATTTGAAAAAACTTCATCGATTTTTAAAACTAGCTCATCAATTTTGAAAACAGTTCACAAAAATTGAAAAAAGTTCATCGGTTTTGAAAAAAAGTTCATTGATTTTAAAAAAAACTTCATTGAATTTGAAAAAAGTTCATAAATTTTTGAAAAAAGTTCATTGATTTAAAAAAATGTTCATTGAATTTGAAAAAAATCATCAAATTTGAAAAAAGTTCATCGATTGTGAAAAAAGTTCATTGAATTTGAAAAATGTTCATCAATTTTGATAAAAAGTTCGCGCATTTAAGGAAAGAAAAAATAAAGGGAAATGAGAAAAGAAAAGTGAAAAAGGAACAAGAAAAAAATGCCTAGAAGCTCACCAGCGAACGATGTAGGGAAAGAATAGAAGAAAATAAGGAAGTATGTAAGCACGAGTTTGTCATTATCCTAGTGGTGAGTGTGCTGCTCTGTGAATTGATCGATACCGTGTTTGATCCGTCGCTTGCGCACATTATTTTTTCCCATAGTTTCAAAATGAAATGCCTTATAAATAGGCCTTCCTTTCTGTGATATTGTAATCGTTCTGTGGGCTTTGCTTCCTCGCTTTCGTATACATTTATTGGTTTCCCTGCTGCTTCCCGTCACGATGGGCTCGCCGGGCTCTGGTGGTGCTCCGCCTGAAGGAGGAGCGTCGTGTCACCTGCTGCTGCCCGGATGTGACCGCACCATTATGGGGCTGTTTGGATCGACGCCCTCATGCGCCAAGCCAAAAAATTGGTCGTTGACCCAGCCTGGGCACTCCTTTGGATGGATGCCAAATTATTGGCGCGCCCACGCCTACACAGCAGCCCCAGTTCAAATCTGAGCCAAAGTTTTGGCAAGGCGTGGGTGGCGGATTCCTTCGCCAATTAATTGGCGAGCCAACGTTTGGCAGGGCGAGCAATGGCTCAATCCAAACAGCCCCTATGCCTCTACCGTCGAAGATGGACGTGCCGAGGGAGGACGCGGGTGCGGGTGCGGGTGCAGGCGCAACCATCCGCGTCCAGGAGGAGGAGCGAGGCCACGCAAGGTTGGGTCACGTCACCGCGCCTTGAGGACACGCAGCGGGAGGCCGGGTCGTGGACGAACGCCATGGCCAGGCCTTGCTGTTTTGTCGCTGCTGCCGTCGACAGTCATGTTGCTGGTGGAGTCCAACGACATCGCTGTTGGGTCGCGCTAGGTGCAACGGAGGGGGTCGTCGAGACGTCGACCATGGGGTGCCTCCGCCGCCTCCATCGCGTACTGATTGTGTGTCGAGGGTCGCCATGCCATGTGCGCTGGAGGGCGCTGCCGCCACGTCCGTGTACGAGACCGATGGCCATGGACCCAGTTATCATGGATCTCTTCCCTTCTCTGCTACGGGGTGTACTCCAGCGACGACACGTACGGTCGTACAGGGGAGGACGGGGTATGATCCAGCGCTTCCAATTTGTTTCAGAGGACATGGGATCCATTGTGGTGCAGATTTTCCGTTGTGGACAGATTCCTGATTTCCAAATTCTGGTACGTGTACGCCTGAGTCGCTTCCTGGCCTTATTTTTTGCTTCGTTTTAGTTCCAAATGGCACGTCCATGGTCTACTTCTCTAGGTTCAGGAATTGCATATACTAGTTGACCCGTTGCACCAAATAACGCAGAGACCCACTAAAGCCATGTTGCCGATGAAAATAGTTTCATTTTGCAAGAACATATTCGATATTGGTAGTAGAAAGCCCATGATAAAGCCCATGACGCATGAAAATATGTTTATCACGCTGAGAACTATCAGTTTGAAAAAAAAATCATATTTGTATAACACGTATAGACCAATTAAGGAAGCTTTTTTTAGCTAAAATATGGTTATCGCGATGAGAAATTTGAGTTTGAAATAAAAACATATTTGTATAAGAACATTACATAGCAGAATGACCCAGTGGCAACATGTAGTGCTAAATGTTAATTACAAATTTGTAGGTTTGGGCATCCTTCTCATTTTTCTAAGTTTTGGAATTGCAATATACTGGTATACTTTCCTAATTCTTGATTACATACATCGCTAACATGAAGCAACAAATCAACACCTTAGCTGATCTAACAAAATAGGGAAACTGTAAACCACATTCTTTGTTATATACTTCCCATGCCTCAGCCGTAAAACATTTTTTGCCTTCTTATCCAAGCGTGGTATTTCAGCGGTCAGACCAATGTCGTACTCACTAAAAGGTTTGTTACAGGAGTTTTGCCTGGTATTAGGATCATCACTATACATCTCTTGCGGGAATTGTGTAGGGCAGCATGACTGTAAATGTTTGAGCCTTCATTCTCTTTGCTAAGCAGTGAGAGTACCACCCATCAAGTCCACCTAATTCATCATGAAAAATCAAATAAGCGTTACACTAAGGCAAAAACACCTTAATCCTAGTGTGGTTTTCTAGATGAACCAAGGATTTGAACCGAACAAATTCAAAGCAACTCCTTGCAGACTGCAAGGCCAAGCCTTGTCCCACCATATTTAGTTATATGATCATCATTGCCATCCATATATCTCTTGAACAGAAACGGTAGTGACTTATCTGCAGATGGATCGTAGGCTGAAAGAACCAGCAAGTATGAATTAGAAGTACATTCCAAAAACTAAAAAAATGCACCAATCCTCTGTACCACAACAAGGCTGCCTGAATCTCGGATTTGTAGGACATGTATTGTTTGATATCGAAGAGAGA
Organism: Triticum timopheevii; assembly: GCA_963921465.1. Taxonomy (NCBI): domain Eukaryota; kingdom Viridiplantae; phylum Streptophyta; class Magnoliopsida; order Poales; family Poaceae; genus Triticum; species Triticum timopheevii. The sequence goes on from OY997266.1 coordinate 100,651,553, forward strand.
CAATGAAAACCAGGTCCTCATACAATTGAGTTGGCAACCTGTGACCTTGGCTTTCCATAGACCCAGTTTCTTATGGGACGCCTTAGATATTAGAAGTTAAAGGAACATGAATTACGAAATATACAAAAATTTAAGAAATTTGGTCATGCAAGATAGTTATCACTTAGTCAGCAGTAGAAAGGGAGGCATCCAGAAGATATAGCATTTAACTTTGATATTAAGAAGTATGATGCAAAACAACATTTCAGGTTGAGCTAATAAGAATCTTGATACTTGCTTTGATATTTAACTTTCAAGGGGATTAACACACTTCAGGCTTATACGAATTTGCAGGTAACCAAGTTTGTTGTTTGTCAGTTCTGTATTGAACACATTGAGTATTAAAATCAGCCCTACCAAATAGATGGTTTGGATCTCTTTTTTCTTTTTCAGTTAGCCAGGTGATTTTCTGAAACTGGTTAATTATTATGTCTATGTTGATAATAATGAAAATCCTCCCAATAGACACTAAAAGTGAAACAAATGCAAACACACTACAGCTGCCTGCCTAGGTGCAGGTCTTAGAACACTCAGTACATGAGATACCTTTGTCAAACAGTTGATACACACAACGAGTATCTTTTCATCATCACTAACCAAAAGAGGTACTACAACCTGCAGTATAAGCAGAACCAATGAGGCAATGACCATGAAAAGTAAGGTTAAATACACCAAGCAGAAACAAAAGTAACAATGATACATAAAGAGAAATTATTTGTAAAACAAGATATCTGGAAGGATCGTATTTTGCCAACAAAACATTTATCCTTATTCTGTGATAATTCCGGATTCAAGTTAAAAGGAGTAAAAGTAATTCATTCCTTATTCTGCGATATGAACAATAAATACATATATGCATCCATGATGGAGAAACCAAAGGGAGGATCAAAGTAGTTTTTATCCGCACTGGATAGTACAGCACATTAAAAAAGTAAGCCTGTATCTATTCATAAGCAATACGGTAAAGAAACATTTCAAATGATGACATAAGGGGCATAAACATACCTGTAAAAAGTAGCACTGGTTTCGGATAGAGTTAGTTGAAGAACATAGAAAGGCACTAAACGGTAGAAAAGACACTGAAATTGCATAACATACCTGTGAATTAGTTCCCATGTCTGGAGCTGGAATATAGGTATGAGTTCCGATAAGATCACGAATTTTCTGAGTAAATACACGCATCAGGCGCTCCATCTCACTCCTACTTAAATCACCACGAGAGCACCCTATTCCTCCCTTTGCTCCACCATACGGTACCGCCGCAACGGGCAGTCTTCCATGTCATCAGTTGAGCAAGTGCATTTACTTCATCTGGATCAACCTGTCAAGCAGTTTTGACTTACTGTGTTGGCTTTTCGGAATCTAATATAAAGAACAACAGGTAGTGAAACAATTTCTAATAAGTGTTACTCAGTTCTCACAAGTAATTCAATCAAACAACCGACAGTACGTTAGCTAAGCTGGTTGTTTCCTTAACTGAATTTATCATTTAGGGATATCAAACTTTCTGGCTTGAAAATATCAGCAGAATATTGGTTCAACAAATAGAATCCGGCACATGTTTTATAATGTTGTCAAAATTATTTCAAGGAGATAACTTTGTCTAGCTTTATATTCTATAATGTAGAATTTTGAAAAGGTTTTTCTGTTATTATGTTGACATTATGACAGCATGTTTACACCAGGATAAAATCTTGTCAAAATTATTCCATCTAGTTCAAACAGGATATCAAGTTCAATAATATGACAACAATGGTATATCACCTGCTATTATTATGCTATATGCCATTAAGTGTGGTCGTTTAACTTGGCAAAACAGAAGATACATCTGATCAGCAAAAATTTGCCCAGTGACTTCCTACTCAGAAGATGAAGGTATCATAGGTTGCCAATTCAAAAAATGTTATCATGCATTGAACAACCAAAGATAAATTAGCAAAGGGTGGCATTAATATGAGCAGTAGAGAGGTGGGGAACCATGATACTTCTTCATTCAGAGATTAACAACTGATATTTTTTTATTCCTATACAGAGCAACACCGCACATGCTCTATGTTTCAGCACAAGTGCATACCGCGTTCAGAGATTAACAACTGAGTTTTTCGATCTAGGACCAATTATATATATGGTAGCAGCTAGCATTCTTATTGGAGTAATTCTCACCGGAATCTGTTTTGTATACTAAATTATAAGATGGATTATTTGGTGTCTATAGGCTCTGAACATGATACTATTTGCATGATAGTGGAGTGCTTTTACACATATGCATAAAAGCAAACATTCATTCTTATCATGTAACAGAGATACAGTTATTTTCATAAGCTCTTACTTTTCTACCCATTTATAATAGGGACATGGTACTACTTAGTTGCGCCTCTGTTTGCTGCCGATACTATGAACTATAGTTTATGTGGGTATACTTTATGCGTATATACACGATGTATGTAGCATGAACCTGGCAAGAAAAATACAAGGGATTACCTAAATATATGATGCTGCAGCACACCTATTTATCTAACTAAAATTAAGCTTACCACTTCCTGCTCTGTATTACTTCAGAGTCATATGTATGAGAAAACATTGATATCCATTACTTTATACTGATAAACTGCATGCTCCGGGACAAGATCGCACACCACGCCACGCCAACAGCTCCTTTCTCTTCTCGAATCAACATCTTGATTTTGAGATGCAACATATAACCAGGTTTTCATCTTACAACAGAAGGGAATCCTCGCAATCTGCTAGATACAGCAAGGTACTTTCTATGACATGCCTGAGCCATCAATTTCCCGGTCCTTTTCTTCCTGAAACCAACATAGACAACACCAACTGATTTTCCAGCATGCAATAGCTTCCCCTGAACTTCTATTTCTTCCTGAAAAATAAAAGAAATAGTTTACAACATGTCAAATAACTATTAAAATAACACAAGAGTGAAAACACAAAGGTATCTTCAAAATTAATCAAGCCTTATGATAATATTCTAGCGAGAAATTGGCCAAATCTGCCCTTTGGGGAAAAATTATAACCAAGCAATCTGAAAAAGTACGTTTGGATTCTTCAGAGCAATATCTAGACAACATGACAATAACTCTGATCCTAAACTAATTCTAGGAACCTCTTAGAGCAATATCTGGACAACATGACAATAATTCTGATCCTAAAATAATCTTGGAAACATTTTGTACCCAACAAGCTCCAATCTGTACTCAACACGTCAAAGGAAACAAAAAATGAATAACACCTAGTCGTGTAAATTCAGGGGCACCGAATTCAACCATCTTTTCTACTTAGTACACACTTACATTCCTATAATATTAAAACGACTGGAAGGTAAGTAGTGGTCCTTTTATCTTGCCAATTGAGATAGTAGCATACCAACTTCCAGTGATGCTTCTGAAACACCAAATTCCTTATTACATATGCATCATGCCGCAATAAAATCTATATGATGGTAGTCTTTACAAAATGCAGACGGTACCTGGCTAAACTTAACACCATCAACCAGATGTAATTTCGATACCATGGTCAAAACAAAACAAACAAGAGAGGAGTAAGCCGCTGCCTAGCAAACTTACCTCGAGGGACAGAGCATAACAACCCCTGCAAATTTGTGAAAAAAAAATGATTTTCATTCCTGTCAAGCGGGAGGAAATCAAAAGGAAATAAAAAAAGATGCTTCTTCTCCGCTAATCTGAGAGGAATAAACAGAGGGTAAAATGACTCATCGAACCTATCTCTCCCTAACTGGTGCAACCACTGGAAGGCCATGAACATGTACTGGAAGATGAAAATCAGCACCAAATCATGTAATATTGGAGGATGTCGGGTCTGCACGCCACATTTTACAATTCATAAGTGCACTCTTTTTTTTGTTCAAACAGAAAGTAATTAAGTATTAAGTCTCAGCATGGGCCCCTCTAATGAAAAATCATACAACAACTAAGCTAATGTCCATACTCCAATCGTGAAGTTTGAACAGAAAATCAAACAGAGGTAACAATCTCACTTTTACCTGTAAATGAAATGCAACAAAGGAGGTAATTTCCCTGGAGCAAATCGTTCCATCTTTGGGACAATTAACATCATATATCTTAGCCCAGAAATTCATCTACAGAAGTATCTGAAATCTTTCAACGATACAAGGGGAAGCTCACCTTGGCATCAGCCATTGCTTGATGCTCCTGACGCTCCACAAAATCTGCCCGTGGTCGCATGTCCCCGCTGCTATGCACCTCCCCTGCGCACCTCCTCGTACCGCGCCATGTGCTCGTTGTTGCCCTCCAGCGCGGATGTGACCCTCGCATACGGCGTGCGGTTCATCAAGGATGAGCTCTTATACGCGTCACCGTTGTTGGCTGCGCTAGCCGTGGGGTTCCTCCTGTACAGAGGGGCTCTGGTTGAGTTGCTTCGGGACCTCGCAGTGCGCTTCGCCGCCGGCGTGCTCAGGGTGGAGCATGTGAGGACGGAGGAGGAGGGGCTTGGGGCGGACCAGGGAGGAGGGAGGGTGCAGCTAGGGTTCGTGACGGTGGCGGCTGAGACAAGGGAGGAGGGAGGGATGCGGGCGTGCAGCTATGGGGATTGGGGGCCAATGGGTTTTCCAGGAGGCGCAACCAATCGGACCCTCACACCGACGAACCCAGCCAATACATGACGACCCCACCAACGAAGCGGCCCGCCGGTCATGCATGTGTGAAAGAAGCAACGTGGTGAAACCTGCAGTGAATATCCAATGATCAAGGGGAGGCGTGGCGGGAATTTTACTACAATCAGACGGCCACGAACAGCCCAATCGGGGGAGCTCCATGAAGGCAAGTTGGCTAGCATCATTATATGTTAAAATAGGGTAATGTGCTCCCATCTACTGCATTTGATTGGCTGCTCAAGGAGAGAACCGCAAGTTCATCTATGTCTAGAAGGTACTTGAATTTCAGTCGAGTAATCATCAAATTAGTTTGCCTATCCTGTCGGTACTATATGTACTGTAGTACTCCCTCCGTCCGAAAATACTTGTCATCAAAATAGATAAAAAGAGATCTCCTTGCCTGTTCTCTTGCTAATACATGTTCTGCTTCCACACTATTTTTCCTTGTAGTAAAGACAGAGAGTATTCTTCCTTGTAAGTCTCCAACTGTGCTATCTTGTCTCAGATCGATCTCCCTGTCCTGTTTGACGCCCTCGGAAATCAGTTCTTTTTTCTGTTAATAGCAGAATTAAGGGGCAGGAATCTGAGCCTTTGGATTTGGGTGGACGGCAGATCATGCCTGCAACAGCACGACATAGTTCTGTATTCTTAACTCAAATTTGTAATCTGAGTTCACTGATTTGTGTTAGTATTTGTTTCATTTATATCTCTACTCCTAAATGAGGAGTCTGCGGCAGTGATGCTTAGTCTGTACGTCGTTCGTTCGTCTTGTCATTCGCCTCGCCCCTCGCCTCACGCAAAAAAGGAAACCTCCACCTCTCCTCTAGTAATATCCTCTATCTACCAAATCAATCCCTTTGTCCTTCGGCCGCCTCATCCCTCCCTTCGTCCTTCGACTACGCTAAGTCGCCAACGGCCACACCTCCTGTCGATGGCGTCCAGAGTCCAGTCTAGCGTCCCCTCGCCTTGGTGTCTTTTCCTCACATACGTCCCCATCCCAACCATCTGTCGCCTCGCCCGGCGTATCCCCGCCGGTCTTCATCTTGACTGCCACTGCCACGACGATTCTGGATCCACGCCAGTCCATCGCCACCAGCACGTCCTACCGTAGGTCACTACGCGGATGCTTAAGGCAGAGGTCAAGGATGGGTCGCAGTCATGAAGGGTGATTCAGATTGGTGCGATCGCTGATGGCCAGGACAGCGATAGCCTGATGTTGAGCGGCAGCTAGAAGCGGGCGCCCATCCGAACATCGGCGTGCCATGGTTGGGGCGCCGACGCTGCTAGGGTGCAACTAAAGGAAATATGCCCTAGAGGCAATAATAAAGTTATTATTTATTTCCTTATTTCATGATAAATATTTATTATTCATGCTAGAATTGTATTAACCGGAAACTTAGTACATGTGTGAATACATAGACAAACAGAGTGTCACTAGTATGCCTCTACTTGACTAGCTCGTTGAATCAAAGATGGTTAAGTTTCCTTGCCATAGACATGAGTTGTCACTTGATTAACGGGGTCACATCATTGGAGAATGATTTGATTGACTTGACCCATTCCGTTAGCTTAGCACTTGATCATTTAGTATATTGTTATTTCATTCTTCATGACTTATACATGTTTCTATGACTATGAGATTATGCAACTCCCGAATACCGGAGGAACACTTTGTGTGATACCAAACGTCACAACATAACTGGGTGATTATAAAAGTGCTCTATAGGTGTCTCCGATGGTACTTGTTGAGTTGGCATAGATCGAGGTTAGGATTTGTCACTCCGATTGTCGGAGAGGTATCTCTGGGCCCTCTCGGTAATGCACATCACTATAAGCCTTGCAAGCAATGTGACTAATGAGTTAGTTGCGGGATGATGCATTACGGAACGAGTAAAGAGACTTGCCGGTAACGAGATTGAACTAGGTATGGTGATATTAACGATCGAATCTCGGGCAAGTAACATACCGATGACAAAGGGAACAACATATGTTGTTATGAGGTTTGACCGATAAAGATCTTCGTAGAATATGTAGGAGCCAATATGAGCATCCAGGTTCCTCTATTGGTTATTGACCAGAGATGTGCTCCGTTCATGTCTACATAGTTCTCGAACACGTAGGGTCCGCACGCTTAACGTTCGGTGGCGATTTATATTATGAGTTATGTGATTTGATGTACCGAAGGTAGTTCGGAGTCCCTGATGAGATCGAGGACATGACGAGGAGTCTCAAAATTGTCGAGTCATAAAGATCGATATATTGGAAGGCTATATTCGGACATCGGAAAGGTTCCGAGTGATTCGGGTATTTTTGGGGTATCGGAGAGTTACGGGAATTTGTCGGGAGAAGTATTGGGCCTTATTAGGCCATACGGGAATAGAGGAGGCAGGCCAAAGGGAAGGAGGTGCGCCCCCCCTATGGGTCTGAATTGGACTAGGGGAAAGGGGGCGGCGCCCCCCCTCCCCCGCCCTTTCCTACTCCCTCTTTCTTCTCCCCTACTCCGGAAAGGAAAATGGGAATCCTACTAGGACTTGGGAGTCCTAGTAGGACTCCCCACACTTGGCGCGCCCCCTCTAGGGCCGGCCTCCTCCTCCTCCCTCCTTTATATATGTTGGCAGGGGACACCCCAAAGGAGCAACAGATGCACAAGTTGATCATTGATCTTTAGCCGTGTGTGGTGCCCCCCTCCACCATAATCCACCTCGGTCATATCGTAGCGGTGCTTAGGCGAATCCCTGCATCAGTAGCTTCATCAACACCGTCATCACGCCGTCGTGCTGACGGAACTCTCCCTCGAAGCTCTACTGGATCATGAGTTCGTGGGACGTCACCGAGCTGAATGTGTGCAGATCGCGGAGGCGCCGTACGTTCGGTACTAGGATCGGTCAATCATGAAGACGTATGAATAAATCAACCGCTTGTCATAACGCTTCCGCTTACGGTCTACGAGGGTACGTGGACGACACTCTCCCATCTCGTTGCCATGCATCACTATGATCTTGCGTGTGCGTAGGAAATTTTTGAAATTACTACATTCCCCAATAGTGGTATCAGAGCTAGGTTTATGCGTAGATGTTATATGCACGAGTAGAACACAAGTGAGTTATGGGCGATATAAGTCATATTGCTTACCAGCATGTCATACTTTGATTCGGCGATATTGTTGGATGAAGCGGCCCGAACCGACATTATGTGTACGCTTACGCGAGACTGGTTCTACCGACGTGCTTTACACATAGGTGGCTGGCGGGTGTCAGTTTCTCCAACTTTAGTTGAATCGAGTGTGGCTACACCCGGTCCTTGTTGAAGGTTAAAACAGCACATACTTGACGAAAAATCGTTGTGGTTTTTGATGCGTAGGTGAGAACTGTTCTTGCTAAGCCCGTAGCAGCCACGTAAAACTTGCAACAACAAAGTAGAGGAAGTCTAACTTGTTTTTGCAGGGCTTGTTGTGATGTGATATGGTCAAGACGTGATGAGATATAAGTTGTTGTATGAGATGATCATGTTTTATTGAAGTTATCGGCAATTGGCAGAAGCATTATGGTTGTCTCTTTATTGCATAAGATGCAAGCGCCAAATAATTGCTTTACTTTATCGCTATGCGATAGCAATAGTTGCAAGAGCAATAGTTGGCGAGACGACCATGTGACGATACATTGACATAGATCAAGATGATGGAGATCATGGTGTCATGCCGGTGATGATGGAGATCATGACGATGCTTTGGAGATGGAGATCAAAGGCACAAGATGATGATGGCCATATCATGTCACATATTTTGATTGCATGTGATGTTTATCTTTTTTACATCTTATTTTGCTTAGTTCGGCAGTAGCTTTATAAAATGATCCCTTAATAAAATTTCAAGGTATAAGTGTTCTCCCTGAGTATGCACCGTTGCCAAAGTTCGTCGTGCTGAGACACCACGTGATGATCGGGTGTGATAAACTCTACGTTCACATACAACGGGTGCAAGCCAGCTTTGCACACGCAGAAATACTCGGGTTAAACTTGACGAGCCTAACATATGCAGATATGGCCTCGGAACACTGAGACCGAAAGGTCGAGTATGAATCATATAGTAGATATGATCAACATAGTGATGTTCACCATTGAAAACTACTCCATTTCACGTGATGATCGGATATGGTTTAGTTGATTTGGATCACGTGATCACTTAGATGATTAGAAGGATGTCTATCTAAGTGGGAGTTTTTAAGTAATATGATTAATTGAACTTTAATTTATCATGAACTTAGTCCTGATAGTATTTTGCAAATTATGTTGTAGATCAATAGCTCGCGTTATAACTTCCCTATGTTTTTATATGTTCCTAGAGAAAACTAAGTTGAAAGATGTTAGTGGCAATGATACGGACTAGGTCCGTGATCTGAGGTTTATCCTCATTGCTGCACAGAAAAATTATGTCATTGATGCACCGCTAGGTGACAGACCTATTGCAGGAGCAGATGCAAACGTTATGAACGTTTGGCTAGCTTAATATGATGACTACTTGATAGTTTAGTGCACCATGCTTTACGGCTTAGAACCGGGACATAAAAAACGTTTTTGAAACATCACGGAGCATATGAGATGTTCCAAGAGCTGAAATTGGTATTTCAGACTCATGCCCGTGTTAAGAGGTATGAGACCTCTGACAAGTACTTTGCCTAAAAAGGATGGATGAGAATTTCTCAACTAGTGAGCATGTGCTCAGAATGTCTGGGTACTACAATCACTTGAATCAAGTGGGAGTTAATCTTCCAAATAAGATAGTGATTGATAGAGTTCTCTAGTCACCATCACCAAGTTACTGGAACTTCATGATGAACTATAGTATGCAAGGAATGATGAAAATGATTCCCGAGCTCTTCGTGATGCTGAAATCGATGAAGGTAGAAATCAGGAAAGAGAATCAAGTGTTGATGATTGACAAGACCACTAGTTTTAAGAAAAGGGCAAAGGGAAAGAAAGGAAACTTCAAGTAGAATGACAAGCAAGTTGTCACTCCCGTGAAGAAGCCCAAAGTTGGACCAAAGCCTGAAACTTAGTGCTTCTACTGCAAAGGAAATGGTCACTGGAAGCGGAAATGCCCTGAATATTTGGTGGATAAGAAGGATGGAAAAGTGACCAAGGGTATATTTGATATACAGGTTATTGATGTGTACCTTACTAGTGTTTATAGTAGCCCCTGGGTATTTGATACTTGTTCGGTTGCTAAAATTAGTAACTCGAAACAGGAGTTAAGAATAAACAGAGACTAGTTGAGGGTGAAGTGACGATGTGTGTTGGAAGTGGTTCCAAGATTGATATGATCATCATCGCACACTCCCTATATTTTCGAGATTAGTGTTGAACCTAAATAAATGTTATTTGGTGTTTGCGTTAAGCATAAATATGATTAGATCATGTTTATTGCAATACGATTATTCATCTAAGACAGAGAATAAATTGTTATTCTGTTTACATGAATAAAACCTTCTATGGTCATACACCCAATGTTGATGGTTTATTGAATCTTGATTATAGTGATACACATATTCATAATATTGATGCCAAAAGATGCAAAGTTGATAATGATAGTGCAACATAATTGTGGCACTGCCATTTGGGTCATATCGGTGTAAAGCGCATGAAGACACTCCATAAAGATGGACTTTTGGAATCACTTGATTATGAATCATTTGATGCTTGCGAACCGTGCCTTATGGGCAAGATTACTAAAACTCCATTCTCCGGAACAATGGAACGAGCTACTGACTTATTGGAAATAATACATACCAATGTATGCGGTCCAATGAGTGTTGAGGCTCATGGCGGGTATCGTTATTTTCTTTCCTTCACAGATGATTTGAGCAGATATGGTTATATCTACTTAATGAAATATCAGTCTGAAACATTTGAAAAGTTCAAAGAATTTCAGAGTGAAGTGGAAAATCATTATAACAAGAAAATAAAGTTTCTACGATCTGATCGTGGAGAAAAATATTTGAGTTACGACTTTGGTTTTTATTTAAAACAATGTGGAAATAGTTTCACAGCTCACGCCACCTAGAACACCACAGCGTAATGGTGTGTCCGAACGTCATAACCGCACTTTATTGGATATGGTGCAATCAATGATGTCTCTTACCGATTTACCACTATTGTTTTGGGGTTATGCATTAGAGATAGCTACATTCACTTTAAATAGGGCACCATCTAAATCCGTTGAGACGACGCCTTATGAACTGTGGTTTGGCAAGAAACTAAAGTTGTCGTTTCTTAAAATTTGGGGCTGCGATGCTTATGTGAAAAAGCTTCAACCTGATAAGCTCGAACCCAAATCGGAGAAGTGTGTTCTCATAGAATACCCAAAGGAAATTGTTGGGTACACATTCTATCACAAGATCCGAAGGCAAAATCTTTGTTGCTAAGAATGGATCCTTTCTAGAGAAGGAGTTTCTCTCGAAAGAAGTGAGTGGGAGGAAAGTAGAACTTGATGAGGTAATTGTACCTTCTCCTGAGTTGGAAAGTAGTTCATCATAAAAATCAGTTCCAGTGATTCCTACACCAATTAGTGAGGAAGCTGATGATGATGATCATGAAGCTTCAGATCAAGTTATTACCGAACTTCGTAGATCTCCCAGATTAAGATCCGCACTAGAGTGGTACAGTAATACTATTCTGGAAGTCATGTTACTAGACCATGATCACCCTACAAACTATGAGGAAGCGATGATGAGCCCAGATTCCGTGAAATGGCTTGAAGCCATGAAATCTGAGATGGGATCCATATATAAGAACAAAGTGTGGAATTTGGTGAACTTGTCCGATGATCGGCAAGCCATAGAATATAAATAGATCTTCAAGAGGAAGACGGACGCTGATAGTAGTGTTACTATCTACAAAGCTCGACTTGTCATAAAAGGTTTTTCGACAAGTTCAAGGTGTTGACTACAATGAGATTTTCTCAACTGTAGCGATGCTTAAATCCGTCCCAATCATGCTAGCAATTGCCATATTTTGTGAAATCTGGCAAATGGATATAAAAACTGCATTCCTTAAATGGATATTTCTTAAAGAAGAGTTGTATATGATGCAACCAGAAGGTTTTGTCAATCCAAAGGGTGCTAACAAAGTGTGAAAGTTCCAGCGATCCATTTATGGACTGGTGCAAGCCTCTCGGAGTTGGAATATACGCTTTGATAAGTTGATCAAAGCATATAGTTTTATACAGACTTGCGGTGAAGCCTGTTTTTATAAGAAAGTGAGTGGGAGCAATACAGCCTTTCTGATAAGTATATGTGAATGACATATTGTTGATCGAAAATGATGTAGAATTTTCTGGAAATCATAAAGGAGTGTTTGAAAGGAGTTTTTCAAAGAAAGACCTCGGTGAAGCTGCTTACATATTGAGCATCAAGATCTATAGAGATACATCGAGACGCTTGATAAGTTTTTTTCAATGAGTACATATCTTGACAAGTTTTTTGAAGTAGTTCAAAATGAAACAGTCAAAGAAGGAGTTTTTGCCTGTGTTGCAAGGTGTGAAGTTGAGTAAGACTCAAAGCCCGACCACGGCAAAAGATAGAGAGAGAATGAAAGTCATTTCCTATGCCTCAGCCATAGGTTCTATAAAGTATGTTGTGTCGTGTACCAGTCCTATTGTGTACCTTGCCATGAGTTTGGCAAGGGGGTACAATAGTGATCTAAGAGTAGATCACTCGACAACGGTCAAAATTATCCTTAGTGAGGACTAAGTAAATGTTTCTCAATGATGGGGGTGATAAAGAGTTCGTGGTAAAGAGTTACGTCGATGCATGCTTTTACACCGATCCAGATGACTCTAAGACTCAATCTGGATACATATTGAAAGTGGGAGCAATTAGCTAGAGTAGCTCAGTGCAGAGCATTGTAGACATAGAATATTTACAAAATACATACGGCTCCGAATGTGACAGACCCGTTGACTAAACTTCTCTCACAAGCAAAACATGATCACACCTTAGTACTCTTTGGGTGTTAATCACATAGCAATGTGAACTAGATTATTGATTCTAGTAAACCCTTTGGGTGTTGGTCACATGGTGATGTGAACTATGCATGTTAATCACATACAGATGTGAACTATTAGTGTTAAATCACATGGCGATGTGAACTAGATTATTAACTCTACTGCAAGTGGGAGACTGAAGGAAATATGCTCTAGAGGCAATAATAAAGTTATTATTTATTTCCTTATTTCATGATAAATGTTTATTATTCATGCTAGAATTGTATTAATCGGAAACTTAGTACATGTGTGAATACATAGACAAACAGAGTGTCACTAGTATGCCTCTACTTGACTAGCTCGTTGAATCAAAGATGGTTAAGTTTCCTAGCCATAGCCATGAGTTGTCATTTGATTAACGGGGTCACATCATTGGAAAATGATGTGATTGACTTGACCCATTCCGTTAGCTTAGCACTTGATCGTTTAGTATGTTGCTATTGCTTTCTTCATGACTTATACATGTTTCTATGACTATGAGATTATGCAACTCCCAAATACCGGAGGAACACTTTGTGTGCTACCAAACGTCACAACGTAACTGGGTGATTATAAAGGTGCTCTACAGGTGTCTCCGATGGTACTTGTTGAGTTGACATAGATCGAGATTAGGATTTGTCACTCCGATTGTCGGAGAGGTATCCCTGGGCCCTCTCGGTAATGCACATCACTATAAGCCTTGCAAGCAATGTGACTAATGAGTTAGTTGCGGGATGATGCATTACGGAATGAGTAAAGAGACTTGCCAGTAACAAGATTGAACTAGGTATGGTGATATCGACGATCGAATCTCGGGCAAGTAACATACCGATGACAAAGGGAACAACATATGTTGTTATGCGGTTTGACCGATAAAGATCTTCGTAGAATATGTAGGAGCCAATATGAGCATCCAGGTTCCACTATTGGTTATTGACCGGAGATGTGTCTCGGTCATGTCTACATAGTTCTCGAACCCATAGGGTCCGCACACTTAACGTTCGGTGACGATTTATATTATGAGTTATGTGATTTGATGTACCGAAGGTATTTCGGAGTCCCGGATGAGATCGGGGACATGACTAGGAGTCTCGAAATGGTCGAGCCGTAAAGATCGATATATTGGAAGGCTATATTCGGACATCAGAAAGGTTCCGAGTGATTCGGGTATTTTTCGGGGTACTGGAGAGTTACGGGAATTCGCCGGGAGAAGTATTGGGCCTTATTAGGCCATACGGGAATAGAGGAGGCAGGCCAAAGGGAAGGAGGCGCCCCCCCATGGGTCCGAATTGGACTAGGGGAAAGGGGGCAGCGACCCCCCCCCCCCCTTGCCCTTTCCTACTCCCTCTCTCTTTCCCTCTTTCTTCTCTCCTACTCCGGAAAGGAAAAGGGGAATCCTACTAGGACTTGGGAGTCCTAGTAGGACTCCCCACACGTGACGCGCCCCCTCTAGGGCCGGCCTCCTCCTCCTCCCTCCTGTATATACATGGGCAGGGGACATCCCAAAGGAACAACAGATACACAAGTTGATCATTGATCTTTAGCCATGTGCGGTGCCCCCCTCCACCATAATCCACCTCGGTCATATCGTAGTGGTGCTTAGGCGAAGCCCTGCATCGGTAGCTTCATCAACACCGTCATCACGCCGTCATGCTGATGGAACTCTCCCTCGAAGCTCTACTGGATCGTGGGTTCGTGGGACATCACCGAGCTGAATATGTGCAGATCGCGGAGGTGTCGTACGTTCGGTACTAGGATCGGTCGATCGTGAAGACGTACAACTACATCAATCGCGTTGTCATAACGCTTCCACTTACGGTCTACGAGGGTACGTGGACGACACTCTTCCCTCTCGTTGCTATGCATCACCATGATCTTGCGTGTGCGTAGGAAATTTTTAAAATTACTGCGTTCCCCAACAGCAACATAATGGGGCTTTGACGGCAGGACCATGAGTGGTGCCATGATGTCCTCCCGCCCCGACAAAGCATGACGTCTCCTTCTTCAGTTAAGCCCCTGCTACAGCAGATTGCTTTTCTTTCCAGGGTGAGTATCCATATCAATTTTGCCGCTCCCTCTCCTTCTCTGCTGACATGGTTTCAAGATTTGGGAATTCCCTCCTAACGTTCTTCAGTGCTAGCGGAATAATATTTTGACTGGGTTTGTTCCAAAATGCACAACCACCTTATAAGCCATAGTCAGCCACTTGGATTTTATTTTGACGACCAATTGACTTGCTAATCATTCTTTTCTTCACAACACAAAGCAAACTTAGCCTAGAAACTAGCTACATCTTAATCATATAAATCCCCCCCTTTAAATCATTCTGAATCAAAAAGTGTGAGTGTTAAACCATATTATTATAGGAGATGCCTGGATTGCCTTAAAATAATGATGCAGCAAAGAAATATAGTGGAAACGTGTTTACCAAAAAGCTTCTATTGGATTTCTTGGATGAAACTAAAAACAATTAAAGGTATAAAGATATGATCTGCTTCAATTGTGGTGGACCTGGACATTATGTTGGGAATTGCGTGAAGCCAAAAGCCTATTTTATCTATCAGCAGAATCACAATGTGAACAACTGCGCAACATGGTCTAAGATTCAACCTACTCCTGCTTTTTTTGGTAGTGGAGCTCAAGGCCTTGGTTTCTACCATGTGGATGTTCCCGTTGCGAATGAGTCAAAGTGGCTAAACTTTCAGAATTGTGCGGTAGTAAATATCTTAAAAGGAGAAGTGGGTTGTGCTAAACTGATGGAACTACTATCTGCTACTTTCTGCAAGACTAAACACTGGCCTTGGCAGATCATAGGGCTTTCCAGCAAGATTTTTTTGGTTAGATTCCTCCTTGAAGAAAGTGGAAGACCTCGTTGAACTGTCTGAATTCTCCCTGCCTAAAATCTAAAAAGTGCATACGCACTATTTGGAGAGAAAGAGGACTCGTGGCCGCTCGATCCTACACGAATCGCCACACGCGTGGGCCAGGTGCTACCTGGTCTGGCGCTGTCAACCGCACAACGACTAGGTTTGTCGCTATCTACCCCTTCCACAACCTTCGTCCCCATCCCCTGGCTCGGCCGCCGCCACACTTCGCGTCAGCCGCCTCCAATCCTCTTGCACCGGCCTCCGCAAGTAGGGGATGAGCGCCGTACACACCGGATCTGGTGCCCGCGTACCCACCCGTATCGGATCTGTTGAGGCTGGGTGGAGGGCAAAGGAAGCTCTGGACGAAGGAAGGGGGAAGGGAGCAGCGGCCGCCGTGAGGTCCAGGCGTGCTGCAGCGGCTGGGAGAGGAGGAAGCACGGTCTTGGATGTAGCTGGAGCGGCCGGAGGAAGCACGGATACAGGAGCGGGAAATGAGCTTGTCCTCGATCTAGAACAAGACTACGGCTGCTAGAGAATGGAGACGGCGGCCCTGGAGCCGGAGCAGCATGGATAGTAGGTTGCTCGGGAGACGGCGGCCATGGGGCCGGAGCAGCAGCAATGCAGGTGTGGATTCGTCAAACGAATACACAGCCAAATTCGTCATGGCTGGGTGTGGATGACGAGGAGGTGGCGTGCAGGCATCACCGTGGATGGGAAGAAGGGAGGGCCAAATTGAGGAGCAGGGAGTAGGGGGCGGCCGCGGTGGTTGGATCCATGATGGCCGGGGTTGGAGCACAGGTATGCAGCTTGCAGGCTTCGCTGCGGTGGCGGACTCATGGTGGAGCCGGCTGGATGGAGAAGAGCAGAGGAGGCCTGCTCGGTGCAGAAGGACAGAAGAGGCTGGAGCCAGAGTTGCTGGTAAACGAGAGGAGGCTGCTCGGTGATAGATACGTGTGCGTGCAAATGAGCTAATCTTTTTTTTGCGGGGTAAATGAGCTAATCAATCGTTGCTGACAAATGAAGTGCTGCAAATCTAGTAGCTCCAAGACTGATTGATTGAATTCATGTCGCATAGTGTCGAATTCATCTCCTTTGCTATGTGTATGAATAGAGATCAAATCGATCTATACAAATTAATTCTAGTTGGAATTGTTACCCTCTGGAGCTCCATTCTGTTTGGTACATCTTTTTTCCTTTAAATGATATATGCAATGCTAAGTTGACATGCTTACGGCGTTGTTTTGCACAATCCGTAGTTTTAGGGCAAGCAGGCGATGTTGCACACTCACGTTCATGCAGTTGTCCATAAAGTAGACAAAGTCGAGATGGTGAGAACCACACATCCATAACCAAATAGTGAAAAAAACTTGCACATCGACTGCTAGGCAGTTGATCGAGACAACAGACGAAGTTGCATGACGTTCATTAGACAGTTGGTCAAACTGTCTCAACCATACTTTTTTAATCATGAATGGAAAATATTTATGATGGAAACATCCTCTTTTGTTAGTCAATTTTTTGTTGGCATTTGTAGTGGTTGTAGTTGCAAATATAATCGTTTCATGATACAAGCTTTGGGAAGTTGCACACATGTGATGATATTAAAAGCATCTTTAGCAGATCATGTAAAATCATGTACCACAAAATCATTTTCACGTACACCAAAAAATAGTTTACGGTACAAAACAGAGTGTTTCGAATAGATACCCAAAATAGACCCTTAAAATCACTTGAACCCCACCAATCATCCCTTTTTTCCTTTTTTTTCATTTTCCTATCGTTTTCCCATAGATCCCGTCAAGATGGAACTCGAGGCGACCCCGAGCCACCCGTCCTCCTCGACCGCGTCCATCACGAGCCTGTAGGTCCGCCTCGGCCGCGGCCATATTGACGCAAATAGCCGCCACCACGACTTCGCCCATCCGCCTCGGCCACGACCATCTCGCCAGCGGTGGCTCTAGGAAGGAAGAGTAGGTTGTGTTCATCTCCCTGCCAAGGCCGCTGTGTGCCTCGACCGCGGACATCTCGCCGCCACCCCAGGCTCCGTTCTCGTCATGCTCGACCCCGGCTATCGTAATCTTCAGTTGTTCGAGCTCAGATCAAAGATTGAGATGGGGAATCGATACTCCTCGCGGAGAATCAGAGATTGAAGCCGGCGCAATTGAATACGATCATTGGAATGTTTCATAGAGAGCGATACTAAGTTGGCTAGATGACGAGTCACGCTCGCATTAAATGTTTGGTACCTTAAATTATGTCTGTGTAACTCTTTTTTGTATTTGAATGATATTAGCTTTTTCAGCAACAAATTGATTTAGTTTGCACCAAAGTTGTTCTCTCTAATAGGAGCAAACACATTTCATGATTAAGCAGAAGAAGTTGCACGATCATGCTTTTAGAGTTGCACATGGACTGTCAGACGGTTGGCCGGGGTAGCTGCCGAAGTTGCACATCATATTGTTAGGGGTAGTTGGGCCAGGAGTGTCCATATGATGGGAAGAAAGTCGGACATCAACTGCGACAGTTCGGCCATGGCAGCAGACGAAGTTGTATATCTCATATGATAAGGGGTAGTTAAAATTGGTGTAATATGCACATCCACGGAATAGGGGGAAGTTGCACATCAACTGCGAAGCAGTTGGCCGGGGCAGCAGAAAAGTTGCACAACGGCTGGTAGGCTTTTGGTCGGGCAGCAGACGAAGTTGCACACTGTTGGGTAAGCAGTTGGCCGGGGGCAGCAGATGAAGTTGCAAATCTCATTGGCAAGGGTAGTTGAGGTGGTCAAACACTCTCATTGGAATAATAGCTCAAACATGATTGCGGGAATTGCACATGCACGATAGCATAGTCGCACACACATGACCATGGAACTACACACTCTCGTTGGCGTAGTGACACACGCGTGGCCGCGGACCTGCACACTCTCGTCAGCATAGTCTCAAACGCATGGCAGCGGAGTACCACACTCGTCCGCATAGTCGCACACAAACGGCCAGGGAGTTAGACACTCTCGTCGGCATAATCGCACACACGCGGCCATGGAGTTGGACACTCTTGTCAGCATAGTCGCACACGCGCAGCACGGTGCACACTCTCATCGGCGTAGTAGCTCATGCACGACTGCGGGAGTTGCACATGCATGACCATGGAGCTGCACACTCTCGTCGGCGTAGTAGCTCTCTCACGGACGCAGAGTTGCACACTCTCATCGGCATAGTCGCACACGCATGACATCGGAGTTGCACATTGTTGTCTGCATAGTCACACAGGCACGGCCATGAAGTTGCACAGTCTCGTCTGCATAGGTGTCCACTCTTTTCGCTCCGGGAGTTGCACACTCTCGTCGGCATAGTACTTCATGCATGACTGCGGAGTTGCACACGTGTGGTGGCATAGTCGCACACACGGGTGTGAGAGTTGCACACTCTCGTTGGCGTAGTAGCTCACGCACGGGCTCGATGTTGCACACTCTCGTCGGCGTATAGTAGCTAACGCACGGCCATGGAGTCACACACTCTCGTCGGCATAGTCACACACGCAAGGCAGTGGAGTTGCACACTCTTTATCGCATAGTCACACACGCACGACCGCGAAGTTGCACACTCTCGCCCACACAATCACACATAATGACCATAGAGTTGCACACTCTCGTCAGTATAGTCGCACCCACACGTCGCGGAGATGCACACTCTCATCGGCATAGTACTTCATGCATGACTATGGGGGTTGCACACACGCGGGGGCATAGTTGCACACACGGGACCACAGAGCTACACACTCTCGTCGAGGGTAGTAGCCCATGTAGGGCCGCTGAGTTGCACACTCTCATAGCATAGTTTGTCAAGTATGATTTCGGATTTGCCCACTTTTCTTGGCATAGTAGCTCACGCACGGCTACAAGAGTTGCACACTCTCTTCGACATAGTCGCACAAGCATAATTGTCGAGTTGCACACTCTCCTCGGCCAACTAGGCTGAGGAGTTCCACATGCACGACGAAGTAGTTGCTCACGTGTGACTGTGGAGTTGCACACCCTGGTCGGCATAGTTTCTTACGCACAGAGCGGAATTGAACATTCTCGTCGGATAGTAGTTCATGCACGACTGCGAGAGTTGCACATGCTCGGAGGCATAGTCGCACAATCATGGTTGCGGGAGTTGCCACGTGTGGTGTCATTGTCGCACATGAACAATTGCAGAGTTGCACGCTCTTGTTGGCATAGTTGGTCGTGGCAATAGACGAAGTTGCACATCCACTGTTAGGCAGTTGGTCAAGGCAGCGAACAGTGAAAACTACACATCCGCGGGCAGAGAGAAAGTTTGCGCACCGACTGCTAGGCAGTTGGCAAGTGCAGCAGACGAAGTTGCACATCTCACTTGTAGGGGATAGTTTGGGGTGAAGGCTTCAACAATGAAAACTGTATATCCATGAGTACGGGGAAAAGTTGCACGTCGGCTCTGAGGTAGTTGCACATCGACGGCTAGTCAGTTGCACAAAATGGAGAGTAAATTGCACATCAAAAATTTCGTTGAAACATAGTCATGCGGATCTAGTTTCGAAGAGCACGTCACGAGGATTCCAGTGGTGAAAACGGATCTTAGTTTTGATGTTTGGTTCAAAAGTTATGGCTTTTTAAAAATTCTAAAATCCAAATTAAATGCGTTCACACATCTTCACATGGATACCTTTTTCCTTTTTTCCGGTTCACATGATACGTTTCCTAATTTGGATTAGAGGAGACAAATTTTTTCCATATACGGCTGGCCACTATGGATGACTAACGAGCCAATGGCCACTCCCTAGATGTGTCCTTCTCCCTGCCATGGGATGTGAATGTAACATTAACTGAATAGAAGGGTGGATGTGAACCTTTTGGAGAATTGTTTGAAGCCTGGGTACTGATTGAGGTGATTCCCCCAAAGTGGTGTACTTGGAAGGTGTTTGCCCAAATTGCTTCACTGTTTGGGGTGCTTACAGATGTGGATTGGAATGGAATGTTCAGAACTTTCTTTGAGAATGTAAGAATCAAAATAGCCTGCACAGATCCAACCAAGATTCCTTTTGAGAGACTGATTGAGATGAAGAAAAAGTTATTCCTACTTGGTTTTACTGTTGAGGGTTTTGAACAAACGGGTGGTGTTGATTCTGTCATTGATATAGATGAGGATGAAGATGGTAATGAGGAGGATGAGAGAGTTGAGGAACAGGCTGAAAAAGATAATGGAACTCAGGGAGAACATGCTTCTGAAGGGTCAGGTGAGAGTGATCTGGCCATTGATGAACTAGACAAAGCTAATTTCTCAACTAAACATGGGTCCTCAAACAAGTATGGTGCTCAAAAGTTGGTGGTTACACCTATGGAATATGAACATGATGCTGATCAGGAGGATCTCAGTATGAAATGTGCTTTAGCTGCTGTTGACCTTGATGGTGCATCTTCTGATGGACATGAACCTAAGTCTGGTTGTGTTGGTAATTGATACGTCTCCGTCGTATCTATAATTTTTGATTGTTCCATGCCAATATTATTCAATTTTCATATACTTTTGGCAACTTTTTATACTATTTTTTGGGACTAACATATTGATCCAGTGCCCAGTGTCAGTTCCTGCCTGTTGCATGTTTTATGTTTCGCAGAAACCCAATATCAAACGGAGTCCAAACGGGGATAAAAATGGATGGAGAATTATTTTGGAATATTTGTGATTTTTGGGAGGAAGAATCAACGCGATACG
The DNA here is from genome assembly GCA_963921465.1 of Triticum timopheevii. Classification (NCBI taxonomy): domain Eukaryota; kingdom Viridiplantae; phylum Streptophyta; class Magnoliopsida; order Poales; family Poaceae; genus Triticum; species Triticum timopheevii. The sequence continues at coordinate 100,672,859 of OY997266.1, forward strand.
ATGCCCGAGGTGGCCACGAGATAGGGGCCCACGCCAACTTAAAGTGGGCGCGCCCCCCACCCTCGTGGGCCACTCGTAAGGCGGTTGATGCCCTTCTTTGGCCGCAAGAAAGCTAATTTTTGGAAAACGATTTGGGCGAAGGTTTCAATCCAATCGGAGTTACGGATCTCCACATATAAAGGAAATGGTGTCAGGGCAGAATTCCAGAACGCAGAAACAGAGAGATAGATCCAACCTCGGAGGGTCTCTCGCCCCTCCCACGCCATGGGAGCCAAGGACCAGAGGGGAAACCCTTCTCCCATCTAGGGAGAAGGTCATGGAAGAAGAAGAAGAAGGGGGGCTCTCTCTCCCTTGCTTCCGGTGGCGCCGGAGCGCTGCCCGGGGCCATCATCATCACCGCGATATTCACCAACACCTCCGCCATCTTCACCAACATCTCCATCACCTTACCCCATCTATATTCAGCGGTCCACTCTCCCGCAACCCGTTGTACCCTCTACTTGAACATGGTGCTTTATGTTGGGGAACGTTGCAGAAAATTAAAATTTTTCCTAGGGTTTCACCAAGATCCATCTATGAGTTCATCTAAGCAACGAGTCATGCGAGAGAGATTGCATCTACATACCACTTTGTAGATCGCGCGGAAGCGTTCAAAAGAACGGGGTTGAAGTAGTCGTTCTCGTCGTGATCCTATCACCGGAGATCCTAGCACCGAACGGACGGCACCTCCACGTTCAACACACGTACGGTCAGCGTGACGTCTCCTCCGTCTTGATCCAGCAAGGGGGAAGGAGAGGTTGATGATGAAAGCTCCAGCAGCAGCACAACGGTGTGGTGATGGTGGAACAGCAGCACTCCGGCAGGGCTTCGCCAAGCACGTGACGGAGGAGGAAGAGGTGTAGCAGGGGGAGGGAGGCGCCAGAACTTCAGGGTGCGGCTGCCCCCCTCCCCCCTCCCTTTATATAGGCCCCCAAGGGGGGCGCCGGACCTGGGAGATCCAATCTCCCAAGGGGGCGGCGGCCAAGGGGGGTGGAGTACCCCCCAAGCCAAGTGGGGCGCCCCCCCACCACCCTAGGGTTTCAACCCTAGGCGTAGGGGGTGGGCCAAGGGGGCACACCAGCCCACTATGGGCTGGTTACCCTCCCCACTTCGGCCCTTGGGGCCCTCCGGGATGGGTGGCCCCACCCGGTGGACCCCCGGGACCCTTCCGGTGGTCCCGGTACAATACCGGGTGACCCCGAAACTTTCCCGATGGCCGAAACATCACTTCCTATATAGTTTTCTTTACCCCCGGACCATTCCGGAACTCCTCGTGACGTCAGGGATCTCATCCGGGACTCCGAACAACATTCGGTATGCTGCATACTCATATTCATACAACCCTAGCGTCACCGAACCTTAAGTGTGTAGACCCTACGGGTTCGGGAGACATGCAGACATGACCGAGACGGCTCTCCGGTCAATAACCAACAGCAGGATCTGGATACCCATGTTGGTTCCCACATACTCCTTGATGATCTCATCGGATGAACCACGATGTCGAGGGTTCACGCAACCCCGTATACTATTCCCTTTGTCAGACGGTATGTTACTTGCCCGAGACTCGATCGTCGGTATCCCAATACCTCGTTCAGTCTCGTTACCGGCAAGTCACTTTACTCGTATCGTAACACATGATCCCGTGACCAGACACTTGGTCACTTTGAGCTCATTATGATGATGCATTACCGAGTGGGCCCAGAGATACCTCTCCGTCAAACGGAGTGACAAATCCCAGTCTCGATCCGTGTCAACCCAACAGACACTTTCGGAGATACCTGTAGTGCATCTTTATAGTCACCCAGTTACGTTGTGACGTTTGGTACACCCAAAGCACTCCTACGGTATCCGGGAGTTACACGATCTCATGGTCTAAGGAAGAGATACTTGACATTGGAAAAGCTCTAGCAAAATGAACTACGCGATCTTGTGCTATGCTTAGGATTGGGTCTTGTCCATCACGTCATTCTCCTAATGACGTGATCCTGTTGTCAATGACATCTAATGTCCATAGTCAGGAAACCATGACTATCTGTTGACCAACAAGCTAGTCAACTAGAGGCTTACTAGGGACGTATTGTGGTCTATGTATTCACACGTGTATTACGATTTCCGGATAATACAATTATAGCATGAATAAAAGACAATTATCAAGAATGTAACACCCCAGATGTAACATGTCCCAATTCGGCAATATATCAACTTGACTTCATCCAATTCTTGTGGGTTTATCATGATTGGCCTCATCTTGTTTTGGTTATGTGTGTTATTCTTTTCTTTGTCATGCTCTCCTTACCAGTTTGCATTTGTGCTTCTTGTCATATTCATTTTAGCCATCATATGTCATCATCATTTAGTGCATTTTCATCTCATGCCATCTCATGTTGCATTTTGTCATGCATGTTGTTGCCATGAGTATCATGGGTTTTCAACCATGGCACCATCACTTCTCCTCCTTCCTTCTCTTATCAAGTGCTATTTTTCCTTCTCTATTGATGTTCATCTTCTCCCTGTAAATCTTGCTCCATGCCCTAAACCTCTCTGCCAAATATCTCCTTATTTGAAGTTGTTTTGGTCAGGTTCAAAAATGACACAAGTTTGAATATAATTCAAACTTGTCTTATTTTTCTACCTCTAAAAATGCCCAATGCAATTTATTATAATAGTGGATAATTCCAGGAGTTGGAGAGTATTTTCTTTAAGCTCTAACTACTCTCCTTTAACCCTGTGCTTTTCTGTTTCTATATTTGTTTTGCAAAAATAGAAATGGAGCAGCAGCCGGCGTAGCAGCCCCCCCTGGGCCTCGGCCTCCCAGGCCGGCCCAGCTAGTGCCCCGCGCAGCCAGCCAGCGCGCCAGCCAGCCCGCTCGCGCCCTCGTCTTTTCTCACCCACGCAACCGGTCACCCCCGCTGGACCCTCGCCACGTGGATAGATCGGCCCCGCTCGTCAGCGCCTCCCCTGTTTCCCGCACCCACCTTTTCCCTCTCCTCTCGCCGTCGCCATGGGGACCGCGAGCACGAGCGTGCGTGAGCTCGCACCCGTCGCCCTAGCCCTCCTTTTATCCCCTCTCCGTGTCCACACAACCCCTAGGGTTTCCCTCTTCCTCTCTTCGCCGCCGCCAGGTGAGTAGACCACCAGATCCACCGCATCCGCTCCGTCCCGAGCGCACCTGAGAGCGCGTCCTCGCCGCCGGCGTGCTCTCCTTCGGCATCTTCCCCGCCTAGCGTGTCCCTCTTCCTCCCCGTCATCGACTACGTCCCCGTCGTCGACTACTTGGAGCCGGAGCCCCTGCAACGACCGCTTCTTCCTCGTCTTCGAACCCGACCGCCGAACGAGTTCGTCCTCCGCCTTCGCCGTCTCCGTCCACCTCCCGCCAAGCCAAGCGCACCATCATGCTTGTGGTGAGCTCGTGCATCTTCCTGCCCCCTATTCCCTCTCGTTTGCATGCTCTAACCGCGGCCGCCGCAGGCGCCCGATCTCGCCGCCGTCGGACCTCGTCTCCGGCGAGTGCTCCGACCTCTTTAGCCTCTCTGCGCATGTCCTTAGACTTTGTCGTATCACGTAGGATAAAGTCGTGCTCTCTGCCGCTCGTTTAACCCAGCGCCCCGTCGTGGTTTAGCTCGTCGCCGCCCGCTCGGTACCTCGTCGCCGGTAGCGTTTTCGTCGCTGTTGGGCGTCGTGCTCCCCAAGCGCGAGTGCGGGATCCTCCTGCGGTCCAGCAGCTCCCATCCGTCGCTCCGTTTGGTCGCCGGAGCTGCTCCGGTGATCCTTCCGCCGCCTCTGGCCGCACCGTGATGTGCTATGTTTTTCTTCCGTCGGGATAGCAGTAGAAGCAGTAGATAAAAGGGGCGAGGCCCTTTTCCTAACAGAGCCGACTGCCTAGCCCAGTTGTTGCCATAGCAGAGCCACACCGGGGAGACCCGGGTTCGATCCCCCTCGGGTGCATATTATCCCCCCCTTTTTTCCCCTTTCTTTGCGCTGTGAGTATGACAGAGTGGCCCCACCTGTCATACTCTCTTAGCCTGTCTGTTTTTTTAATTATTTATTATTATTATTATTAAATGTTTTATTTCTGTTCCTGCGAATATACCATTTCTGGCATTTAGTACCTTTCCATTTCGGGCAAGTCCTTTTCTGGACGTTTCCAAATATGGAAAGTGCCATTTCTGTCAATTACCATTTTAGGCAGGTTTCATCTTAGTGCATTTGTGATGATTTTTCTACAGCAACCCTAACATATTGTATATGTTTTTGGGGTAGAAAAATCCCACCAATCCATTGGTGGTATTAGTTTCTGCATTTGAGCAAGTTCATAATCATGCCATCTCACTTCATATTGTTGTTTTGTCCCTTATGTGCTTGTTCATGCAAATATGCTAGTTGTTTGTTTTGCACATGAGTAGCTTCAGTTTCATGCCTACTTCATGCTAGTACTTGTTCCATGCCATGACATGCCTGGTAGTGAGTTAATCAAGCCTGTAGAGATGCCATGATGAATCTGTTTCTGCTATGTCTAGTAATTCCACTAAGTCTGTAGAACTGTTATCTCTTGCATTATTGCCATGCTATTTTAGTCATGCTCTAGTGGTTTTTAGTTTGAGCTCAGTGTTCATGTTTCGTAGAGCATCTCCTGTACTTCACTGTTATGCATCTTGTTCATATGTTTGGGTGCTATAGCTTATTCATACTTTGCATACAAGTGGCCATGTTGCTGTTTGCGTCATATCTTGTCTTGCTTGTCTTTTGCAAACCGTGCACCCGAATCCGGTGATCTCTATATCGATTCCAACCGAAATCATCTCATCTTTCCAGCGGCATACTTGGGTTGCCAAGTTGATGCCTTGTTCACCATCTTTCCTTCCGAAGCACGCATACGCTTTGCATATCACATCCCGCTTAGCATGACATGTTTTGCATCATGCTGCTTGTGCATTGCACCGTGATTTATTGTGGTTCCTTGCTTGTGTTCTTGCTTTGGGTAGAGCCGGGAGATGAGTACGTGCACGAGGAACGTGTTGAGTACGCTTTCGAGGATCTAGCCTTCGACAACCCTGAGAACCTTGCAGGCAAGATGACCATACCTTCGATATCACTTCTATCTTTGCTTGCTAGTACTCGCTCTTTCGCTATGTTAGCTCTACCCGACTTTGTTTACCATGCCTACCTATTGCCATGTCAAACCTCTAACCAACCTGTCCTAGCAACCATTGATTGGCTATGTCACCGCTTTTGCTCAGCCCCTCTTATAGCATTGTTAGTTGCAGGTGAAGATGAAGTTTGTTCCTGGTCGGAACGTTGTTACTTTGGGATATCACAATATCCCCTGTTTAAATTAATACACCTTATATACTTGGTAAAGGGTGGAAGGCTCGGCCTTATGCCTGGTGACTTGTTCCACTCTTGCCGCCCTAGTTTCCGTGATACCGGTGCTATGTTCCTTGAGTTTGCGTTCCTTACACGGTTGGGTGATTTATGGGACCCCCTTAATAGTTCGCTTTGAATAAAACTCCTCCAGCAAGGCCCAACCTTGGTTTTACCATTTGCCACCTAAGCCCTTTCCCTTGGGTTTTCGCGAGCCCAAGGGTCATCTTTATTACCCCCTCGGGCCAGTGCTCCTCCGAGTGTTGGTCCAAACTAGAGCACCGTGCGGGACCATTCCTTGGCAACTTGGATTCGTCGGTACATGTACGCTTAGCTTATCCGGTGTGCCCTGAGAACGAGATATGTGCAGCTCCTATCGGGATTTGTCGGCACAGCGGGTGGTCTTGCTGGTCTTGTTTTACCATTGTCGGAATGTTTTGCGAACCGGGATTCCGAGACTGATCGGGTCTTCCGGGGAGAAGGTCTATTCCTTTGTTAACCATGAGAGCTTGTGATGGGCTAAGTTGGGACACCCCTGCAGGGTATATAATCTTTCGAAAGTCATGCCCGCGGTTATGAGGCAGATGGGAATTTGTTAATGTCCGGTTGTAGACAACTTGACACTTGACTTCATTAAAATGCATCAACCGCGTGTGTAGCCGTGATGGTCTCTTCTCGGCGGAGTCCGGGAAGTGAACACGGTTTGAGTTATGCTTGACGTAAGTAGTTTCAGGATCACTTCTTGATCGCTTCTAGCTTCTCGACCGATGCGTTGCTTCTCTTCTCGCTCTCACTTGCGTATGTTAGCCACCATATATGCTTAGTGCTTGCCGCAGCTCCACCATATTACCCCTTGTCCTACCTATGAGCTTGAATAGTCTTGATCTCGCGGGTGTGAGATTGCTGAGTCCTCGTGACTCACATATTCTACCAAAACAGATGTAGGTGCCGAGGATACTGGCACTGATGGCGCAACTGAGTTGAAGTGGGAATTTGATGAGGCCCTTGGTCGTTACTATGTATCGTTTCCAGATGATCAGTAGTGGAGCCCAGTCGGGGCGATCGGGGATCTAGCATTTGGGGTTGTCTTCTTTTCATTTTGTACTTGACCGTAGCCGGTCTATGAGTGTATTTGAATGATGTATGATCTTAAATTATGTATTGTGTGAAGTGGCGATTGTAAGCCAACTCTCTTTATCCCATTCTTGTTCATTACATGGGATTGTGTGAAGATGACCCTTCTTGCGACAAAACCACCATGCGGTTATGCCTCTAAGTCGTGCTTCGACACGTGGGAGATATAGCCGCATCGTGGGTGTTACAAGTTGGTAATCAGAGTCATCCCCGACTTAGGAGCCCCCTGCTTGATTGTTTGTTGGCGATGTTGAGTCTAGAACAAAAATGTTTTGAGTCTTAGGATTATATATATCGGAGAGTAGGATTCTTTTTACTCCTCAGTCCCTTCGTCGCTCTGGTGAGGTCTCCTGGCGTAGATGTTTTGACTGTCCTCTTCTCAAATTTCACTAAAAAAAATTTAGGATCACGCGGGTATCTTGGAATCGTTCCAATGGTTTTGTGACGAGAACATTGTTCTTGGTGCCTCCTGACATTTAGGGGTTGTGGCAGTGTCCCGGGGAGTTGAGCTCCGAGGTGTTGTCGTTACAATTTTATCGTTGCAGTTCTGGAATACCTGAGCTTTGCCGACATCAAAAATCTCTTTTGTACAGTTGTTGGTGAGATAACCCCGATAACCCAGTACTGGGGCAAGCTCGGGAGTATTGCCATAACTCGTATAACGGATGCTTTTCGAAGGTTGAGGTACACGATTTCCGAAGGTTTCTTGGTTATGTGTTGATGGATGGATACAGCTGGATGTAGGGATAGCTAGTTTGGGTGAGATATATTGCTTCCCCTGTATCCCCAACACCTGATTGCATAACCAGAAAATTTTGGGAGTTTATAGGTGGGATTCAAGTAACTCTAGCATTTCTTCCCGCAGATATTTGGTTTGTGATTGGGTAATCCTTACCACTTATTTGTTCCAGTTGTACCTTGTTTATTTCTTTCATCAATCTCTATTCAAGTGGCTTCTCACCTTAATGGACGTGTGATGTTTACTTTGGAATTCATTCATTCATCCTTGTTCGAATGTTTATTGTGAAGACTATATGTTGCAATTTCTATCCGTTGATTCAACTTGTCTAGCTGTCTATCAAGATGCTAACGGATGTCACCCTCTTCAGGATGGCTCCGCCAACGCGTCTGAATCCGGAACGCAATGATGGGAGTCAGGCGAACCCTCCACCTCCACCTCCGCCTCCGGAGGCATGGCAAGCTTTGATGGCAGCCTCTAATGCCCATGCTCAGATGATGATCCAGCTCATGCAAGAGCGCAACCGAGGCCAAGGCAACCAAGGGAATCAAGGTCAAGGGCAGTTCAATCATCAGCCTCTATTTCCAACCCTCAACCAATTCCTTGCAAATCAGCCAAAGTCTTTCAGCTACTGTGCCGAGGCCACAGACGCCGATGATTGGCTCGTGGATATCAACAAGCATTTTGAATGTAGCAACGTCAGGCCTGAGGACTATGTCAAGTTCGCTTCTTTTCAGCTCAAGGATCAGGCAGCTGATTGGTTCCAGCAATACAAGGATTCCAGAGGTGGTCGAGTGATTACTTGGACTGATTTCTGTCGGGACTTTAAAGCTCACCATATTCCTACCAGTGTTGTTGAGAGCAAGCGTGAGGAGTTCCGCAATCTCAAGCAAGGCAACATGTCAGTGTACGAATACAACAAGTAGTTTGAGAAACTTGCTCGTTTTGCTAAGCAAGATGTTCCAGATGAGAAGAGTATGATCTATCAGTTCAGAGGTGGCCTTAGAGAGGATCTGCAGTTAGCTCTCGTTCTTGTTGAGCCTACTCAGTTTGATCAACTCTACAATATGGCACTCAAGCAAGAAGGTGCTCAGCTCAAGTGTGAGGCTTCTAAGAAGAGAATCAGAGATGCAGTGCAATCTTCTTCTTCCTCACAAGTGGCAGCTAAGCAGTAGAAGTTTTATCTTCCTCCTCCTCCGTTTCGTCAGCCTTACCAGCAGAAGAACTCAGGTGGTCGTGGATCCTCCCACCCACCCAACCCAAGCTATCAGAACAAGTCTCAGTCTCAAGCTCCAAGGCCAAGTGCTCCTTATCACCATCCGCTCTCAGAAGTGACTTGCAACAAGTGCCAGCAGAAAGGTCACTACGCAAACAAATTCTTAAATCAAAGGCGCCTTCCTCCTCCTCCTCCTGTGAGATCTTCAAGCAATGCAGTGGTCAAGCATAATCCAAAGTCTGCAAAGGTGAACATGATGAATGCAGCTCAGGCAGAGGATTCTTCAGATGTGATCATGGGTAATCTTCCTGTTAATGATATTCCTGCAAAAGTCTTATTTGATACCGGTGCTTCGCATTGTTTCATGTCTAGATCATTTGTTGCAAAGCATGATTTCATTTCGAAAATGTTGGAAAAACCCATGGGAGTTGTTTCTCCGGGCTCTTCTATGAGGGCTACCACGATGATTCCGGATGTTTCTATCAAGATGGGCGACTACAAATTTCTTTCTAAACCATTTGTTCTTGGCAATTCTGATATTGATCTAATTCTTGGGATGGACTGGCTTTCTAAGCACAAGGCTCAGCTTGATTGTGCTACCAGGCAAATTCAATTGACACACCCTTCTGAGGATGTTATCATCTATGCCGCTTGTGATGAAACCATTCGGTTGTTTTCTCTCAATGAGAAGGGCGAGTTGGATGCTATTTCTCAAATTCCAGTCATTTGTGAGTACCAAGATGTCTTTCCAGAAGGGCTTCCGGGTATGCCTCCTCATCAGCCAGTCGAGTTCGTTATTGATCTTGAACCTGGAACGGAACCCGTTTGCAAGCGTCCATACAAGCTTGGACCCAAGGAGCTGAAGGAGTTGAAGAAGCAGCTCGATGAATAAGAGCGTCCGGGTTTGATCAGACCGAGTTCTTCCCCATGGGGTTGTGGAGTTATTTTTGTCCAGAAGAAGGATGGCACGGACCGACTTTGTGTCGATTACCGTCCATTGAACAAGAAGACAATCAAGAACAAGTATCCACTTCCCAACATCAACGAGCTTTTTGAGCAACTCAAAGGGGCTAAAGTCTTCTCCAAGCTTGACCTCCGTATGGGTTATCATCAGATTCGCATTCGTGAAGAAGATATTCCCAAGACAGCATTCAGAACAAGCTATGGTTCTTATGAATATACTGTCATGTCTTTCAGCCTTGTCAATGCTCCTCCAACGTTCTCTCGCATGATGAACTTTATCTTCAACCCCTAGACCAATGAATTCATTCTGGTGTATCTCGATGATATTTTGGTCTTCTCCAAGAATAAGCAGGATCATGCCAAACATTTGCGATTGGTGCTCGACAAGCTCAGAGAGCATCAATTCTATGCGAAGTTTTCCAAATGTGAGTTCTGGCTTGATGAAGTTCTTTACCTTGGCCATATCATCTCTGCCAAGGGCATTGCTGGCAATCCCGCAAAGGTTTCTGCAGTTCTGAATTGGGAACCTCCTCAGAATGTCAAACAGCTCTGCAGCTTCCTTGGTCTTGCAAGCTACTGCCGAAGATTCGTTGAGAACTTCTCTAAGATTGCAAAGCCTCTTTCCAACCTCCTCCAGAAGCATGTCAAGTATGTCTGGACACCTGAGTGCGACGTCGCTTTCAACACCCTCAAAGAGAAGCTAGTCACAGCTCCTGTTTTGACTCCTCCTGATGAATCCAAGCCATTCGAAGTATTCTGTGATGCTTCCCTTCAAGGTCTCGGTGCTGTGTTGATGCAAGAGAAAAAAGTTGTGGCCTATACCTCTCGTCAGTTGAAGCCCAACAAAAAGAACTACCCCACTCACGATCTTGAATTGGCGGCAGTTGTCCATGCATTGATAACATGGAGACATCTCTTATTGGGAAGGCAAGTGGACATTTTCACCGATCACAAGAGTCTCAAGTATATCTTCACTCAACCCAACCTTAATCTCAGGCAGACTCGATGGGTCGAAATGATTCAAGAATACAATCCGAGTATCGAATATACTCCTGGCAAGGCGAATGTGATTGCAGATGCTCTGAGCAGAAAGGCTTATTGCAACAGTCTAATTCTCAAGCCGTTTCAACCGGATCTCTGTGAAGCCTTCCGCAAGCTGAATCTTCAAGTTGTTCCTCAAGGCTTTCTTGCCAACCTCATAGTCTCTCCTACTTTGGAAGATCAAATTCGTGAGGCACAACTCCTGGATACCATGGTGAAGAAGGTGAAACGTGGTATTGACAAGGGCATTCCTAAATACAAGTGTTATCGCTTGGATGACAAAGATACTCTTTTCTTCGAGGATCGAATTGTGGTTCCAAAAGGTGATCTGAGAAAAGTCATCATGAATGAGGTACACAATTCCCTCCTATCCATTCATCCTGGAAGTACAAAGATGTACCATGACCTCAAGCAGTCGTATTGGTGGACTCGAATGAAGCGAGAAATTGCTCAATTCGTGAATGAATGTGATGTCTGCAGAAGAGTGAAAGCAGAACACCAACGACCAGCTGGTCTCCTCCAACCTCTTGCTATTCCGGAACGGAAGTTTGACCATATCGAGATGGACTTCGTGACGGGTTTTCCTAAGTCCAAGCGTGGAAATGATGCTATCTTCGTTGTCATTGACAAGCTTACCAAAGTGGCTCATTTTCTTCCTAACAAAGAATCTATCACAGCAGCTCAGCTGGCAGAGCTATACACCTCCAGAATTGTCTCCTTGCACGGCATTCCACAATTGATATCTTCAGATCGAGGAAGCATTTTCACTTCTAAGTTCTGGGACTCCTTTCAGACGGCCATGGGCACCAACATTCATTTCAGCACAGCTTTCCATCCTCAAACAAGTGGCCAAGTCGAGCGAGTCAATCAAATCCTTGAAGATATGCTCAGGGCTTGTGTCATATCTTTCGGTATGAAGTGGGAAGATTGTCTTCCATATGCCGAGTTTTCCTACAACAACAACTTCCAAGCGAGTTCGGGCAAGGCCCCATTCGAAATTCTCTATGGCAGAAAGTGTCATACTCCTCTCAATTGGTCTGAGACAGGCGAACACCAACTTCTTGGCAACGACTTGATCACAGAAGCCGAAGAAATGTGCAAAGTCATTCGTGAGAATCTCAAAGCCGCACAATCGCGACAGAAGAGTTACTATGATAGCAAGCACCGTGACTTGGCTTTTGAAATCGAAGACCATGTCTACCTCCGTGTCTCTCCAATGAAAGGCACTCGTCGCTTCGATATCAAAGGGAAGCTTGCCCCTAGATACATGGGTCCTTTCAAGATCATTGGCAAAAGAGGCGACCTCGCCTATCAACTTGAGCTTCCATCCAACTTTGCAAACGTGCATGATGTGTTTCACGTGTCACAGCTCCACAAGTGCTTCAAGACTCCTGAGCGCACTATCAACTTCGAAGAGATTGACCTCCAAGGAGATCTCTCTTATCATGAGCACCCCGTTGCTATTCTCGAAGAAACCGAGCGCAAGACTCGCAACAAGTCAATCAAATTCCTGAAAGTGAAGTGGTCACACCATTCCGACCGAGAAGCCACCTGGGAGCGCGAGGATCACCTCCGTTTCGAATATCCGGAGTTCTTTCAGTCCTAGATCTCGGGACGAGATCCTCTTGTAGTGGAGGAGAGTTGTAACACCCCAGATGTAACATGTCCCAATTTGGCAATATATCAACTTGACTTCATCCAATTCTTGTGGGTTTATCATGATTGGCCTCATCTTGTTTTGGTTATGTGTGTTATTCTTTTCTTTGTCATGCTCTCCTTACCATTTTGCATTTGTGCTTCTTGTCATATTCATTTTAGCCATCATATGTCATCATCATTTAGTGCATTTTCATCTCATGCCATCTCATGTTGCATTTTGTCATGCATGTTGTTGCCATGAGTATCATGGGTTTTCAACCATGGCACCATCACTTCTCCTCCTTCCTTATCTTATCAAGTGCTATTTTTCCTTCTCTATTGATGTTCATCTTCTCCCTGTAAATCTTGCTCCATGCCCTAAACCTCTCTGCCAAATATCTCCTTATTTGAAGTTGTTTTGGTCAGGTTCAAAAATGACACAAGTTTGAATATAATTCAAACTTGTCTTATTTTTCTACCTCTAAAAATGCCCAATGCAATTTATTATAATAGTGGATAATTCCAGGAGTTGGAGAGTATTTTCTTTAAGCTCTAACTCCTCCCCTTTAACCCTGTGCTTTTCTGTTTCTATATTTGTTTTGCAAAAATAGAAATGGAGCAGCAGCCGGCGCAGTAGCCCCCCCTGGGCCTCGGCCTCCCAGGCCGGCCCAGCTAGCGCCCCACGCAGCCAGCCAGCCCAGCCAGCGCGCCAGCCAGCCTGCTCGCGCCCTCGTCTTTTCTCACCCACGCAACCGGTCACCCCCGCTGGACCCTCGCCACGTGGATAGATCGGCCCCGCTCGTCAGCGCCTCCCCTGTTTCCCGCACCCACCTTTTCCCTCTCCTCTCGCCGTTGCCATGGGGACCGCGAGCACGAGCGCGCGTGAGCTCACACCCGTCGCCCTAGCCCTCCTTTTATCCCCTCTTCGTGTCCACACAACCCCTAGGGTTTCCCTCTTCCTCTCTTCGCCGCCGCCAGGTGAGTAGACCACCAGATCCACCGCATCCGCTCCGTCCCGAGCGCACCTGAGAGCGCGTCCTCGCCGCCGGCGTGCTCTCCTTCGGCATCTTCCCCGCCTAGCGTGTCCCTCTTCCTCCCCGTCGTCGACTACGTCCCCGTCGTCGACTACTTGGAGCCGGAGCCCCTACAACGACCGCTTCTTCCTCGTCTTCGAACCCGGCCACCGAACGAGTTCGTCCTCCGCCTTCGCCGTCTCCGTCCACCTCCCGTCAAGCCAAGCGCACCATCGTGCTTGTGGTGAGGTCGCGCATCTTCCTGCCCCTTTTCCCCCTCGTTTGCGTGCTCTAACCGCGGCCACCGCGGGCGTCCGATCTCGTCGCCGTCGGACCTCGTCTCCGGCGAGTGCTCCGACCTCTTTAGCCTCTCTGCGCATGTCCTTAGACTTCGTCGTATCACGTAGGATAAAGCCGTGCTCTCTGCCGCTCGTTTAACCCAGCGCCCCGTCGTGGTTTAGCTCGTCGCCGCCCGCTCGGTACCTCGTCGCCGGTAGCGTTTTTGTCGCTGTTGGGCGTCGTGCTCCCCAAGCGCGAGTGCGGGATCCTCCTGCGGTCCAGCAGCTCCCATCCGTCGCTCCGTTTGGTCGCCGAGCTGCTCCGGTGATCCTTCCGCCGCCTCTGGCCGCACCGTGATGTGCTCTGTTTTTCTTCCGTGGGGATAGCAGCAGAAGCAGTAGATAAAAGGGGCGAGGCCCTTTTCCTAACAAAGCCGCCTGCCTAGCCCAATGGTTGCCGTAGCAGGGCCACACCGGGGAGACCTGGGTTCGATCCCCCTCGGGTGCATATTATCCTCCCTTTTTTGCCCCTTTCTTTGCGCTGTGAGTATGACAGAGTGGCCCCACCTGTCATACTCTCTTAGCCTATCTGTTTTTTTATTTATTTATTTTTATTATTATTAAGTGTTTTATTTCTGTTCCTGCGAATATACCATTTCTGGCATTTAGTACCTTTCCATTTCGGGCAAGTCCTTTTCTGGACGTTTCCAAATATGGAAAGTGCCATTTCTGTCAATTACCATTTTAGGTAGGTTTCATCTTAATGCATTTGTGATGATTTTTCTATAGCAACCCTAACATATTGTATATGTTTTTGGGGTAGAAAAATCCCACCAATCCATTGGTGGTATTAGTTTCTGCATTTGAGCAAGTTCATAATCATGCCATCTCACTTCATATTGTTGTTTTGTCCCTTATGTGCTTGTTCATGCAAATATGCTAGTTGTTTGTTTTGCACATGAGTAGCTTCAGTTTCATGCCTACTTCATGCTAGTACTTGTTCCATGCCATGACATGCCTGGTAGTGAGTTAATCAAGCCTGTAGAGATGCCATGATGAATCTGTTTCTGCTATGTCTAGTAATTCCACTAAGTCTGTAGAACTGTTATCTCTTGCATTATTGCCATGCTATTTTAGTCATGCTCTAGTGGTTTTTAGTTTGAGCTCAGTGTTCATGTTTCGTAGAGCATCTCCTGTACATCACTGTTATGCATCTTGTTCATATGTTTGGGTGCTATAGCTTATTCATACTTTGCATACAAGTGGTCATGTTGCTGTTTGCATCATATCTTGTCTTGCTTGTCTTTTGCAAACCGTGCACCCGAATCCGGTGATCTCTATATCGATTCCAACCGAAATCATCTCATCTTTCCAGCGGCATACTTGGGTTGCCAAGTTGATGCCTTGTTCATCATCTTTCCTTCCGAAGCACGCATACGCTTTGCATATCACATCCCGCTTAGCATGACATGTTTTGCATCATGCTGCTTGTGCATTGCACCGTGATTTATTGTGGTTCCTTTCTTGTGTTCTTGCTTTGGGTAGAGCCGGGAGATGAGTACGTGCACGAGGAACGTGTTGAGTACGCTTTCGAGGATCCAGCCTTCGACAACCCTGAGAACCTTGCAGGCAAGATGACCATACCTTCGATATCACTTCTATCTTTGCTTGCTAGTACTCGCTCTTTCGCTATGTTAGCTCTACCTGACTTTGTTTACCATGCCTACCTATTGCCATGTCAAACCTCTAACCAACCTGTCCTAGCAACCATTGATTGGCTATGTCACCGCTTTTGCTCAGCCCCTCTTATAGCATTGTTAGTTGCAGGTGAAGATGAAGTTTGTTCCTGGTCGGAACGTTGTTACTTTGGGATATCACAATATCTCCTGTTAAATTTAATACACCTTATATACTTGGTAAAGGGTGGAAGGCTCGGCCTTATGCCTGGTGACTTGTTCCACTCTTGCCGCCCTAGTTTCCGTGATACCGGTGTTATGTTCCTTGAGTTTGCGTTCCTTACACGGTTGGGTGATTTATGGGACCCCCTTAATAGTTCACTTTGAATAAAACTCCTCCAGCAAGGCCGAACCTTGGTTTTACCATTTGCCACCTAAGCCCTTTCCCTTGGGTTTTCGCGAGCCCAAGGGTCATCTTTATTACCCCCCCGGGCCAGTGCTCCTCCGAGTGTTGGTCCAAACTAGAGCACCGTGCGGGACCATTCCTTGGCAACTTGGATTCATCGGTACCTGTACGCTTAGCTTATCCGGTGTGCCCTGAGAACGAGATATGTGCAGCTCCTATCGGGATTTGTCGGCACAGCGGGTGGTCTTGCTGGTCTTGTTTTACCATTGTCGGAATGTTTTGCGAACCGGGATTCCGAGACTGATCGGGTCTTCCCGGGAGAAGGTCTATTCCTTCGTTGACCGTGAGAGCTTGTGATGGGCTAAGTTGGGACACCCCTGCAGGGTATATAATCTTTCGAAAGCCGTGCCCGCGGTTATGAGGCAGATGGGAATTTGTTAATGTCCGGTTGGAGACAACTTGACACTTGACTTCATTAAAATGCATCAACCGCGTGTGTAGCCGTGATGGTCTCTTCTCGGCGGAGTCCGGGAAGTGAACACGGTTTGAGTTATGCTTGACGTAAGTAGTTTCAGGATCACTTCTTGATCGCTGCTAGCTTCTCGACCGATGCGTTGCTTCTCTTCTCGCTCTCACTTGCGTATGTTAGCCACCATATATGTTTAGTGCTTGCCGCAGCTCCACCATATTACCCCTTGTCCTACCTATGAGCTTAAATAGTCTTGATCTCGCGGGTGTGAGATTGCTGAGTCCTCGTGACTCACAGATTCTACCAAAACAGATGTAGGTGCTGATGGCGCAACTGAGTTGAAGTGGGAATTTGATGAGGCCCTTGGTCGTTACTATGTATCGTTTCCAGATGATCAGTAGTGGAGCCCAGTCAGGGCGATCGGGGATCTAGCATTTGGGGTTGTCTTCTTTTCATTTTGTACTTGACCGTAGCCGGTCTATGAGTGTATTTGAATTATGTATGATCTTAAATTATGTATTGTGTGAAGTGGCGATTGTAAGCCAACTCTCTTTATCCCATTCTTGTTCATTACATGGGATTGTGTGAAGATGACCCTTCTTGCGACAAAACCACCATGCGGTTATGCCTCTAAGTCGTGCTTCGACACGTGGAGATATAGCCGCATCGTGGGTGTTACAATGAACAAGGAAATATAATAATAATCCTTTTATTATTGCCTCTAGGGCATATTTCCAACAGTCTCCCACTTGCACTAGAGTCAATAATCTAGTTACATTGTGATGAATCGAACACCCATAGAGTTCTGGTGTTGATCATGTTTTGCTCGCGAGACAGGTTTAGTCAACGGATCTGCGACATTCAGATCCGTATGTACTTTGCAAATATCTATGTCTCCATCTTGAACATTTTCAGGATGGAGTTGAAACGACGCTTTATGTGCCTGGTCTTCTTGTGAAACCTGGGCTCCTTGGCAAGGGCAATAGCTCCAGTGTTGTCACAGAAGAGTTTGATCGGCCCCGACGCATTGGGTATGACTCCTACGTCGGTGATGAACTCCTTCACCCAAATAGCTTCATGCGCTGCCTCCGAGGCTGCCATGTACTCCGCTTCGCATGTAGATCCCGCCACGACGCTCTGCTTGCAGCTGCACCAGCTTACTGCTCCACCATTCAACATATACACGTATCCGGTTTGTGACTTAGAGTCATCCAGATCTGTGTCGAAGCTAGCGTCGACGTAACCCTTTACGACGAGCTCTTCGTCACCTCCATAAATGAGAAACATGTCCTTTGTCCTTTTCAGGTACTTCAGGATATTCTTGACCGCTGTCCAGTGTTCCTTGCCGGGATTACTTTGGTACCTTCCTACCAAACTCACGGCAAGGTTTACATCAGGTCTGGTACACAACATGGCATACATAATAGATCCTATGGCTGAGGCATAGGGGATGACGCTCATCTCTTCTTTATCTTTTGCCGTGGTCGGGCATTGAGCCGAGCTCAATCTCACACCTTGCAGTATAGGCAAGAACCCTTTCTTGGACTGATCCATTTTGAACTTCTTCAAAATCTTATCAAGGTATGTGCTTGTGAAAGACCTATGAGGCATCTCGATCTATCTCTATAGATCTTGATGCCTAATATATAAGCAGCTTCTCCAAGGTCCTTCATTGAAAAACACTTATTCAAGTAGGCCTTAATGCTGTCCAAGAATTCTATATCATTTCCCATCAAAAGTATGTCATCTACATATAATATGAGAAATGCTACAGAGCTCCCACTCACTTTCTTGTAAACGCAGGCTTCTCCATAAGTCTGCGTAAACCCAAACGCTTTGATCATCTCATCAAAGCGAATGTTCCAACTCCGAGATGCTTACACCAGCCCATAAATGGATCGCTGGAGCTTGCATACTTTGTTAGCATTCTTAGGATCGACAAAACCCTCCGGCTGCATCATATACAGTTCTTCCTTAAGATGCCCGTTAAGGAATGCCGTTTTGACGTCCATCTGCCATATCTCATAATCATAGTATGCGACAATTGCTAACATGATTCGGACGAACTTAAGCTTCGCTACGGGAGAGAAAGTCTCATCTTAGTCAATCCCTTGAACTTGCCAATAACCCTTAGCGACAAGTCGAGCTTTATAGATGGTGACATTACCATCCACGTCCGTCTTCTTCTTAAAGATCCATTTGTTTTCAATCACTCGCCGATCATCGGGCAAGTCAGTCAAAGTCCATACTTTGTTTTCATACATGGATTCTATCCCGGATTGCATGGCTTCAAGCCATTTGTTGGAATCTAGGCCTGCCACCGCTTCTTCATAGTTTGAAGGTTCACTGTTGTCTAACAACATGATTTCCAGGACAGGGTTGCCATACCACTCTGGTGTGGAACGTGTCCTTGTGGACCTACAAAGTTCAGTAGCAACCTGATCAGAAGTACCTTGATCATCATCATTAATTTCCTCTCCATTCGGTGTAGGCACCACAGGAACGTTTTCCTGAGCTGCACTACTTTCCGGTTCAAGAGGTAGTACTTCATCGAGTTCTACTTTCCTCCCACTTACTCCTTTCGAGAGAAACTATTTTTCCAGAAAGGATCCGTTCTTGGCAACAAAGATCTTGCCTTCGGATCTTAAGTTTCCTTAGGGTATCCTATGAAGATGCATTTTTCCGACTTGGGTTCGAGCTTTTCAGGTTGAAGTTTCTTGACATAAGCATCGCATCCCCAAACTTTTAGAAACGACAGCTTAGGTTTCTTCCCAAACCATAATTCATACGGTGTCGTCTCAACGGATTTAGACGGTGCCCTATTTAAAGTGAATGTAGCTGTCTCTAGAGCGTATCCCCAAAATGATAGCGGTAAATCGGTAAGAGACATCATAGATCGCACCATATCCAATAGAGTGCGATTACGACGTTCGGACACACTGTTACGCTGAGGTGTTCCAGGCGGCGTGAGTTGTGAAACGATTCCACATTTTCTTAAGTGTGTACCAAATTCGTGACTTAAATATTCTACTCCACGATCCGATCGTAAGAACTTTATCTTTCGGTCACGTTGATTCTCTACTTCATTCTGAAATTCCTTGAACTTTTCAAAGGTCTCAGACTTGTGTTTCATCAAGTAGACATACCCATATCTACTCAAGTCATCAGTGAGAGTGAGAACATAACGATATCCTCCGCGAGCCTCAACGCTCATTAGACCGCACACATCCGTATGTATGATTTCCAATAAGTTGGTTGCTCGCTCCATTGTTCCGGAGAATGGAGTCTTAGTCATTTTACCCATGAGGCATGGTTCGCACGTGTCAAATGATTCATAATCGAGAGACTCTAAAAGTCCATCAGTATGGAGCTTCTTCATGCGCTTGACACCTATGTGACCAAGGCGGCAGTATCACAAGTATGTGGGACTATTGTTATCATCTTTACATCTTTTGGTATTCACACTATGAATATGTGTAACATTGCGCTCGAGATTCATTAAGAATAAACCATTGACCATCGGGGCATGACCATAAAACATATCTCTCATATAAATAGAACAACCATTATTCTCGGATTTAAATGAGTAGCCATCTCGTATCAAACGAGATCCAGATACAATGTTCATGCTCAAACTTGGTACTAAATAACAATTATTGAGGTTTAAAACTAATCCCGTGGGTAAATGTAGAGGTAGCGTGCCGACGGCGATCACATCGACCTTGGAACCATTCCCGACGCGCATCGTCACCTCGTCCTTCGCCAGTCTCCGCTTATTCCGCAGCTCCTGCTGTGAGTTACAAATGTGAGCAACGGCACCGGTATCGAATACCCAGGAGTTACTACGAGTACTGGTAAGTACACATCAATTACATGTATATCAAATATACCATTAGTGTTGCCGGCCTTCTTGTCCACTAAGTATTTGGGGCAGTTCCGCTTCCAGTGACCCTTCCCCTTGCAATAAAAGCACTCAGTCTCAGGCTTGGGTCCATTCTTTGACTTCTTCCCGGCAACTGGCTTACTGGGCGTGGCAACATCTTTGCCGTCCTTCTTGAAGTTCTTCTTACCCTTGCCCTTCTTGAACTTAGTGGTCTTATTGACCATCAACACTTGATGTTCTTTCTTGATTTCAACCTCTGCTGACTTCAGCATTAAGAATACTTCAGGAATGGTCTTCACCATCCCCTGCATATTGTAGTTCAGCACAAAGCTCTTGTAGCTTGGTGGGAGCGACTGAAGGATTTTTTTCAATGACCGCCTCGTCCGGGAGGTTGATCTCCAACTGGGACAGGCGGTTGTGCAACCCAGACATTTGGAGTATGTGCTCACTGACAGAACTATTTTCCTCCATCTTACAACTATAGAACTTGTCGGAGACTTCATATCTCTCGACCCGGGCATGAGCTTGGAAAACCATTTTCAGCTCCTCGAACATCTCATATGCTCCGTGCTTCTCAAAACTCTTTTGGAGCCCCGGTTCTAAGCTGTAAAGCATGCCGCACTGAATGAGGGAGTAATCATCAGCACGTGATTGCCAAGTGTTCATAACATCTTGGTTCTCTGGGATGGGTGCTTCACCTAGCGGTGCATCTAGGACATAATCTTTCTTGGCTGCTATGAGGATGATCCTCAGGTTCCGGACCCAGTCCGAATAGTTGCTGCCATCATCTTTCAGCTTGGTTTTCTCTAGGAACGCGTTGAAGTTCATGTTGACATGAGTGTTGGCCATTTGATCTACAAGACATATTTTGCAAAAGTTTTAGACTAAGTTCATGATAATTAAGTTCATCTAATCAAATTATTTAATGAACTCCCACTCAGATTAGACATCCCTCTAGTCATCTAAGTGTTACACGATCCGAGTCGACTAGGCTGTGTCCGATCATCACGTGAGACAGACTAGTCATCATCGGTGAACATCTCCATGTTGATCGTATCTTCCATACGACTCATGTTCGACCTTTCGGTCTCTTGTGTTCCGAGGCCATGTATGTACATGCTAGGCTCGTCAAGTTAACCCTAAGTGTTTTTGCATGGATAAATCTATCTTACACCCGTTGTATGTGAACGTAAGGATCTATCACACCCGATCATCATGTGGTGCTTCGAAACGACGAACTTTAGCAACGGTGCACAGTTAGGGGGAACACTTTCTTGAAATTTTTATAAGGGATCATCTTATTTACTACCGTCGTTCTAAGTAAACAAGATGCATAAAACATAATAAACATCACATGCAATTATATAGTAGTGACATGATATGGCCAATATCATATAGCTCCTTCGATCTCCATCTTCGGGGCTCCATGATCATCTGCGTCACCGGCATGACACCATGATCTCCATCATCATGATCTCCATCATTGTGTCTTCATGAAGTTTTCACGCCAACGACTACTTCTACTTCTATGGCTAACGCGTTTAGCAATAAAGTAAAGCAATTTACATGGCGTTCTTCAATGACACGCATGTCATACAAAAATAAAGACAACTCCTATGGCTCCTGCCGGTTGTCATACTCATCGACATGCAAGTCGTGATTCCTATTACAAGAACATGATCTCATACATCACAATATGTCATTCATCATTCATCACAACTTCTGGCCATATCACATCACATGACAATTGCTGCAAAAACAAGTTAGACGTCCTCTAATTGTTGTTGCATCTTTTACGTGGCTGCAATTGGGTTCTAGCAAGAACGTTTTCTTACCTACGAATAACCACAACGTGATTTTGCCAACTTCTATTTACCCTTCATAAGGACCCTTTTCATCGAATCCGCTCCAACTAAAGTGGGAGAGACAGACACCCGCCAGCCACCTTATGCAACTAGTGCATGTCAGTCGGTGGAACCGGTCTCACGTAAGCGTACGTGTAAGGTTGGTCTGGGCCGCTTCATCCCACAATACCGCTGAAGCAAGATAAGACTAGTAGCGGCAAGCAAGTTGACAAGATCTACGCCCACAACAAAATTGTGTTCTACTCGTGCAATAGAGAACTACGCATAGACCTAGCTCATGATGCCACTGTTGGGGAACGTTGCAGAAAATTAAAATTTTTCCTACGGTTTCACCAAGATCCATCTATGATTTCATCTAAGCAACGAGTCATGGGAGAGAGATTGCATCTACATACCACTTTGTAGATCGCGCGGAAGCGTTTAAAAGAACGGGGTTGAAGTAGTCGTTCTCGTCGTGATCCTATCACCGGAGATCCTAGCGCCGAACGGACGGCACCTCCGCGTTCAACACACGTACGGTCAGCGTGACGTCTCCTCCGTCTTGATCCAGCAAGGGGGAAGTAGAGGTTGATGATGAAAGCTCCAGCAGCAGCACAACGGCGTGGTGATGGTGGAACAGCAGCACTCCGGCAGGGCTTCGCCAAGCACGTGATGGAGGAGGAAGAGGTGTAGCAGGGGGAGGGAGGCGCCAGAACTTCAGGGTGCGGCTGCCCCCCCTCCCCCTCCCTTTATATAGGCCCCCAAGGGGGGGCGCCGGCCCTGGGAGATCCAATCTCCCAAGGGGGCGGCGGCCAAGGGGGGTGGAGTACCCCCAAGCCAAGTGGGGCGCCCCCCCCCCCACCCTAGGGTTTCAACCCTAGGCGCAGGGGGTGGGCCAAGGGGGCGCACCAGCCCACTATGGGCTGGTTCCCCTCCCCACTTTGGCCCTTGGGGCCCTCCGAGATGGGTGGCCCCACCCGGTGGACCCCCGGGACCCTTCCGGTGGTCCCGGTACAATACCGGGTGACCCCGAAACTTTCCCGATGGCCGAAACATCACTTCCTATATAGTTTTCTTTACCCCCGGACCATTCCGAAACTCCTCGTGATGTCCGGGATCTCATCCGGGACTCCGAACAACATTCGGTATGATGCATACTCATATTCATACAACCCTAGCATCATCGAACCTTAAGTGTGTAGACCCTACGGGTTCGGGAGACATGCAGACATGACCGAGACGGCTCTCCGGTCAATAACCAACAGCGGGATCTGGATACCCATGTTGGTTCCCACATACTCCTCGATGATCTCATCGGATGAACCACGATGTCGAGGGTTCACGCAACCCCATATACTATTCCCTTTGTCAGACGGTATGTTACTTGCCCGAGACTCGATCGTCGGTATCCCAATACCTTGTTTAGTCTCGTTACCGGCAAGTCACTTTACTCGTACCGTAACGCATGATCCCGTGACTAGACACTTGGTCACTTTGAGCTCATTATGATGATGCATTACCGAGTGGGCCCAGAGATACCTCTCCGTCAAACAGAGTGACAAATCCCAGTCTCGATCCGTGTCAACCCAATAGACACTTTCGGTGATACCTGTAGTGCACCTTTATAGTCACCCAGTTATGTTGTGACGTTTGGTACACCCAAAGCACTCCTACGGTATCCGGGAGTTACACGATCTCATGGTCTAAGGAAGAGATACTTGACATTGGAAAAGCTCTAGCAAAACGAACTACACGATCTTGTGCTATGCTTAGGATTGGGTCTTGTCCATCACGTCATTCTCCTAATGACGTGATCCCGTTGTCAATGACATCTAATGTCCATAGTCAGGAAACCATGACTATCTGTTGACCAACGAGCTAGTCAACTAGAGGCTTACTAGGGACGTATTGTGGTCTATGTATTCACACGTGTATTATGATTTCCGGATAATACAATTATAGCATGAATAAAAGACAATTATCATGAACAAGGAAATATAATAATAATCCTTTTATTATTGCCTCTAGGGCATATTTCCAACACTTTATGCTTCATATTATTTTCCAATGATGTGTTACCATCCTATGATGTCTGAGTAGATATTCGTTGTCCTATCGGTGATTGATGAATTGCTATGATTGGTTTGAGTTGCATGTTTTATTATTGGTGTTGTGCTGTTGTGCCCTCCATGTCGCGCAAGCATGAGGGATTCCCGTTGTAGGGTTTGCTATATGTTTATGATTTGCTTATGGTGGGTGGCGTGAGTGACAGAAGCACAGGCCCGAGTAGGTTGTTTGTGTATGGGATAAAGGGGACTTTATACTTTAATGCTATGGTTGGGTTTTACCTTAATGAATCTTTAGTAGTTGCGGATGCTTTCTAGAGTTCCAATCATAAGTGCATATGATCCAAGAAGAGAAAGTATGTTAGCTTATGCCTCTCCCTCAAATAGAATTGCAATAGTGATTACCGGTCTAGTAACATAGTCAATTGCTTAGGGACAATTTCACAACTCTTACCACCACTTTTCCATACTCGCTATATTTACTTTATTGTTTCTTTATCTAAACAGCCCCTACCTTTTATTTACGTGTTCTTTATTATCTTGCAAACCTATCCTATCACACCTACAAAGTACTTCTAGTTTCATACTTGTCCTAGGTAAAGCGAACGTCAAGCGTGCGTAGAGTCGTATCAGTGGCTGATAGGACTTGAGAGAGTATTTGTTCTACCTTTAGCTCCTCGTTGGGTTTGACACTCTTACTTATCGAAAGTCTACAACTATCCCGTATACTTGCGGGTTATCAAGACCTTTTTCTGGCGCCGTTGCCGGGGAGTCATAGCGTGGGGTGAATATTCTCGTGTGTGCTTGTCTGCTTTATCACTAAGTAATTTTTATTTGTTGTTCTTAGTTGCTTTCTATCTTTAGCTATGGGTAGGAAACGCAAAATACCAAAAAAATTAGTTGTACATACTGAACCAATGGTTGAAGAACCACTCAAAATATATGAATTGGTTTGCAGCAGTACTTAGAGTGGTGATTTGCTTTATTATACTAGCGGATCTTACCGAGTTTTCTGTTGAAGTTCTGTGTGGATGAAGTGTCTAATCGAGGAAGTCTCGATATGAGAAAAAGGAAGAGAGGCAAGAGCTCAAGCTTGGGGATGCCCAAGGCACCCCAAGTAAATATTCAAGGAGACTCAAGCGTCTAAGCTTGGGGATGCCCCGGAAGGCATCCCCTCTTTCTTCAACAAGTATCGGTATGTTTTCGTATTCGTTTCGTTCATGCGACATATGCAAGTCTTGGAGCATCTTTTGCATTTAGTTTTCATTTTTATTTTATGCACCATGCTGGTATGAGATAGTCCTTGGTTGATTTATAGAATTCTCATTGCACTTCACTTAAATCTTTTGAGTATGGATTTATCGAATGCTTCATGTGCTTCACATCTTTTGAAGTTTGGATTGCTTGCTTCTCTTCACATAGAAAACCGCCATTAGTAGAATGCTCTTTTGCTTCAATTATATTTGTTAGAGGGTGGGCATATCTTTTGTAGAAAGAATTAAACTCTCTTGCTTCACTTATATCAATTTAGAGAGATGACAAGAATTGGTCATTCACATGGTTAGTCATAAAATCCTACATAAACTTGTAGATCGCTGAATACGATATGTTTGATTCCTTGCAATAGTTTTGCGATATAAACATGGTGATATTAGAGTCATGCTAGTGGGTGGTTGTGGATTGTAGAGACACTTGTGTTGAGGTTTGCAAGTCCCGTAGCATGCACGTATGGTAACCGTTGTGTGACAAATTTGAAGCATGGGGTATTTCTTTGATTGTCTTCCTCATGAGTGGCGGTCGGGGACGAGCGATGGTCTTTTCCTACCAATCTATCCCCGTGATATGATACGCTCTATCACACATAAACCTCCTTATATCTTCCTCAAAACAGCCACCATACCTACCTATCATGGCATTTCCATAGCCATTCCGAGATATATTGTCATGCAACTTCCATCATCATCATATACATGACTTGAGCATTCATTGTCATATTGCTTTGCATGATCGTAAGATAGCTAGCATGATGTTTTCATGGCTTGTCCATTTTTTGATGTCATTGCTATGCTAGATCATTGCACATCCCGGTACACCGCCGAAAGCATTCATATAGAGTCATATCTTTGTTCTAGTATCGAGTTGTAATATTGGGTTGTAAGTAAATAAAAGTGTGATGATCATCATTATAGAGCATTGCCCCATGAAAAAAAGAGAAAAAAAGGAAAAAAGGAAAAAAAAGGAAAGGCCAAAGAAGCCTAAATAAAAAAGGGGGCCAAAGAAGCCCATCGAAAAAAAAGAAAAGAAAAGGGGCAATGTTACTATCCTTTTTCCACACTTGTGCTTCAAAGTAGCACCATGTTCTTCATATAGAGAGTCTCTTATGTTGTCACTTTCATATACTAGTGGGAATTTTTCATTATAGAACTTCGCTTGTATATTCCAATGATGGGCTTCCTAAAATGCCCTAGTGTTGGGGAACGTAGTAATTTCAAAAAAAAATCCTACGTACACGCAAGATCATGGTGATGGCATAGCAACGAGAGGGGAGAGTGTTGTCCACGTACCCTCGTAGACCGTAAGCGGAAGAGTTATGACAACGCGGTTGATGTAGTCATACGTCTTCACGATCCGACCGATCCAAGCACCGAACGTACGGCACCTCCGAGTTCAGCACACGTTCAGCTCGATGACGATCCCCGGGCTTCGATCCAGCAAAGCTTTGGGGATGAGTTCCGTCAGCACGACGGCGTGGTGACGATGATGATGCTCTACCGGCGCAGGGCTTCGCCTAAACTCCGCATCGATATGACCGAGGTGGAATATGGTGGAGGGGGGCACCGCACACGGCTAAGGAACGATTCGTAGATCAACTTGTGTGTCATGGGGTGCCCCCCTGCCCCCGTATATAAAGGAGGGAGGGGGGAGGCCGGCCGGCCCTTGTTGGGTGCGCCAGGAGGAGGAGTCCTCCTCCTAGTAGGAGTAGGACTCATCCTTTCCTACTCCTACTAGGAGGGGAAGGAAGGGGAGAGGATGGGAAGGAAAGAGGGGGGCGCCGCCCCCCCTCCTAGTCCAATTCGGACCAGAGGGAGAGGGGGCGCGCGGCCCTTCCTGGCCGCCCCTCTATCTTCCCACCAAGGCCCATGTGGCCCATTAACTCTCCGGGGGGGTTCCGGTAACCCTCCGGCACTCCGGTTTTCTCCGAAATCACCCGGAACACTTCCGGTGTCCGAATATAGTCGTCCAATATATCAATCTTTATGTCTTGACCATTTCGAGACTCCTCGTCATGTCCGTGATCACATCCGGGACTCCGAACAAACTTCGGTACATCAAAACTTATAAACTCATAATAAAACTGTCATCGTAACGTTAAGCGTGCGGACCCTACGGGTTCGAGAACTATGTAGACATGACCTAGAACCATTCTCGGTCAATAACCAATAGCGGGACCTGGATGCCCATACTGGTTCCTACATATTCTACGAAGATCTTTATCGGTCAAACCGCATAACAACATACGTTGTTCCCTTTGTCATCGGTATGTTACTTGCCCGAGATTTGATCGTCGGTATCCAATACCCAGTTCAATCTCGTTACCGGTAAGTCTCTTTACTCGTTCCGTAATGCATCATCCCATAACCAACTCATTTGGTCACATTGGTTGCAAGGCTTATAATGATGTGCATTACCGAGAGGGCCCAGAGATACCTCTTCGACAATCGGAGTGACAAAACCTAATCTCGAAATACGCCAACTCAACATGTACCTTTGTAGACACCTGTAGTACTCCTTTATAATCACCCAGTTACGTTGTGACGTTTGGTAGTACCCAAAGTGTTCCTCCGGTAAACGGGAGTTGCATATTTCTCATAGTTACAGGAACATGTATAAGTCATGAAGAAAGCAATAGCAATATACTAAACGATCAAGTGCTAGGCTAACGGAATGGGTCATGTCAATCACATCATTCTTCTAATGATGTGATCCCATTAATCAAATGACAACACATATCTATGGTTAGGAAACATAACCATCTTTGATTAATGAGCTAGTCAAGTAGAGGCATACTAGTGATCATATGTTTGTCTATGTATTCACACATGTATCATGTTTCCGGTTAATACAATTCTAGCATGAATAATGAACATTTATCATGAAATAAGGAAATAAATAATAACTTTATTATTGCCTCTAGGGCATATTTCCTTCAGTCTCCCACTTGCACTAGAGTCAATAATCTAGTTCACATCGCTATGTGATTTAACATCAATATTCACATCTACATGTGATTAATACCCATAGTTCACATCATCATGTGATCAACACCCAAAGGGTTTACTAGAGTCAATAATCTAGTTCACATCGCTATGTGATTAACACCCAAAAAAGTACTAAGGTATGATCATGTTTTGCTCGTGAGAGAAGTTTAGTCAACGGGTCTGTCACATACAGAGCCGTATGTATTTTGCAAATATTCTATGTCTACAATGCTCTGCATGGAGCTACTCTAGCTAATTGCTCCCACTTTCAATATGTATCCAGATTGTGACTTAGAGTCATCTGGATCAGTGTATAAGTTTGCACCGATGTAACTTTTACGACGAGCTCTTTTATCATCTCCATAATCGAGAAACATCTCCTTAGTCCTCACTAAGGATATTCTTGACCCATGTCCAGTGATCTACTTATTAGGTCAAAATTGTATTCCTTTGCCAAACACAAAGCAAGGTATACAATAGGTCTGGTTCACAGCATAGCATACTTTATAGAACCTATGACTGAGGCATAGGGAATGAGTTTTAATTCTCTTTCTATTTTCTGCAATGGTCGGGTCTTGAGTCTTACTCAACTTCACACCGTGTAACACAGGCAAGAACTCCTTCTTTGACTGTTCCATTTTGAACTATTTTAAATTTTTATCAAGGTATGTACTCATTGAAAAATCTTATCAAGCGTCTTGATCTATCTATATAGATCTTGATGCTCAATGTGTAAGCAGCTTCACCGAGGTCTTGCTTTGAAAAACTCTTATTCAAGTATCCTTTCATGCTATCCAGAATTTCCATATCATTTCCAATTAACAATATGTCATCCACATATAATATTAGAAATGCTACAGAGCTCCCACTCACTTTCTTGTAAATACAGGCTTCTTAAAAAGTCTGTATAAAACCATATGCTTTGATCACACTATCAAAATGTTTATTCCAACTCTGAGATGCTTGCACCAGTCCATAAATGGATCGCTGGAGCTTGCACACTTTGTTAGCACCTTTTGGATCAACAAAACCTTCTGGTTGCATCATATACAACTCTTCTTCCAGAAATCCATTCAAGAATGCAGTTTTGACATCCATTTGCCAAATTTCATAATCATGAAATGCAGCAATAGCTAACATGATTCGGACAGACTTAAGCATCGCTACGGGTGAGAAAGTCTCATCGTAGTCAACCCCTTGTCAAAAATCTTTCACAACAAGTCGAGCTTTATAGACAGTTACATTACCATCAGTGTCAGTCTTCTTCTTAAAGATCCATTTATTCTCAATGGCTTGCCGATCATCGGGCAAGTCAACCAAAGTCCATACTTTGTTTTCATACATGGATCCCATCTCAGATTTCATGGCCTCTAGCCATTTTGCGGAATCTGGGCTCATCATCGCTTCCTCATAGTTCGTAGGTTCATCATGGTCAAGTAACATGACTTCCAGAATAGGATTACCGTACCACTCTGGTGCGGATCTTACTCTGGTAGACCTACGAGGTTCAGTAGAAACTTGATCTGAAGTTTCATGATCAATATCATTAGCTTCCTCACTAGTTGGTGTAGTTGTCACAGGAACCGGTTCTTGTGATGAACTACTTTCCAACAAGGGAGTAGATACAGTTATCTCATCAAGTTCTACTTTCCTCCCACTCACTTCTTTCGAGAGAAACTCCTTCTCTAGAAAGGATCCGATTTTAGCAACGAAAATCTTGCCCTCAGATCTGTGATAGAAGGTGTACCCAATAGTCTCTTTTGGGTATCCTATGAAGACACATTTCTCCGATTTGGGTTCGAGCTTATCAGGTTGAAAACCTTTTTCATATAAGCATCACAACTCCAAACTTTAAGAAATGACAACTTAGGTTTACTTCTAAACCATAGTTCATACGATGTCGTCTCAACGGATTTAGATGGTGCCCTTTTAACGTGAATGCATCTGTCTCTAATGCATAACCCCAAAACGATAATGGTAAATCAGTAAGAGACATCATAGATTGCACCATATCCAATAAAGTGTGGTTACGATGTTCAGACACACCATAACGTTGTGGTGTTCCAGGTGGCGTGAGCTGTGAAACTATTCCACATTGTTTTAATTGAAGACCAAACTCGTAACTCAAATATTCGTCTCCGCGATCAGATCGTAGAAACTTTATTTTCTTGTTACGATGATTTTTCACTTCACTCTGAAATTCTTTGAACCTTTCAACTATTTCAGACTTATGTTTCATCAAGTAGATATACCCATATATGCTCAAATCATCTGTGAAGGTCAGAAAAATAATGATACTTGCCACGAGCATCAACACTCATTGGATCGCATACATCGGTATGTATTATTTCCAATAAGTCAGTAGCTCGTTCCATTGTTCCGGAGAACGGAGTTTTAGTCATCTTGCCCAATAGGCATGGTTCGCAAGCATCAAATGATTCATAACCAAGTGTGTTGGGGATATTACCACTAGGCGTAAACCGGCCTACTTGGGCCGGGTTAACTTCATTAGTGGTATAAGCAGATGAAGGCCCAAGGCCTGTAGTCAGTTAGAACATGTAGCCGTAAACCGGCCTGATGTATGACTTGTATTGTAAGTTAGGAATAGAGAGATACCAACCGGAATACGAGTATGAACCGGTTGCGACTCTATGGACCGACGGGCGTCACCCGTGTATATAAGGGGACGACCCGGTGGCGGTTCAGGACAGACAACAACAACTCGAGCCTAGGCGAAGCTTGTTTGCTCCCTAGCCATCAAGACCACATCAATCCCATCACAACTAGATGTAGGCTTTTACCTTCATTGAAGGGGCCGAACTAGTATAAACCCTCGCGTCTTTGTGTCCGCTTTAACCCCTTCAAGTAAACCCGTAGCGATGGCTCCACGACTAAGTCCTTTCTCTAGGACATCTGCCGTGACAAATCCATGACAGTTGGTGCCCACCGTCGGGCTATCGCACGATGGTTTGACGATCTTGGAGGGCAAGCTCAAGGGACTCGAAGGCTATGTTGTGGGCCGGATGACCAAGAGTCGTCGCGGCAGGATCTACATCGACGACGCAGGATGGGGTCCCGAGGCCGATTCAATTGAGTACGGGTACCGGGTCCCCTTCGGCGGTATACACGTTTTCATCGGCAAGATCGGTGAGCCTGGGCCTGAGCCGGACATCTGCACCAACCTCGTCGAGACGGCTCAGCGTGCGAGATCTACCCAGGCCAAACCGGCCATGAGGCGTGCCTTCGTTGGAGTCATCCACGGAGGAGAGCGTGAGGACGAGTCAGAACACGGCAGCGAGACCGTCGTCTATTCCGGCGATGAGTCCTCGACCGGAGAGACCGAATCTCTATATCAGTTGCTGGATGACCAGGTTAGGGGCAGTTCCGATGGCGACAGTATTCCGGACCCCCCTGGCCCGATCAACCGGGTTGGAATATTCATGGCCGGCACCCAGGCGGCGAATCATTCTTCGACCGCCACAGCAATACTCTCCGGATCAGCAGCGGCAGCAAGGGCAGGAGGCCTTATGCGCCCTCCGGTTCAAGTCTTATCCGATTTATTTGATGCACTAGCCGCGCTTATGGCAGAGGCCAATCCGGCGGATCAAGAGGCTCATGATGCAGAGATTGCAAAGGTGAAGGAGCAGATCGTGCAAGCCAAAGCGGATCTGGCAGCAGAGAAGGACAGGATGGCTGCAGAGTGGGCCGCCTTGGACGCCCAGGCCTATAAGCTCATGCTTGACTAGAATGCATCACAGGAGGTCTTGAAGCGGAAGCACAGATCACGCCTGCCGTTAGGGTTTGACCCCCGAAATCTCTTTCACACTCCAGGAGCAGGGCCCAGTAATCCGCCGCAGTATCTGGAGGCAAGCCGGATTGAAGCACCAGGGCCAGGAGCGACGGTCCAGCCCCGCCTGATGGAACCCCCTCAGCAGAACATCGTGGCCCCTCTGCCAGTCCAGACACCCCTGGGTCATTATTCGAATCCTATGGACAACCTCGTTGCAGCCGCCGCGCGATTAGAGGCTATCCCGATCGAAGGAGACTCCCCGCAAGCGATAGAGACGCGCCGGGTTAAGGAGCTTCTCCGGACTGCGCTGATTCAGCAGGAGGCATACTCATACAGCCGTGATCGGATTCATTCTACGCCCCGTCCAAGCCGGAGCTATAGCAGGCGCATGGATGAACCGGCCATATCAAGCAATGCGCGAGGCCGTGAAGCGGCCCGTGGCAATAACCCGGCAGGTGGTGTCGGCGATGCTCAGGATGTGGTGGACCGGGCCCGGGCACAAAGGGAGGCCGAGTTAGCAGCACAGGATAATGCAGGTCAGCTTACACCGATTCGCTCTACCACCTTCGCCGGACCAGGAATTACATCCGCTTTGGGAGTGCCTTGCTTAATCCCCGCTTTGCGTAATGTGCGCCTGCCCAAAGATTTCAAAGGTCCACGCAAGGTGCCGAATTACACCGCTGATTTATCCCCTGAAGCGTGGGTAGAGAGTCATGAGATGGCCATGGAGATGCTAGACGTGGATGAGGCCGCGTGTGCAAAATACTTCACCATGATGCTTGAGGGCACGGCTCGTACTTGGTTGAAGAGCCTACCACCCAATTCTATCAGCTCATGGGCCCAGTTGCGGGCCCGGTTTATACAGAATTTTAAGGATACATGTAAGCAGCCCAAGTCCATAGTAGACCTGGCGGCTTGTGTTCAGGAGGAAGGAGAATCAACGACGCGTTGGGTGCGCCGCGTTTCAGAAATCTTGCACTCGTCTGACGGGATTAATGCTGACTCTGCGATCTTAACTCTGGAAGGCAACTGCCGGTTTGAGCCTTTAAAATTGAAATTGGGACGCATGAAGCGGTTCTATAATGACATGGGAACCCTCATGGCTGCATTAGTGAAGTATGCTGATTCGGACAGTACCAAGGATCCCGAACCTGATGATGATGAAGCAGGGAAGGGAAGGAAGAATAGCAACTCTAAACAGCAGCAGTACAAACCGGCGGGTCATGGAAACGGAGGCAAACGCAAGGCGGATGGTAGCATGGATTTTGTGGCCAACACTAATGCACAGGACAGGGGGCAGCGGCGCAGAGGTAAAGCGGCAAATCGTAATGGGGCTCCCAATCCTAACGCAAGCCGTTTGAATTATTTGTTGAATCAGCCTTGCCCAAAGCACGGGACGAAGGAGTCGCCGGCTAACCACCTTTGGAAGGATTGTTATATTATGCAGGAGTTTAAAAACTCTAATGCCTTCCGGTATGACCATGGGTCAGGTGGCGGTTCAGGATCCGGTTTACACGGTCCGGGTCACGATGGAGCTTCCGGTTCAGGTTTCAATCAGGGCGGTCACAATAGCCAGAATAATCAGAACGGCCAGCAGCAGCAGCAGCAGCAGTCAGGTTATCAGAGCCAGCCAAAGCAGTTGAGCAATGGGCAATACCATGTCTTCACAACTAGCTTGGATAAGCGCGACCGAAAACTCCACAAACGAGCGGTGAATTCTGTTGAACCGGCCTTACCACGTTACTTACGCTGGTCAGAGCAGCCCATCGTGTGGAGCAGAGAGGATCACCCGCCCCGGATTGATAATCCGGGCCAGCTGGCACTAGTGGTAGACCCTCAGGTGGGGGGTTATAAGTTCACCAAGGTACTCATGGATGGACGAAGCAGTATTAACATACTATACTATGAGACATTCCGGCGCATGGGACTAACAGACAAGGATCTCAGACCGTCGAATACGGTGTTCCATGGTGTTGTGCCAGGCAAATCTGCATATCCTGTTGGTAAGATAGCCCTAGATGTGGCTTTTGGGGACGAGCACGATTCTCGGACGGAAAAATTAACCTTTGAGGTGGTGAAGATCCGGAGCCCGTATCACGCCTTGTTTGGGCGGCCCGCTTATGCCAAATTCATGGCGCGGCCTTGTTACATCTACTTACAGCTCAAGATGCCGGGTTACAAGGGGACGATAACGGTTCATGGGAGCCGTAGGGTCGCTTTGGAATGTGAGGAAGGTGATGCGGCGTATGCAGAGTCGGTCTGTGCCACGGAAGAGTTGAAATATTATAAGGATAATGTTGATCCGGCGGATATGACCTCTTTGAAGAAACCAACTACAGAGCATGATTCAGATCTGAAGTTCAAATCGGCAGCTGAGACCAAGCTTGTTGACTTCGTGCCCGGCGATTCGTCCAAGCAGTTCACTATCAGTGCCAACCTGGATCCCAAATAGGAAAGTGCGCTCATCGAGTTCATCCATGAGAATCGGGACATTTTTGCATGGAAGCCGTCTGACATGCCAGGTGTACCGAGGGAACTCGCTAAGCACACTCTTAATGTGGATCCTAAGTACAAACCGGTGAAACAGTTCCTCCGCCGGTTTAATGAAGAAAGACGCAAAGCCATTGGAGAGGAAGTGGCCAGACTTTTAGCAGCTGGATTTATTGTTGAGGTGTTCCATCCAGAATGGCTTGCTAATCCGGTGCTGGTTCTTAAGAAAAACGGCACTTGGCGTATGTGTGTGGATTACACAGATCTTAACAAGGCCTGTCTGGCAGATCCTTTTGCCCTCCCCCGCATTGACCAGATCATTGATGCCACGGCAGGTTGTGAGCGTCTGAGTTTTTTGGATGCATACTCTGGATATCATCAGATCAAGATGGCGGTTAAAGACCAGGAGAAAACAGCATTTATTACTCCCTTTGGAGCCTTCTGCTATGTATCTATGCCCTTTGGGCTCAAGAGTGCCCAAGCCACCTATCAACGGTGTGTACAGAATTGCCTGCATAAACAGATCGGCCGCAATGTGCACGCCTATGTGGATGATATTGTAGTGAAGTCAAGACAGAAGGAGATGCTGGTGGATGATTTGAAGGAGACCTTTGACAACTTGCGAGTTTACAAGATGATGGTTAATCCGGCCAAGTGTGTCTTTGGTGTTCCGGCAGGAAAGTTACTAGGTTTCCTGGTGTCTAACAGAGGAATTGAGGCTAACCCGGAGAAGATTACGGCTATTACATCCCTAGCTAAACCGAAATGTATCAACGAAGTTCAGCGTTTGGCGGGCCGAATCGCTGCACTGAGCCGGTTTATCAGCCGCCTCGGAGAGAAGGCCATCCCTTTATACCAAATGCTGAGGAAGACAGACAATTTCGTCTGGAGTCCGGCTGCTGATGAAGCATTTGAGGACTTGAAGCGGCAGTTAGCCAATCCGCCGGTTCTTGCAGCTCCGGTTGACAAGGAGCCACTGTTATTATACGTAGCAGCTAATGCTCGGGCAGTTAGTGTGGCTATTGTGGTGGAACGCAAAGAGGCAGGCAAGGAAATCCGGTTCAGCGGCCGGTTTATTATATCAGCGAGGTGCTTATTGAATCCAAGCAAAGGTATCCGCATTGGCAGAAGCTGGTGTATGGTGTCTTCATGGCCAGCCGGAAGTTGAAGCAGTATTTTCAAGGGCACCCCATTACAGTGGCCAGTTCAGCTCCCTTGGGTGATATCATACAGAACCGGGAGGCGACTGGCCGGGTTGCCAAGTGGGCTATAGAGCTTGGGCCACACGGACTGAAGTATGTGCCTCGAACGGCGGTGAAGTCTCAAGCACTTGTTGATTTCATCAATGACTGGACGGAATTACAAGCGCCAGAGGAAAAGCCGGATCACACATATTGGACTATTCATTTTGATGGATCCAGGCAATTGGAAGGCTCGGGGGCTGGAGTCGTATTAACTTCCCCACGAGGTGATAAGTTCTGTTATGTTCTCCGCTTAATGTTCCCTTGTACTAACAATGCAGCTGAGTACGAAGCCTTGCTCCATGGTCTCCGGATGGCTAAAGAGATGAACTTAAGCCGGGTTAAGTGTTTCGGTGACTCAGACCTTGTGGCTCAACAGGTGTCTGGCACTTGGGATTCTAAGGACCCACTCATGGCTGCATATCGTCGGGAAGTGGATAATATTGCAGGTTGCTTCAAGGGTTATCAAGTGGATCATGTGGACCGTCGGAAGAATGAAGCGGTGGACGCTTTAAGCCGGTTGGGTTCTCAGCGCAAACCGGTCCCGCCCAATGTCTTTTTGGACGTGTTGTACAATCCGTCAGTCCAGCTCCCAGGTGAAGCGGATTTGGCTATTCCTGACCCGGAGGCTCAATTGGTGGCAGCATTACATGCTATTCCGGATTGGACGATTCCTTATATTGCATACATGACCCGGGGGGAGTTGCCAGAGGATGAAAATCTAGCAAGGCAGATAGTCCGACGATCCAAGTCTATGACGATTCTCAATGGTGAATTGCATCGTTGCAGTGTATCAGGGGCGTTTCAACGTTGTGTTTCTCCTGAGGAAGGCTGTGAAATCTTAAGGGAAATCCATGAAGGGGATTGTGGACACCACGCCGGTTCAAAGTCTCTGGTGGCAAAGGCGTTTCGTCACGGTTTTTACTGGTTAACAGCACATGCTGATGCGGAGGACTTTGTTAAACGATGCGATGGATGTCAGAAATTTTCAAGGCGTGCGCATGTGCCGGCTCAAGAATTGAGGATGATTCCAATAACATGGCCGTTTGCAACTTGGGGGCTAGATATGGTCGGACCTTTTAAAAGATCCAAGGATAAGAAAACTCACCTTTTGGTAGCAGTTGATAAATTTACCAAGTGGGTTGAAGCGGAGCCTGTCAGTAAGTGCGATGCAGCGACAGCGGTACAGTTCATCAAAAAGGTGATTTTCCGGTTTGGCTTTCCGCACAGTATCATTACTGACAATGGTACCAATTTATCCAAGGGGGCTATGAAGGAGTTCTGTGAACGTGAGCACATCCGACTTGACATGTCATCAGTGGCGCACCCCCAGTCCAATGGACAGGCAGAACGAGCTAATCAAGAGATCCTGCGAGGCATCAAACCCCGGCTTATGGTCGCATTGCAAAGGACACCAGGATGTTGGGTTGAAGAGCTACCATCTGTGCTCTGGAGTATCAATACTACGCCAAACCGGTCCACAGGATACACACCATTTTTTATGGTCTATGGAGCAGAGGCAGTTCTCCCTAGTGATATCCGGCACGATTCGCCTCGTGTGGCGGCTTATGTTGAAGCGGGCAATGAGATGGCGCGGCAAGACGCTTTGGACCTATTGGACGAAGCGCGGGATCTAGCGGCTGCCCGGTCGGCGATTTACCAACAAGATCTTCGTCGCTATCACAGTCGCCGGGTTAGAACCAGAACTTTTCAAGAAGGAGATTTGGTGCTTCGGCTAATCCAGGACCAGACAGATATGCACAAGTTATCCCCACCTTGGGAAGGACCTTTCGTGGTCAGCAAGAATCTGCACAACGGGTCGTACTATCTGATTGATATTCGAGAGCGTCAAGACTCGCGTACATCAGAGGAGGAGACCAACAGGCCGTGGAACATAGCTCATCTTCGGCCTTACTATACTTGAGCCATCGGCTCTATCTATGTACATATCATGACAATGTATATATTATCTTTGATATATTAAACCGGAGCCTCAGCTAAAGCGGGGTCTCTGTCTGTCTCATCATGCGAGGTTACACGGAATGGTTCTGTTTAAAGCGGCCTCCGGTTTACCCCTTGACATATGTTTTTTATATATCACTGGGGGCCTTGGTCGTGTCCGAACCAACGAACACCCTTTGATAGGCGACAGCCACCAGATCATTTGGGGACTTGGTCAAGTCTGAACCAGTCACGCCTCTTGGTCGGCCTAAGGCCACAAAATCACTTGGGGGCATGGTCGAACCCGAACCATTGTCACGCCTCTTGATCTGGCATATATGCCACGAGTCATTTGGGGACCTGGCTGACTTGAATCATTGTCACTCCTATTGGGGGCCTTGATCCTGTCCGACCATGGTAATACCATCTGAACAAGCTCAGTATAGCCTATTTTTGCCAACGGTTTTTATCATTGCCTTTGCCTCCATGTTATTTTCATGGTTTGTTTGTTCTTTGCCGTTGTTGGATTTCTTTTATATCGACAAACATATTTTTTCGGTTTAGCCGATGGTTTTGGTCCCCTTTAACCCGGAGGAGTATGCACGGTTTACCTTTTCCCTGTTAACATCATGGAGTAACAAGGGGGCTCGTATTGATTCAGTACGGTTTATACGGGAGCTACTTTCTCCCCCTTTTTGACGGTAATGGTTTATAAAACCGCCGCTTCAGGCTTGGCTAAGCCAGCTTCATGCCCGAACATGGCAGGTATTTATGTATCATCTATTTGTTATATTACTGATACACATATCAAGATCATAAACCGGCTGGCGGTATAACTGCCACCGAAGTTCAAATTTTTCTGATTGCAGGGAATATGAATTAAAGTTTTTCAAACAAAAGCTTCAGTACTTATGCACAAAGGCATATTCCAGGCAGAAGTTTTTGCTATCCTATTACAAGGCAGCACGGGGCCCAAACAAAATCATTGTTCTTGTAGAAAGATGTTATAAATAGCTCTCCGGACCGGCTTCCGGTTCAAGCCTGCTCCTCATCTTCCGCCGCTTCAGCTTCCTCGTCTCTACCCATTGGCTGGAAATCAACAGTGGTCCAATCGATTCCCATTAAAGCTTGGAAAACAGCCTCTTCATGGATTAGGGGCAGGCACTCGCTTGTTTTGATCGTTATATTGCGCTTGATAATGCGTCAAATCTGCCTCTTCAGCTAGCTGGCAAGCTAGAGGGCGCACTGCATGGTTTATGGCCCTTAAATCTTCTTCGTTGAATTCAGAGCCATCTTCTTTCAGGCTGGGATAGCCTTGAGCTGCTTCCACAGGATCAAAATCGGGCACCCATGCCTTTGCCCGGATTAAGGCATTGATGGCTCCGGTTCGGGCAGCGGATTTTTTCAGCTCCTCGATCCGGGCTGGAAGCATTGACAATCGGCTAAGAGTGTCCTGGATTA
Organism: Triticum timopheevii; assembly: GCA_963921465.1. Classification (NCBI taxonomy): domain Eukaryota; kingdom Viridiplantae; phylum Streptophyta; class Magnoliopsida; order Poales; family Poaceae; genus Triticum; species Triticum timopheevii. The sequence goes on from OY997266.1 coordinate 100,711,807, forward strand.
AGGAGGGCGCCGGGTTGTTATGAGAAGCTGCGGTGATGATCCGTTGGGCTCCGGTATACAATTGTTCCACCAAGGTGTAGGCAGCTTTTAGTTTCATCCGCACATCATTTCCTAAGTGCCCAATACGTGTGCCTACAACAAGATTGGAATGGTCTCAAACCGGATTTACGCTACAGCAGGTTCAAATTATGACAGATGTTAAAAGGAGCTTACCAAAGATTGCAGCAGTCATGGAGTGTATTTGCCGCTGTACGGCAGTCAATTCATCCACCACCGATTTAAGGGCAGCTTCGGCATTTTCTGCTCGTTTGGTTAAACCGGCCTTCTCAGTGGCCCAGTCAGCCCGCTCTTTCTTGAAGCCTTCTTTCAGTCGTTCAGCCGTGCTCAAGGTGCTGGTTAATTCTTGTTTTGACTTATCTGTTTCAGCTTGCTGGGTCTTCAAGGCCTCCTGCAAATCGGCAATCCGGGCCTCCTTGATTTTCACCTCAGCCTGCATACAGATAGCATTTTAAGCTTTGCACAGGCGATCCAAGAAATTGAAGTATCAACCACATAACAAAGTTATATGCCTGATACTTGGGGGCTAATGCACCTTCAATTTTTCTATATTGCTAGATTACAAAGTCCCAAGCTCAATACAAGTATTCAACTTGGCACTTGGGGGCTAATGGCTATTTGATCAAGTTATGTTCTAAGGACAGCTTTCTATTTGGAGCCCCGGTTTACTTATGCTAAGTTAGACCGGCCCTTGAGGGTTATGCCGACGGATTGCAAAAATGTTCAGGATCAAGTCCCGGTTTGACCAAGGTCACAACCCGGCCCTTGGGGGCTACAAGGATGAATGCAATGGCAGCAAGGAAGAAGGAATTTACCTCAAATTTATCCCTCATCATTTTGACCAGGCCAGCTTCACAGTCACGGCTAGTGTAAAGCCAGTTTAAATAGCTGGAGTGAAGATCTTGAGCACTCAGAGCAGCGTATGTTTCTAGTTCAACATCCCATTTTCCTTTGTTCAAAGCGGAAAAATCCTCTTTGATGGTATGCTTGGTAAGGGTGACAGGATTCCCGGGTTCAGAGCGGCCCACACCGGTAATCACAACATCATCATCTTTGGACTCGCCGGTTTGTGTTGGCGCGGCCGGTTTATCGGCAGGAGTATGGGATTTCTCAATCTGGACTGAGCTGGCAGGCGGATCAGCAGAGGCTAGAGTATTAGTAAGCCCTTCTTCGGGAATAACATCGTCTTGCAAAGGAGGATCATTGGGGATATCTTCAGAAGTAAACATTTCATGATCCGGCGCTTGGTTATGTTCGGGGGCTACATCTTCTTCAGCCGCTTTATCCAGGCGGACCTTCTTGCTTGGTTTCGGTTTGGCCCTGAAGGAAAAACAAAAAGTCAAGGAAAAGTATAAGCCATTGCGCAGTACACTGGAAGCATATGTTCAGTTTAACTTACCCAGCAACGGTTTTCAAAGGTGGTAGTTGAGTGGCCGACGATTCACCAGACGATGAATGAGAAGTGACCTGATAATCGGAGTCGGATGGATTAAGAGGTTGACGGAAGAAACCCGCTTTAGGATTTAAATCAATAAAAAGGTCGGAGACCTCGGAGCGGCGTTTTCGAACCGGACTGTTCGGTAAACCGGCAGAAGTAACTACCTGGCCGCTGTGCCGGGTTGTGCGGCGAGCTTCGTGTTGCTGGGTCTTCATAAGAAAGTTGGGATCCAAATAAGCAAGAGGATGAGAAAATTTAACTTTCCGGTTTGCCCGGCGAGATTTTGGCAAAGGCAAGATTTCTGAATCAGAAGAGAGAATAGTTACCTCAACGAAGCCCGCATTGCTGGCCTCAGCGTCATCCTGACAAGCATCATCATCAATAAGGCGGATAAAAAGTAAGCCAAGTGAATCAAGTTCTACCTCAAGATCCGGATTACCCACATCATCATCAATGGCTGGGTCAGATGAAGAGGTGGTCTTTCTCTTACGAGCTGGTTTCTTGATAACCTTGGTCTTGGGCCGGGTTGGCCGCCCTGCCTTCTCCGTTTTATCTTGTGAAAGCTTCTTGCTCCAAAACGGATTATCACTCTGGATCAACAATAATTAAAGGTCAGACAGATAAAGCAGTAACAGGTTCAATAATAGAGCAAGTAAAATCTTACCGCTGGCGGTTCGTTGGTGGTGCAGTAAGGAAGCAGACCGGTTTGATCACAGAGGTGCTCCGGTTCATTCAACATCTTCTTTACAGATTCTGTGACTTCGTCGTCGGAGACCTGGATTTTGATATGTCGGAGTGGGTCATCGACACTGCCAGTGTATTCGCACATCAAACCGAGGCGCCGGCTTAGAGGTAGAATGCTCCATGATATCCAGCAGCGTGCAAGGTCTATTCCTGTTAAACCGTTGGCCATGAAGGCCCGAAGCTTGGATAGTTGAGGAGCATATTTGATTCTCTCCTTGGCGCTTAGCCTTTGTGGAAAGGGGTGAGTGTTGCTGAGCCGTTCTGGACGGAAGCCAGGCAAGGGATTTTCATTGTCAGGAGATGTATCCTTGCAGTAAAACCAAGTGGCATTCCACTCCTTGGGGTGAGTATGAAGTTTGACGTGGGGATAGGTGATTTCCTTCCTCTTCTGAATGGCCATACCGCCCAGTTCGGTATTAGGACCATCGGTGAATTCAGTGCGGCGGTTCAGATGAAAGAGATCTCTAAACAACTCGACTGAAGGTTCCTCTTGAAGGTATGCCTCAGAAAGTACTTGAAAGTGACACAGATTGGTGACCGAGTTGGGGCCAATATCCTGTGGACGGAGCTGAAAATTGGCTAACACATCCCGATAAAATTTAGAGCTGGGCGGTTTGAAGCCCCGGGCCATGTGATCTGCGAAGACCACGACCTCTCCTTCCTGGGGTGTGGGAGGACATTCATCTCCAGGAACCCTCCAGTGGATTGTATCTATATCATCCAAAGCGCCGATCAGGACTAGGTCGTCCAACTGCGATTTTGTGACACGAGAGGGAACCCAATTGCACTCATACACCTGTTTGGCCATGGCGAGATCTACAAGAAATAGGCGATCCGGTTCAAGAATACGCTGGGTAAAAGAAAGTGTTGATCTAACTACGATAAACCGGGGGCATTACCTATAAACCGGACTTCTACAACACGGCATCATGTGGATTCTGGCGGTTCAACCAGGGGACTAATGATATATACCGGTTTAGCAATTTTTTCTATGGTAAAGTTAAACCGCCTGACCTAAAGCATCGGAAGCAATTGAAGCTATGGATAACCAGGTATGCAGAAACAAGTTTCACAAAATCTTGTTACAGCCGCGGATCTACAGCAAGCTCACAAAAACAAGAAATATTTCGAAGAGTAAGGCGGAAACAGAAGTGAACCATTGAGCGGGTATGTGCGGGAGATCTATGAGCTTGGATGAGAAATAGCAAGCGGATGCTAAAGGGGTCGCTACTAAGCACAGCAAGAGTTCATAGATTCATTCAAGGTCAGAGAACAGCTATGAACGCGTGATGAACATAGCATGAACATGGAACCCTAAGAACAGATCTAGGTTAAGAAGGAAAGAGAGCTTACCGGGAACAGAGAAGATGCGGAAAGGCGCCGCAACACTCTGGTACGTTCAGGTTGATGCAGTGGCCCGAGACGAAGCAGAGGTCGATGGTGGTGGCGGAGCTCCAAAGCCGGCGACGTGAGGAAGAAGAAGAAGAAGGGACGAAGGGAAGAGAAGGGAAATGACCCTTCGGCCTTATTTATAAGGCAACCGAGCTAGGTCAAGCGCGCGGATCCAGGAGCTGTCATTAAGAGGGCGTTATAAATTTCATGATGACGTCATGCCGGTTTACAGTAACCAAAACTGATGATGTCATGCCGGTTTACAGCAACCAAAAATGATGACGACATGAAGGTTTACCAATTACCAGAAGATATCCAAGGCGCAAGATTGGATGAAGGATTGACATGAACCAGTTCAAATCAATCTGGGGCCTAATGTTGGGGATATTACCACTAGGCGTAAACCGGCCTACTTGGGCCGGGTTAACTTCATTAGTGGTATAAGCAGATGAAGGCCCAAGGCCTGTAGTCGGTTAGAACATGTAGCCGTAAACCGGCCTGATGTATGACTTGTATTGTAAGTTAGGAATAGAGAGATACCAACCGGAATACGAGTATGAACCGGTTGGGACTCTATGGACCGACGGGCGTCACCCGTGTATATAAGGGGATGACCCGGCGGCGGTTCAGGACAGACAACAACAACTCGAGCCTAGGCGAAGCTTGTTTGCTCCCTAGCCATCGAGACCACATCAATCCCATCACAACTAGATGTAGGCTTTTACCTTCATTGAAGGGGCCGAACTAGTATAAACCCTCGCGTCTTTGTGTCCGCTTTAACCCCTTCAAGTAAACCCGTAGCGATGGCTCCACGACTAAGTCCTTTCTCTAGGACATCTGTCGTGACAAATCCACGACAAAGTGATTCCGAAAATCCATCTTTATGGAGCTTCTTCATGCGATTTACACCGATATGACCCAAATGGCAGTGCCACAAATAAGTTGCACTATCATTATTAACTTTGCATCTTTTGGCTTCAACATTATGAACATGTGTATCACTACGATCGAGATCCAACAAACTATTTTCATTGGGTGTATGACCATTGAAGGTTTTATTCATGTAAAGAGAACAACAATTATTCTCTGACTTTAAATGAATAACCGTGTTGCTATAAACATGATCAAGTCATATTCATGCTCAACGCAAACACCAAATAACATTTATTTAGGTTCAACACTAATCTCGAAAGTATAGGGAGTGTGCGATGATGATCATATCAATCTTGGAACCACTTCCAACATACATCGTCACTTCACCCTCAACTAGTTTCTGTTTATTCTGTAACTCCTGTTTTGAGTTACTAATCTTAGCAACTAAACAAGTATCAAATACTCAGGGGCTACTATGAACACTAGTAAGGTACACATCAATAACCTGTATATTAAATATACCCTTGTTCATTTTGCCATCCTTCTTATCCGCCAAATATTCAGGGCATTTCCGTTTCCAGTGACCATTTCCTTTGCAGTGTAAGCACTCAGTTTCAGGCTTTGGTTCAGCTTTGGGCTTCTTCGTGGGAGTGACAACTTGCTTGTCATTCTACTTGAAGTTCCCTTTCTTTCCCTTTGCCCTTTTCTTGAAACTAGTGGTCTTGTCAATCATCAACACTTGATGCTCTTTCTTGATTTCTACCTTCGTTGATTTCAACATCACGAAGAGCTCGGAATCATTTTCGTCATCCCTTGCATACTACAGTTCATCACAAAGTTCTACTAACTTGGTGATGGTGACTAGAGAATTCTGTCAATCACTATCTTATCTCGAAGATTAACTCCCACTTGATTCAAGCGATTGAAGTACTCAGACAATTTGAGCACATGCTCACTAGTTGAGCGATTCTCCTCCATCTTTTAGCAATAGAACTTGTTGGAGACTTCATATCTCTCAACTCGGGTATTTGCTTGAAATATTAACATCAATTCCTGGAACATCTCATATGGTCCATGACGTTCAAAACATCTTTGAAGTCCCGATTCTAAGCCGTTAAGCATGGTGCACTAAACTATCAAGTAGTCATCATATTGAGCTAGCCAAACGTTCATAATGTCTACATCTGCTCCTGCAATAGGTCTGTCACCTAGCGGTGCATCAAGGACATAATTCTTCTATGCAGCAATGAGGATAAACCTCAGATCACAGACCAAGTCCGCATCATTGCTACTAACATTTTTCAACATAGTTTTCTCTAGGAACACATATAAAAACATAGGGAAGTAAAAACATAGGGAAGCAACAACGCGAGCTATTGATCTATAACACAATTTGCAAAATACTACCAGGACTAAGTTCATGATAAATTCAAGTTAAATTAATCATATTACTTAAGAACTCCCACTTAGACAGACATCTCTCTAGTCATCTAAGTGATCACGTGATCCAAATCAACTAAACCATGTCCGATCATCACGTGAGTGGAGTAGTTTCAATGGTGAACATCATTATGTTGATCATATCTACTATATGATTCACGCTCGACCTTTCGGTCTCCGTGTTCCGAGGCCATATCTGTATATGCTAGGCTCGTCAAGTTTAACCCGAGTATTCCGCGTGTGCAACTGTTTTGCACCCGTTGTATTTGAACATAGAGCCTATCACACCCGATCATCACATGGTGTCTCAGCACGAAGAACTTTCGCAATGGTGCATACTCAGGGAGAACACTTCTTGATAATTAGTGAGAGATCATCTTAAAATGCTACCGTCAATCAAAGCAAGATAAGATGCATAAAGGATAAACATCACATGCAATCAATATAAGTGATATGATATGGCCATCATCATCTTGTGCTTGTGATCTCCATCTTCGAAGCACCGTGGTGATCACCATCGTCACCGGCGCGACACCTTGATCTCCATCGTAGCATCGTTGTCGTTACGCCATCTATTGCTTCTACGACTATCGCTACCGCTTAGTGATAAAGCAAAGCAATTACAGGGCGTTTGCATTTCATACAATAAAGCGACAACCATATGGCTCCTGCCAGTTGCCGATAACTTCGGTTACAAAACATGATCATCTCATACAATAAAATATAGCATCACGTCTTGACCATATCACATCAACAACATGCCCTGCAAAAACAAGTTAGACGTCCTCTACTTTGTTGTTGCAAATTTTATGTGGCTGCTACGGGCTTAGCAAGAACCGTTCTTACCTACGCATCAAAACCACAACGATAGTTTGTCAAGTTGGTGCTGTTTTAACCTTCGCAAGGACCGGGCGTAGCCACACTCGGTTCAACTAAAGTGAGAGAGACAGACACCCGCCGGTCACCTTTAAGCAACGAGTGCTCGTAGCGGTGAAACCAGTCTCGTGTAAGCGTACGCGTAATGTCGGTCCGGGCCGCTTCATCTCACAATACCGCTGAACCAAAGTATGACATGCTGGTAAGCAGTATGACTTATATCGCCCACAACTCACTTGTGTTCTACTCGTGCATATAACATCAACGCATAAAACCTAGGCTCGGATGCCACTGTTGGGGAACGTAGTAATTTCAAAAAAAAATCCTACGTACATGCAAGATCATGGTGATGGCATAGCAACGAGAGGGGAGAGTGTTGTCCACGTACCCTTGTAGACCGTAAGCGGAAGCGTTATGACAACGCGGTTGATGTAGTCGTACGTCTTCACGATCCGGCCGATCCAAGCACCGAACGTACGGCACCTCCGAGTTCAGCACACGTTCAGCTCGATGACGATCCCCGGGCTCCGATCCAGCAAAGCTTCGGGGATGAGTTCCGTCAGCATGACGGTGTGGTGACAATGATGATGCTCTACCGGCGCAGGGCTTCGCCTAAACTCCGCGACGATATGACCGAGGTGGAATATGGTGGATGGGGGCACCGCACACGGCTAAGGAACGATCCGTAGATCAACTTGTGTGTCATGGGGTGCCCCCTGCCCCCGTATAAAGGAGGGAGGGGGGAGGCCGGCCGGCCCTTGTTGGGCGCGCCAGGAGGAGGAGTCCTCCACCTAGTAGGAGTAGGACTCCTCCTTTCCTACTCCTACTAGGAGGGGAAGGAAGGGGGAGAGGAGGGGAAGGAAAGAGGGGGGCGCCGCCCCCCCCCCCCTCCTCCTAGTCCAATTCGGACCAGAGGGAGAGGGGGCGTGCGGCCCTTCTTGGCCGCCCCTCTCTCTTCCCACCAAGGCCCATGTGGCCCATTAACTCTCCCGGGGGTTCCAGTAACCCTCCGGCACTCCGGTTTTCTCCGAAATCACCCGGAACACTTCCGGTGTCCGAATATAGTCGTCCAATATATCAATCTTTATGTCTCGGCCATTTCGAGACTCCTCGTCATGTCCGTGATCACATCCGGGACTCCGAACAAACTTCGGTACATCAGAACTTATAAACTCATAATAAAACTGTCATCATAACGTTAAGCGTGCGGACCCTACGGGTTCGAGAACTATGTAGACATGACCTAGAACCATTCTCGGTCAATAACCAATAGCGGGACCTGGATGCCCATACTGGTTCCTACATATTCTACGAAGATCTTTATCAGTCAAACCGCATAACAATATACGTTGTTCCCTTTGTTATCGGTATGTTACTTGCCCGAGATTTGATCGTCGGTATCCAATACCCAGTTCAATCTCGTTACCGGTAAGTCTCTTTACTCGTTCTGTAATGCATCATCCCGTAACCAACTCATTTGGTCACATTGCTTGCAAGGCTTATAATGATGTGCATTACCGAGAGGGCCCAGAGATACCTCTTCGACAATCGGAGTGACAAAACCTAATCTCGAAATACGCCAACTCAACATGTACCTTTGGAGACACCTGTAGTACTCCTTTATAATCACCCAGTTACGTTGTGACATTTGGTAGTACCCAAAGTGTTCCTCCGGTAAACGGGAGTTGCATATTTCTCATAGTTACAGGAACATGTATAAGTCATGAAGAAAGCAATAGCAATATACTAAACGATCAAGTGCTAGGCTAACGGAATGGGTCATGTCAATCACATCATTCTTCTAATGATGTGATCCCATTAATCAAATGACAACACATATCTATGGTTAGGAAACATAACCATCTTTGATTAATGAGCTAGTCAAGTAGAGGCATACTAGTGATCATATGTTTGTCTATGTATTCACACATGTATCATGTTTCCGGTTAATACAATTCTAGCATGAATAATAAACATTTATCATGAAATAAGGAAATAAATAATAACTTTATTATTGCCTCTAGGGCATATTTCCTTCACCTAGGTCTTCATGAGCAAGCAAGTTGGATGCACACCCACTTAGTTTCTTTTGTTGAGCTTTCATACATTTATAGCTCTTAGTGCATCCGTTGCATGGCAATCCCTACTCCTCACATTGACATCAATTGATGGGCATCTCCATAGCCCATTGATTAGCCGCGTCAATGTGAGACTTTCTCCTTTTTTGTCTTCTCCACATAACCTCCATCATTATATTCTATTCCACCTATAGTGCTATATCCATGGCTTGCGCTCATGTATTGCGTGAGGGTTGAAAAAGCTGAAGCGCGTTAAAAAGTATGAACCAATTTCTCGGCTTGTCATCTGGGTTGTGCATGATGGGGGCATTTTGTGTGACGAAAATGAAGCATGGCCAAACTATATGATTTTGTAGGGATAAACTCTCTTTCGCCTTGTTGTTTTGAAAAGACATGATTGCTTTATTGCTACGCTCGAAGTATTATTGTTTTTATGTCAAATGATAGACTATTGCTTTGAATCACTTGTGTCTTAATATTCATGCCATGATTAGACATATGATCAAGATTACGCTAGGTAGTATTCCACATCAAAAATTATCTTTTTTATCATTTACCTACTTGAGGACGAGAAGGAATTAAGCTTGGGGATGCTGATACGTCTCCGTCGTATCTATAATTTTTTATTGTTCCATGCCAATATTATTCAATTTCCATATACTTTTGGCAACTTTTTATACTATTTTTTGGGTCTAACATATTGATCCACTGCCCAGTGCCAGTTCCTGTCTGTTGCATGTTTTATGTTTCGCAGAAACCCAATATCAAATGGAGTCCAAACGGGATAAAAACGGACAGAGAATTATTTTGGAATATTTGTGATTTTTGGGAGGAAGAATCAATGTGATACGATGCCCGAGGTGGCCACGAGATAGGGACCCACGCGCACTTAAAGTGGGCGTGCCCCCCACCCTCGTGGGCCACTCGTAAGGCGGTTGATGCCCTTCTTTGGCCGCAAGAAAGCTAATTTTTGGAAAACGATGTGGGTGAAGGTTTCAATCCAATCGGAGTTACGGATCTCCAGATATAAAGGAAACAGTGCCAGGGCAGAATTCCAGAACGCAGAAACAGAGAGATAGATCCAATCTCGGAGGGGCTCTCGCCCCTCCCATGCCATGGGAGCCAAGGACCAGAGGGGAAACCCTTCTCCCATCTAGGGAGAAGGTCAAGGAAGAAGAAGAAGAAGAAGGGGGGCTCTCTCTCCCTTGCTTCCGGTGGCGCCGGAGCGCTGCCCGGGGCCATTAGCATCACCGCGATCTTCACCAACACCTCCGCCATCTTCACCAACATCTCTATCACCTTCCCCCATCTATATTCAGTGGTCCACTCTCCCGCAACCCGCTGTATCCTCTACTTGAACATGGTGCTTTATGCTTCATATTATTTTCCAATGATGTGTTGCCATCCTATGATGTCTGAGTAGTTTTTTGTTGTCCTATCGGTGATTGATGAATTGCTATGATTGGTTTGAGTTGCATGTTTTATTATTGGTGTTGTCCTATTGTGCCCTCCGTGTCGCGCAAGCGTGAGGTATTCCTGCTGTAGGGTTTGCAATATGTTTATGATTTGCTTATGGTGGGTGGCGTGAGTGACAGAAGCACATGCCCGAGTAAGTAGGTTGTTTGCGTATGGGATAAAGGGGACTTGATACTTTAAACTTTGGTTGGGTTTTACCTTAATGAATCTTTAGTAGTTGCGGATGCTTGCTAGAGTTCCAATCATAAGTGCATATGATCCAAGAAGATAAAGTATGTTAGCTTATGCCTCTCCCTCAAATAGAATTACAATAGTGATTACCGGTCTAGTAACGTAGTCAATTGCTTAGGGACAATTTCACAACTCTTACCACCACTTTTCCATACTCGCTATATTTACTTTATTGTTTCTTTATATAAACAGCCCCTAGCTTTTATTTATGTGTTCTTTATTATCTTGCAAACCTATCCTATCACACCTACAAAGTACTTCTAGTTTCATACTTGTCCTAGGTAAAGCGAACGTCAAGCATGCGTAGAGTCGTATCAGTGGCCGATAGGACTTGAGAGAGTATTTGTTCTACCTTTAGCTCCTCGTTCGGTTTGACACTCTTACTTATCGAAAGAGGCTACAACTATCCCGTATACTTGCGGGTTATCAGTAATCTTACAGAACAGAACCAATTTGCTGATGGGGAGGGAAGGGAGGATGAAGGAGTCGTAACCCCCAAAAAAACCTCTCCATCTGGGAAGAATGTTACACACATATCTCCTGAGAAGAGTGCTGGTAGTATGGAATACTGCGAGGATTTGTTAAGGTCAGTGGATATTTCTAATTCCAAAAATGAGGAATCCAAAGAAGAAGAGCTGGGGGTTCTCCCTCTTGAGGCTGTCTAAATCCTACAAAGTGAGACTTGGAAGAGATCCCTGTTGGAATCACTTAACCAAACCAAAAAGTGGTGAGGCCATCCATGAGAAGAAACCAAGATGGGGTCCTGTGCTAGCTCAGCGGCCTGCTACTAGAAGCCATGGCAATGTGAACATCATGGAGAAAGCTGTTGCATACAAGAGGAAGAAGAACTTGGAGATCCCACAAACATTCAGAGGTAAATCCTTTTCTACTATGGATAAATCTGTCCTTGCTAATCAAATGAGTCAAATGAACTTGATAATTGGGGGGGGGGGATGATATCCAAAAGAATCTCACCATTGATGAGATGGTAGCTGTGGAGAAAGAGAGATGTTTGGTGTTTGCCAATAATAATCCTGAAATAGTGCTTCCTGATAATCTTGACATTGATTCTAATGAATTAGTTAGTACACCTAAGGATGCCTTTCCCTCGGAGCCAGTTGGCACTTTTGATGCTACTAAGGAAACACCTGATGTTCTAACTAAAGCTAGGCCTTGTGGCTTATCCCATCCTTTCAAAATTAATTAATTATGATAGGTCTCATTTGGAATATTAGAGGTCTAGGGCAACATGGGAAGATATAGTGCATGTGTGGTACTATTGCTAAGTCTGATCCTGACTTCATTGGTTTTCAAGAAACAAAGAAGGAAAATATTTCTGAGGGTTTCCTCAGAGCTATTGATAGATTTGATAATTTTGTGTGGCATTTCTTGCAAGCTAAAAATACTGCTGGGGGGATCCTTGTGGGTTTTAAGAAAATGATTTTTGAGGTAGTGGGTTTTATTAACCAAAGATTCTCTATTATTGCTACTGTTAAAAATTAAATCTGATGGCTTTGTCTGGCAGATGGTGTTAGTGTATGGGTCTGCTTACCCTGATTTAAGATGGATTTTGTAGCTGAATTGCTTTTACCTTATCAAATGCTTCTTATACTATCATGATTTGTGGAGATTTCAACCTGATTAGGAATGAGAAAGAGAAAAGTAGTGGTTTAATCAATCAACAAACTGCATTTTTGTTCAATGATTGGATCAACAGATGGGCCTTGATGGAGATTTCTGTCTCTAACAAGGTGTTTACCTGGTCTAACAACCAGACTTCCCATGTGTTTGTTGTGCTAGATAGAGTGTTCATTTCTGTGAATTGGGACGCCCATTTTCCTTTTTCCACCTTGTCAGCCCTTCCCAGGGTGGGGAGTGATCATGCTCCTCTGGTCCTGGATACTGGTGCTAGAACCCCGTCCAACCCCAAACCTTTTAGGTTTGAGAAATGGTGGCTCTCCCAACCAGGTTTTCATCAAATGGTCACAGAAGCCTGGAATTCTGTGTCCTCATCCAAATCCTCTGCTGATAAGTGGATGCTTAAGACTAGAGTTCTCAGAAATAAAACTAAACAATGGAGTATTAATAGAGAGGCAGTGTTGAAGAAAAAGAAGAGGGCACTCCTTCTGGAGTTTGAAAATCTTGATGTCATGTCTGAAACCCAACAAATATCTATGCCTGACTATGATAGAATGAAGGAGATTAAAAAGAATTGGATGAAGTGTGCAAAAAAGAGGAGACTGCTCTTTGGCAGAGATCTAGGGACGGGAAAATTTTAGAGGGGGATAGGAATAATGCTTATTTCCAAGCCCTGGCTAACCATAGACACAGGAAAAATCATCTTTCGGAACTAAACAGTCATAATGGTGTGGTCTCTTCGACCAAAGAGATGCTTGAGGTTGCTACTTCTTTTTACAAAGATTTGTTTGCTTTCGAACCCAAACCTGACATCCATTTGGATGCTGACTTTTGGTCTAAAGATGAATTGGTTAGTAATGATGAGAGAGAGCAACTAGAGAGACCTTTTTCTGAAGAGGAAATCAAACAAGTTGTGATGAGCTCTTATGCTAGTGGTGCCCTTGGCCCTGATGGCCTATCCTTTTTGTTTTATCAAACTTTTTGGGATTTGATCAAAAAAGACTTTATGTGGATGGTTAGAGACTTTGAATGGCAACCTCGATATATATAAGTTGAATCATGCTATTATTACTCTTATTCCTAAAATTCCTATGGCTAGTGAAGAACTTTAGGCCTATCAGTCTTAGTAACTGTGCTGTTAATTTTTTTTAAAGCTATGACTACTAGGGTCTCCCCTTTATGCGACAAGCTTATCTCCTCCAACCAAACTGCATTTATTAAGGGCAGATTCATTTTGGAAGGTGTAGTTATGGCTCATGAGGTCATTCATGAAATTCATAGATCCGGGTCTGCTGGTTTGATTCTTAAAGTTGACTATGAGAAAGCATATGATAGAGTTAGTTGGGACTTTTTGAAAGAAATGCTTCTTTCTAGAGGCTTTGGTAGTAAATGGGTGGAGTGGGTGATGTTTACTATTCATCAAGGGACTTTCCAGGTTAGAATTAATGACTCTAATGGTCCCCAGTTCTCTGGGGGGAAAGGCTTGAAACAGGGTGACCCTCACTCATCCCTTTTGTTCAATCTGGTAGCTGATGTCTTCTCTAAAATGCTTCATAAAGCTGCCAATAGTGGTTTAATCTGTGGGTGCTACCTCATGCCTTCCCAAGTGGGGTGGTCAGTCTACAGTATGCCGATGATACCATTCTATTCTTGGATAACTCACTGGAGTATGCCAAGAACTTGAAATGGATTTTATCTTGTTTTGAAAATCTATCTGGTTTGAAGATTAATTTCCATAAAAGTGATCTTCATGCTATTAATATCTCTGAGCAATTATCTAAATACTTTGCCCAGGTTTTCTGCTGCCAACTTGGGGATTTCCCCTTTAAATATTTAGGTCTCCTGCTTCACTTTTAGAAACTTAGGAGGGAAGACCTCCAACCCATTATTGATAGAATTATCAAAAACATTTCTGGATGGTTAGGGAGATTTCTCTCATATAGGGGGAAACTGATATTGCTTACTACTTGCATTGTCAGCATTCCTGCTTACCTAATGTCTATTATGAAATTACCCAAATGGGCTATTGATATGATCACCTCACAAATGTCTCACTTCTTCTGGGGAAATGTGGGTGATAATCATAAGTATCACCTTGCTAACTGGGGTTTGATCTCCAGAAGGAAAGATTTTGGGGGTATGGGGGTTCCCAACCTTAGAGAATTCAACATGGCCCTTTTGGCCTCATGGGGTAAAAGATTCTATGATGATAGGGATAGTGATTGGAAGAAGATGCTGACCTACAAGTACAATACTACTAGCCCTAAATTTTTTAACACTAGGGTGACCCTAGGATCTCCATTTATGAAAATTTTATCATGGGCTCTTGCAGCCTCTAAAAACTTCTATAGATGGATTGTAATGCCCCGGATACAACTTTCCATATTCGTAACTCCGACTCTTGCCTTTTCCGGAGATGTGATTTATTACTTCCGTCGTGGTTGGGTTTTTGTTTGTTGTTTTGCATTTTGTTCTTGTTATGCATCTCATATCATAACATCATCTGCATTGCATCGGCATCGTTTTCATAAAACTTGCATCCGTTCGGGTTCCGCCGGTTCTCTCCGTTGTCCGTTCCGAGCCCAGACACACTTGCACGCGCCCGCGGCACCTCCGAAATATTATTTTATAAGTGGCATAAAAATGTTCTCGGAATGGGTTGCAACTTGTCGTGCGGTCTTATTATAGTGTAGACAGGCCGCCTGCCAAGTTTCGTTGCATTCGGAGTCCGTTTGACTGCCCAACCGTTAATTATGTAACCGCGATATAGTTGGTATATTCGTCGGACGTTTCGGTCTCCGAAACAGTTGCCGGGCCGCACGTCATCTCTCCCCTCTCAGCCCAACCCTTCTACACAGCCCATCTACCCTCCTACCTAACCCCCCTCGCATCCGGAACCGTCGGATCGCGATCCGAGGGTCCCAAAAACCCCCCTAAACCCCCTAGAGACTAAACCCTAGCCCCCTTTCCTATTTAAACCCCCCTCCTTCCAAATCTGGTCATCCTACCCCCCTCCTCCTCTTTTTCTGCGCCCCCAACCCGCAGCCACCACCTCCTACCACCTCGGGCGCCGCGCCGCCGCTTCCCCCCTCCAAATCCGGTGCCCCCCAGCCTCCTCTCGCCACTTGGCAAGTCCCCAGTGGCTAGCCGCCGCCCGCAGCCTCTCCCCGTACGCCACCTGGCCTCCCCGCGCCCCCCAGCAGCCTCCCGCTGCCGCAGGCCCGTCCCAGGCCCGCCCGGGCCCCGATCTGGGCCCCGAGGGCCGCAGCCAGCCCGAGCGTCCCGCTCGCTCCTCCTGTGCATCTGCCTGACTCCGTTGTCGGCGTGTCGCCGTCAGGTCGCCGGACCCCGCTTCACCGCGCCTCCGTCAGGTCGCCGGACCGCGTTTCCCCGCCGTCGCCAGTCCCCTTCGCCGCAGACCCGCGCTGCACCTGCGTCTCCTCGCCCCAAACCATGAGGCCCGCGCTCCTCCTTGCCGCCATGGGAGCCGAGCTCCGCCTCGCCCAGCCGCGTCTCCCCTTCGCCTCCCGGTCCCCGTCGTCGCCGGATCCGGCTAGAGACGCCGCCCCCATGGCCTCCTCCGCCCTTGCCGGCCCCTGCCGGAGCCAACCGCCGCCGTCCTGGTCAAGGTCGAGCGGAGGATCCGCTCGACCCAACCGGCCGCTCGTGTCGCCCGTGTGGGCCGCGCCCTCCCGAGCGGGTCGGCCTCGTCCGCAGCGCGCCAGCCCAGCCGCGCCTTGCCCTGCTGCTGCCTCGGTTCCTCTCCACCGACTGGGCCGAGCCCATGGGTGAGCAGCGCCCAGCCCCTCTTCTGTGCATGTTGGGCCAGCAAGTTTCAGCCCCGGATGTTTTTTTACCTATCTGCGTTTTTTTCCATTTATCCGAGGATTTACAGATTTGCAGAAAAGTCCCTCATGTTCATGCATTTAATAACTCCTCAACCGTGCTTCGGATTAAAATGTTTTATATATGAAAAATGCTCAGAAAATTGTGTAGATTAATAATATGTCACTTTCATCCATGTTTAAAATGTTTAACATGATGTTTGTGTTTATTTTGCTTAATGCCATGGTAAAATGCTTTAATTCATAACTAAATAACCGTAGCTCCATTTTTAATAAACTTTATATGTAAATGGGGTGGAAAAATGCCTAGTTTAACATGGTGCACTTTATTTTCCTGTTTAACAACCTTAAAATATGGTTTAGGGCAGAACAGTACCGAATCTAAAATATGCATATGGGGATTTTCCGGAATTGTTGTTTGTTGTTTCCGGCCTCATTTAAACTTGCCTAGATAGGTAGTTTTCATATGTTTCACCTCTTGCCATGTTTAACAACATTTAATATTGTTGGGTACATAACCGAGATCAAACTAAATAATTGCTTGTGGTGTTTTGTCAATATGCAACTCGTTGCGTATTGATCTCCACTTAACTTGTAGTATTGTTTGTTGCACTTTGCCATGCCATGCCTCATTAAACCGGACATGCATCATACTTGTTTGTGCATCATGCCATGTTTATGTGTTGGTTGTTTACTATGTTGTTTGTTTCTTTCCGGTGTTGCTTCTTAGTTCCGGTAACGTTGCGTTCGTGAGGTCGTTCGACTACGTTGGTTCGTCTACTTCATGGACTCGTTCTTCTTCCTTGCGGGATTTCAGGCAAGATGACCGCTACCCTGGATCTCATTACTATCATTGCTATGCTAGTTGCATCGTTCTATCGCTTTGCTGCGCTACCTATCACCTGTTTATTCAAGCCATCCCAAATTGCCATGAACCTCTAACCTTTGACACCTTTCCTATGCAAACCATTGCTTGGCTATGTTACCGCTTTGCTCAGCCCTCTTATAGCGTTGCTAGTTGCAGGTGAAGTTGAAGATTGCTCCATGGTGGACAGGATTTTGGTTGGGATATCACAATATCTCTTATATTATTAATGCATCTATATACTTGGTAAAGGGTGGAAGGCTCGGCCTTATGCCTGGTGTTTTGTTCCACTCTTGCCGCCCTAGTTTCCGTCATACCGGTGTTATGTTCCCGGATTTTGCGTTCCTTACGCGGTCGGGTGATTTATGGGACCCCCTTGACAGTTTGCTTTGAATAAAACTCCTCCAGCAAGGCCCAACCTTGGTTTTACCATTTGCCTCACCACCACCTATATTTACCTTGGGAGTAATTAACCCAAGGGTCATCTTTATTACAGCCCCCCCCCCCCCCGGGCCAGTGCTTGTCTAAGTGTTGGTCCGAACTAGAGCCCTTTGCAGCGCCCCCTCAGGGAAACTTGAGGTCTGGTTTTAGTTGTACGGATTGCTCATCCGGTGTTGCCCTGAGAACGAGATATGTGCAGCTCCTATCGGGATTGTCGGCGCATCGGGCGGCTTTGCTGGTCTTGTTTTACCATTGTCAAAATGTCTTGTAAACCAGGATTCTGAGTCTGACCGGGTCTTCCTGGGAGAAGGTCTATTCCTTCGTCGATCGCGAGAGCTTGTCATGGGCTAAGTTGGGACACCCTTGCAGGGTATAATCTTTCGAAAGCCGTGCCTGCGGTTATTGGCACATGGGAATTTGTTAATGTCCGGTTGTAGATAACTTGACACCAGATCCGAATTAAAACGCATCAACCGTGTGTGTAGCCGTGATGGTCTCTTTTCGGCGGAGTCCGGGAAGTGAACACGGTTTCTGGGTTATGATTGACGTAAGTAGGAGTTCAGGATCACTTCTTGATCATTGCTAGTTGACGACCGTTCCTTTGCTTCTCTTCTCGCTCTTATTTGCGTATGTTAGCCACCATATATGCTCAGTCGCTGCTGCTGCCTCACCATTTTACCCCTTCCTTTCCCTTTAAGCTTTGCTAGTCTTGATACCCATGGTAACGGGATTGCCGAGTCCTCGTGGCTCACAGATTACTACAACAACAGTTGCAGGTACAGGTTATGCGATAATCATGACGCGAGAGTGATGCTTGCTTGCGTTGAGTTCTTCTTCTGCTTCTTCGATCAGGGGATAGGTTCCAGGTCGGCAGCCTGGGCTAGCAGGGTGGATGTCGTTTGAGTTTCTGTTTGTGATTCATCCGTAGTTGGATGGTGCTCTTATGTATTGTGATGTTGTATTCATGTGGCATTGTATGCCTTTTGTATGTATCCCCATATATTATGTAATGTTGATGTAATGATATCCACCTTGCAAAAGCGTTTCAATATGCGGGTCTATCCTTGGTGGGACCTTCGAGTTCCTTTTGGATAGGGTCGCATATTGGGCGTGACAAGTTGGTATCAGAGCCTCGACCGACCATAGGAGCCCCCTTGATTGTTGGCCGTTGTTGAGTCTAGAAGAAAAACTATTTTGAGTCTTAGGATTATATATATCGGAGAGTAGGATTCTTTTTACTCCTCAGCCCCCTTCGTCGCTCTGGTGAGGATTCTTGACGTAGATGTTTTGTCTTTCCTCTCCTCAAATTTCACTAAAAAAAATTTAGGATCACGCGGGTATCTTAGAATCGTTCCGATGGTTTTGTGACGAGAACATTGTTCTTCGTGCCTCCTGTCTATTTATGTGGCTTTGACCCGGGGAGTTGAGCTCCGAGGTGTTGTCGTCACAATTTTATCATTGCAGTTCTGGAATACCTGAGATTTGCCGACATCGAAAATCTCTTTTATGCAGTTGTTGGTGAGATAACCCCGATAACCCAGTACTGGGGCGAGCTCGAGAGTATTGCCATAACTCGTATAACGGATGCTTTTCGAAGGTTGATGTACACAATTTCCGAAGGTTTCTTGGTTATGTGTTGACGGATGGATATAGCTGGATGTAGGTATTGTTAGTTTGGGTGAGATATATTGCTTCCCCTGTATCCCCAACACCAGATTGCATAACCAGAAAGTTTCGGGAGTTTTATAGGTGGGAATTCAAGTATCTCCTAGAATATCTTTTCGACAGATGCATGACATGAGATTGGGGTTTGACGTCTAGTGGTCCGCCTTTCCACGGTCGTTTTTACAGTGGCCTCGTTGTGTCTTAAAGAACCCTTGGCTATGCTGGTTCGGGGACACTTCATATGTCATGTGCACTGCCTTGTACATGATGGTGCTGTACACTCGAGCCCGTGTAGGCCCCACCACGAAAACTTCGGATGAAATCTCTATCATATGTTTGTTCCGGCTTATCTCTGCAAGCCAATCCTTTGTTTGGTTTTATTTGTGGTATTCGAGTTGCTTCAATGTCAAGTGTTGAATCCATACCTTTCCTAAATGGTGTTCTCATATTTCTATGCGAGTGCTAATCCTTTTGATCATTGAGGTTGTCATGTTAATTCTTTTCCAACCGGCGTGCTTCTCTTCAAGTGGATCCGATCATTTTCAACATCCGCAAGATCAACTCTAAGTTTTTCTCACCGGTGTTTGTTTCATCCATCCCAAGTTGTCTTTGTTTTCCCACCCTCCCACCCTTTTTCTTCAAGGACCCAGATTTCTTAATCAAGTATCCATTTATTCATGTGAAGTCTCTTCACCCTTTTCAATCAATGTTTTGATCCGGTGATCCCTCGTGAAGATAATAAAGGAAGCTTCAAGTTCATCATCCTTCGTTCTTTTTCTTCTCCAGGGGATCCATTTCAAGCTTTCAGTGTGATCATATTCTTTTCCTCGTGTCACATGTTTTTTCATACCGGTGCACCTCTTAATCTTTCACTTCTCGCTATTCATTTGTTCCGGAGTGTTGAAGATATCTCAGAAGATTTGTGTTTCCATTCTTAATCCGTTCAATCTATTTCGAGGTTGTTATCTCTTTTGAATCATTTAATTCTACCGGTGCAATCTCTCTTCAAAATTATTTCAATGGTGTTTCTTTTGAGTGGGCCCTAACCCACACGTCTTTTCCCAGGATCTTACCTGACTCTTCGAATTATCAGGTGCTATTCCCAAATTCTTTTCAAAGTGTGACGTAAGAATGGATTCCATCAGTCACATGCCTTCTCCAAGATCGCTTTGAAATTCTTTCATTATTGGTTCAACCTTTCTAATTGTCATTCCGGAGTGTCTCAACAATTCATGGTGGTGTTTCTCGTCATTATTCTCAACATGTGAAGGCCAAAGAAGAGTTTTCCTCCAAATCTTATCCGTTTCCCTCAAAGATTCGTGATTCTAGCTTGATGTCATCCTCTCATAATTATTTTCGATTGTGAGAATTCTTTTCACCAATCCGGATCTATTCAGGAGTCTTTTCAGTTTGATTCTCCGGAGCACATCATCTTAGAATCATTCATTCCAGCCTTTAGCTCTCGTTATCCAAATCTAACTGGTGCATCATTCAAGTATCCTCTAATCAGTTCATGATCTCTTTGTTCTCATGTATCTAAATCCCCTCTAGTATCTTCATTTGTTTCCAATTCTTCCCGGTGAATTGTGCCTTTGCTACTTTCATTTTCAATTCTTACGGTGGTTCGTTCCAGATTTCTCTTCCTTCGTCATCGTATCAATTCATTTTAATCCATTCGTTCCTTCAATCCTACCCGTGGTTCCATCTATTCCTTCTCAAGTTTATGCTATATCTCTCTTAATCCTTTCTACGAGAATAAGTAGTATGCCAAATCCGTTGCTTGTCATCAATTTAAATTGGTGAAGGATAGGCATGACATAATTCTTATTCTTGTTTCATCCAAGTGATTAATTCCTTCTTCCGGAGATTGTTCATGATGAAGTAATTCTCGGTTCTAATATTCATCTTTTCTTTTTGGAGTTCCAAGTTTTCTCGGTTATATCGTCGCAAAGCTCCATCAAAATCTTTGCAAGGGTTCACCTTGTGTTTCCAACTTCTCTTTCTTTCTATCATCCTTTTATTACCGGAGTTCTTCATGGAGGCTCTACATGATGGTTCATCAAGGATTCTCTTCATTATTCAATTGTTCTTCAAGATTTGTCTCGGAGCTAAGATCCGCCAAGCTATACTCAAAAGTAAACATGGTGCTCAACACATGTTTTGTTTTGAGGAGTTCAAGTATTCTTCATCTTGCATTTTGAGGTGCAATTCTCCTACCTTATCTTTGAGGTGGTGTTATGTCATTCTTGACAATTCGAGTTCGTGTTTGATGACTCACATATTGTCAAGAACGAGGTATTTTAAATCCATCAATCTCTTCTTTGGAGTTATCTTGGTATAGATTTCACCTTAAGCCTTCCATTGGGAATGTTGCTATTTGTGGTGCTTATCAATGATCCAAGCTTTCTCCATATCCTTCTCGGTGAAAGAGGTTTTTCATCTCTTCATTGTTCTCAAGCAAGCAATTGTTTCCGTTAGTGGCCGGTTGTCACCTCATAATTTTGGGATGTTTTTCATAAGACCACTACAAACTTATTCTTTTCGTTGTTGATTTTCCAACAACTTTGTTCTAACCTTCTTGCAAGGATGCTGTCCAAATTCAATTGTGGTAGGAGTTGCCATTTCCTTCTTCGTTCCCTTTATCCCAACAATCTAGATTCTATTCTTTTGTTCCGGAGGCTTTGTGATGTTGCTCTTTTCACTCATCATCTTGCTTTGGCAAGATCATGTTCCTTTCATGCTTATCCTTTTAACCGGAGTGTTGTGTTCTCATTCAAGTTCTTTCATCTTATCAAGTTTTTCCTCTCTTTTCAATCGGAGTGCTGTCTGTAATATTTCTTACCCATTATGCCATTCTTTCAATAGTTCCGGAGGTAGTGTGTTGTTGATTTCATCAAGTATCTTCCCATCTTCTCAAGTTCATGTTCTAGTCCTTCCATGTTCAGTCGGAGTGCTGTCAAAATTATATCATTATTATTCATTCTTATCTCGTTTCAACCAGAGTGGTTTCAATTCCTTCTTGTCCATTGTGCTCGTCATTCATGTCTTTTCAACCTCTTGGTTCTCGAATGTTCCTTGTTCCTCTTTTCTAATGGATTGTTTGCAATCTCGTTCATCTCTGTTGTACTCTTTCTTTTAAATTGCTCAACCTCTCAAGGTTCATGGTTTCACTCGTTTGTTGAAGAAGCAACTAAGTTTACCTCTTCTTGTCCTCTTCCATTTTCCCTCCGGTGCCATCCTAGATCTCGGGACGAGATCCTCTCGTAGTGGTGGAGTGTTGTAACGCCCCGGATACAACTTTTCATATTCGTAACTCCGACTCTTGCCTTTTCCGGAGATGTGATTTATTATTTCCGTCGTGGTTGGGTTTTTGTCTGTTGTTTTGCATTTTATTCTTGTTATGCATCTCATCTCATAACATCATCTGCATTGCATCAACATCATTTTCATAAAACTTGCATCCGTTCGGGTTCCGCCGGTTCTCTCCGTTTTCCGTTCCGAGCCCAGACACACTTGCACGCGCCCGCGGCACCTCCGAAATATTATTTTATAAGTGGCATAAAAATGTTCTCGGAATGGGTTGCAACTTGTCGTGCGGTCTTATTATAGTGTAGACAGGCCGCCTGCCAAGTTTCGTCGCATTCGGAGTCCGTTTGACTGCCCAACCGTTAATTATGTAACCGCGATATAGTCGGTATATTCGTCGAACGTCTCGGTCTCCGTTGCCGGGCCGCACGTCATCTCTCCCCTCTCAGCCCAACCCTTCTACACAGCCCATCTACCCTCCTACCTAACCCCCCTCGCGTCCGGAACCGTCGGATCGCGATCCAAGGGTCCCGAAACCCCCCTAAACCCCCTAGAGACTAAACCCTAGCCCCCCTTTCCTATTTAAACCCCCTTCCTTCCAAATCTGGTCATCCTACCCCCCTCCTCCTCTTTTTCCGCGCCCTCAACCCGCAGCCACCACCTCCTCCCACCTCGGGTGCCGCGCCGCCGCTTTCCCGCTCCAAATCCGGCGCCCCCAGCCTCCTCTCGCCACTTGGCAAGTCCCCAGTGGCTAGCCGCCGCCCGCAGCCTCTCCCCGTACGCCACCTGGCCTCCCCGCGCCCCCCAGCAGCCTCCCGCCGCCGCAGGCCCGTCCCAGGCCCGCCCGGGCCCCGATCTGGGCCCCGAGGGCCGCAGCCAGCCCGAGCGTCCCGCTCGCTCCTCCTGTGCCTCTGCCTGACTCCGTCGTCGGCGTGTCGCCGTCAGGTCGCCGGACCCCGCTCCGCCGCGCCTCCGTCAGGTCGCCGGACCGCGTTTCCCCGCCGTCGCCAGTCCCCTTCGCCGCCGACCCGCGCTGCACCTGCGTCTCCTCGCCCCAAACCACGAGGCCCGCGCTCCTCCCTGCTGCCATGGGAGCCGAGCTCCGCCTCGCCCAGCCGCGCCTCCCCTTCGCCTCCCGGTCCCCGTCGTCGCCGGATCCGGCTGGAGACGCCGCCCCCATGGCCTCCTCCGCCCTTGCCGGCCCCTGCCGGAGCCAGCCGCCGCCGTCCTGGTCAGGGTCGAGCGGAGGAGCCGCTCGACCCAATCGGCTGGGCCGCGCCCTCCCGAGCGGGCCGGCCTTGTCCACAGCGTGCCAGCCCAGCCGCGCCTTGCCCTGCTGCTGCCTCGCTTCCTCTCCACCGACTGGGCCGAGCCCATGGGTGAGCAGCGCCCAGCCCCTCTTCTGTGCATGTTGGGCTAGCAAGTTTCAGCCCCGGATGTTTTTTTTACCTATCTGCGTTTTTTTCCATTTATCCGAGGATTTACAGATTTGCAGAAAAGTCCCTCATGTTCATGCATTTAATAACTCCTCAACCGTGCATCGGATTAAAATGTTTTATATATGAAAAATGCTCAGAAAATTGTGTAGATTAATAATATGTCACTTTCATCCATGTTTAAAATGTTTAACATGATGTTTGTGTTTATTTCGCTTAATGCCATGGTTAAATGCTTTAATTCATAACTAAATAACCGTAGCTCCATTTTTAATAAACTTTATATGTAAATGGGGTGGAAAAATGCCTAGTTTAACATGGTGCACTTTATTTTCCTGTTTAACAACCTTAAAATATGGTTTAGGGCAGAACAGTACCGAATCTAAAATATGCATATGGGGATTTTCCGGAATTGTTGTTTGTTGTTTACGGCCTCATTTAAACTTGCCTAGATAGGTAGTTTTCATATGTTTCACCTCTTTCCATTTTAACAACATTTAATATTGTTGGGTACATAACCGAGATCAAACTAAATAATTGCTTGTGGTGTTTTGTCAATATGCAACTCGTTGCATATTGATCTCCACTTAACTTGTAGTATTGTTTATTGCACTTTGCCATGCCATGCCTCATTAAACCGGACATGCATCATACTTGTTTGTGCATCATGCCATGTTTATGTGTTGGTTGTTTACTATGTTGTTTGTTTCTTTCCGGTGTTGCTTCTTAGTTCCGGTAACGTTGCGTTCGTGAGGTCGTTCGACTACGTTGGTTCGTCTAATTCATGGACTCGTTCTTCTTCCTTGCGGGATTTCAGGCAAGATGACCGCTACCCTGGATCTCATTACTATCATTGCTATGCTAGTTGCTTCGTTCTATCGCTTTGTTGCGCTACCTATCACCTGTTTATTCAAGCCATCCCAAATTGCCATGAACCTCTAACCTTTGACACCTTTCCTATGCAAACCATTGCTTGGCTATGTTACCGCTTTGCTCAGTCCTCTTATAGCGTTGCTAGTTGCAGGTGAAGTTGAAGATTGCTCCATGGTGGACAGGATTTTGGTTGGGATATCACAATATCTCTTATATTATTAATGCATCTATATACTTGGTAAAGGGTGGAAGGCTCGGCCTTATGCCTGGTGTTTTGTTCCACTCTTGCCGCTCTAGTTTCCGTCATACCGGTGTTATGTTTCCGGATTTTGCGTTCCTTACGCGGTCGGGTGATTTATGGGACCCCCTTGACAGTTCGCTTTGAATAAAACTCCTCCAGCAAGGCCCAACCTTGGTTTTACCATTTGCCTCACCACCACCTATATTTACCTTGGGAGTAATTAACCCAAGGGTCATCTTTATTACAGCCCCCCCCCGGGCTAGTGCTTGTCTAAGTGTTGGTCCGAACTAGAGCCCTTTGTAGCGCCCCCTCAGGGGAACTTGAGGTCTGGTTTTAGTTGTACGGATTTCTCATCCGGTGTTGCCCTGAGAACGAGATATATGCAGCTCCTATCGGGATTGTCGGTGCATCGGGTGGCTTTGCTGGTCTTGTTTTACCATTGTCGAAATGTCTTGTAAACCGGGATTCCGAGTCTGATCGGGTCTTTCTAGGAGAAGGTCTATTCCTTCGTTGATCGCGAGAGCTTGTCATGGGCTAAGTTGGGACACCCCTGCAGGGTATAATCTTTCGAAAGCCGTGCCTGTGGTTATTGGCAGATGGGAATTTGTTAATGTCCGGTTGTAGATAACTTGACACTAGATCCGAATTAAAACGCATCAACCGTGTGTGTAGCCGTGATGGTCTCTTTTCAGCGGAGTCCGGGAAGTGAACACGGTTTCTGGGTTATGATTGACGTAAGTAGGAGTTCAGGATCACTTCTTGATCATTGCTAGTTGACGACCGTTCCTTTGCTTCTCTTCTCGCTCTTATTTGCGTATGTTAGCCACCATATATGCTCAGTCGCTGCTGCTGCCTTACCATTTTACCCCTTCCTTTCCCTTTAAGCTTTGCTAGTCTTGATACCCATGGTAATGGGATTGCTGAGTCCTCGTGGCTCACAGATTACTACAACAACAGTTGCAGGTACAGGTTATGCGATGATCATGACGCGAGAGCGATGCTTGCTTGCGTTGAGTTCTTCTTCTGCTTCTTCGATCAGGGGATAGGTTCCAGGTCAGCAGTCTGGGCTAGCAGGGTGGATGTCGTTTGAGTTTCTATTTGTGATTCATCCGTAGTCGGATGGTGCTCTTATGTATTGTGATGTTGTATTCATGTGGCATTGTATGCCTTTTGTATGTATCCCCATATATTATGTAATGTTGATGTAATGATATCCACCTTGCAAAAGCGTTTCAATATGCGGGTCTATCCTTGGTGGGACCTTCGAGTTTCTTTTGGATAGGGTCGCATACTGGGCGTGACATGGATCCCTGGGGATGGTAAAAGTATTGCCTTCTGGCATGACATCTAGATTGGGGATTGCTCTCTTCAAACTGCATTTTGGGACTTGTTTACTATTTGTCAACAGCAAGATTCTACCCTTGCGCAGGTCTGGGTGGGTGGCGAATTACGCTTAAACTTTTAGGAGGTGTGTTGTGGAAGGTACCTTAGTTAGATGGAAGGAGCTCATCAAGATTGTTGAGCCAGTGTGTTTATCTGGTTCACCAGACTAGCCTGTCTGGATGCTAGATTCTTCTAGCAAGTATTATGTCAAATCCTTTTATAAGTTAATTAACTTTGAAGGGATATTATCTGTAATTAAAGATGATATCTGGAAAATCAAGGTTCCACCCAATATCCATGTTTTTCTTTGGTTGATTTACTATAATAAGAGCTTAACTAGAGATAATCTTGCCAAGCGCAGGCATGTAGATGACATGTCTTGCGTCTTTTGCAGTGAGCCTGAAACTATCCAACATTTATTCTTTGATTGCATTGTTGCTAGACATGTTTGGGATCTGGTAGCTGATAGCTTTAATGTTATGCACCTGATTCCTTTGTTCTGCTGGCCTCCTTCTGGAAGAGGAGAAAATATTTTGAAGCTTTAAACATTGTTACTGTTGCTACCTTGTGGAGCTTATGGCATTTCCGAAATGACTTTATTTTCCAGGGGCGAAGATGGCGAAGTATACGATGTGTTTTGGACCTATTGAGGGCAACGATCAGGCAATGGAAAATCTATGTTCAGAGGCTCAGGGTGCGCTTCTTCTTCGGTGCTTCAGGCTGTTGGAGCACCAAAGAGGGGAATTGCTTAGGATTGCATGGTGTTAATGTTGTTGTCAGGGGCATTGCCGGGTTGTGTTCTGCTAGCTTGCATATCTTAGCTTTGATCTTGAAAAGTAAGCTGGCATGTTGCCACCTGGTTATGTATCCTGTCTAGACCCGCCTAAAAACTTGTAATAGGGTATTTAGACCTTGCTTTCTTATGTGGCAGCTACTCTCCGGTTGCCGCCGAGCGCTGTTAACAGTTTATGTGGTTTGACGTTGCCTTGGCTTTATAAAGTTGGGGTGGGGGAAAACCCCTTTTGGTTCAAAATAAATAAATAAATGTATAATGCAGATGAGCACTGTAATTAATTATCACTTCTTGATGTCTTTTGTGCATGGGAATCAGCCTATAAATGATTGTACTTTAGAATCCCTTTGTTTTTTTCCCTAATAATGTTGTTGCTTGCAAATCTTTTTTTCGCAGAATATTAGAATTTATACGAACTAGTAAGCATGCACGTGCAACGCACGTCTCGACTAAAATATGTTTTACTATGAAAAAATAATTCTATAATAACGCGAACCTATTTTTTTGAGAAGTTGAAATATCATGCAAAGAGCATATAATTCCCAATTGTAAGTCATACAAATGACTGGAAATTCTTTGTTGCGATCCAGGCTACGCACCGCGTCCGGATCTCCTCCTCGATCTGGAAGTAGCACTCCGGTTTTAGCATAGCGTATGTGGTCTTCTACTGCCGGGCCATATCGGACGGCGAGGGAAGAGGAAAGTGGAGACGGAGATAAATGTGTCCGGGCTGACGGCGTGAGAGAGAGGAGGAAGTTGTGGCTAGGTTTAGGGATGCCCGCCGACTTAAATAGCCTGACTTTGGCCTCGGACAGCGAGCCGGAGCAGCGCCACGCGACGTTCGCACCCCCATCGGAGGAGACGCCCTTCAGACTGTTGGGTTTCTGGGCGATTTCATGTGGGACCCGGCCGTCAGTACGACATTGTGTAAGCACCTGGTCGCGCCTCATATCCGCCATATATTTAAACTGGATATGAGGGTGCCGGTGAGTCAGGGCGTTTGAGCTCCGTTTGAGGCGCCGTCTCGATCGGCTATTTTTCACCTATCACTGCGGGGGTCGACCGAAATCACTGTTTTGACCTTTTCAGCGATCTTTGCCACAAAGTGAACTCGACATGAAAGTATTTCACGATTCGACCCTTTTAGCAACGCCATAGTCCGCGACGTTTCTGCCCAACATAGAAACGCCGAGGTAGCTAGCGTTTCTGATCAAAAAAGAAACGCCGTGGTAGCTACCGTTGCTGCCCATAATTAAAACGCCAACGTCAATGGCGTTGCTGCCCTCTTTGACGTTTCATCCCTACTGCTGCTGCTACCTCGACTAGCCCAGGATTCAGAGCTGTAGCTAGTAGCATGTGTCCACGCCACCTCCTCCTCCTGCTGCGTGCGTGCAGCGGCGGTCAGGGACAGACCCGAGGGCCGAGGCGTGCAGGTGCAGACAGGGGCAGCAGGTTGCGCTGCACTTGGCAAGTTGCCATTCTCTGCAGACAGGTGCAGACAGGGCCGGTTGTAATTAGTGCGCTGATTTCTCGCTGGTGTCAGTTGGTGCTAGTTTCCTTATTGGCCGAATTTAATTCATGCATGGGGCCAGGCTGCATGCGAGCGCTCGGTGCGAGGCTGCATGCGGAAACGTTCTTTTAATCGACGCATTAGCCGGTGCATGCTTACTTTATGTGGGCCTGGCTATATCTCTCATTGGTGCATGCAGCCAGTGTTGCCGTGCACGAAGTGACAACTGCGTATAAAACGCCAAAGGCAATGGCGTTGCCGTATAGGACAGAAACGCGCAGTTGGCGTTTTCATGTGGAGAAGAAACGCTAGCTAGCTCGGCGTTTTCATGTGGAACAACAACGCTAGCTAGCTCGGCGTTTCTATGTGAAGCAGAAACGTCGCGGTCTGTGACGTTTTTAAAAGGGTCAGATTGTGAAATACTTTCATGTCGAGTTCAGTTCGTGACAAAGATCGTCGAGAAGGTCAGAATAGTAATTTCGTCCGCGGGGGTCCGCCTGGTCTCAGGTAATTCGACACTGATGTGCATCAGGAGACTCCATTAAGATTTAAGATACCTACACAGCTGAATTGAGCACGGCCGATAAACAAATACTCCCCTGATGAGTAGCACTACAACGGTGTCGGTGCGCTACACAGTCACTCACTCTCGGTTAAGCCCATCACCGAACTCACCCCCGTGAGATACTCTGGCCGCCGTTCCCCATTCTTCTGGTCGCCAACTCCCCCTTCCCCCACCTCGTCAGGCCGCCGACGCGAGGTTCGCACGGCCCTTCTCGTTGAATCCATTCGCCTCCGTGCTCCAGGAGGCGCCCGAGCTCCGCATGCTCGCAGCCGACCCAGCGCAAGGCGCCGTCTGAGCCGGCCGCGGAGGCGCGGGATTCATCTCCAACGGGTCCGCGGCGGCGGCCATCCCGCGCCGGCGCTGCCCGAGCACAGACCGGGCCCCGTCGGCTCACCAGATGGAGCGGTTCGGGCGCTTCGCTTTCGTCCGTGGCTGCCCCCATATGCGCGTCGTGCGGCGGAGGGGCAGCAGTCAAAGAAGTGGGCGCTAGTAGGGGAGGAGACAGAGAGCAGGCGAAACAGGGAAGTGTACGGGGCTGGCGGTGGGGATCACCGCGGGCGTCGCTCTCATCGTGGCCTTCGCCCGCCGCAGAACTCGCGCTGCAAGCACAGCTGCAGCTGGTAAGCGCATGCGTCCCCCTCCACAGCTGGATATGAGGGTGTACTTATAGTTGGTTACAGTGATCTGGTTCTACTAATTACAAATTTCAATTTTTTACTAAACATTATGTCGATCTGCAGTAGCTTAGCTTACTGAACATTCTGTCGATCTGCAGTAGCTTAGCTTACTGAACATTCTGTCGATCGCAGTAGCTTTGCTTTGTTGTTGCGGATACCACACATATTTTTTAGAAATAATGAGATGTCACCATCACAAGCAGCATATGGTTTTAAATGAGATCACTTACATATCATCAGTTTGTTGATTTATATTTACTTGCAATGCCTGTCTAGGGAGGTTCAAGCCAGCTGAGATTTCAGCCACGTTTTGGTGGATTTCTTGCAGCAACTTCAGAGAATCTTGTGTCTATACTGGATGTGGAAACACAGGGTTTTGTGAGGATATTTGAGGTTTGTATCAGATGGCTATAACATCTATTTTTGTACATCACAACTGGATGCAAATCTCTCGGTATCTATTTCTTTGTTTAACTGTTTAGTCAACCTTTTGGGATTTCCAATTAAACAATTGATATGCACATCTAGATGCAATTCTGAAAAGAACATGTGTCTGAAGTGATAGATCAATTGATATGTACAAAGTTCCAACTGAGATATGAAATATGCACATGAACAGAACTGGACAAGCACAAATTGCATACATCATTACTCAAATAATCTGGACAAGCACAAGCATTGAATCCTGTCCCATATCCAATGAAATGTTTTCATGGAGATAATCTTCTCCGATTCCTCTTTTATGTATACACTTTGTGCGTAGACATTAGATTACAGTTGTAGCGACAAAAATGTATACCAGTAGTGGAGATAGAATTAGTGCTACTTCTTTGGCTGAATCACAAAGGCAACACTCTTTTTTGTGATAAGTGGGAGTATACTTTCTTAGTTGCTGATCACTGAATGATTCTTATTTGACACAATATTGGGGTGAATACGTTTGTGGGTACAATAAATATTAGTATACTGTTCTGGGTACAAAACCAGGAACACGAATGAAGTGAATGTTTGAATATTAAAAACCATCGTGAAATACATTCAGCTCTGAATAGCAAAGCGAAGAAGGTCTGTAATAGCAAAGGGGCCATATATCATGAAGTTGATCCTAATTACCTTGTGATACAGTCAGCTGTGTGTCTGCTTCGTTAGTTAGGCCATTGATCTCGGCAGCGGCAATTTTTTTTCCCATTACATGGCTCACCAACTTGATCTTCTGCGGGAACCTTATGTAAGAACAGGCCTGGCAAAAGAAGTACGGTCTCGCTTTCCTTTGCCACTCAAGTGTACGACTTCTGCCGTGCTTAGGCCCCTTCTTCCCTTCCCTAATCTCATGTCGTCTCTTATTAATCTCATCCCTATTTTGTGCATACCGCTCTCTATCCCTCTGCCTTTTTACTTCTTTAGGATCTGCAATCAATGACACAATTTAGCACTTGAGCAACAAAACTGAAATCGAGTGCTTGGGTACTGATCATCACCCAAGGATTGGGTGTTGCTTATATCCTGGAATGGGTGTGTGTCCCGTTGGGAGTGGCCGGGCCGTACGAAGTCCTTTAACCCTGTGAATGTCAAGAATGTTATCATACAACTGTATCTGAAGGAATAGTATTACCAGAATATAGACATAGTAGAGTTTTATGTTCAATCAATGGAATTCATTTTGCATCAAAGCTCTGTCTACCATGAAAGCTCTGTTGTGGTGACTGTGCAACCAATTGAATTCACTTTGCATTAATATACTTGGAATAATGCAACAGGATGTGGTAGTTTGTAAAATTCATCTAGGTCTCTTTCTGAGTGTGACTTTATTTGTGTTCATATTACTTGTAACCGAGCATTGGATGATCCATATACAGCTTAGTGAGGTTTTTAGGTGAGGTCAGTACAATGCTCATATGCCAAGGCTTCAGGGCACGACTTCAGGTTTAGGTCAGGTACGCACAATAGGGACCATGTTAGCATATGCTCATGCCATAAGAGTCACCCTGTTACACTTCATACATTTTCCATGTGAATTCTTGAATGCCAACATGTTTTTGTTATTATAATACGCAGAAAGGCAACAGGATCAATCAAAGCAATCGATGGATCACATTGTGAACAAGCTGGCAAATGAGCATGCATATGCAGAGCAGTTCGTCGGCGCTTACGTTGTCGTGTGAGAAGTGTGGTGATGCCGCAAGATAGTCTTAGCGGCGGCAGCAGCGTGTAAAGGCCTTATGAGCTTCAGATCAGTTTTATATTGCGCGCAAGAGAAGCGGCTGCACCTGTGTTGGCGAAGAGCTCGTCGTCCTGGCCGTCGTCAGGTGACTCCAACGCTTGCACCTGTGCTGGCGAAGAGCTCCTCATCGCGGCCATGGACGGGCGCCACTGCGGCTGCACCTGTGTTGGCGAAGAGCTTGTCGTCGCGGCCGTGGACGGGTGCCTCGGCGCTGCACCTGTGTTGGCGAAGAGCTCGTCGTCGCGGCCGTGGACGGGTGCCTCGGCGGCTGCACCTGCGTTGGCGAAGAGCTCGTCGTCGCGGCCGTGGACGGGTGCCTCGGCGGCTGCACCTGTGTTGGCGAAGAGCTCGTCGTCGTGGCTGTCGTTGGGTGCCTCGGCGTCTGCGCAGGGCAACATGGCGCACGTCAAGCTGGACGCCTGGAGGGCAACGCTGAATGGCGGCGGGGGAAAATTGATTTGATTCCCTCTAATTCAGGGCCTTTCTTTCCTTATGTTGAGCGATTCCATGCGAATTAGACGGACGTGTTGTTTCCTTGTGCGTGGGATCCGTTCTATTATGTGTAGCCTAGGCCTGCGAACAACAGAGTTTTCGTCCGCCGGAAAAAAAGGCTAAACGTACTTCGGACGTGGGTTGGTGTACTCTTAACGGTTAGATCAAATTAGGTCATCTAATCGGGTGGCTGTAATTTCTCCGGGTTATTATGTGTAGCCTAGGCTGGGTGCACGTAGTGATGAATATGTTTGCTTGTTTAATAGTAGTAGAGATATTTCAGAATCTTCGCACCTACAGTTTTTGGCCATCAGAAACCTCACAGTACCGTTGCAAAGGTAGAGTATACCATGTGCACATTAGAATTCTTATACCATGGTGCATTCAACTCTTGATAGACTTTTCTCACGCAAATATTAATAATAGAATGATTGTTTATCTAACTTTCAATTTAATAATTTTGCAGCTCGGAGCGGATATGAGATGATGCAACCAAAGTCACTCTTCGGCACTCCTTAAGTCACTCTTCGGTACTCGTTTATTTTAGCCTTCCTTATTTCATGTGTGTACAGGATATCGTTATAATCGTGTCTTTCCAAACATGTATTACCGAGTACTCGTTTTTTATTTCAGTCCTTCCCTTTTCCATGCACCCGATCTAAAGTTTTTAGGCTGGTTTACAAAGTGGATATGTTGACCTCCTTATTGATGAAGGCATCGTTCCGTGGAGATCAACTTTTGTTTCCCAAGATCTAATTTAGTTGAGATGTTTAAACAATAGTGGTCCCTTCCAAGTAATTTGATGATGACGTGATATATATGTCCATGAATTAGCGTTTCCTTTTTGTCCGGGTATCTATACTAAAGGTTGTAGTACAACACTTCCATTTAAATTGTACCTGTGCGACGAATCAGCTGGTTACAATTTCATAGAGAATGGTCGCCAAAGCAAAAGAGAAGCAAACTTTTTATTAAGTTACTCCCTCCTTCCATCTATATAGGGCCTAATGCGTTTTTCGAGGCTAACTTTGACCAAATATTAAAGCAATAATGTATGACATGCAACTTACACAAAGCACACCGTTAAATTCGTGTGTGAAAGGAGCTTTCAATGATATAATTTTCACATTGTGCATGTCATGTACTATTAATCTTGTCAATAGTCAAAAGCGGTCTTAAAAAACGCATTAGGCCCTATATAGATGGAAGGAGGGAGTATTAAATGATGAAGTTTCCATACTTTGATATTAGCTAATAACATCTAGAGGTTGCTTGAAGCTGCTAGCATGATACCTTCAAGAGGTGATACATTTTCATTTCTTCTATCTAATTAAGTGAACACAATCTCTAATACATGACCAGAAGTGGAGTTGCCAAAGTTGATTGCTCATTATCGCCACATTATGCTAACTGACTGCTGCTGCTTTATACCTCTCCCGTTAGAACTCAGCATATGATAACTGACTGCTGCTTTCATTTCTACATCTTTTAATTTGGTTATAGTTTATATTTTATAGCAAACCAAATTATGAAGCAAGTCTTCATCTCTGAAGTTCATAACAGCGGCCGGTTTTCAGTATCTTTAAAGGAAATGCACCAAGCTTTGTACTGGAATATTATCCTGACATGGGTTTTTCTTTCCTTGAATGAACATGGTAGACTTTATTATCATTTTTTGAGAAGATGTACACAACTGGGTTATAGAACTACATTCTTACTCTGCTTGGTGCAGCTAAGATCAATGTTCACTGATTTGTTACATTGTTTTCAGTTTCAGGTGCCAATGAGAAATTGGAGCATCAAGACTTTCAACTGAAACCTAAATTAAGATATACATTTATGTTGGTCTAAAGCCGCCACATTTTATTTATTTATTTATAGAAAATATAAATCGCCCTTCACTTCCATTTCGAAATTAAATCAAACTACAGAAATAGTCCATGATGTCGGGACAAATAGAGTACCTGAGACCATATGTGCCATTTTTTCAGAAAAGAATGATAGAATAAAAGGGGACACCAGAAAAATCCAGTAGGGAATTGGATGGGCTCCCCTCCCAGGTAGAAAGGATTGCTTCATGACATTGCCTAATCTATAAAGAAATCACAGAATCAAAAATTGCTTTCCCATCCGTTACATATTTTATACAGACATCAGAGTGCTTTTTAATGGATAATTGACTTCCCTTTGGAAAAGAATTTGTAAGGAAACTAAAATGTCATTTATTCTTAACTCAGAATGGTGCATCCAGCAGAGAAAGGTGTGCACTATATCCTGAGGGACAACAAAAATTGTGAGTTCTTTATGGCATAATTATCAGCCCCTGTTTTAAGTGATCTCTTTGCAACTCAAGATACCGATTGGTTATAATATTTCCTACTGGTAACCCATTTCTGCACACCGAAGCGCAGAGTCAAGTCAGATCTGTAAGAGGATAAGTATTTTTGGTGCAATTACTAATGAACAATGCAGGGAATTGTTCCTAGAACTCAATTTTATTATAAGTTCAATATCTGCACCATGCAATGTTTCTACTACAATTCCGAGAGAAATATCAATCTGTCACGCAGGACAATGCAAGAAAACATATGTCCCTCGGGGCTATTGTTTTATCGCGCACTTTGCTGCTGTCGTCAATGTTCTCAACAGGCCACGCGTACCCTCAGATGGCAATCTGATGGGTACGTCTGATAGCCCACTAGTATTTGTAGATAGGAAGCAGTCACAAAACGCGTAAGATTTGGATTGTGCCATTTATGTACTATATTTTTGTCGTCCACTTGAGCATATGTTTTAAATTTGTCCATGATTACCCAATAAATGGTTCTCTTTATGATGTTATTTGGTATTATTGTATATAATGTTTAGCTGTAAGGGGCACTGTAAGAGCAACTCTAGCAGACCCCGCATCCCGCCTGGGCCCGCAAAGTAACCGCCAAAGTGCGGGTCGGGGCGGGAAAACCTACCCGGTCAGACCCCGCATCCCGCCCTGGCCCGCAAATATTTTTGCCGGGCGCGGCAAAACTTCTCCCCCAACCTCTAGTTTCACGGGCTGGGAGGCTGTGACGCCTGGATAATTAAGCTACAGTAATTACCTGCTAATGATGCCACATCATCATGACTACTGTTGTTAAACTCGCGATGTTTCAAACCCACTCTATTTTCAAATTTCAAAATCAAGTCAAACTCAACAGTTTTCAAATGTCAAAAATAGAATGTTCATCATGTGGCAAATTTTCATGTATAAATTATTGGTGGTGAACCAACCTTTTTGCAAATTGGTTGAATGACCTAAACAAAATAAAACAGAAAAATATAAAAGGTTAAAGTGTAACAAAAGCACACAAAAAAAAGATAAAGGCCCCTCCCCTCCCCCAGGGCCACTTGGCCCAGTTGGCCTGCTGGCCCCGCAGCCCACCTCCCCCACTCATCCTGTTCCTTCCGCTACAGGAGGAGGGGATCGTGGCGGCCATCCCACCATGGCCGCGCCCCCTAGGTGTCGTGCCGGCCATCCCCCGGTCCCCTGGCTGTATAAGACCGAGCCCTCGACCCCACTCGACTGAAACCCTAGCTTCCCCCCCCCCCCCCCCCCCCCCCCCCTCCTCGCGCCTCTTCCCTCTCTCCGCGAACAACCGCATCATGGTCGCCATGGAC
Organism: Triticum timopheevii; assembly: GCA_963921465.1. Classification (NCBI taxonomy): domain Eukaryota; kingdom Viridiplantae; phylum Streptophyta; class Magnoliopsida; order Poales; family Poaceae; genus Triticum; species Triticum timopheevii. The sequence goes on from OY997266.1 coordinate 100,748,017, forward strand.
CTCGTCGATCCCGCGGCCACCGGCCTCCCCGTCGCTGGCTAGCATGCCCAGGAGCCTCCCTGCGGTCGTCTCCTTCAACTACACCGAAGAACCCGTGGCGGAACGCCCCGCGGCCTCGCCGTCGTCCTCATCTTCTCCCACGGTCGCCGACGTCCATCGCCGGCTGCTGCTGCTCCGGGCCGCCCCCGACCTCTCAACCTCGTCCACAAGCACCGGGGTTAGCCTCTCTGCCGATTCCCTCGCTTTTCCCCTTCGATCTGTGCCGTTTGCCGCCGTTCCCGTGGTCGTTTGTAGTCGCCATGGCCGGAGCCCGAGCTCCTACGTATGTGCGGCTACAAGCTGAACCCGTAGGCTCAAGCGACGCCTCAAATGGCCGCCGGAAGCTCCCGTTTGATCGTCGCCGCCGCCGCTGTGCACCACCGCCGGCCGTCGTTCGTACGGTCAACTCCGGCCGCTCTCCCGCTCCGCCTACTGCTGCCGCCCGTTGCTTCCGCGCTCGCCCTGCTGCTTCTTCTCCTAGCGCCGCTGCGTTGCTTGTGTTGCTGCTGCTCTACATATTGATGCTGCTCTGCTCCTTGCTGCCGCTGCTTGCTGATGCTTTGCTGCTGCTGCATACTAGCACTGCTTGCTGATGCTGCCTGCGATTACATGGTCTTGCCGCTGCTGGCCGTGGCCGCCATGCAGACCCGTGCGTGTGTGCCCAAGAACCAACGCGCATGCGTGCCCAAGTACACAAATGGTAGGATTGGGCCATGGCCGCTGGAGCTACCCCTGTTTAGACTAGATGATAATTAGTGTTTAGTTTAGTCTACGAACAGCTGACATGTGGGTCCTCTAGAGATTAAAATAAATAAGCAAAATAATTTTAGCTACTGTCTATGACAGCTGGGTCCCGCTGATACTGTTCACTTTGACCGGTCAACTCTGACTGGGTTGTTGACTGGGTCAACTCTACTGACTGGACCACTCCTGGACCCCATTGGTCATACACTTAGGCTAGTGTAGAGCTAAGTGACAAATATATTCTGTTATTATTATTATTATTTTCGAATTAAAAGTAATTTCAGAAAATGTTTAGAACTTTGAAAAATCATATAAAATAAACCGTAGTTCGGATTAAAATACTTTGTACATGAAAGTTGCTCAGGACGACGAGACAAATCCGGATACGCCCTCCGTTCGTCTGACACACGTCCCTAGCATAGCGAACATGCAAACTTTCCCCTCCGGTTCATCTGTCTAACAGACGTCCGGGACCGGGAAAACTTTCATGGATGTTTTCCCCTTCGCCAGTATCGCCTAGCGCTGCGTTAGAACATGTCTAGCTCTGCCCCTTGTCCTGTTATGCACTTGCTTGCTATGTATTTACTGTTTCTTCCCCCACTTCTCTTCGGTAGACCCCGAGACCGCTGCTGATGCCCCGATGATCGACTGCTTCGACGACGACCCTCCTTCTTGTCTGAGCAACCAGGCAAGCCCCTCTTTGATCATCCCGATATCGTCCATTTTATACTCATGCTTGCATTAGATTTTGCTACTGTTATTGTTTGCTCCTATTCCGATACATAGCCTGCTTTTGTAACCTGCTCATTGTACCTTACTTGCTTATCCTAAACTGCTTAGTATAGGTTGGTTAGCGATCCATCAGTGACCCTCACCTTGTCCTTGTTGCCCCTGCTTCATCATCGACGACTCGATCAGCGTGATCGACGACCAGAGCCCGACACCTCACATCACATCACGCCCCTTTTGTTGCTCGACTCTGCAGAGCTACTATCGAGTGCCGAGGGTGATCCCTCATAACGCACTCCTGATGATAATTCTGTAGTGTAGCTATTCGATCGTGGTCATCGAGGGTGATTTCCTCTTTCACCATTCCCGATACGGCTCTGTCGTTCAACACCTCAAGAGTGAACCTTGAGGGTGGTCCCTCTTACGTTCACCTTGATGATTGCATTGAGTGGAATCCACTGGGGGTGATTCCTCGGGTTTTCCCCTTGATGCCTGGACACACAGTTACCTTGACTTTACTTGAGACCTTGGTGAAAGTCGGGCGGGCCCGGAGAGCACCCGTAAGATGGTTACGTGGCACAGCCGGGCATTCTAGGCCCTTGTCGTAAGTCCACGAGATGGGGCGACGAGGTCACTTTCGATCGTGAGTCTCTGCTCGTCTCCGCAAGCTAATAATACACTATGGTTTGGGTATTTGTTCTTGGCCTTTGGCCTTTACGCACTAACCACCACGCGAGAATAGATATGGGCCTCAACGTAGCAGTATCAGCCGAAGCTTTGTCAGACGTCCAGTTCAGCAGTGCGGCACGGTCGGATCGTGCTGGCCATCCGAGGCGGTGCTGGTATTCACCCTGCGCGCAACGATCCGGAGTGCTGCGGGCGATGGGCCCAAGACCCCGGAGCGCTTAGGATGTAGACCGGCGTGGACCTCTCTGCTGAGCCTAGGTAGGGCTGCGACGTGTTGATCTTCCGAGGGCGGGCATTGACCCCAGAAAGGTGTGTCCGGCCAGAGTGATCGAGCGTGTTGGATAACGTGGTGCATCCTTGCAGGGAAGATTATCTATTAATAGCCGTGTCCACGGTAACGGACGTTCAGACTTATATCCTGATCTTATACAACTACAAATGGATACTTGAGATATGTGGCTCCGGGATTGCTTTCTCGCAGGGAGTCGAGGAAGGATCTCTGGGCATTAATGTTACAACATGCTTGTTAATTATAAACTGCTATTTTTTACTCTTCTACATGCTGCAAGATGCTTGGAGCTGCTTGAAGATGCTAGTCTTCGATAGGCTAGGCCTTCCCCTCTATTCTGGCATTCTGCAGTTCAGTCCACAGATACAACCCTTCTGTCGTGGTGGCTGGGAGCACGAGCACCTATGGGGCAGGAGGGCCCCTTCTTGTCCGGCAAGGGGGCGGAGGGCGCACGCAGAGCGGATCGAGGCGAGAGAGCGCGCGGGGGATTTTTACCCAGCTTCGGAGCTCTCCGGAGAGATAAAACTCCTACTGCTGCTTTGTGTTTGTATTCTGTTCTTGCTCGAGAGAGCGGGTGTGGCGTTGAATCAGCCGAACCCCTAGGCTGTGGAACCAAAATCCCGAACCTCCAAACCCCCTCTACGAGCGCATGGGCCTCCTTTTTATAGGCTAAAGGGGTCACCGACAGGTGGCAGCGTAGAAAGAGGGGTAGAAAGGTAAAAACGCGGGTTAGTACAACTACTACCAACAGTGTCCCCTACCTAACTCTGACGGCAGGGGACAAGGGCATTTAATGCCCGTCCGGTCGCCCCAACAGTGCAAGGAAACGACCGTTGGAGGCGCCACCGATCGCCACGATGGCCTCCTTGTCAGCTCCTCTTGCCACCTCGCACCGCATGGCTGCACAGCGCCTTGCCACGTGCTCCTGGGATAGTCCTGGGATGACACGTCGCTGGATGCACTGGAGCTCGGGTGTATGGTGGCAGCCTTGCCGCGGCAAGCGCCTTGCCGCGGCCCTTATCTTGTCGCACCAGCAAGCTTGCCGCTCGCTGGGCCTTGCCGGGACGCGCGGGGCGTCGCGTCGAGTTTCCTTGGAATGCCTTGAGTGGCCTTCTCGGCAAGCTCCTCTTGTCGGGGTCTTGTCTTCTTCCCGGCAAGCTCCTCTTGCCGGGGCCTTGGTCGGCCTTCCTGGCAGGCTCCTCTTGCCGGGGCCTTGGTTGGCCTTCCCGGCAAGCTCCTCTTGCCGGGGCTTTAGCTTGAGTACTCTGCTCTTGAACGGCGTCAAAGTAGCCGTTGAGGATCTTGGCGGACGCCCGGCAAGCCCTGCCGCGGGTCGCTGCGACTGCCCGTGCACAAGTTCGGGGTAATAAGGTACCCCTACTTTAGTACACCGACAGGAGCCCCCGGGCCTGGGCCATACACGGTGCCGAGCGCTGTTGGGCCAAGCCCAAAACAGGGCACGGGCACGCGCGGCCTAGGTCACACCGCATATTTCTGTACCCACCACACCCCCTCGCAACGGCACGCGTCAAACGCGGCGTCGTGGGGGAGATCGTGGGTAATTTTTTAATCCAGGGAATGCGTAACGTCCGCCTCCCCTGTTTATAAGCAGGGGAAACAGGGCCGTTCCCCCACCTTCGCTACTTTCAGTTCCTTCCTCCGAAAGCTCCGCCGCTCCCCTCTGCTTCCCAAGCCGAAAGAGAGCAGCACTCCGCCGCTCACCGCCGCTGTCGCCGCCGTCGCCCTCGCCTTCTCCCATCGCTTCCGCCATGGCTCCGAAGACCGGGAAGGCTGCGAAGGCTGCGAAGTCGGCCGAGGCGCTGCAGCTTGAGGAACTACGCAAGAAGCGAGTGCTTTTCCTCCCTGAGCTCACCCGGCAGGCGCTGCGGGAGGAGTTCTACCTCTTCTGGTCGACGGAGACGCGGGCGCATCCGCGCACGCAGGTGCTTTCCGCTGAGGCTTCCAAATCGAAAAAGTGCCCCAGAGGTTACTACTTCTTTCCTGTGTTCTTCTATTGTGGGCTCTGCCCGCCTTTTTCCGATTTTTTCTGCGACATCATGAACACCTACGGGTTTCATCTTCTCGATTTCACCCCCAACGCCGTTCTGACAATGGCGGTTTTCGCACACCTCTGTGAGAACTTTGTTGGCATCCTCCCCAATGTCGCTCTTTTTCATCATTATTTCTCCCCCCGTGCCGAGAAAGGGGAGCCACTGGCTGGCGGAATCGCCTGGACTTCCCGGATTGGCATGAAGGAGGTGTATTTGACGGGCGAGCTCGGCAGCAAGTGGGACGAGTGGAGGGCGGAGTGGTGCTGGATCTGTGATGCCGATCCGCAGCCGTTCACCAAGCTGCGCCAGACTCGGGTGGTGCGTGGCGGCGACTGGAGCGCTCTGTCGCCGGACGACGCCAAGCTGAAGATTGCCACCACCCGAATCCTCCGGCTCAGGCATGCCGGGCTCACAGCAGGGGCGGTTGGCGCGGATTTTCTTCGCCGTCGCATCGCCTCTTTGCAAAAGAGGGGGAGGCCCGCCTGGCTGTTTGGCGGCCCGGGGGATATCATGAGGCTGCGTCCAGGCCTCAACTTCAACTTCACCGTTCTGGAGCTTGACGGGATGCTGAGGGAGATGTTCAAGCATGACACCAACCATCCAGAATGGTTCAGGTTGCCGCAAGGCGTCATCCCCTTGTGCAACAACTCCCGGCGCGATCGCATCTGTGCGATGATGCCAGAGTGCGACTCGCACGGGATAAGTGCAACGTGGATAGAGCCCGCCGCCGAGGACGTGCAGCGATTCTTCGATAACTTGACTGAGGTAGCGGTCAACCCCGACGAGCAGAAGCTTCTCACTCGCGCCACCACCGACAATGAGATGGTGTACATCGCCACTAGGGCCGAAGAGGTGGCGGCAGCCGCTGCCGCGGGCGAGTATGGCTTCACTTTGGCGGAGGCGGAGGCGGCCGAGGCGGCAAGTCTTGCCGACCGGGAAGAGCTTGTCGAAGAGGCCGCTGGTGAGGGGGAGCCTGAGGCCGAAACGAGCGAGCCCGCCGGGGGCGCGAGCGGCCAGCCGTCTCCGAGCAGCTTGCCGCAGGCGGAGCCCCCAGGACAGCCCCAATTCCAACCGAGAAGGCGCCTCCGTCGAGTTGGAGATACGGCAGAGGAGCAGGCCGGCCAGCAACCACGGCGCCGTGGGACACGCTCCACGGCGGCAAGCACCGCTGCCGCGGGAGGGTCCCAGGCCGCGCCGGCGACTGAGGCGGGGTCTTCCCGGGCCGCCACGCCTGATCCTGCCGCAGCCCCCGGCAAACGCCGAAGGGAGCCTACTCCTCCGTCACACCACGCAGAGAGGGTACCGGACTTCGACCTCTCCACGCTGAGCTCCGATGATGATGAAGAGGAGGAGGAGGAGGAGGAGTGAGGCTTTCTTCTCACTGTTCTTGATCTTCTTTGATCCTTGCTATTGTTTGTCTTGTATCTAATTTGCTTCCCTCTGAATCCCTGTTCCATTTCAGGATTCTGGCCGAGAGAGCGGCGAAGAGGGCCAGGATTCCTGTGGTTGTCATCGAGGACGATCCTGCTGTGACTGCAGAAGACACGTCCGAGACCACCTTGACGGACCCGATTCCTTCTCCTCGCGGCAGCCCCCAGCACAGCCTCCAGCGTAAGCGTTTGGTTCGCTTCCGGTTGTGGGGCGCGCATGGGTGCTTCTTCTTTTGCTGGCATCTTGATTGTTGATTTGCTCATGTAGGAGCAGAGCAGGCCCGTCAGGAGGAACCAGAAGCCGCTCCGGAGGTGCTGTCTGCTTCAACTACGCCGCCAAGGGGCGACTTCCCGACAAGGGGGCGCTCTCCGGCAAGGGAGCGGTCCCCGGCAAGGGGCAGTTCTCCGGCGAGGGGTGGGACCAGCGAGCCTTTAGTGGTGGAGCCCACGGTCACAGAGCCCAGCACAGGTAACCTTCCTTGTCGGAAATCTTCCCTTGGGTCCTTCTTCTGATCTTATTTTTTGGATATTTGCTTGACTCTTCCTTCCTCTTCCTATCCTCAGATCCCCCTCTCATAGACCCGATGGAGACCGAGGCCGCCGGCGAGGAAGGCGCACGCGGCAACACTGAAGATGCCGCCGCTGGCGAGGAAGAGGCCAGTATTGATGATCCCGCCGACGAGGAGGCCGCCAAGGCTGCTGGCGCAGGAGCCGGCGAGGGATCCGGTGACCACACTGACGACCCGGAGGACGCAGGAGCGCAAGGCGCTACCCCATCCGCCGACCCCTCCGCCGCTGATGCAGCGCCGGGCTCCGAGGAGCCCCAGCCAGGCGCATACTTGAAGGCCGGCGAGGGCGTGTTCATCAAGCTTCCCTGGGTGTCGAGCTCCAGGGCGCCGGCAGAAGGAGAGGAATTTGACGGGGAAGTACTCGCCTCTGCCGGGCTGGCAGTGGTTGACAAGCCAAGCAGCAGCAGCGGCGAGTCCGAGGAGGAGCAGCTGCACCGAAAGCTGGTGTTGCTCTACCGCGCCCGGCAAGCAAAGCTTGAGTCCCGGGAAGCGCTTGTCGCGGGGCGGGAGTTGACATAGAAAAGCACGCGGAGGAGCTCAAGAGCCGCAACCAGGAGGCCCTCCGGTCCATTGTTGAGGAGAGGGCGCAGCTCGAGGAGGCGAAGAAGGCGTTCCTCCTGGAGAAGGCTGAAGCCGAAGAGCAGCAGAGGCTCACCGCCGAAGAGCTGTCCAAGCGGGATGGTGAGCTGATACAGAAGAAGGTGAACTTGGATAGCCACGAAGAGGAGCTCGCCGCTCGGGAGCAATCGCTTGGCGGGGCACTCAAGGAGGCAAAGGATGCCACCGCGGCTGCTGAGGCCGCCAAGAAGGAATTGGAGGTGAAGGCGACGCGGCTGGAGGCGGACGTGAAAAGGAAGAACGAAGAGCTTGCCGCACTCCAGCGCGAACGCGAGAAGGATGCGCGTGCCCATGGCGATCTGCAAGTTCAGCTCGCCGAGAAGATCAAGGAGCTGAACGCCGCCAAGGACTCGAGCGCTGACCTGGAGCTGAAACTAGCTACCTTGTCGGAGACGCTGGACGTCGGCAAGAAGCGAGAAGATGACTTGAGGAAAGATCTCAAGGGCAACGAAGAGCTGCTGACGAGGGCCGCCGAGGCTCAAAACACCTTCAAGGTCACGGTGGAGCTCTGGACGGAGGGCCTCGTCAATATCGCTGCATCCATCGACGAGGAGCTGGCGGAACTGGACTTGGCGGGCTTCGGGTACTCCATCGACGAAAATCTCCCGCCCAGCGCCAGGCTCACTCTTTTCTTCAAGGGCGTGGCGACGGCCCTCCAGCAACTCCGGGAAAGGATCCCGAAGAAGCTGGCGGACGAGTCGCGCGCAATCTGCGCCAAGGTCTTGGAGAAGGTGCTGGTGAAGATCCTCTTTCGCAACCCAGACCTCGACCTCTCCCGCGTCACCAAGAAGCTGCCGGAGGGCGCTGATCTTGAGGAGCTCAAGGCCATCGTCGCACCCATCGTGAACAAGGTGAACGAAGTCAGGAGGGTCGATGGTGAGCGCGTGGATTAGGCCATCCTTCTTCTCTTTCCCTTGTCACTGTTTATTTGAGTCATGAGAAGAATCTAGTCAGTGCCGCGACAAGCTATTTTTGTAATATAACTTTATTCTGGGCACTATCTGCTATGTTACTTCCTTTACTTGATTCCGCCCCTTGTATGTTTTCACCCTACGCTTTGAGGGAAACTTGCCGGCGCAAGCACACTTGCTGAGTGCGGGACATCAGCAGCCCGCTGGCGGTGTTGCATCCGGCAAGAAACCTTGTCGGGGCTAGTTGCAGCGCGCTTGTATTGTTGAGCGGACTCGAAACAAATCAAGGGCGCAACTTAGCCACGAGCCGGTTCCTCCGCGCACAGGTTTTACACACAAGGGACGATCGTTCAAGGAATATAACTTTATCCTGGGCGACGCTTGCTATGCTATCTCCTTTACTTGGTCCTTTCTTTGTATGTTCTTACCCTACGCTTTTAGGGAACTTGCCGGCACGGGCACGCTTGCCACGAGTGCTGAGCGTGGAACATCAGCAGCTTGCCGGCGGTGCCGGAGCACGCTTGTCGCGGGCGCTGAGTGCAGGACATCAGCAGCCTGCTGGCGGTGCCGGTTCCGGCAAGTAACCTTGCCGCAACTAGTTGCAGCGCACTTAAGTTGTTGAGCGGGCTCGAAAACAATGTAAGGGCGCTTAGCGGCTCTCTTAAATTGCTGAGCGGACTCGAAGCAAAGTAAGGGCGCTTAGCAGCTCACTCAAGTTGTTGAGCCGACTCGAAACGAAGTAAGGGCGCAACTAGCTACGAGGAGGTTCCTCCGCGCACAGGTTTTCCATACAAAGCAGAATCGTTCAAGGAGGATAGCTTAAAATTTTAAGAAAATGATCGTGCTCAAACTTTGGCAACTTAGCTTTTCTGTCGTCTGTGTCCCGGCAAGGCTGCGCTTCTTTGAACGACGCTCGGTCCACACCTTCGTCCTCTCCTCCCCCCCCCCCCCCCCCGTGAACTTGTGGGCGAAGGGACCTTCTTTTTGAGCAAAAGAAAGAAGAGAAAATAATGGTATGTGGCCTTAAGGCTCGTTATTTCTTACCAGGGATGAGTGCTGCACAAAGTGTCAGGTAAAACATGCAAGAAAGAAAGGATGCATGAAATTTGACAAGATGTGCGGAGCACATGAACTTTATTTATGCACGGGATCTGCGCCCGGCTTTGTACAAAGGGTTACATGCAACAGCGGCAAGGCTTGTACAAAAGTTGGTTGCCGGAACGGATTCCGGCAACCGCGCCTTATGGGTAAAACTTACGAAGATGCTCTATGTTCCAGGAATTGCTCACCGGAAAGCCGTCTTCGGTCTCAAGGTGGACAGCGCCGGGCCTAGTGACTCGTTTCACCCGATAAGGGCCTTCCCACTTCGGCGTCAACTTGCTGGAATTCTTGGCGGATTGAACACGCCGAAGAACAAGGTCGCCTTCCTCGAAGCTTCTGGCTTTAACTTTGCGGCTATGATAGCGACGCAAAGCTTGCTGGTAGCGAGCAGCTCGCACAACAGCCTGGAGACGATCTTCCTCGAGGAGCAATGCGTCATCTTGCCGCAGCTGCTCTTGCTCAAGCTCATCATAAGCGAGCACTCGAGGTGACCCGTATACGAGTTCCGTGGGGAGAACTGCTTCTGCTCCATAGACAAGAGCAAAAGGCGTCTGGCCAGTGGCTCGATTTGGCGTCGTCCTGATCGACCAAAGAACCACCGGCAGCTCTTCTATCCAATTTCTTCCGCACTTGCTCAGTCTGTCGAAAGTTCTGGTCTTGAGTCCGCGCAGCACTTCAGCGTTTGCCCTCTCCGCTTGACCGTTGCTTCTTGGATGAGCAACAGAAGCGAAGCAGATCTTGGTGCCAAGATCTTGGACGTACTGCATGAAGGTGCGGCTCGTAAATTGTGTGCCATTGTCGGTGATGATCCTGTTAGGGATTCCGAAATGGCAAACAATTGTCCTGAAGAACTTGACTGCTGACTGTGCTCAAGCTCGGGTGTATGGTGGCAGCCTTGCCGCGGCAAGCGCCTTGCCGCGGCCCTTATCTTGTCGCACCAGCAAGCTTGCCGCTCGCTGGGCCTTGCCGGGACGCGCGGGGCGTCGCGGCGAGTTTCCTTGGAATGCCTTGAGTGGCCTTCCCGGCAAGCTCCTCTTGCCGGGGTCTTGTCTTCTTCCCGGCAAGCTCCTCTTGCCGGGGCCTTGGTCGGCCTTCCCGGCAGGCTCCTTTTGTCGGGGCCTTGGTTGGCCTTCCCGGCAAGCTCCTCTTGCCGGGGCTTTAGCTTGAGTACTCTTCTCTTGAACGGCGTCAAAGTAGCCGTTGAGGATCTTGGCGGACGCCCGGCAAGCCCTGCCGCGGGTCGCTGCGACCGCCCGTGCACAAGTTCGGGGTAATAAGGTACCCCTACTTTAGTACACCGACACCTTCCATTTGATACCAATGCATACTTAGTATAGATCTGATGCTTGCGAGTAATTTGGATGAGTACTCACGGTTGCTTTGCTATCCCTTCCCCCCCCCCCTTCTTTCTTCTTTCCGGTTGATGCAACCAGATGGTGGATCCTTGGAGCCAGATGCCATCGTCGATGGATGCTACTACGTGAAGACCGCCGACGACCAGGAGTAGTTAGGAGGTCCCAGGCAGGAGGCCTTGCCTCTTCGACCGTGTTGCTTTTGTGCTAGCCTTCTTAAGGCAGTCTTGTTTAACTTATGTCTGTACTAAGATATTGTTGCTTCCGCTGACTCTTGTGTATCGAGCTTGTATTCGAGCCCTCGAGGCCCCTGGCTTGTAATATAAAGCTTGTATTATTTTGATTTGTGTCTAGAGTTGTGTTGTGATATCTTCCCGTGAGTCCCTGATCTTGATCGTACACCTTTGCGTGTATGATTAGTGTACGACTGAATCGGGGGCGTCACAGAGGCCGACCCGAGCTCAGCCCCTATCCGTGATTTGGCCGGAGGGACATTTCTGCGCGGCCTTTCCTGCTCCCCCCACCTGCCGCCACCATTGCCCCGCCACCGCACGCTCCGGTGCATCCTCCATGGCCGTCCCTCGCCGCCATGGACGACTCCCTATTGCTCCTCGTCACTGTCAAGGTCGCGCACGTTCCTTCCCCTCGGGCGGATCTCGTCGCCCTCCATGTTGGCCCTTGATGTCTACTACATAACCTTCTTCTTGTAGACGTTGTTGGGCCTGCAAGTGCACAGATTTGTATGACAGTAGCAAATTTCCCTTAAGTGGATGACCTAAGGTTTATCAATCCGTAGGAGGCGTAGGATGAAGATGGTCTCTCTCAAACAACCCTGCAACCAAATAACAAAGAGTCTCTTGTGTCCCCAACACACCCAATACAATGGTAAATTGTATAGGTGCACTAGTTCGGCGAAGAGATGGTGATACAAGTGCAATATGGATGGTAGATAAAGGTATTTGTAATCTGAAATTATAAAAACAGCAAGGTAACTAATGATAAAAGTGAGCACAAACGGTATTGCAATGATAGGAAACAAGGCCTAGGGTTCATACTTTCACTAGTGCAAGTTCTCTCAATAATAATAACATAGATAGATCATATAATAATCCCTCAACATGCAACAAAGAGTCACTCCAAAGCAACTAATAGCGGAGAACAAACGAAGAGATTATGGTAGGGTACGAAACCACCTCAAAGTTATTCTTTCAGATCGATCTATTAAAGAGTTCGTACTAGAATAACACCTTAAGACACAAATCAACCAAAACCCTAATGTCACCTAGATACTCCATTGTCACCTCAAGTATCCGTGGGCATGATTATACGATATGCATCACACAATCTCAGATTCATCCAACCAACACAAAGTACTTCAAAGAGTGCCCCAAAGTTTCTACCGGAGAGTCAAGACGAAAACGTGTGTCAACCCCTATGCATAGGTTCATGGGCGGAACCCGCAAGTTGGTCACCAAAACATACATCAAGTGGCACATGATATCCCATTGTCACCACAGATAATCACGGCAAGACATACATCAAGTGTTCTCAAATCATTAAAAACTCAATCCGATAAGATAACTTCAAGAGGAAAACTCAATTCATCACAAGAGAGTAGAGGGGGAGAAACATCATAAGATCCAACTATAATAGCAAAGCTCGTGATACATCAAGATCGTGCCATAGAGAGAACACGAGAGAGAGAGAGAGAGAGAGATCAAACACATAGCTACTGGTACATACCCTCAGCCCCGAGGATGAACTACTCCCTCCTCGTCATAGATAGCGCCGGGATGATGAAGATGGCCACCGGTGATGGGTTCCCCCTCCGGCAGGGTGCCGGAACGGGCTCCCGAGAGGTTTTTGGTGGCTAAGGAGGCTTGCGGCGGCAGAACTCCCGATCTATCTTGATATTCGATGTTTTTAGGGTATGTAGGCTTATATAGGCGAAAGAAGTCGGTCGGGAGGTGCTCGAGGGGCCCACGAGACAGGGGGCGCGCCCAGTAGGGGGGGTGCCCTCCTATCTCCTGGCCTCCTCGAGGCTCTTCTGACGTGAACTCCAAGTCTCCTGGGTGATATTCTTCCAAAAAATCACGCTGCCGAAGGTTTCATTTCGTTTGGACTCCATTTGATATTCCTTTTCTTCGAAATACTGAAACAGGCAATAAAACAACAATATGGGTTGGGCCTCCGGTTAATAGGTTAGTCCCAAAAGTAATATAAAAGTGTATAATAAAGCCCATAATCATTCAAAACAGGTAATATAATAGCATGGAACAATAAAAAATTATAGATACATTGGAGACGTATCAAGCATCCCCAAGCTTAATTCCTGCTCGTCCTCGAGTAGGTAAATGATAAAAACAGAATTTTTGATGTGGAATGCTACCTAGCATGATTCTCAATGCAATTTCTCTTTATTGTGGCATGAATGTTCAGATCCAAGTGATTCAAAATAAAAGTTCATATTGACAAAAGAAATAGTAACACTTCAAGCATGCTAATAAAAGCAATCATGTCTTCTCAAAATAACATGGCAAAAGAAAGTTCATCCCTACAAAATCATATAGTTAGGCTATGCTTCATTTTTGTCACACAAAGATGTTCCCAACTTCTATACCCCTGATGACAAGCCAAGCAATTGTTTCATACTTAAATAATCTCAAACTTTTTCAACCTTCACGCAATACATGAGCGTGAGCCATGGATATAGCACTATGGGTGGAATAGAATATGATGATGGGGATTGTGTGGAGAAGACAAAAAAAGAGAAAGTCTCACATTGACGAGGGATTGCCAAGCAATGGATGCACTAGAGCTACAAATGAATGCTCAACAAAAGAAAACTAGTGGGTGTGCATCCAACTTGCTTGCTCACGAAGACCTAGGGCATTTGAGGAAGCCCATCGTAGGAATATAGAAGCCAAGTTTTATAATGAAAAATTCCCACTAGTATATGAAAGTGACGAGATATGAGACTCACTATATGAAAATCATGGTGCTACTTTGAAGCACAATATATGAGACTCACTACATGAAGAACAAGGTGCTACTTTGAAGCACAAGTGTGGAAAAAGAGATGGTAACATTGCCCTTTTTATTTATTTTCTTTTTTTTTCTTTTTTTTTCTTTGGCCTTTCCTTTTTTTTTCTTTTGGCCTTTCTTCTTTTCTTCTTTTTTTTCTTTTTTGGCAATGCTCTAATAATGATGATCATCACACTTTCATTGATTACAACACATGAATTACAACTCGAAACTAGAACAAGATATGACTCTATATGAATGCCTCCGGCGGTGTACCGGGATGGTGCAATGAATCAAGAGTGACATGTATGGAAAATTATGCATGGTGGCTTTACCACAAATACGATGTCAACTACATGATCACGCAATGGCAATATGACAAAACTAATGCGTGTCATAATGATAATGAACGGAACGGTGGAAAGTTGCATGGCAATATATCTCAGAATGGCTATGGAAATGCCATAAATAGGTAGGTATGGTGGCTGTTTTGAGGAAGATATAATGAGGCTTATGTGTGATAGAGCGTATCATATCATGGGGTTTGGATGCACCGGCGAAGTTTGCACCAACTCTCGAGGTGAGAAAGGGCAATGCACGGTACCGAAGAGGCTAGCAATGATGGAAAGGTAAAAGTGCGTATAATCCATGGACTCAACATTAATCGAAAGAACTCATATACTTATTGCAAAAATTTAGAAGTCATCAAAAACCAAGCACTACACGCATGCTCCTAGGGGGATAGATTTGTAGGAAAAGACCATCGCTCGTCCCCGACCGCCACTCATAAGGATGCACAAGCCAGGTACACTTCATGTTTCAAATTTGTTACACAACTTTAACCATACGTGCATGCTACAGGACTTGCTAACTTCAACACAAGCATTCTTTAAATTCATAATCACCCAACTAGCATGACTTTAATATCACTACCTCCATATCTCAAAACAATTATGAAGTATCAAATTGATCATAGCATCCAATTCACCTCCTATGATAGTTTTCATTCAAATTACCATGTTGTTTAAGACTCTCAAAATAATATAAGTGAAGCATGAGAGTTATTAATTTCTACAAAATAAAACCACCGTTGTGCTCTAAAAAGATATAAGTGAAGCACTAGGGCAAACGACAAACTACTCCAGCAAGATATAAGTGAAAATCAATGAGTAGCTAAATAATTATGCAACTATGCGAAGACTCTCTCTCATTTAAGGATTTCTGATCTTGATATTGTATTCAAATAGCAAGCAAAACAAAATAAAATGACATTGAAAGGATAGCACAACTCATGTGAAGAAGCAAAAACTTAGGCTCAACCGATACTAACCGATAGTTGTTGAAGAAGAAAGGTGGGATGCCTACCTGGGCATCCCCAAGCTTAGATGCTTGAGACTTCTTGAAATATTATCTTGGGGTGCCTTGGGCATCCCCAAGCTTGAACTTTTGTGTCTCCTCAATTCCTCTCATATCATGGTTTCTTCTTTTTATCAAAAGCTTCATCCACATCAAACTCAACAAGAACTCGTGAGATCGGTTAGTATAAACCAATGCAAAACCTTATCATTTTCTACTGTAAAAAATCACTAAAATTATTATTCAACATTGCATACTAAATGCCTCTGCATATTTAATACTCTTATCCTCAAATAGAATCATTAAACAAGCAAACATATGCAAACAACGCAAACATAACAGCAATCTGCCAAAACAGTACAGTCTAGAAAGAATGCAAGAGTATCAATACTTACCTAAATCAAAAAATTATGAGAGAAAGTTACCACTGTAATAAATTTATCAGAGCTTAATATGCAAAAGGTTTCAATGTTATACCATTCTCTGACTTTTCTAGGGAATTTTTTGCAACAGCGGTAAACTTTCTGTTTTCAAACAACAACATGTATACTAGCAAAATAAGCATGGTAAAGGCTATCCTTGACATTTTTATTGAAACTAAAGATGCAAAGTATTATTCTAAATAACAGCAAGCAAATACTAACAAAATAAAATGACGCTCCAAGAAAAACACATATCATGTGGCGAATAAAAATATAGCTCCAAGTAAAGTCACCGATGAACGAAGACGAAAGAGGGGATGCCTTCCGGGGCATCCCCAAGCTTAGGCTCTTGGTTGTCCTTGAATATCTTGGGGTGCCATGGGTATCCCCAAGCTTAGGCTCTTTCCACTCCTTATTCCATAGTCCATCGAATCTCTACCCAAAACTTGAAAACTTCAACCACACAAAACTCAAAACAAAACTCGTAAGCTCCGTTAGTATAAGAAAATAGAACCACCACTTAGGTACTGTAATGAACTCATTCTAAATTCATAATGGTGTTAAACCTACTGTATTCCAACTTCTCTATGGTTCATACCACTTAATACTAGCCATAGATGAATCAAAATAAGCAAACAACACATAGAAAACAGAATCTGTCAAAAACAGAACAATCTGTAGTAATCTGTATCAAACGTATACCTCTGGAACTCAAAAAATTCTGAAATAAATTTCTGGACCTGAGGAATTTGTCTATTAATCATATGCAAAAATAATCAACCTAAAAGCACTCTCCAGTAAAAAATGGCAGCTAGTCTCGTGAGCGCTAAAGTTTCTGATTTTCACAGCAAGATCATAAAGACATCACCCAAGTCTTCCCAAAGGTCCTACTTGGCACTTTATTGAAACAAAAGCTATAAAACATGATTACTACAGTAGCATAATCATGTTAACACACAAAAACATTAAGGATAAATATTGGGTTGTCTCCCAACAAGCGCTTTTCTTTAATGCCTCTCTAGCTAGGCATGAAGATTTAAATGATGCTCACATAAAAGATAAGAATTGAAACATAATGATAGCATCATGAAGAATAGGACTAGCACATTTAAGCCTAACCCACTTCCTATGCATAGGTATTTTTTGATCAAACAACTTATGGGAACAATAATCAACTAGCATAGGAAGGTACAACAAGCATAGCTTCAAAATTTTCAACACATAGAGAGAAAACTTGACATTATTGCAATCCCTACAAGCATATGTTCCTCCCTCATAATAATTTTTAGTAGCATCATGAATTAATTCAACAATATAACCAACACCTAAATCATTCTTTTCATGATCTTCCAAAAAATCACGTTGTCGAAGGTTTCATTCTGTTTGGACTCCGTTTGATATTCCTTTCCTTCGAAATACTGAAACATGCTATAAAACAACAATATGGGCTGGGCCTCCGGTTAATAGGTTAGTCCCAAAAGTAATATAAAAGTTTATAATAAAGCCCATAATCATTCAAAACAGGTAATATAATAGCATGGAATAATAAAAAATTATAGATACGTTGGAGACGTATCAGCCCCACCGTCGCTCAAGCTAGCACCGCGCCTGCCCGCAAGCGGCAGGGCAACGTGGTCGTGCAGGGCGGGAATCCGGCAGCCCCCGCCGCGAAGGCTCGCACTTCGGGCGCCAACGCTGCTGCGCGATCTCGGCCTGCGGCGGAGAAGGTCACCAAGGCCGCGGGCGGCAAGAGGAAGAGGATTCCGGCTACAAACAAGCCGCCTCCTTCATCCTCTCACTCCATCCCGGAAAGAGGTGCCCCGGCGATGCAGTTCAACGGTGCTGCTCCCCCCGTAAGCGAGGTGTTCGATGAAATGGCCGGAAGGTATGCGTCTTCGGTCATGGCGATTTCCTTTCGTTTTCGCCATTTTTTGCGATAGCTCGTGACTTGTTATCGTTCAATATAGCGGTGGTTCAAACAATGCAACTGCCGAGTTCGTGAACTTGTTGGACACCAATGTTGTTGACATTGATCAAGCCCCTTTCGCCGCATTCGACTACAATAAAACGGAGGGCGGCGTGGATGATCATGGTTGTGAGGACGAATTGGCCAAGATTGAAGCGGAAGCGTTTGAGCAATCGCAATCAAAATCTGGGAAAATCCAAAGAT
This sequence comes from Triticum timopheevii, assembly GCA_963921465.1. Classification (NCBI taxonomy): domain Eukaryota; kingdom Viridiplantae; phylum Streptophyta; class Magnoliopsida; order Poales; family Poaceae; genus Triticum; species Triticum timopheevii. Next base: position 100,765,509 of record OY997266.1, read on the forward strand.
TGAAGAACTACACGATCTTGGAAGATCAAGCTTTGATCCAACCATGGAGTGCGGTGTCTCTTGATGCATGCACGGGTACTTCTCAAACCGCCAGGAGATATTGGCAAAGGATCGAAGATCAATACTTCCGCATTATGGCAAAGCACTACAAGAAATATGTTAACTTATGACCTTCTGTTAGTGACCCTCAAAGAATTGGTCATAAATTTATGACCATTTCAGACCAATTGGTCAAAAGCTGTTCGGGGGGCTCCAAACCCTAAACCATTGCGATCATTTTGGTCAGAAAGGTCGTAATTTCCTCACACGAAAAGGTCATAAAGCAAACAACGCTAGTCCGCTGCCTTATTTCTAGTTGTTAACGACCAATATAGATGGTCATAGCCTTGTAAATTGTGGTGGGTTGCTATGACTAGGCGCCACCTCATCAGTTTTGCCTATGTGGCATGTCCATGTGGCAGTTTTTGCCCTAGGTTGTGAAGCAACCTATATTTCTGTCATTCCCAAAATTCCCAAAAAAAATCTCATAGATTCTTTGGGTCATATCTTCGTCAAATATGTAAAAACCTTCCTTGCCTAGTTCAAAAATAATTCAAAAATATTCATTTTCCTATTCTGTTCAGAGTAACAGTTTGTGAAGGAAGTACCACTTTGGCATGTCCAAATAGTATCCATTTTCTACAGTGCTTTCCTATGCCCAAATAACCATCCTCCACCAAATGCCAGCTCAATCCATTCATTATTTTGAGCTGAGCTTCAACATTCGTATTTATGTCCAGTGTGGTGGTTTGCAAAGTAAGTACCACCTAGGCTCCTCCTTTTGAGCTAAAAATTTGTGAAGACGGTCTTCTTAGTAACTGATCATCCTCAGCCAAAACTCACGCCCATTAGCCATGTACATTTCCCGTACCGCTAATCAAACACTTGGCTGCTTATTCATGTTTGAGCATCGATCGGTCTCCTCGTGAGAATCTTATGTTGTGATTTTCTTCCTAGCACCTACCTGGGGAGTGCCCAACCCACTAGACATGCCTAGGCCGCCCAGAACACATGGCAACGCCATAGTCACGCGGTGACCACGCGGCGGGCATGCGAGCTTACGCGCTCTAGAGTTGGGGCCCTCAGCCACCGTCCAAACCTCGATGTCTCTCCATCAAACCATGTATTTCTGATTAAATAGATACTTATTTACCTATAAATGATTTTTGAAAAAAATAAAGAGCAAACTATGACGCAGCTGCAGTTCTAATTTGACCCGCTTCCAACTGAATCGACGGGAATTTGTCTTTTTCACCAGAGGTGGATCAAAATTTTTGATACCCAACCATTTTGTCAATTGTGCATTAAATATGTCCTAGTATTTTAGAAAATTGATTTGGTCCAATTTTGCAACAAATATATGGTAGGTCCTTCACAAAAAAAACTCATTTCAGGCACTCAGAAAATGGAAAATGGTTTTTTCGTCCAAAGAAAATGAAAACTTCCTTAGGCAACATTGTTTGCCATTCCAATATGCACCCTTGTGCACAATATAAGATCATTTGAACAAACTATGCCATGAATGTGGCCATAAGATTGATCGTTTGACTTGAAAGCCATGAATCTTCACACTTGATAGCTCATTTCTGAGAACACTTTTTTAAAATAATTGCCGTATTACAAGTTTGTTATTTTTCCTAGGAACTTGGCCACATATAATGACACAATGCGAAGGTTTTCCAAATTTTTGATTTTTTTTAAATTTTTTATGCCCGTTTCAAAATGCGGTCAAAACGGCGGGCTTGACCGTTCCTAGCTAGTGGTTGAATCTTGGAATTTTTTTGGTGTTTCTATGATTAAATAGATACTTATGTACCTAGAAATGATTTTTGAAAAAATAAAGAGCAAACTATGAGGCAGCTACAGTTCAAATTTGACCCGTTTCCAACTGAATCGACGGCAATTTGTCTTTTTCACCAGAGGTAGATCAAAACTTTTTTCACCCAACCATTTTGTCAATTGTGCATTATATATGGCCTAGTATTTTATAAAAATGATTTGGTCCAGTTTTGCAACAATTATTTGGTAGTTCCTTCACAAAAAACCCTTCTTTCAGGCACTCGGAAAATGAAAAATGAATTTTCCGTGCAAAGAAAATGAAAACTTTCTTAGGCAACATTGTTTGGAATTCCAAGATGCACCCTCGTGCACAATATGAGATCATTTGAACAAATTATGCCATGAATGTGGCCATAAGATTGATCGTTTGACTTGAAAGTCATGAATCTTCACGCATGATAGCTCATTTCTGAGAACACTTTTTAAAAATAATTACCATATTGCAAGTTTATTATTTTTCCTGAAAACTTGGTCACATATAATGACACAATGCGAAGGTTTTCCAATTTTTTGATTTTTTTTTTGAATTTTTTATGCCCGTTTCAAAATGCGGTCAAAACGGCGGGCTTGACCGTTCCTAGCTAGTGGTTGAATCTTGAATTTTTTTGGTGTTTCTATGATTAAATAGATACTTATGTACCTAGAAATGATTTTTGGAAAAAATAAAGAGCAAACTATGAGGCAGCTACAGTTCAAATTTGACCCGTTTCCACCTGAATCGACGGCAATTTGTCTTTTTCACCAGAGGTAGATCAAAACTTTTTTCACCCAACCATTTTGTCAATTGTGCATTATATATAGCCTAGTATTTTATAAAAATGATTTGGTCCAATTTTGTAACAATTATTTGGTAGTTCCTTCACAAAAAACCCTCCTTTCAGGCACTCGGAAAATGAAAAATGAATTTTCCGTGCAAAGAAAATGAAAACTTTCTTAGGCAACATTGTTTGGAATTCCAAGATGCACCCTCGTGCACAATATGAAATCATTTGAACAAACTATGCCATGAATGTGGCCATAAGATTAATTTTTTCATGTGTAAAAGTAGAAGAAAAACAAAAGAAAAAACACAATTATATGTGCTCTATTCTCATTGGTTGGTTTAGTTGTCACACGGATCGATGACATGGCCGCCCATCCATCCGTCCAACTCTCCACCTCTCCATCTAGCCATCCATCCGCAGCCCAAACCCTAACCCGCACCCGTCCACCTCTCCTCCCTCAGCTCCTCGCCACCGCCACCTCCTCCCAGATCTCCCCTCTCCTCGACCTCCCTCTCTCTGCCATCCCAACCCCGTCGCCGGCCTCCCCCATCCCCACGGCCGACGACCTCCTCATCGCCCCCAGCTCCGGCCATCCTCCCTTCCACCACCCCTCCTGTCTGAGTCGCCCCCTCGCAACCAAATCTCGCGAGCCAATTCCCCCCTCCCCTCCCCTCCCCTCCCTGCACCCCCACGCGCGCGATTCAGATCCACCAGCCGCCGCCCACCTCCGCCACCCCCACGCGAGGGAGGGAGATCCAACGCGATCCAGCCTCGGCCTCCAAGAAACCAAATCCCACCACCACTTGCTGCTGCTGCTGCTGCTGCTCCGGGATCGAGGCACGCGCGGCGGCGATGGCGATCGAGAAGAAGGGGATGTTGGCGTACGAGGCGGAGTGGGAGAGGACGGTGGAGGAGAACAAGCGCAAGATGGAGGCGCGCAACCTCTCCGTCGCCGTCGCCACCTACGCCCCCAAGACCCCCTCCCCCATGGTACCTCCCTCCTTGCCGCCTTCTATTTCTGCTCCAGCCGTCCTGTTCGCCGAATCGGTCACTCGCTGCCATTAATCGAGCATTTCCCTTTCTTGTTTTCGCGCCTGAGCAGAAGCACAAGCGGCGCAAGATCATCCACGCGGCGACCCCCGTCCCGTCACCGCCGAGGAGGTCCCGCCGGCTCGCCCACCTCCCCGAGGTCAAGTACGCCGACGCCTGCGCGGAGGTATCCATCTGTCCGTCCATCTCGTCCTGCTCCCTTGCCTGATCTGTACCAAGCTTTTGGGGGAAATGCTTATAATGAATGAATGCACCTGTTTCTTGTGATTTTTGGATACACACGGTTTCTTCGTCCCTTGCGCGGCTAATTTGCCTTTTGCTGTGAGATGCGACTGATTTTGTCCATCTTTTGGTGTGAGATGGCAACTGATTTTGCCTCTTGCTTGCCGTTTTTTTACTGCCTATTGTTGCTCATACTGTAACTGCAAGTACACTGTTGAACTGCAAGATGATGTTTACTTCACGTTTTTAACTGTTGATGATGAGTTGTCTTGTCCCAGATTATGTCAATTTATTACGAACTAGTCTAAGAGTTAAAGCAACTTATTTGACCTTTCCTCACTGTTTTTACTGTCTAGTGCTGCTCATACTGTAAGTGGTACAGCCTGTTGCTCAACTGAAGATGATATTTGCTTCACGTTTTTTTCTATTGAACTAACCCAGATTATGTAAATTTAGTACTCCTAAAAGTATGAAGCATTAAGAGTTAAATCAAGCATAGGGGAAGCATTAGCATAGGTGCTCTAGAACTGCTCTGCTTCTGTTCAGAGGCATCTGAACAGAAGGCTTTTAATGGATGCCTGGACTATTTTACAAGGATTCCTTTTTGCGCACCTGTACCGAACTGCTTGATTGCTTTCAGTTCAGTACCAATTTGTCTTACCACTCGTAATCTACATTGCACATTGCACTGCTGTATGAGATAAACAAACTATGCATCTAACATACGCTTGTACTGGATGCCCCCCCTAAAACACATGAATTTGTTTTACCTTTTCCCCCTTGTGGTTACTGGTTTTTGGCTTAAGGACACACATGCGTTAGTTGTTAGTATTCACTTTTTATTTATTTTTGCAGAATACTTAGTATTCACTTTGTTGTTCTGCTTTATACATGTGGTCAGTGTTAGTCTACTTACTGGTTCAGGACTTGAGGGCACACATGTGTTGTGTGGTGGTATTTTACTTTTCTGTTCGGTTTTATACCTGTCCATGGTGTATATATGAATGTCCTGAAGTCAGATAACCCTCATAGCATAGGAAATTGGTAGTTTAGCTCATATAGATGATCTTATAGTGAACAGCTTTAGTTGTTTGATGCATGTCGCTGCTGTTTATCGCCAGATCTATGTTGGTTCAGTATTAGCTCCTTGGATCTGTGCCCATGCATTGTATTCTCTTCTTTCCATATATGCACTGCATTTCTATATGCCAATGTGCTTTACACATGTGTTCTAAGTTGTCGTGCGCGTGCAAATTACAGTGCTGCTGTGGCTCCTGGTGGCGGTGAGCGTGAAGCTGGGGCGGCCCCACATCGCCCGCAACGCGGTGGAGGTTATGGAGAGGCGTCTGGCCAAGGACGACTTCCCCGAGTACTACGATGGCAAGACGGGGCGGTACATCGGGAAGCAGTCACGCAAGTTCCAGACGTGGTCGGTGGCGGTCGCCATCCTGCAAGTGGCGTGGACCCCGTGTTCGTCTTCAGCAGCAACACCATCTAGGTCCACTCCCGCTCCCTCTGTCCCCTGTCGCTCCATATTCCAGTCGGTTGGATGCTTCCAATTGATTGGTTCCTTCCAGCATTACCACGATCTATGTTTTTCTTCTCTGGTTAAAGTTTGCACGTGATGAGGCCAATTGACTAGTTCAACTAAAATCACTAGTATTGGATTCACTACAATAGTCAAATTAACTAGTTCAAGTTCTTGGCTGGTTAAATGTCGGAAGTGATTGGTCCCAATCGGGTAATGGCCAATAGGACTAATTAACTATATCATGTTGAGTTCAGAAGCTAAATTAACTACTACTGGAAACTGGATACATTACAATAGGGCTAAAGTTCAGTTCGTGCTTTCTTCACTGTCAATTCTGTGTTTGTAAATGCTTTTGTTAGTGAAAAATCTTGTGCTTCAGTATGCTGCAGCAGTAGCATTTTGCTAACCTTTTGCCTAAATTGTCAAGAACAAAACTGGAGACATTATTGTGAAGACGTCTGCACCTCCTGCCCCCATCAAATCTGTCAAAACCCACCTGCTTATATACATGTTTTGTTCTTTCCAAAGTGATATGTACCCAACTGCTTATATACGTATTTTGTTCTTAACTGTAGATTTCCTCTCACAGAAGGTTGAAAGGAGAAGGAGAGTTTGTGTCTGCTATAGAAGGACTGAAGGAGGTCCATGGTGAAGGTCAATAGAAGCAGTAATACTGTCATTGCCAGTGCCGTAGCCAGGAAATCCTACGCCCTGGGCCAGCATTGTTGCTACAGTACGTACTGTAGCTATAGTGCGCGACTGTAGCTGCATTATACGAAGAGTTTTCTCTTCATGCCCCAGGCCACGGCCAGGGCAGCCCTGGCCCTGAATACGCCGCTGGTCATTGCCATTGTATTTGTATTGTATGATGTATCCGTGTTTACCCATAAAAAAATGTATTCATGTTGTAATACCGTGATTGCCATCCTGGCTACTATTTCAAGCAGTGTATTTTGCCAGTGCTGATTTAGATATTGGTTACTTATTTACTATGAAGTGAAATATAAAGAACTTGACCGTGACAAGCGGGTCCCATTACTAGAAACTAACAAGTGGGACCAATCTTCTAAGAAAAAGAAAAACTGAAACTCTTGGGACAAATGTAAAACAGTGGAAAATAAAATGGCAAAAAATAAAAGATTATACGCTGTAAAAGGCCGCATCTAGAAATAAAAGGCCGAATTGCTGGGCCAACCCATGTAGCTAGCAAAAATTAATAGGATAAGTAAATATTAAAAAGGCCGAATTAATGGGCTTGGCCCATGTAGAAAACCGAATTGGACCGGGCTGAATCTTGTGCCACATCAGCTTGCCACGCTGGATGCCTACGTGGCCTGGGGAGGTTGCTAGTGACCAAAACAGAAGGTCATAGGATAACGACCTTTTGTTAAAGGTCGCTATAGTCAGTTTACGACCGCCAGCTTTTGACCTTCTGTTTTTGGTCACAAAAAGGTCGTAAATGGAAATTTGTGACCTTTCAGTGACCAATAGTGGTGGTCATAAGTTGACATATTTCTTGTAGTGAAGTATCCCAATAGGACTCCACGCACATTTCGGTTGCTTCAAGGGTATTGGGAGAATATCAAGCCTATGTGCAGCCGTTGGGCAGCTTGCTTGGAGCAAGTACGCAATGCACCGTGGAATCCGACTATGTGAGTTTGTTTTGCCTTTGTTCAAGTTGTGCATAATCATATTTGCATCATGAGAATTGATTACATCACTTTGTTCACATTGTGTAGGACAAGATTGCCCAACATAGATACAAAGACATGGAAGCTTCGGAAGGCAAATTCTTCAAACTAGAGCATTGTTGGGAGTTGCTCCAAAGTGCGAGAAGTGGAAGTTGATCGACAAAGAATCCCCACCGAAGAGAGGCTCGCTTACAAACATTGGATGAAGATGAGGATGATGATGGCCCAAGAAATTTGAACAAGCCCGATGGTGACAAGAAGACCAAGGAGAAGATGAAGAGAGAGCAAGAAGCATCGAGCTTGAGGGAGAAGATTGATGCCATGGTGCAATCAAACGAGTTGATGTTGTTGAAGTCATTGGAGATCAAGAAAGAGTTGGCTGAGAAGAAGGCAAAAGAGAAGCAAGAAAAGTGGCAATTGCTCAAGGAAGAGGGGCTCCGCAAAGCTGCCATTAAGGAGAGAAAAGCACGCGCCACTGAAAACAAATCCATGTCTTTGTTGCTCGCCGAAGAGAACAAGATCATGTCAATGAACCGCGATGACATGGACGACCTCACCAAAACATGGCATGATATGGCAAGAAGAGAAATCTTGAAGAGGAGAATGGTCGCGTCAGCCGGTCCTTGTTACAATTCCAGAGATGTTATCTCTGCTCCATATGATGGCAATGTCGATGATTTCAGTGCAGCAGGAGAAAAGATCTCTTCATTAATACGCATGCAAATGAGAAGAAAAAAAGAACCAAAACTGCACTACAACCATGTGATCTCTTAATCAGTACGCACAGAAAAGAAAAAAAATTCAAAATTGTCGACGCTATAACCACGTGGCCACCCCACATAGTCACCTCGGGTCTTAATACCATGCACGTAGTCACGTCGCTTTAAAATTCACGTTCAACCAAAAAATGCAGCCATGGGGAACAAAAGCGGCAAACAGACCCATGTACACGCGGCAAACACCTATTAGTTCGGTCAAAGATCCAAAGAGGGAAATGAAAGATGCTTGGTGACTCCAATAACTCCGAGATAAGTATTAGGCTTTGGATAGTATTTGCTTTCTTTTTGTTTAATCTGTGCACAAGAGAGATTAGCATGTTGTTGTTTATCATCACTTGGGCATCCAGTTCATTATTATTTTTAAGTTTTTTAAGAAATTGAAATGGGAAATAAATACCTTTGCCTTTTCTAAATTGTGAAAAAGCGTGAAGATATGGTACTAGGTTTTGAAAGTGAAGGCAGACAAATATAAGTTCACGCAGAATAGAAAAACTAACACACTGGCGTACCAGCAAAGTGCGGCCACCACTGAAATAAATATTAATTGAAAGGAAAAAATGTACACAAAAATTTATATACTACATAGAAAATTCAATGAAATCGACCAAATCCAAACTTAGCATGTGATACAAAAAAGTACTTCCCTTGTGTAACATGTACCGGCTACTTCATGCAATAAAACCTTCTATTTTCAAACACCTTAGCATCCACAATATCTTTGTGTTCTAAAAAAATATCCCATTCAAAATTTATGTGATTTTACAGACACAATAATGCAAAAAATGAAATGAACAAGTAGCAACCAACCAATTACCAAAGGATTAGCAATAAGACTTTTTGTGGACATGTAAAGAATTTTGACACAGTGTCACATGCACTATTTTTCATCCTTTGTCAAGATTAATAAATAAGAAAACACATCAACAAGAAAATGTTTAACCACAACAAGTCGCGGTGCGCCGCCACGCCGGTATGCCACTTTACCACTTCATCACGGGCACTAATCCTGCAAGAAGCTAAACCATGATGGTCTAATCTAGCAATAATAATTTTTATTTCTTTCATCTTATTGTAGTAGAGTCGTGCCACGTTTCGTTAAGAATACATTAGCGTTATTAGGGATGTATCAACACGTATAGTAACATGCAACATGCATGATGACAATAAATTTGCTTCTTTCCATCTTATTTCCTACATCCACTATTTTACATACAATAATCGATCATCTTAAAGTAGTAACACTTATTATAAAAAATAAACACAATCTATATAGTCACAGCGTATCGACAGGCGCGGCGTGCCGCCACGCAGGGATAAGCTAGTAGAAGGTTATAAAATAGGACTATAGAACCTTTTCAAAATTCTCTAGACACATCCGAAATCACTAATAAGGGTATCTCTTGCAAAGGTCACTCTCACCTTCTCACAGGTGGACAAGTTGCGCATTGTATGTGCGCCAGTTGTCGCAACCTACGAGCCTTCCTTCTTTTTTAGATTCATTTATTCAAAATGTTTTATATCTTAAACCGTGCATCAAATTCTAAACCATTTTCACCATTGGATTTCTCGGATTGAGATCTTCGAAACTAGATCCCATGCTAATATGTTTCGTGAACTTTTTTTTCACGAAAAACAAAAAAATGTGTCAAACATGCTTTTTTCCGTCACTTTTTTCCTTTTCGAGAGGAACAATTATACCTCTCGCGGAAGCAAATCTGCACCTCCATGAGAAGCAAATTTGTGCTTCTGATGGAAGCAAAAAAGAACGTGTTTTTTTCTTTTTGAGAGACACAGTTGTGCCTCCCGTGGACCATGAAAGCAAGTTTTCTTCAAGAGGCGCAAATGTGCCTCACGCAGAAGCAAATCTGTGCCTCTCGTGGAAGCAAAATAAAAAAGAACATACATTTTGTTTTCCTCTGCAAGCCTATCGTGGAAGCAAATTTTTGCCTCCCGTGAAAGCAAAAAAATGTGTTCTTTTTTTTGAGAGGCACAACTATGCTTCTCGCGGAAGGAAATCTGTGCCTCTCGTGGAAATAAAAAACATTTTTTTTCTTTTCTTTTCTGAGAGGCATAGTTGTGCTTCTCGCAAAAGCAAATCTATGTCTCCACGCGAAGCAAATTTGTGCCACCCAGGAAGCAAAAAATAACACATTTTTTCCTTTTCCGAAAGGCACATATGTGCCTCTTGCGGAAGCAATCTGTACCTCCACGAGAAGCAAATATGTGTCTCCCGTGGAAGAAAGAAAACCATTTCTCTCAAACCTAGGGAAAACCAGGTGAAAACCAAAAAGCTGAAAACCCCAGAAAACCTTCTAAACCCCAAAAACGCGTACAAAAAAGTAAAATCTTGAGGAAGCGCCCAACATGCAACACATGGCGGTGGCTGAGAGCTCACCAAGTGACATGCTCTCAGCCCACGAAAATGACCTTTGCGAGGCTCCCACAAGGGATGTCCCTTGATTAGTTGCTCCCGGCTACATCTTGTGCAATAAGCAAGATCATTTCCTGTTGCGCTTAAGGCGCCCGTTAGAGGGCATTTCACAACTCGGTGCACAATCTCCGCCTCCAGCTCTTGGCCGGCCCATGTACTCATTTTTTCTGTTTTAAATCTCTACTATCTAAAAGAAACGTAAGGTTCCGTTTCCCCTCTTACGCCCCCACCCTTCGTCCATCCTTCTCTCGTATGACCCCCACCGCACCACCGATTTTCTTTCCTCCCTCCACCGGTTTTCTTCCTGCTGGTTCCCTATTTGCCAGTTTTATTCCCATCTGGCTGTACGGACCCACTATATTTTTGGCAACCAAATAATTCATGTATGGTAACCAATCTTTTGTTTGGTAATACAAACGTGATCAGTACATGTATGGTAATGAATATCCAATTTGGTAATGCAATAAACTCAATGAAGGTCATCAATTTCCTTTCTTCTTTCAACCAATCGGTAAAGAAATCAGAAGGAAGCAATCAGGTGCATGTACTACGGAAGATAATCGCGGAGACCGCGCGTGGCATGCATGAAGAAATTGTCGAGATCCACAGAAAAGAAGGAAATAAATCCCTAGGGTGCTCGCACTCCCCCATCAATGGCCCTGCACATGCACTCTCGATTTGGATTTTCTGAACGTGATTCATATATCTCTTTCTTATCCTTATGGCCGATTGTTGTGGGCACGTTTCATCTGTAGACGCGGGCGACTGCGGCAGCCGGGACGGGCTCACCGGTGTAGCGCACCTCAAGACCGTCCTTCCCAAGATGCTGCGCCACGGCCGCCCGGCATGTTCGTAGCACCCGCTGAGGTGAGCTCCTTGCATTCGCGTACGTGCATTAGCAACCAGCACATCAGCTTTCTAATTGCGCTTATGCGTGATAACAAAGTAGAGAGATCACCAGTAAAAAGGCAGCAGCAACAGCTACTGCTGCAAGAGCAAGGCAGGACAGCGAGAGCATGTGACTCCAATTAGAGATTCAAATAATAACATTCCTGCGGTAGTGGACAATGCTTATCTTCTCATATCATGCTGATGTTGCACATGAGAAATTATAAAGGGGAAGCACAGATTCAGGTGGTGAAACAGTTAACCAAGCTCAAGACATTCAATGATTCAACGCATGCACTAATGTCCAGATTTCCATACATTCCAGTATGTTGATATATGTTAATGTATAACTTGTAAAATGTGATCATGTGCCATGGGCACTGCTGATGGGATTTCATCTCTAGAGACTCGATCGTCATGGAAAAGCGAGGTGACAGGGGTGGAAGCTGGACCACATAACATCATGTTGTACTACTCTGTATTTAGAGTGATCATTGCATGCATCTTTCATTGTTTTTGTAAATAAGAAATTTTATATGTCGTCTCCTGTGCAGGCAACAGTCGTTTCACTGGCAAATTAGACATACAATACACTTCATCTCCCAAGCGAGGTAGACGACAATATGATTATGTATGTGCCGGTGTGTAGCAATTATTCCCTCTGTAACGTTACAAAAGACATTTTTTGACATTGTCATAGTGTCAAAAAATATCTTGATATAGAAGTAGTAGAACTCAATCTTGGGGTTTCATTGCCCGTTCATATTCTGTCCATATACAAATGGGACCCAAGGATGCATTACATCTTATATTTGCTTTCTAGCTAAATGTTTATGAACAAGACATGATTCGGCAAGATGTGCATGAGGATTGTAAAGGTATATATTTGCCATGATTGTATGAAACTATTAGAATATTTGTGCCTCGTTGCAACGCACGGGCAATTACCTAGTCTCCCAAAAAGATATGCGTGACGTGTGATTTCAAGCGCGCTCCTCCCGGTTTACCGCCGAATGCACCAACCAAGTGGGTCACCTGACCTAATGTGCTACTCCCTCCGTTCGGAATTACTTGTCACAAAAATAAATAAAAATGAATGTATGTACAACTAAAATACATCTAGATACATTCATTTCTTGGACGAGTAATTCGGAACGGAGGGAGTAGGTTCCACTATTTATTCCTGAAATGCAATGCTGAAAAAACACAGTTCTTTTGTTTTCTTTTTCTCAACTGTTTTTGTATTTTGTTTCCTTTTTCTTTTCTTAAATTTACATACTTTTACAAATGCATGAACATTTCTCCAAATTCAATGGCATTTTTTCAAAATCGATGAACATTTTCTATGTTTGTATTTTTTTTAATTTGATGTACTTTTTTAAAATCAATGTTTTTTAAAAAAATTGATGAACTTTTTCGAAGTTTATGAACTTTTTGAAAAATTGATGAACTTTTTTTAAAAAATCAATCTTTTTTATAATTTGTGATTTTTTTATAGGTCGATGAACTTTATTTCAAATTTTAAGAGGTCCGTGATCAACAGGGTTAAACGGTTAATGAATGACCGAACTTGCAATATTTTCTACAGAACCGATCGAACGAGCGATCATACCATCAAATGATCGAACGAAGCGAGCGCTCGTGCTAATAGGTCGGCCCACGAGATCACACGCATGAGCACCAGTACAGCAACCAGCGCTAGAAGCGATGACTAGGAGCTTCCGTAAGCAAGATATCCTTCACGACCAGCGTGTGGACTTGCCACGACAGGCCGTACAACAGATTGATTACACCACATGAAATAACCCTAGGCCAGGCCCATGGGCATGCCGCCAATGCAGCCCGCCCAGCCATGCCCATGTCACAAGAGTCTATTCATTGTACGCGAGACTTGGGTATGGGCATGGCTGCACGTCCATAGTCGCGGTAAACAACAGACACCGCTCCCCTCTCGGCATTTCGAGAGATCGCAACATCAACACTTGCTTGTACATTGGCACTTCCACGAACCTGCTGCACATAATGCTTCTTATGAGGGATAAGGAACAGATCCTCAATGTATCTATAAAGCAAAGCGTCGAATGGGGTGATTGATACTGCTCTTCATGTATGGCCTTCTTGCATACCCACCATACCGACCATAGCGTGACCACAGCCTTGATAAATTGTTCTTCGTTCGCTGTACCTTGTAGCTCCACTAGCCATAGCCGAGCATCTTCAGTGATAATCTTGATATTGTTTGTTTTTCAGGTTGCTTACCACATGTGCCATGTGGTCTTCAGTGATAATTGTTACCGTATGCTGGACTAATTCCTCACCAACTATGGCCCAAGCACACTTCGCCATTTGACATTCTATCGGCCCATGCTTCCAGCTTAATCCACAACCGAATCCACCTCATGGTAAAGCCCATATTACGCACAACCGACCTTACGGGCTGTAGCCGACCGCGCTGTCACGGAAAAACGCTCGTGGAAATAGGACGCGCTCCCTCCCTCTGTACCTCGACGTGTGCTCGGCGGCGGCGGCGAACTCCGGCGGGCAAGGCGTCACCGGCGGCAAGGTAGACACCACCACCCCTTTTCAGTTCCCACCCCTGCTTGCTCCGTCCCATCGTGTTGATTGGCCGAAACCCTCGGTGAAACCCTAGGTTCTGATTCGAGATTCGCCCGCGTCAGCATCTCAGGTCGAGTATCCGGGAGGCGGCGGAGCCATGGAGGAGGACGCCGAGGGCATGGACCGCCTCGACATGGACGGCGACTTCGTGGGCGGCCGCTTCGGCCGCGACGGGGAGTTCTACTACCAGAGCCGCCGCGAGCGGGCGCCCCAGGCCCGCGAGGACGCGCTCTACGGCGTCTTCGGCGAGGGGGACTCCGACTACGACTCCGAGGAGGACGAGGCGTCGCGCCGGCGCCGGCGCCACAAGCGCCGCAGGGACGACGAGCCCGACCTCACCAGGCCCGTGCAGTTCGTCTCCAAGGGCATCAGTGCCCCAAAGCCAGAGGAGGAGGAGGAGCAGCAGAGGCCTGGGCTTGGCCAGGCCGCGTCCTCCTCGGGCACCGCTGCTGCCGCCGCCTCCGAGGAGGATGCAGAGGAGGACCAGGAGCCTTACATGGACCTGCCCACGGGATTCGGGCAGCGGATCGCCGAGGGTGCACGCGCGAGGCGGGAGGAGAAGGAGCGGCAGCAGGAGTCGGCCAAGCGCCGGCGCGGTGCATTGGGGGCAGGGTTTGAACCTGGAAAACCGGTGCCACCACCTGGGAGCCTGGAGTCCAACACGAAGGTGGCTAAGATGATGGCTATGATGGGGTACAAGAGAGGAGAAGGCCTCGGCAAGAATGCTCAGGGAATCACTGCACCAGTGGAGACCACCTTGCGCCCCAAGAACGCCGGACTCGGCAGCGTTGAGGGGTTTAAGGAGCCCAGAGCTTTCACTCCCAAGGAGAACTTGCCACCCCCACCTCCTCCACCACCTGCCAAGAAGGAAAAGCAACGGTGGTCCAAGAAGGCCAGCGCGAAGAAGGATCAGGTCTTGACTAAGAATGAGCTGTTGGCAAGGCGCGCCGAGCAGGAACAGGATGAGCAGCCCACATTTGTCCAAAAGGTGATTGACATGCGAGGGCCTCAGGCTCGTGTGTTGACAGACTTGAAGGGGCTCAGTACTGAACATGAGATGGAGGCGAATGATGTGCCAATGCCGGAGTTGCAGTACAATGTGCGACTGCTTGTTGACGAGACTGAGGCTGATATTGTCAGGTTGGATGGGCAGCTGCGGCGGGAGCAGGAGAAGGTGACTAGTTTGGTGCGAGAGAAGGAGAAAGTAGCAAAGCAGGAGGCTTTGCAGAAACACCAGCTGCAAGTTATGGAGACAATTGCAGATGTGCTGGAGAAGGTCCGGGTTGATGACACCGCTGGTTTGCTCACTCTGAGGGGGTTGCTTAAGACCTTCCAGGAATTGAAGGTGTGCTATGAGAAGGAGTTCAAAATGTGCAGTGTTGCATGGGTCGCTTGCCGATTTGCGCATCCACTACTTATCCGGGTATTTCAGGGGTGGCAACCGCTGCAGAATCCATTGTTTGGCTTGGAGGTCATGTCATCGTGGAAGGATTTGCTGCAGGGAGACCAGCCATATGATTTCTCAGATGCTACTGAATCAATGGCTCCATATGCACAGCTTGTCAGTGAGGTCATCCTACCAGCTGTGCGGATATCAGGAACTAATTCATGGAAGGCTAGGGATCCAGAACCAATGCTCCGTTTTCTTGAATCATGGGAACGGTTGCTGCCCCCTATCGTGCTCCATTCAATATTGGAGCATGTAATAATGCCAAAGCTCACAGCTGCAGTCGAATCTTGGGACCTGCGGAGCGAGAGTGTACCAATCCATGTATGGGTACACCCATGGTTGCCAACTCTAGGGCAAAGGATAGAGACATTGTGCCACTCTATCCGGTACAAGCTGAGTAGTGTCCTCCAATTATGGCAAGCTCACGATTCATCAGCTTATGCTGTGCTATCTCCATGGAAGGGTGTATTTGATCCAGCAAGTTGGGAAGACTTGATAGTGCGTTATATAATTCCTAAACTGAAAATGGCACTCCAGGAGTTTCAGATTAACCCAGCAAGCCAGAAGTTTGACCATTTTAACTGGGTTATGATTTGGGCTTCTGCTGTCCCGGTACACCATATGGTCCATATGTTGGAAGTTGATTTCTTTAGCAAGTGGCAGCTGGTTTTGTACCATTGGTTGAGCTCACCAAGTCCTGATTTCAATGAGATCATGAATTGGTATAAGGGCTGGAGGGGCCTTTTCCCACCAGAGTTACTTGCCAATGAACGTATACGGATGCTTCTAACGGCTGGTCTTGAGATGATGAACCAAGCTGCTGAAGGACATGAGTTGGCGCAGCCAGGGGCTAGGGAGAATGTTGGCTTCTTGAGAGCAACAGAGAAGCGGCAATTTGATGCAGCACAGCAAGCATCGCAATACCCATCTTACCATGCTGCGCCAGGAGCAGCCATGGGAGATATGAGCTTCAAGGAGTCTATTCAGGCATATGCGGCTGACCAAGGTTTGTTGTTTATGCCTAGAGTTAACAAATCCTATAACGGCATGCCAGTGTACGAATTTGGCACCGTGAGCATTTGCATAGACTCTGTCAAGCGACTACTCTATGCGCAACTTCAAGAGGGAACTGAAAGATGGAGTTCTGTGTCTCTTACACAACTGCTGGAAATGAACCGGATGGCAAGACCACGTTAGGAGATCATCTATAGCTTGGAAGTTTCATGTATCATTTTTCCTGCCAGTGTAGGTAGTCTTCAAATGTGTCTTGCGAGTATTGTTGTAGAATTACTTGATAAAGAACAAAGTTTCTGATGATGTATCTGAATGTGATTTTCCACATTTAAACATGGAACTCGGGTTGTTATTGCCCTGGAATGAATAATTGATGCAGAACTGTTTCTACCTGTACATTGAGATACGGTTTATTTTTTGAGGTTATTATTCTGGTAAGTTAGTTTCTTGTTTTGTTTCCTGTGATAATCGAATGCCCTCCCACTAGCTTTATTAATGTGCATCTAGCTTTTGTCACTATGTATTAAAGATTTAGGAAACTACCACATGTAATACTTTTGGATGGATGAATTTTTTGATCGATGCCATGTTCAGCTGTTAATAGGACATTTTGGGTTATTGCTGTGCATAGCTTTTGCTGTGTTGGGTGCATATAATTTTAAAATTTGTTGGTTGTAGCATTTTATCCAGTACCACTCTCCTTTATATTACATACGAAAAGGAAGATGACAGTAAGTAGAGATGTTTAGATCTAGCTAAACATGAAGATAAATTAGTACAGTTAAACGTACTGCTTGGTGTGGTGCTTTTGTATTTCCTTTTGCATCGGCCCTTTTTCATTTCTTCCTCAATCAAGTGGTGCACCAGAGGGTTCTATTGCTTGGTGTGGTAAGCTAATTTCTTACATAGGTGCATGCCCTTTCTTAGCATTCAGGTAGCGTGTACTAATTGGCTTTTCACTTGTATTGCCCACTCACAGATGTCACCGGAAGTGTCACGGTTATTTCTGAAGCTCACCATCTTCTTAGCTTTCATGGGTTTTGATGTAAATCAGGAAATGGCTATATGGCAACATCCGCTTGCCGAAATGCATTATTTGGTATGTCAGAAAACATCCCATGACCCAGTTCCGCTTTTGTATTTCCTTTTGCATTAGCTTATTTGATTTCAAGCTTACATGTTCAGTGTTCATCTAGGAAATGATCTCACATCATAATTTGGTGTCTCCATTCAGCGCTAAACAACAAAAAAATGCTGTTGTTTCTTGTGACGATGAACATTTGTAGTTGTTTTAGTAGCATAATTCGATAATGATATTGTTAAAAGTTAACTGATTTATGGAAATAGTTTTCGACACTGGTCTGAATTTGATCATTAACGTCACTGTATTTACTTGGGTTAACATTTCCTATTTTGTATGTGAGAAATTCATCTTATGTCGGCTGGGGCCTTTCAAGTTTTTAAACTTCCTTTCCTCTCTTGGACATCGGTACTACTCAAATGTAACTGATTTCTCCCTTCCAGGACTGTAATTTATATGATGTTATAAGAGAAAGGAGTGCTCCTTTCTCTGAAGAAGAGATACGGAAGTTTATGCTCCAAATACTGCAAGGCCTTGTGTACATGCATACTAATGGATATTTCATCGTGACCTGAAACCTGGTAATTTGGTGGACTATATTCTGTTTGAATGATGCTGCCTCTATACGACTATACCAGTAAAATGACTAATCTGAGGGGAATTCCATTCTTTCAGAAAATCTTCTACTGCCGGGACCACTTTTAGAAAATCTGAGGGGAATTCCTAAGAGATTGCAGATCATGCGCTTGCAAGGCTAATTAGTTAGCGAATCTATATCTTTGAGGTTCACCGGGACCACATTGTGGCTATACTTCTATCTCTTTAAAAAAAGGTGCATCTTTATGTTTCATATAAATATATGATTGCTGTTTATGAATCTGCTACTGCCCATTGCTTATATATTGCTATTGTAATTGGTGTTGATTTTCTATCATCTCCTTTTCTAGAGATTGTTCATCTTTTGTTTTTCATTGCCTTGTTTATCTCCAGTAATTTAATCTTTTATTGAATTCACCTTGTTGTGCTTCTCTAGATCCGTAACCTCATCAGTATGCTTATATTTGTAGATGACACTAAGATTATGTTGAATATGTCTGTAGATGGAGACTTTGGGGTCCTAATACCTGAAAGAGAAACAAATACTTTGGTCGCATTTTTCTTTCCGTTGTATGCAGATCTCATGATCATCTGAAGTCTTTCATAGTTAATTGAGAGTTTTCCTTTTATATGATCAACTGCACATCTGGTTTTCTCTTGCAGTAAAACACCATCGAAGCAAACTCGATACTCATTGCCAGCCCTTGTCCCCTCATCTGTTACTGCTTTCATGCTAACCAGATAACACTGTTTGAACCAGCAAAACAAGAGTATTTTTCTGTTTAGATTGTAGAACATGACTTGGAGGTTCTAAGAAAAGAGTGATATTTGCAAAACCATGCTTTTATTCAGCTTATATTTTTGGGATAATCTAATCTTTATTTTTTCAGGTTGCCAAAGAGGCTTCTGACATGGTACTAGCTGACGACAATTTCAGTACCATAGTTGCCGCGGTTGGTGAAGGAAGATCTATTTACAATAACATGAAAGCTTTCATAAGGTTGTGCACTGAGAGCCTTTTTCCCACTTCTCGTTGACAGTTTTGTGGTTGCTTGCGTATTTGTGCTTGTTCTATATGGCTTGCTAAAAATGATGTTCCTGAATCAAGCATGATTGCGTGATTGTGTCTGCTTAGGTACTTCACATCCAGTTGGTGGAAAACCTTCTATTCCTTGAGTATTCTGAAGGCCCTTGCTTCACTGCTGCAGATACATGATTTCCTCAAACATTGGTGAAGTTGCTTCAATCTTCCTTACCTCTGCTTTGAGTATTCCTGAGGGGTTGATACCTGTTCAACTTCTATGGGTAAATCTCGTCACCGATGGCCCCTCCGCAACTGCTTTGGGTTTCAATCCGCCTGACAAGGACATCATGAAGAAACCACCAAGGAGGAGCGACGACTCATTGACTACTCCCTGGATTTTGTTCTGTTACCTGGTAAATGATCACCACATATCTGTTTGATCTGTTTTAGGCATCTCTGCCTTTCTTCTCGAGATTATAATTCTCACTAATCACATAACTTGCAGGTCATTGGCCTTTACATGGGGGTTACAACCCTTTTGTATCTTTGTCATCTGTTACACCCACGGATCTTTCATGGGCATTGATCTCACTGGAGATGGCGACACACTTGTCAGTTACTCACAGCTCTCGAACTGGGGCCAGTGCTCTAGCTGGGACAACTTCACAGCTGCGCCCTTCTTTGCTGGTGCTAGAACTTTCACCTTCGACGACAACCCCTGCTACTACTTCCAGGCCGGCAAAGTGAAGGCAATGACGCTCTCACTCTCCATGCTCGTGGCGATCGAGATGTTCAACTCGCTCAACGGACACGAGCCTGCTGAGGATGCCTCCGTGGGTCAACCCGTGGCTGCTCCTGGCCATGTCGGTGTTATTCGGGCTGCACTTCCTCATCCTCTACGTGCCGTTCCTCGTGCAGGTGTTTGGCATCGTGCCACTCAGCCTTAAAGAGTGGCTCCTGGTGCTCCTTGTCGCGCTCCCGGTCAGGGCACGAGGATCTATTCACCGCCGTGGATAGGCCGCTCCAGTTCGCGCAGACTGCCACCGTCCTGGAGGTACACCACCTGCCAGCAACATGCCAGATCTCGCTTGCCTTTTTCTTTTCTCTCGATCTGTTTGTTTCTGAGCTTTGCATTCTACGGGCTTTGGACTCACATCTCGCAGGCACCGGAAGGCGGCCAGAAGGAGGCAAGCGGCAGCCTCACCACTGACACTCGCCGCTGACGCCGGCGGTGACGACCAGATCCTGGCCGTCCCCTCCCCTTCCCGTCAGATCCGTCAAGGTCCAGTGGACGACGGTGACCATCCGGTAGCCGGTAGGTCCTCTCTCCAGCTCACCTTCTCCCACTGCCCCTTCATGGCGCTGCTGCTTTGTCTTGCTGGACTCGCGTGCTCGTGCGTCTCCCGGCGTCATGGAAGTGTTGCTTTCTCTTGCCGTCGGCGGCCCCGGGTGTGTCGTGCTCGTGGACGGCTCTCGAATGCGTCCTAATCGTGGCCGACTCTTGCTGCTATTTTTGCTGTGCCGTGTTGCTACTGTTGCTTGCCGGCCGTTGCGCACGTCTTGCTCGTGGCCGGCCCTTGCTGCTCATGGCCTACAATTTCTGCTATTGTTTTTTTCTGCCTTGCTGCTCCTGCTGTTGTTTGTTGTTTCCCTATTGCCGTTTCTTTTAGTTGGCTCATTTGGATAACTAGATCATTGATGGCGCGCGTTGCTGCGCCTGTTTATTTTGACTCATGGTTGTTAGGGATACATAGTAATTTATATACATTTGTACCACTTGTTCTTCTCGCCTTCATTTACCAAAATAAATGAATGTAAATGAAGAGTAATCTAACTGGTCAGCAATAAAAAGTGTCGCACGTGTTGTTATGCCCATTCTTTTTTTTTGTATAATAATACAAACGCCCATCCATTTTTCATATAATAATACAAACTCCCGCAAATATATAGTGGCATGAAATATGAAATACTAATCGGTTTTTGTCTTTTATTAAGAATAACAATTGTACTAATAGAATTTCCTTTTATAAGTAGTGGCATGAAATATGAAAAATTAAATACAAAATAACATTTTGTCTTCTAAGAACATCAACGAATTTAACTTTCTCGATTAAGAAAACATATCACCAATCCATACTTGTTCTTAAAAGAACAATAACAAAATACATGGAATAGTAAACATATTTGCTTCAGTAGTAAGACCAATTACTATACAAAATATAAACCGTAACACGGTGTCCAAAAAGATCTTTAGAACAAAATGACCTCACAAATTCCCCAACTTTGAGCACAAGGAACTCAAGGTTTAAGGGCATTACACAACTACTTTCTCAATTCCTAAATATAAGACCTTTTAGGGATTTCACTATAGACTACATATGGAGCAAAATGAGTCAATCAACACTCTAAAGTATGTCTACATACATCCGTATGTAGTTCATAGTGGAATCTCTAAAAGGTCTTATATTTAGGAATGGAGGGAGTATATGATATGTAATGGTCAGAACGTGGAATAGTGCCCTTGCAGGTTCTCATGATCTCTTTCAAGGCTGCCTATATCCTGGTATTTGAAACATGATTCAAAGCCCATATGTAAATCCACATGAGAATTTCCTTAAATCAGTAAACATTCATTTGAGAATTACCTTAACTAAGACAATATATGTGTAGCTACTAAAAGGAGCAAACCTTACAGTGTATAATTTTCTTGCTTTGCATCTGCTGGCACTCCTAGGAATTGAACAAGTCGGCTAATTACCCCTTTTTTTTAATACACAAAATCCATTGCCAGATGTTTAAAGTGATGAATGAAACACACAGATCCATTAGGAATTGATTGTTATCCATTGATCAATAACAAAGATAGTAAGTATGAACTGAATGGAGATGAACTGAAACTAATGTCACATGTAATTCCTCAGTGCAATAGCTGATGTGAAGTGACACAAGAACGGCCGGGAAACCCTTCATTTTGTAGTGTTGTACATGGCATCATGCTGCTACTTCTACTGATGCTACAGAAATAGTGACTGAAGATGCATACATACTACCTTACTTGATTTTAAGATCTTTGCTTTCCTGACAACAATCAACATTGCACAAGACAGTAATCATTTCCTGAGAAGCGCTTAGAGTTGAACTTCTTGTATATTAAAGAACCGATATTACCCATGATAAGAGCACAAAATGCTTACAGACAACGTTCAGATGTGTTTCTTCCTTAAGATTCACAATATTCTGCTATGTGTTATATGTGCGCACACATCCTGCACTTTAAGATCGTGTTGATGATGCCGCAGAAGTTTAGAAAGAATGTAGCCCCTGTTGGCACAACAAAACATGATCAGATCAAAATCTCAGAGCAAATCAGTGTTCCTTTTTCACATAACTTAATCATTGACAGAGATTCATTACCAAGCTTTTCAGAGAATAGTTAGCTGTCAAGCTGGGCAGTGATACAAGCCATCAATCAAGTACTCGGCATGCTTTGATGTGGATACTTCATATATGCCCCTTGATATTGACTCCATAAACCCGCCTATACATGTACCTGCTTCTTGCCTTCTTACCATCATGTTATCTCCAAGTATGTACCCAATCTGCAAAATAGCAATGCCATCTTATCATCTATGTTGTTGCAAACACATACTGATGTACGGATGTCACCCATAGAATTAACTATGCTGGATTTTTGCACGAGAAAAATATGTATCAGACTGTTCTTATTTGTGGAATTACTTCAGAAATATAAGGAGTTTACTGAAAATGTGCAACGCAATGCAGGAACCCCGAGTCTGAAAAGGCTGCGACTTACCCAGGCCAATGCGTGAAATCCAGTTGTAGCTGAGGTTGAGCAACCGCAGCTTCGTCAGCTCCTAGAGCCCCTCGACATTTGTGATCTTGTTCCGCGACAGATCCAGCAAATGCAGAACCTTCGGCAGCGATCTGAGTGGTATATTTATGTGATGAAAATCTAGCAAGGAAATTCTTCATTTGATGCAAGGGGCAAAATAAACCGATGCTATAGATACAACCTCTCATCTTATTTGGTAGAACATTTTCACAAATTTGTAGATATTTTGGCAAGATGGTTCAAGTGTGAGGTGTCAAGATCTGAGTCTTTTCCTCTTCTAGTACTACCCATTTCCTCCCTAAATAGCTTTGTGATTAGCCTGATCAGTCGCTTCTTTGGAGTTAGCTTCAGGGCTGATTACATTCCTTGAGGGACAGATTCTGGACAACTGTAACAATTGCTGCTGGGAAATCATGTAGACCATAGGAACAGGGCAGACTACATTCTTTGAGGGACAAACTGGATAACTGATTTCAGATCCTGGACGGTGCATAGATTCTGTTGTACCTTTGGGTTTGTCACTTGGTTAGTCTATTTAGTTACTGAAAGTCTGAAAGTACAACTGTCTGGTACAGTAGCAATTGACAGTGCTCGGTCGATCTTACTGGTCGAGAGCGGCAGTGCTTCCCGATGAAATTGCAGGAGAGGTTGACTGCGTCGAGGTTGGAGAAGGGCGCAATCATTAACACGACCTTGAGGTCTATATGTGCGCCACGGAGGAGATTGTTGAGGCACTATAAAACTGGCATCTCCAAACATAAGTACTGATGGGAGTACCGGAGTAGTACTACCATGCCCTGTAGGAAAAACCGACATGGCAAACATCACACAAACGTACAAGCAGAGAATGGTAAATCTGGACGCATCTAGGTCCGGGGTGGAAGTGGAATACCTGCGTGTTCGCAAGGTCGTTGGGGATGCCGAGTGTAGTTGAGTAGGAGGCGGAGGCATTGGGAGCTTGTGTTTCACACACGATTGGGTTTCCCGCTCACGGAGAGCAGGCTGACGCAGTTGGCCGGAGTAGGCATCGCCGGGGGTGGGGTCCTCCCTGCTACCCCTAGCCAAAGGGAATGGCGGTGGCGTGCGTAGGGTTCCTCCGTGACTGAAGCACAGCGATCCGCGTCTCTGGACCCTCATGACCGAAGCGCAGCTAGATGAATGGGCTGTTATGGGCTGGCCGATGGCCCAACGCAGCAGAGGCTTTCGATTCGGCCTCTTGAGCAGCAGCCCGGGACAGTTGGGCCAGAATACACACACTGCGTGACGGATCACTTTCCAGACGAGATCTGATGGCCAGGAACGTTCAGATCGGAAAAGCGGACGGTCAAAAATCCAAGTCGCTGTAAGGGCTCGCTTTAGGTGCGGTTATACTGTCCTTAATTGACCCTGATGATATTGTGTGTAGATATTGGGTTCATTGAAAAGTTGTTGAGTTATTGGGTGGGATTTTCTAACGAGGTTGTTGAGCGTCTCAAAGGTACCAGTTCTTTGGTCAATGTCAATCGTATTTTACCCTTCCCCCTGTGGTGGCGTGCTCCTGAGCAGTACATTTTATTCACAGTACCCTTCTTTTTGTTCTCATGTTAGTTTTAAAGTACTTGCATTTTCCTGTGTTGATTGCCTTGCCGATGTGCTGTTTTCTTTGCAGGAATTGAACCATGTCACTCGGAAATCAGAGAGCAGGTAACAATAGTTTTAGATTTTAGTGATTCTGGTAGGCGCAGTTGAACTACAATACTGAACAGGCTAATGTTGTTCCAGTTGATTCTTGAGTTTGTTGCCATGACAAGATGCATTTTGCCTGCAATCATCTAAGGTTGTTGTGTCTAATAGTGCCTTATTTTGTTCAGAATATTTACTACACATTTTAATTTTGTTGCATTGCATATTTAACCATTTCCTGATCTCCATAGTATTGCTAGCTCCTTAGGTGTAATGTTGCTTAAAAGATGCCAAAGTCGTATCTGAAGTTTTTCATGATACAAACATATATTTGTTTGTTTGTAGGGTTCAGATTTTAAGATTTCCAGTGTGTTGCTGACTATTTCAATTTTTTCAGCAAATTGGACGCTCTTGACTGATATTGCTAGCAAGCTGTGAAGCAAAGATAATTGTTGGTCTCTACAGGTGAGCCACCAACACGAAGAAACCTTGCATGTTTTTTTACCCTTGAATCAGTTTGCATTTCACCCTTATTTTTGGTACATTGTTCTGCAACATTTTATTCCAATTATATGGTGGCTACTTTAATTGTAAGAGATGTATGCTTACAAAGTTTAATTATCTTTACCTAATAATAAAAGGGTGATCGCTTCTTCCTCCTAAATTTTCGTGCGAGTTCCTCGATCTTTTAAATCCACGTTCTGTTTTTTCAAGCCCACTCGAAGTGCTCGATCTTTTAAATCCACGTTCTGTTTTTTCAAGCCCACTCGAAGTGCTCGATCTTTTAAATCCACGTTCTGTTTTTTCAAGCCCACTCGAAGGTGAACAGCCCAGCAATTTCTTCGGCCCACCCAGCCCAACAGTGCAAAAATAAGAGTGCGCAGAATCGAACTCGCAATCTCGTGCCCAACAAATCATGATTCGACCAACTAAGCTAGCTCCCGTTGTGCTATAATTGGAGGTTCATACAGATTTTAAATAGTCCCACATCGCTCCCTTCAATCCAAAATTCGTAAATTAAAAATACTTCGAGTTTCCTGGGTATCAAGGAGCAGTTTCGGGAATCAATAAGGAAGGAAATAATAAGTTGTCCTGATAAGAAAGGAAAAGAGAGGAAAATAGGGATGGAAAGAGGGGACTTCAAGTCTGTGACAGAGAAGAAAAAGGAAAGAGTGGATAAGTAAATAAGGAAGCAAATGGAATTGAATCCAAAGAAGGAAGGAAAGAAGGATTTCGGTCTTGAAGAAGGAAATAGATTAAATCTTGCTGCTGAAACAAAAGGAAAGAAGAGGGATTTCGCTCTTGAAGAAGGAATGGTGCAGCCTCGCCTATGGTTGAGAGGGACAGGACGTGATGCGCATAGGTGAGTCGGAAGCATGCATGCACAGGGGGGCGAGATGCCGGTTGCATGCACTCGGTCGGACGTGCTCGCTATGACCATCCTTCTTCTCCGCTCTCATGAAAGTTTTTAATTAGAAGCCATAATGAGCTTTTAGTTCTTACAAAAACATCTCTGATTTTAGTATTTTTCCTCTGAAAAAACAATTTGTCTAGGACTTGAAGCGGAGCGAGCGATCCGTCTGCAACTCGGAGTAGACCAAATATCGATGGAAGCGAAACACCGCCCACTTTGAAATATGAAAACTTTGTGTTGATGCTCTTCTTTACCAAAAAGTTCGCACTACTCTTGTAATGCCTATTAGTAAGCTTGTGAATTTCTTAGAGTGTCCACTAATATAAAAATAAGACATATTCGAGCAATCTCCACTATCCAGATGTCTAAACAATAATTAATGGTGTATCAAGCACGTACTATGTTTGACCGATGATGTCAAGTTGCATGGCATAAAATCTATTTAGGCCATTGTATCATTAATGACAATAAATAATGTTATTTCTTTCTATTATACTTTTATAAATTTCAGTATGCACTAATAATCTGAATTTGTGTTATTCACCCAGATCAATTGACTCGGGTATCATGTTTCATGTTCTGAACTGCCGTCTTGAATAACCCTACTATCAATCGGTCCATTGTTATTCTCATCAGCAACATGTGTTCCGTGATCCAGTTTATCGACCTCGCCACCCCTGATTCATATCATAGTAAAGCACATGTCTTCGATCTTGATTCGCGTAAGTCTCCCGTTGCAACGCACGGGCATATGTGCTAGTATATGTTCCGTAAATAGGTTGCTTTCTGAAACACGTGCTGCATATACAAGGTTGATGTCCAGGTCTAGCCATGAGTCATTTTATTGATAGGTTTATGCTTCTACAAATTTCTAAAATGAAAATAGTCATGGTGAAGTGTCCAATCTTTAGGTATTTATGTACGGTTGAACCATCGATAAGAGAACTTTTCTGTATTACTTCCTTTTAGCTCTGTCCGTGGTGCTCTCATGGATGTATTCATACCTTTACACGGCGGTGACACCTCTCCAAGTGTACATGCCCAAAAATCTTTATTTTATGGAAAATTGGAGATCAGGTTGAATCTGGCCAAGTAATCACTTTTCTTGCAGACTCTGCCTTTGTTCCAGTAACTCTTTAACAAGTATTTTTCTTCTTTTCTCAACCTCTTGCATGCAATTTCAGGCCACTCCATCTATCTGTGGAATATACATGTTTGTAGCATATTTTGTGATATTCGGAAGAACCATTTTATCTTATATTCACATTATCTTTATAAAAAAATATATACAATAGAGAGTGCCTGCTACTTGATGCAATTTTAATATCTTAATAAGAATACACAACTCATGTTTTGTTACGTATCAGTTATGAGAGAATAGCCCTTGGCAGGGGCCAAGGTTCAGCTTTGTTTTCTCCTGCTATTGTTATTCATGTCAAACTGAACAAAATGCTTCATGTTGTGATTTGAACTGGTTTGTCCTAATAATTTTTCTTATATTTCCATCTTCGGTTGCATCTCGGACTTCTTATCACCCTTTCTTTGAACATATAGTGCATTCTAATGGTGTTATTTGCCTATTCAATGCCATGCTTTAGACATCTGTTATGGTAGTGCTTTCACTAAAGTAAGTGATCTAAACGATCTTACATTTGTTGCAGAGGGAGTATTTCATAACTGAACATGTGTTATGTACAATCTGTACTACCTGCACATGTAAATTTAACTCCATATTTGTGTTGTCGTGCTACTGTTGTTTAATCAGTTACACTCTTCCTTTCATTTCTTGGAAAATTAGGAATTAACTGAAGCTTGTATTGTTATATTATTTCATACCATAAGAGAATTTACTCATGTATCACTGAAGCTTGCATTATTACAGTGTCATCAGAAAAATGAAGCCTAAGGACACTATCAGCCTTTCCTGTCAAGTATTGGCCACTACTATCTGCATTAGCTTCACCTCAGAACATGCCCTTTTTCACTTGCAAAGAGGAAGTAGTAGTTCATGCCCTTTTTCACTCGGAAAGAGGAAGTAGTAGTTTTCAGCGATGATCATCTACAAGATACCTGTCACGCCCAATATGCAACCCTATCCAAAAGGAACTCGAAGGTCCCACCAAGGATAGACCTGCATATTGAAACACTTTTGCAAGGTGGATATCATTACATCAACATTACATAATAGATGGGGGTACATACATAAGGCATACAATGCCACAAGAATACAACATCATCTTACATAGAGCACCATACGACTACGGATGAAA
Organism: Triticum timopheevii; assembly: GCA_963921465.1. Taxonomy (NCBI): domain Eukaryota; kingdom Viridiplantae; phylum Streptophyta; class Magnoliopsida; order Poales; family Poaceae; genus Triticum; species Triticum timopheevii. The sequence continues at coordinate 100,793,724 of OY997266.1, forward strand.
CACAAACAGAGACACAAACGACATCCACCCTGCTAGCCCAGGCTACCGACCTGGAACCTATCCCTGATCGAAGAAGAAGCAGAAGAAGAACTCAACGCAAGCAAGCATCGCTCTCGCGTCATGATCATCGCATAACCTGTACCTGCAACTGTTGTTGTAGTAATCTGTGAGCCACGAGGACTCAGCAATCCCATTACCATGGGTATCAAGACTAGCAAAGCTTAAAGGGAAAGGAAGGGGTAAAGTGGTGAGGTTGCAACAGCGACTAATCATATATGGTGGCTAACATACGCAAATAAGAGCGAGAAGAGAGCAAAAGGAACGGTCGTGAAGCTAGCAATGATCAAGAAGTGGTCCTGAACTCCTACTTACGTCAAGCATAACACAGAAACCGTGTTCACTTCCCGGACTCCGCCGAAAAGAGACCATCACGGCTACACTCGCGGTTGATGCGTTTTAATTCGGATATGGTGTCAAGTTATCTACAACCGGACATTAACAAATTCCCATCTGCCTATAACCGCAGGCACGACTTTTGAAAGTTTATACCCTGCAGGGGTGTCCCAACTTAGCCCATTAGAAGCTCTCGCGATCAACGAAGGATATACCTTCTCCTAGGAAGACCCGATCAGGCTCGGAATCCCGGTTTACAAGACATTTCGACAATGGTAAAACAAGACCAGCAAAGCCTCCCGCTGTGCCGACAAATCCCGATAGGAGCTGCACATATCTCGTTCTCAGGGCACACCGGATGAGCAAGACGACGGGTTGGCATAGACCCTGGTTGCCCAGGGGGCGTCGGACATCGCTCGGTTTGGACCAACACTTAGACAAGCACTGGCCCGGGGGGGGGGGGTAAAATAAAGATGACCCTCGAGAGCGCGACTCCCAAGGGAAAAAGGGCTAGGTGAGGCAAATGGTAAAACCAAGGTTGGGCCTTGCTGGAGGAGTTTTATTCAAAGCGAACTATCAAGGGGGTCCCATAAATCACCCGACCGCGTAAGGAACGCAAAATCCGGGAACATAACATCGGTATGACGGAAACTAGGGCGATAAGAGTGGAACAAAACACCAGGCAAAAGGCCAAGTCTTCCATCCTTTACCAAGTATATAGATGCATTAATAATATAAGAGATATTGTGATATCCCAACCAAAATCCTGTCCACCATGGAGCAATCTTCAACTTCACCTGCAACTAGCAACGCTATAAGAGGGGCTGAGCAAAGCGGTAACATAGCCAAACAACGGTTTGCATAGGAAAGGTGTCAAAGGTTAGAGGTTCATGGCAATATGGGAGGCTTGATAAACAGGTGATAGGTAGCGCAGGAAAGCGATAGAACGAAGCAACTAGCATAGCAATGATAGTAGTGAGATCCAGGGTAGCGGTCATCTTGCCTGAAATCCCGCAAGGAAGAAGAACGAGTCCATGAAGAAGATGAAGCCACGAAGACGAACCAAGCGTAGACGAACGAATCCTCACGATCGCAACGAAACGGGAACTATCGAGAAGAAGCACACAACATGGTAAACACACCACACAAGAACAGCACATGATGCACAACCAAGCATAATGCATGACAAGATTACATGAAGCTACTCATGGCAAGAGATGATGCAAACAAGAGCAACACATCAAGGCAAGTTTAAATGAGGCCGGGAACAACATATAACAATTCCGGTAAGTCCTCATATGCATATTTCGAAATTGGTCCAGATCTGAACAAACATTAAGTTGAATTTGTTAAACAGCAAGTTAAGATGCACCAAGATGATCTACATGAGATTCTAGTCAAGTTACATATAAAGTTTACTTAGTTCGGAGCTACGGCCTAGAAGATATGAGCAACACAAGTTAACCATGGCATTGATGCAAAATGCACCCAAACATCAAGCAAACACCTCAAAACAAGGATGCAACATGATAATATGAAGCTACATGCAATTCTAAGCAAGTTTCATATAGAGCACACTCAAAACGGAGCAACGGTTCAACACACACACACACACTATACAAGTTAAAAGGACAAGCTGTCCAAAACAGCAACAAGGCATCTTGCAAGCATCAAAACAACATGCTACAGCATCTCAACATGAGAACAAAAGGCATGGGCATGATGTACAGGTAAAGCATTACAAAACATGAACACTGAGCTATCTCCAGAAATCACTAGAACATGCTTAAACACACATGGTAAGATTGCAAATAATAACAGTTCAGACTTTCCAGAAAATAACATCAGGTTGCAATGTTTAGAGCTATCAAACAATATGTTACAGGAACTTATCATAGCAAACAAAGGCATGTCATGAATCTACTAAATGCATAGAACAAAAGTCCCTTACTGACCATAAGCCAAAAAGGATCAGAAAATATAATGGCACCCATGTAAACATGGCAAGTTATATTACAGATTCAAACATGGCAGGAATAGAATTATGAAGGTATGTAAATGAGCTTGTGCAACTCACTAAAGAGAAAAATATGGCATGGCAAGGCAACCAACAGCAAGAAGGCATGTTTATGAAGCTAAGCATGGCAAGAGCAACTTCATAGCATGCAAGGATCAACTACAACAACCTTGGCAAAATTGAATAACATGTAAACAATCTGCCAGGAAACATTTTGAAGCAAAAGTAGAGCACGAAAATGACATGCTACACTACTCCATAATTGCAACCAAGGGAAGGGATGGATAGAGCATAACCATATGTTCAAAACATCCTTACTGAAGTATCTCAAAATATGCATGGATCTCTCTGTAGCAACATGTTTACATGGCATCAAAATAACAGCAGAACAGGGACTAAAATCAGCAACATCACGATGCCTAGTTTGCATGCTTGTGCTAGTCACCACATTGATCACAAAAATACATGGTAAGCACCTCTGTAAAGAAGACATAGCATAGATCAAAACACATGTAGACATCAACCTCATAGGATGCACACATCAATCATGGCAAAAATGACAAAAGTGCAAGTTCTGTTAACAGACAGCAGACAACATCATGAAGCACTCTTGCAACGATGATTCAGGCATCAAGATGAGCTCAAATGAACATGATGCAATGGAATGAAATGATTTACTCGTTGAGACGAACAATTTGACATATTACACGCACAAAACGGAGCTACGGATGCAGATATATGATGCGATGGACATGGCATGATAATGTCAAAATTCTCAGGGACTTACCAATTTTTGGGGAAGGGGAAAAAATCAACCTCGTCGGAATCTCGCCGGAGAACGGCCGGAGAGGAGGGAGATGGCGGCCGGAGCTGCGGGAGAGGTCGGGGAGGCCGGGCCCCCGCCGGATCTGGCCGGATCCGGCGCGTGGCGGCAGCGGAGGAGGCCGGCGGCCTTCAGGCGACGGAGCTCGGGCGCGGGCGCAGCTCCGGCGGAGCTCGCCTGAGTCGCGGGACGGACGGGACCGCGCCGGAGGTCGAGGGCGCGGAGGCGGGGCGGCAGGGGCGCGAGGCCGCGGCCGGCGGCGGCGGAAGCTGGGCGGTGGGGGCGAGGCGCACCAGCGGCGAGGCGCGTCCGGCGGGGCGCGGGGCGGAGCCCGGCGCGGCGGCGAGGGCCGGGCCCTCACGGGCGGCGGTGGGAGGCAGACGGGCTCGGGCGGGCCCGATTCGGGCCCCACGGGCCCGTGCGGTGGCCGGCGGCGCTGGGAGGAGAGAGGGGCGGCGCGGGGGACACGTGTCACGCACGGGTTGGCTGCGGCGGCAGGGCGGACATGTCCGTCGGCGGGCGGACGTGTCCGGCGGCGCGAGGATGAGGAAGGCTAGGGTTTGGACTGCGAAAAATCGGGGAGGGGCACATATATATAGGTAGAGGGAGCTAGGAGAGTCCAAATGAGGAGCGGTTTTCGCCCACACGATCTTGATCGAACGACCGAGAGCATGGAGGGGGTTTGGATGGGTTTTGGGCCAATTTGAAGGGGTGTTGGGCTGCAAAGAGAAAGGGGGGGGGGGGTTCGGGCTACGCGGTTAACCGTTGGAGTACCAAACGACCTCCAAATGGCACGAAACTTGACAGGCGGTCTACCGGTGGTGTACCAAGGCCGCTTGGCAAACCTCAGGCCATTCCGAGAAAGTTTAACACCCACTCACGAAAAGAGAGAAGAGGGGGACGCCGGAGGACATAGGAGCGCCGGATTGCAAAACAGACAACGGGGAAAATGCTCGGATGCAAGAAACGAACATGTATGCAAAATGAAATGCACATGATGACATGATAAAATGCAACACGCAAGCAAATGACATGGCAAAGACAGCGAATAACTGAATGACATCTGGTGCATCGAATCCGGGGCGTTACAACACTCCTCCACTAACAAGAGATCTCGTCCCGAGATCTTAGGACCGAGATGGAAGGAAAAAAGGTATGAGGTGAAACAAGAACTCAAGAGAAGAAGCGAAGAATCGAGAGCACTCGATAATAAGAGAGGAACGACGAGAATGACGAGAATCAAATGCTCATGGAATCAGATAGGCTATGAAACCACTTCGATTAGAACGAGATAAGAAACGAATAAGACTGAAAGGATTTAGGCAGAACTCTGACTGAACATGGAAAGAATAGAACATGAATTTGAGAGGATGGAATGATACTTGATGAAGACATGACACAAAACCTCCGGAAAGAATTAAAAGAGAATGAAAAGGACTTAGAAGGAAGGATTGACTGGAGTTGTTGAGAAAATCAACAACGAAAGAATAAGCTTCTTGTGGTCTTATAGATAACATCTCACGATCATAAGGTGATAACCGGCCACAAACGGAAATGATTGGATAGCTGAGAAGAACGAAGAAATGCAAAACTCCACTTCAAAAGAATATGGAGAATTAATTGCACTTCGAGATGCAAGAAGAAAAGATACTTGAACTCCGCCAACAAGAATCTTGATGAACTCTTGGAAGAATGAATTAAATCATGAAGAACCGCCATGAAGAACTCCTGTGAGAAAACGATGATGAGATAGAGACGAAGGAAGAAAGAATAAGATGAGCCTTGAGATGATTTAGATGGAGGTTCCGACGAAATGGCGGAGGAAATTAAACTCCGGAAAAGAAAAGGTGAACAACTTGGAATCGAGAAATTATTCAACATGAACAATCTCCGAAGAGAGGGGTTATCACTTGGATTAAATAAGAATAAGATTTATTGTATGCTCATCCTTCATCAAATTAAACTGATGACAAGATGGATTTTGCATACTACTTATTCTTCTTGAAAATGATTGAGAAGAGACATATCGCAAACTTGAGAAGGTCTTCATGAACCACCGATAGGATTGGAAAGAACGAATGAATTAAAATGATAATCAAGGAAAAAGAATCTGAATGAACCACCGTAAGAATTCGGAATGACTGATGAAAGAGAATGAATCACCGGGAAGAATTAGAAGGACCAATATGCTTGAGGGGATTTAGATGCAAGAGAACGGGAAGAACTCGAGCTGATTAACGAACATTTGAACGAAGCGCCAATATAAATAGAGAACGATAGCTGGAATGATGGCCTCCGGTGAAACGAAATGGAAAAAACAACTTCTGACATACTCTGGATAGGTAAGAAAGAATATCTGACAAACTGAAATAATTCGAGAGGATGACATGAAGCTAAAACCACGAATCTCGAGAGAATGGGCAAGATTTAGAGGAAAGACTCTTCTTCGGTCTTCAAAGCTGAGAAAGACGATGAGAAACACCACTGAAATTGTTGAGAAACTCCGGAATAATGAAAAACAAAGAGGTTGAGCCAACAATGAAATGATTTGAAATCGATCTTGGAAAAGATCTGACTGATGGAATTCATACTTACGTCACACTTTGAAAAGAATTTGGAATAGCTCCGGAATAATTAGAAGATTCAGGTAAGTTCCTGGGAAAATACCTGTGGGTTAGGGCCCACTGAAGAGAAAACACCGTTGGAAAGGGATGTTGAAGAGGTAGATGATGCACCAGAACAATTGAAATATTTGGATGAGGTGACAACCTCGAATTAATTCGAACACAGACGAATCTCCTGAGATGTCTTGAACACTCCAGAAGGATAAACTGGCGAGAGACGAATGAGCAAGGAAAACACTTGAGCCGAGGGAAAGAATATAATCACTACTGAAAATTAGAATTGAATCCACCGGAGAAGAAAAAGATGAAGAATGACGAACGAGACAAGAATTCACCGGTTGAAATAATTTACGAAAGACAGAAGAGGTTCCGCACGAATGAGATAGATGGTCGAGAGAGAGTCAGACTCCGGGAAGAAAAAGGGTGGGAGGGCGGGAAAACAAGACAACTGGGATGGGGAAATCGACAAATATCTTGAAGAGAAAACAACGGTTGAAAGAAAGCAAAGGCTTTGCACGAGTGGGATGGATACTCGATTATGGACTCCGGCTTCAAGAAGAAAAGGGTGGGCGGGTGGGAAAAGAAGACAACTGAGGATTGAACTTGGCAACGATGAAGAGGGTCGAGTAAGCTTGACGAGAAATGCACCGGATCAAAAGAGCTGAGAACCAACGATCGAAAAACCAACTGCGTGATCCTAAATAAAATTTTTGAAGGGGAAGAGGAGTAATTCCAAACACCTACGTCAAGATTCCTCACCAGAGCGACGAAGGGGCTGAGGAGTAAAAAGAATTCCTACTCTCCGATATAACTAGACTCAGAAATCAATTTTCTTCTAGACTCAACAACGGCCAAACTACACGATCAAACAAGGGGTCTCCTAAGGTCAGTCGAGGCTCTGATACCAACTTGTCACGTCCAATATGCGACCCTATCCAAAAGGAACTCGAAGGTCCCACCAAGGATAGACCCGCATATTGAAACGCTTTTGCAAGGTGGATATCATTACATCAACATTACATAATAGATGGGGGTACATACATAAGGCATACAATGCCACAAGAATACAACATCATCTTACATAGAGCACCATCCGACTACGGATGAAACACAAATAGAGACACAAACGACATCCACCCTGCTAGCCCAGGCTGCCGACCTGGAACATATCCCTGATCGAAGAAGAAGCAGAAGAAGAACTCAACACAAGCAAGCATCGCTCTCGCGTCATGATCATCGCATAACCTGTACCTGCAACTGTTGTTGTAGTAATCTGTGAGCCACGAGGACTCAGCAATCCCATTACCATGGGTATCAAGACTAGCAAAGCTTAAAGGGAAAGGAAGGGGTAAAGTGGTGAGGTTGCAGCAGCGACTAAGCATATATGGTGGCTAACATACGCAAATAAGAGCGAGAAGAGAGCAAAACGAACGGTCGTGAAGCTAGCAATGATCAAGAAGTGATCCTGAACTCCCACTTATGTCAAGCACAACACAGAAACCGTGTTCACTTCCCGGACTCTGCCGAAAAGAGACCATCACGGCTACACCCACGGTTGATGCATTTTAATTCGGATCTGGTGTCAAGTTATCTACAACCGGACATTAACAAATTCCCATCTGCCTATAACCGCAGGCACAGCTTTCGAAAGTTTATACCCTGCAGGGGTGTCCCAACTTAGCCCATGATAAGCTCTCGCGATCAACGAAGGATATACCTTCTCCCAGGAAAACCCGATCAGGCTCGGAATCCCGGTTTACAAGACATTTCAACAATAGTAAAACAAGACCAGCAAAGCCTCCCGCTGTGCCGACAAATCCCGATAGGAGCTGCACATATCTCGGTCTTAGGGCACACCGGATGAGCAAGACGATGGGTTGGCATAGACCCTGGTTGCCCAGGGGGCGCCGGACATCGCTCGGTTTGGACCAACACTTAGACAAGCACTGGCCCGGGGGGGGGGGGGGGGGGTAAAATAAAGATGACCCTCAAGAGCGCGACTCCCAAGGGAAAAAGGGCTAGGTGAGGCAAATGGTAAAACCAAGGTTGGGCCTTGCTGGAGGAGTTTTATTCAAAGCGAACTGTCAAGGGGTCCCATAAATCACCCGACCGCGTAAGGAACGCAAAATCCGGGAACATAACACCGGTATGACGGAAACTAGGGCGGCAAGAGTGGAACAAAACACCAGGCAAAAGGCCAAGTCTTCCACCCTTTACCAAGTATATAGATGCATTAATAATATAAGAGATATTGTGATATCCCAACCAAAATCCTGTCCACCATGGAGCAATCTTCAACTTCACCTGCAACTAGCAATGCTATAAGAGGGGCTGAGCAAAGCGGTAACATAGCCAAACAACGGTTTGCATAGGAAAGGTGTCAAAGGTTAGAGGTTCATGGCAATATGGGAGGCTTGATAAACAGGTGATAGGTAGCGCAGCAAAGCGATAGAACAAAGCAACTAGCATAGCAATGATAGTAGTGAGATCCAGGGTAGCGGTCATCTTGCCTGAAATCCTGCAAGGAAGAAGAACGAGTCCATGAAGAAGATGAAGCCACGAAGACGAACCAAGCGTAGACGAACGAATCCTCACGATCGCAACGAAACAGTAACTATCAAGAAGAAGCACACAACATGGTAAACACACCACACAAGAACAAGACATGATGCACAACCAAGCATAATGCATGACAAGACTACATGAAGCTACTCATGGCAAGAGATGAGGCAAACAAGAGCAACACATCAAGGCAAGTTTAAATGAGGCCGGGAACAACATATAACAATTCCGGTAAGTCCTCATATGCATATTTCGAAATTGGTCCAGATCTGAACAAACATTAAGTTGAAGTTTTTAAACAGCAAGTTAAGATGCACCAAGATGATCTACACGAGATTCTAGTCAAGTTACATATAAAGTTCACTTAGTTCGGAGCTACAGCCTAGAAGATATGAGCAACACAAGTTAAACATGGCATTGATGCAAAATGCACCCAAACATCAAGCAAAGACCTCAAAAAAAAAGGATGCAACATGATAATATGAAGCTACATGCAATTCTAAGCAAGTTTCATATAGAGCACACTCAAAACGGAGCAACGGTTCAACACACACTATACAAGTTAAAAGGACAAGCTGTCCAAAACAGCAACTAGGCATCTTGCAAGCATCAAAACAACATGCTACAGCATCTCAACATGAGAACAAAAGGCATGGGCATGATGTACAGGTAAAGCATTACAAAACATGAACATTGAGCTATCTCCAGAAATCACTAGAACATGCTTAAACACACATGGTAAGATTGCAAATAATAACAGTTCAGACTTTGCAGAAAATAATATCAGGTTGCAATGTTTAGAGCTATCACACAACATGTTACACGAACTTATCATGGCAAACGAAGGCATGGCATGAATCTACTAAATTCATAGAACAAAAGTCCCTTATTGACCATAAGCCAAAAAGGATCAGAAAATATAATGGCACCCATGTAAACATGGCAAGTTATATTATAGATTCAAACATGGCAGGAACAGAATTATGAAGGCATGTAAATGAGCTTGTGCAACTCACTACAGAGCAAAACATGGCATGGCAAGGCAACCAACAGCAAGAAGACATGTTTATGAAGCTAAGCATGGCAAGAGCAAGTTCATAGCATGCAAGGATCAACTACAACAACCTTGGCAAAATTGAATAACATGTAAACAATCTGCTAGGAAACATTTTGAAGCAAAAGTAGAGCACGAAAATGACATGCTACACTACTCCATAATTGCAACCAAGGGCATGGATGGATAGAGCATAACCATATGTTCAAAACATCCTTACTGAAGTATCTCAAAATATGCATGGATCTCTCTATAGCAACATGTTTACATGGCATCAAAATAACAGCAGAACAGGGACTAAAATCAGCAACATCACGATGCCTAGTTTGCATGCTTGTGCTAGTCACCACATTGATCACAAAAATACATGGTAAGCACCTCTGTAAAGAAGACATTGTATAGATCAAAACACATGTAGACATCAACCACATAGGATGCACACATCAATCATGGCAAAAATGACAAAAGTGCAAGTTCTGTTAACAAACAGTAGACAACATCATGAAGCACTCTTGCAACGATGATTCAGGCATCAAGATGAGCTCAAATGAACATGATGCAATGGAATGAAATGATGTACTCGTTGAGTCGAACAATTTGACATATTACACGCACAAAATGGAGCTACGGATGCAGAGATATGATGCGATGAACATGGCATCATAATGTCAAAATTGTCAGGGACATCAATTTTCGGGGAAGGGGGAAAAATCAACCTCGTCGGAATCTCGCCGGAGAACGGCCGGAGAGGAGGGAGATGGCGGCCGGAGCTGCGGGAGAGGTCGGGGAGGCCGGGCCCCCGCCGGATCTGGCTGGATCCGGCGCGTGGCGGCGGCGGAGGAGGCCGGCGGCCTTCAGGCAACGGAGCTCGGGCATGGGCGCAGCTCCGGCGGAGCTCGCCTGAGTCGCGGGGCGGACGGGACCGCGCCGGAGGTCGAGGGCGCGGAGGCGAGGCGGCAGGGGCGCGAGGCCGTGACCGGCGGCGGGGGAAGCTGGGTGGCGGGGGCGAGGCGCACCGGCGAGGCGCGGGGTGGAGCCCGGCGCGGCGACGAGGGCCGGGCCCTCACGGGCGGCGGCGGGAGGCAGACGGGCTCGGGCGGGCCCGATTCGGGCCCCGCGGGCCCGTGCGGTGGCCGGCGGCGCTGGGAGGAGAGAGGGGCGGCGCGGGGGACACATGTCACGCACGGGTTGGCTGCGGCGGCGGGGCGGACATGTCCGTCGGTGGGCAAGGATGAGGAAGGCTAGGGTTTGGACTGCGAACAATCGGGGAGGGGCACATATATACAGGTAGAGGGAGCTAGGAGAGTCCAAATGAGGAGCGGTTTTCGCCCACACGATCGTGATCGAATGACCGAGAGCATGGAGGGGGTTTGGATGGGTTTTGGGCCAATTTGAAGGGGTGTTGGGCTGCAAAGAGAAAGGGGGGGCGGGGTTTCGGGCTACGCGGTTAACCGTTGGAGTACCAAACGACCTCCAAATGGCACGAAACTTGACAGGCGGTCTACCGGTGGTGTACCAAGGCCGCTTGGCAAACCTCGGGCCATTCCGAGAAAGTTTAACACCCACTCACGAAAAGAGTGAAGAGGGGGACGCCGGAGGACATAGGAGCGCCGGATTGCAAAACGGACAACGGGAAAAATGCTCGGATGCAAGAAACGAACACGTATGCAAAATGAAATGCACATGATGACATGATAAAATGCAACACGCAAGCAAATGACATGACAAAGACGGCGAATAACTGAATGACATCTGGCGCATCGAATCCGGGGCGTTACAATACCATACATGTTTGTTGATTGACTAACAAAGACAAAGGCCGTGCCGTTATTGATGTTTCTATAGCATTGTTTCCAGCTGCTGTAACACCTGTGTTTACATTGCGAGCATGAACTACCTGGCTATATTTTATAGAACTTATGTACCGATGTAGAATGATAGATCATGCTTTTATACTTTATGATATACCTTTTCATTGTAGTATTTTGTAAAGTTGCAATGCTCAACATTTGTATAGACTTCTATCATAATGATCCTCTCCTTGCCAGTTGCCATGATTTTTTTTGTACCATTGCTCATATGATATTATCAATGCTGAAGGTACATATATTTAGAAACACTCTTTTGCATCAGATTATTGACTAATAACGTCATATTGTCTCTCACAGAGTAAAAACTTAAGTGAATGATTCTTCTTTATTTTGTTTTGTTATCCTGCCTGAATGAGCATTATTTGTTTGACCACAATGTTCGGACCGACACCCTCGAGCCAAGGCGCGCTCCTGATCTAGTTATATACTAAATTGGTGGCATAAATATTGGTCAATTTTTATATAAACTTGAAAAAATTTGACCCTCCGAAAATGGCTGGAATTACACTTCTACTGGAATGGAGGGGGTACCTGACTAAACATTCATTTAGCTATTTATGTGGACACAAAAATGAGTAAATTACTGTTGTCATCGTCTGACTAGTGTTTCCATGTGATCTAGTTCCTATTGCGATTTTGTGGATAACCGGCTCCCATATACTCCCTCCGTCCCAAAATTCTTGTCTTACATTTGTCTAGATACGGATGTATCTAATACTAAAATATGACTTGATACATACATATTTAGACAAATCTAAGACAAGAATTTTGGGACAGAGGGAGTATGTGGTTTATGTACCATAACTACAATTTTCTCAAAACAACCACACATGAATTGCCTGAGGAGTACTACTGTACCAGTTTCAGAGTATTGTTATGTTATTGATGCTTCCTGCATGATTATTTTATGCATTCCTGAATGGTTTTTGAATTTTTGTTATCAACCTAATCTTATTCCAGTATTGGTTACTTCTTTCCTGGAATTCCAAGGTGATCTCTTTGACTTTTGATTGCTGGATTTGCTTCTTCACCAAGGCGTGTGACCTTTTTGTTTCATTACTTTTATCTTGTGAGTTGTCCATTACTTGTTTGTTTGTTTGTTATAGCCTTGCCGCCTCGCACATGAATTTTATACAATACCTGACTTTGGTTATGTAACCTATGATGGCATTATGAGCCCCTAAATCTTGTTATGCTGAAACATTTTATCAAGTTGCTAAAACTGAAACATGTGACCTCAGTATCTTCAACTGTTGTTGATCATCAAAAACTCAGATACTACATGTATAAACAAGTGAAAATATATTTAACTGGCACCCTACTTATGCAAACAAAATTAAATGCCTATATTGACATTCTTTTGGTCATCCTTCCAGTCTACAACCATTGTTACAGTATTACCGATACATATGTTTCTTAGCATGTCTTTAATTTTTCATCAGGGGATCTCTTATCACAGTGCTACCGGCAAATGCAAGTGTAGACACCCGTGAGTTATCCATAGGAGACATTGACCGAGACACATTTAACTGGGGAGACTCAATTGTTCTAGCTTTCAGGTCCATGACATCTGTGATCAGTCCTGGCCTCATGATCTTATCGCTGACGGTGCACTCACCCTTTAGCATCATTGCGACCATCGACATGGAGGGCCTGATCTTTGCGGTATCCTTGGTGCACAGAAGCCCTATTCTCAAAAACCGATGTGCTTCCTCGTGGCTAGAGTATGGAAATTTGCTTCTTAGAAGCTTCAGATATGTCTTCAGAAGCTCATGCAAAGAGGAGTTGGATAATAACCTGAAGAAAAGAAGACAAGTCAAATGAATCATGTAAGTATCCCATTGAAATTGTTTCCTTCTCTTTCAACCGTAGAGAACAATTCTTGTAAAGAGTGCAAGTCAAAATGAAGCTAACTATCTATCTATTTCTAATGTAACATAAGAAACTAACTCAAACAGATAATCCAGAGAGGGGTTTTCTTCCTCTTGAGACAGCAAGTTATCTATTTCTAATGTAACTTCAGGAAACTAAGCTTGGTAACATAACATGAGGTGCTCATAACTGAAACAAATAATCTAGAGATGTGTTTTCTTCCTCTTGAGACCCCGCAGTGACAGAAAAATAATGTCGAGATCAATTAGGCTGATCACCACATAACAGTCTACTTGTTCAAAGCACTAGTCAAATAGTTACGATTAGTGGATACTATCAGCATGGGAAAATACCTCAAAGAGAAGAATATCTCGTGCTAAGACTTCTGCGTTTGAACAGCAAAATCAATGGGTAAAGAAAGTCACTATACAGAAAAAGGAGCATTATCCGCAAGACCCCCGATCCTTAAAACTTCAACAGGCAATTGAGGTCATTCTAAAAGAACCAGATGAACTGATGATTAAATACAACACAGAGATGAAGGAACTAGAAACAGTTCAAATGTTTTCAACAACCCTGGATAAATTGTAAAACTCGTTTAAGTTACAACAATGAAAATTCTCAAAGCAAATCTAGCCGGTGCAATCGAGCAGATTCAACAAAAAAATGGAGAAAAGGAAACCAAGAAACAACTCACCCAAGGATCATGACAAGTTGTTCTGTGGGAACTCCACTTTGGTGCGCTGCAGCCTGGATTGTTGGTGGTACGATGAGCAGTTTGAACCTGGAAAACTGGCGCCGCCACCTGGGAGCCTGGAGTCCAACACGAAGGTGGCTAAGATGATGGCCATGATGGGGTACAAGAAAGGAGAAGGCCTCGGCAAGAATGCTCATGGAATCACTGCACCAGTGGAGACCACCTTGCGCCACAAGAACACCAGACTCGACAACGTTGAGGGCTTTAAGGAGCCCAGAGCTTTCACTCCCAAGGAGAACTTGCCACCCCCACCTCCTCCACCACCTGCCAAGAAGGAAAAGCAACGGTGGTCTAGGAAGGCCAGCGTGAAGAAGGATTAGGTCTTGACTAAGAATGAGCTATTGGCAAGGCGCGCCGAGCAGGAACAGGATGAGCATCCCACATTTTTCCAAAAGGTGTTTGCCATGCGAGGGCCTCAGACTCGTGTGTTGACAGACTTGAAGGGGCTTAGTAATGAACATGAGATGGAGGCAAATGATGTGCCAATGCCGAAGTTGTAGTACAATGGTTGGCTGCTTGTTGACGAGACTGAGGCTGCTATTGTCAGGTTGGATGGGCAGATGCGGTGGGAGCAGGAAAAGGTGGCTAGTTTGGTGCGAGCGAAGGAGAAAGTAGCAAAGCAGGAGGCTTTGCAGAAGTACCAGCTACAAGTTATGGAGACAATTGCAGATGTGCTAGAGATGGTCCGGGTTGATGACACCGCTGTTGCTCACTCTGGGGAGGGGGTGGTGGTGGTTAAGACCTTCCAGGAATTGAAGGTGCGCTATGAGGAGTTCAAAATGTGAAGTGTTGCATGGGCCGCTTGCCGATTTGCGCATCCACTACTTATCCGGGTATTTCAGGGGTGGCAACCGCCGCAGAATCCATTGTTTGGCTTGGAGGTCATGTCATCGTGGAAGGATTTGCTGCAGGGAGACCAGCCATATGATTTCTTAGATGCTACTGAATAAATGGCTCCATATGCACAGCTTGTCAGTGAGGTCATCCTACCAGCTGTGCGGATATCAGGAACTAATTCATGGAAGGCTAGGGATCCAGAACCAATGCTCCGTTTTCTTGAATCATGGGAACGGTTGCTGCCCGCTATCGTGCTCCTTTCAATACTGGAGCATGTAATAATGCCAAAGCTCACAACTGCAGTCGAATCTTGGGACCCACGGAGCAAGAGTGTATCAATCCATGTATGGGTACACCCATGGTTGCCAACTCTAGGGCAAAGGATAGAGACATTATGCCACTCTATCCAGTACAAGATGAGCAGTGTCCTCCAATTATGGCAAGCTCACGATTCATCAACTTATGCTGTGCTATCTCCATGGAAGGGTGTACTTAATCCAGCAAGTTGGGATGACTTGATAGTGCTTTATATCAGTCCTAAACTGAAAATGGCACTCCAGGAGTTTCAGATCAACCCAGCAAGCCAGAAGTTTGACCAGTTTAACTGGCTTATGATTTGGGCTTCTGCTGTCCCGGTACACCATATGGTCCATATGTTGGAAGTTGATTTCTTTAGCAAGTGGCAGCTGGTTTTGTACCATTGGTTCAGCTCACCAAATCCTGATTTCAATGAGATCATGAATTGGTATAAGGGCTGGAGGGGCCTGTTCCCACCAGAGTTCCTTGCCAATGAACGTATACGAATGCTTCTAACGGCTGGTCTTGAGATGATGAACCAAGCTGCTGAATGACATGAGTTGGCGCAGCTAGGGGCTAGGGAGAATGTTGGCTTCTTGAGAGCAACAGAGAAGCGACAATTTGATCAGCACAACAAGCATCGCAATACCCATCTTACCATGCTGCGCCAGGAGCAGCCATGGGAGATATGAGGTTTAAGGAGTCTATTGAGGCATATGTGGCTGACCAAGGTTTGTTGTTTATGCCTAGAGTTAACAAATCCTATAACAGCATGCCAGTGTACGAATTTGGCACCATGAGCATTTGCATAGACTCTGGCAAGAGACTACTCTATGCGCAACTTCAAGAGGGAGCTAAAAGATGGAGTTTTGTGTCTCTTACACAACTGCTGGAAATGAACCGGATGGCAAGACCACGATAGGAGATCATCTATAGCTTGGAAGTTTCATGTGATCATTTTTCCTGCCAGTGTAGGTAGTCTTCAAATATGTCTTGCGAGCATTGTTGTAGAATTACTTGATAAAGAATAAAGTTTCTGATGATGTATCTGAATGTGATTTTCCACATTTCAACATGGAACTCGGTTGTTATTGACCTGGAATGAATAATTGATGCAGAACTGTTTCTACCCATACATCGAGATTCAATTTATTTTTTGAGGTTGTTATTTTGTTAAGTTAGTTTCTTGTTTGGTTTCCTGCGATAATCGAATGCCCTCCCACTAGCTTTATTAATGTGCATCTAGCTTTTGTCAGTATGTATTAAAGATTTAGGAAACTACCACATGTAATACTTTTGGATGGATGAATTTTTTGATTGATGCCATGTTCAGCTATTAATAGGAGATTTTGGGTTATTTTGTGCATAGTTTTTGTTGTGTTGGGTATTATATACAAAAAGGAAGATGACAATAAGTAGTTTTGCTTAAGTCAAGCTTACACATACTGTCCATCTCATATTTAACTTCTTTTAAGGTTTGGAAAGTAGATGCCGCATCTATTTGTATACAAGGTGGTTTAAACTAGAATTTAGGAAGTTTCGTCAAGGCTTATATGATACTGCTTTTTAATATTTTGAAGGTCCTTTGTGATGTTGGGGAACGTAGCAGAAATTCAAAATTTTCCTACGAGTCACCAAGATCTATCTATGGAGAAACCATCAATGAGGGTAAGGAGAGTGCATCTACATACCCTTGTAGATCGCTAAGCAGAAGCGTTCAAGAGAATGGGGTTGAAGGAGTCGTACTCGTCGTGATCCA
Source organism: Triticum timopheevii (assembly GCA_963921465.1). Lineage (NCBI taxonomy): Eukaryota > Viridiplantae > Streptophyta > Magnoliopsida > Poales > Poaceae > Triticum > Triticum timopheevii. The sequence goes on from OY997266.1 coordinate 100,810,590, forward strand.
AATCACCGGAGATCCTAGTGCGGAACGGACGACACCTCCGCGTTCAACACACGTACAGCCCGGTGACGTCTCCCATGCCTTGATCCAGCAAGGAGAGAGGGAGAGGTTGAGGAAGACTCCATCCAGCAGCAGCACAATGGCGTGGTGGTGATGGAGGAGCGTGGCAATCCTGCAGGGCTTCGCCAAGCACCGCGGGAGAGGAGGAGGGAGAGAGGTAGGGCTGCGCCAGGGAGAGGTGAAACTCATGTGTTGGCAGCCCCAAAAACCCTCAAGTATATATAGGGGGAGAGGGGGGGGGGGGGGCTGCGCCCCCACCTAGGGTTCCACCCTAGGGGCGGCGGCCAGCCCAAGATCCCATCTGGGGGGGGCGGCCAAGGGGGGATAGGGGAAATTTGCCCCCAAGTTAGGTGGGTGCGCCCCCTCCCCAAACCCTAGGCGCCTTGAGCCCTTGTGTGTGTGTGTGTGTGTGTGTGGGGGGGGGGGGGGCGTACCAGCCCACCTGGGGCTGGCCCCCTCCCACACTTGGCCCATGCTGCCCTCCGGGGATCCTGGCCCCACTTGGTGGATCCCCGGGACCCTCTCGGTGGTCCCGGTACGTTACCGATAAAACCCGAAACTTTTCTGGTGACCAAAACATGACTTCCCATATATAAATCTTTACCTCCGGACCATTCCGGAACTCCTCGTGATGTCCGGGATCTCATCCGGGACTCCGAACAACATTCAGTAACCACATACAAACTTCCTTTATAACCCTAGCGTCATCGAACCTTAAGTGTGTAGACCCTATGGGTTCGGGAACCATGCAGACATGACCGAGACGTTCTCCGGTCAATAACCAACAGTGGGATCTGGATACCCATGTTGGCTCCCACATGTTCCACGATGATCTCATCGGATGAACCACGATGTCAAGGACTCAATCGATCCCGTATACAATTCCCTTTGTCTAGCAGTATTGTACTTGCCCGAGATTCGATCGTCGGTATGCCGATACCTTGTTCAATCTCGTTACTGGCAAGTCTCTTTACTCGTTCCGTAACACATCATCCCGTGGTCAACCCCTTGGTCACATTGTGCACATTATGATGATGTCCTACCGAGTGGGCCCAGAGATACCTCTCCGTCAACCGGAGTGACAAATCCTAGTCTCGATTCGTGCCAACCCAACAGACACTTTCGAAGATACCTGTAGTGCACCTTTATAGCCACCCAGTTACATTGTGACGTTTGGTGCACCCAAAGCATTCCTACGATATCCGGGAGTTGCACAATCTCATGGTCCAAGGAAATGATACTTGACATTTATAAAAGCTTTAGCATACGAACTACGATCTCTGTGCTAGTCTTAGGATTGGGTGTTGTCCATCACATCATTCTCCTAATGATGTGATCCCATTATCAACGACATCCAATGTCCATGGTCAGGAAACCGTAACCATCTATTGATCAATGAGCTAGTCAACTAGAGGCTTACTAGGGACATGGTGTTGTCTATGTACCCACACATGTATCTGAGTTTCCTTTCAATACAATTATAGCATGGATAATAAACGATTATCATGAACAAGGAAATATAATAATAATAACTAATTTATTATTGCCTCTAGGGCATATTTCCAACAGTCTCCCACTTGCACTAGAGTCAATAATCTAGTTCACATCGCCATGTGATTAACACTGATAGGTCACATCGCCATGTGACCAACATCCAAAGAGTTTACTAGTGTCACTAAACTAGTTCACATCAACATGTGATTAAGACTCAATGAGTTCTGGGGTTTGATCATGTTTTGCTTGTGAGAGAGGTTTTAGTCAACGGGTCTACAACATTCAGATCCGTATGTATTTCACAAATCTCTATGTCATATTGTAAATGCTGCTTCCACGCTCCACTTGGAGCTATTCCAAATGATTGCTCCACTATACGTATCCGGTTTGCTACTCAGAGTCACTCGGATAGGTGTTAAAGCTTGCATCGACGTAACCCTTTACGCCGAACTCTTTATCACCTCCATAATCGAGAAACATGTCCTTATTTACTCCAAGGACAACTTTGACCGCTGTCCAATGATCCATTCCTGGATCATTCTTGTACCCCTTGACTGACTCATGGCAAGGCACACTTTCGGTGCGGTACACAGCATAGCATACTATAGAGCCTACGTCTGAAACATAGGGGACGGCCTTCGTCCTTTGTCTCTCTTCTGCCATGGTCGAGTTTTAACTCTTAACTTCATACCTTACAATTCAGGCAAGAACTCCTTCTTTGACTGATCCATCTTGAACACCTTCAAGATCATGTCAAGGTATATGTTCATTTGAAAGTATTATTAAGCATTTTGCTCTATCTTATAGATCTTGATGCTTATTGTTCAAGTAGCCTAATCTAGGTTTCCATTGAAAAACACTTTTCAAACAACCCTTTATGCTTTCTAGAAATTCTACATCATTTCTGATCAACAATATGTCAACAACATATACTCATCAGAAATTCTATAGTGCTCCCACTCACTTCTTTGGAAATACAAGTTTCTCATAAACTTTGTATAGACCCAAAATCTTTGATCATCTCATCAAAGCGTACATTCCAACTCTGAGATGCTTACTCCAGTCCTTAGAAGGATTGCTGGAGCTTTGCATACTTGTTAGCGTCTTTCAGGATTGTCAAAAACCTTCTGGTTGTATCACATACAACCTTTCCTCAAGAAAACTGTCAAGGAAACAATGTTTTTGACATCCTATATGCAAGATTTCATAAATAATGCAGTAACTGCTAATCCAATTCCAACAGCCTCTTAGCATCGCTACGAGTGAGAAAGCCTCACCGTAGTCAACTCCTTGAACTTGTCGAAAAACATCTTAACGACAAGTCGAGCTTTCTTAATGGTGATTATTACCATCATTGTCTATCTTCCTTTTAAAATCCATCTGTACCCAACGGCCTTACGACCATCAAGTATTTCTTCCAAAGTCATGGATCCTTTCTCGGATTTTATGGCTTCGAGTCATTCGTCGGAATCCGGGCCCACCATCGCTTCTCCATAGCTCGTAGGTTCATTGTTGTCTAGCAACATGACCTCTAAAACAGGATTGCGTACCACTCTGAAGTAGTACGCATCCTTGTCACCCTAGAGGTGCGGTAGTGACTTGATCCGAAACTTCATGATCACTATCATAAGCTTCTACTTCAATTGTTGTAGGCGCCACAGGAACAACTTCCTGTGCCCTGCTACACACTAGTTGAAGTGATGGTTCAATAACCTCATCAAGTCTCCACCATCCTCCCACTCAATTCTTTCGAGAGAAACTTTTTCTCGAGAAAGGACCTGTTTCTAGAAATAATTACTTTTGCTTCCGGATCTGAGATAGGAGGTATACCCGACCATTTTGGGTATCCTATGAAGATGTATTTATCCGTTTTGGGTTCAAGCTTATCACGATGAAACTTTTTCACATAAGTGTCGCAGCCCCAAACTTTTAAGAAATGACAACTTAGGTTTCCCCAAACCATAGTTCAAACGGTGTCGTCTCAACGGAATTACGTGGTGCCCTATTAAAGTGAGTGCGGTTGTCTCTAATGCCTAACCCATGAACGATACTGGTAATTCGATAAGAGACATCATGGTACGCACCATATCTAATAGGGTGCAACTATGATGTTCAGACACACCATCACACTATGGTGTTCCAGGCGGTATTAATTGTGAAACATTTCCACAATGTCTTAATTGCGTGCCAAAGCTCGTAACTCAGATACTCATCTCTATGATCATATCATAGACATTTTATCCTCTTGTCATGATGATCTTCAACTTCGCTCTGAAATTACTTGAACCATTCAATAATTCAGACTTGTGTTTCATCAAGTAAATATACTCAGTATCTACTCAAATCATCCGTGAAGTAAGAATATAACGATATTCACTGCATGCCTCAGCACTCATTGGACTGCACACACCAAAGTGTGTTACTTCCTACAAGTTGCTATCTTGTTCCATCTTACTGAAAACGAGGCTTTTCAGTCATCTTGCCTATGTGGTATGATTTGCATATCTCAAGTGATTCAAAATCAAGTGAGTCCAAACGATCCATCTGCATGGAGTTTCTTCATGCGTATACACCAATAGACATGGTTTGCATGTCTCAAACTTTTCAAAAACGAGTGAGTCCAAAGATCCATCATATGGAGCTTCTTCATGCGTTTTACACCAATATGACTTACATGGCAGTGCCACAAGTAAGTGGTACTATCATTACTATCTTATATCGTTTGGCATGAAAATGTGTATCACTATGATCGAGATTCAATAAACCATTCCTTTTAGGTGCTAGACCATTGAAGGTATTATTAAAATAAACAGAGTAACCATTATTCTCCTTAAATGAATAACCGTATTGCGACAGACATAATCCAATCA